>CM019064.1:140875364-141475364 GCA_009667805.1 Leptobrachium leishanense | reverse complement strand
TTGTAATATTATTATGGTGATGAATTTTATTATATGATCTTTCAATATTACATAATAATTGTAAGATACAGTTACTAGCATTTATAAAGTGCCAACAAGTTCCGTAGCGCTGTACTAAGCGAGAAACAGAACAACACATTTAGATACACGTTACACACACAGAAAAGTAGGAAAGAGGACCCTGCTCGAGAGCTTACAATCTAAGCAATCCTTTGTAATTTTATTACATTATAACTTACAATTTAAAATTAAATTTATTTAAAGAGCATATTAAAACAGGTGTAAAAGAAGCAGAGTATAAAATGAATCATGTATAGGGTTATGCCCTCAAAATACAAGGTCTAGTATTTCTCACCATTTTTCATTGTTTTAGATTATAAAATGAATTCACATGAGATTTCTGGCTAATTGGAGACACTTTAAGAACAAATATTCCTTCTTAGAAATTACTTTGCATATCTCCTACAAAATATGTATAATTCTCTCCCCTTTTTTTTTATTTGTTTTAGGTGGCGTGACTCAAAATGGAATTGAAATAAAGATAGAAAAAAAATGTAATACCACCAGCTCTTAGTCAGAAGCAACCGCAAAGCACCTTGTCAATTCGAGATGGACCGCATGAAGTCAAGGACATATCACCTTTCATTATTTTGTTTTTTTGGCTCATATTTTATTTCGTGGAACACGTCTTTCATTCACTGAAATTTTGATAACAACACGACCCTAGAAGACTTCTCATTCATAAAGCCTGCCCTTTTCACACATATTCTGCTCAAGTCATTTGGTAAATAATCCACATGTCCTGCTGTCCTTCATTCCACCGGAGTCTGTGTAATACATAATCAGATTTCAGTGGGGTGAAGCACAAGAGGCATGTCACAGCATCAAAGTGATATTAAAGCAAAAATCAAAGAAGAAATATTCTGCTGAATAGTATAAAAGCTACCGTGAGCTTGACAGCTGGATAATACAATACTTTTAGTGCTGCTATGTAATGTGATCATAACGATGGAAAATGGGGTGGAAATTTTAATGTTAGCTTAAAACAGCAGAATTAGAATATTTTTACAGCCATGTATTCTTTCAGATCTAATATTTGGCTTACAATTTGCTGGTCTTTTCCAATTTTCCTCCACCTAATCACTAAGTAGTGATTTTGTACAAAAACCTCAATATATTCTCTTTTTAAAAAAATTATTAATTTGACATTCAAAATGTGTAATTGTTTATGTTGTAACATTTTACTGCTAGCTGATGATCCTTTTTTTTTGGTAGTTTATGGTTTAATCCTACAAAAATAGGAGTGTACAATAAAGTATTTTCAAACACGTGTCTTCTAATTACAAAACAATTACTTATTTAAGTAACTTGACCGTTCTTTTGAATAATGCTAGTACAAAGGAAATGAACAGGTAAGGCAAAGCTTTCGTCTAAAATCAAAAAGTTCAATGTAAAATACCTTTGAAGATCTGTCAACACACTCAAGACACCACAACACATTAAGATAATGAGTCATATCATGCAATGAGTTTCCTGGAAAAATGCAGAAAAATATATTTTCCCATTTTAGCAACACAGCTCGTAAAGTGTAACACAAAGGGGTTTTCTGCTAACCTTTACAAGAGGGTCAATTGAAAAATCATTGTGAATGTTGCCCTTAATGAGTGCCTGAAGCCAGGCTATAGTTAGAATACATTAAATAATAAATTGTTAATTATAGTATGACAAATATGGTCATCTTGAAACACCGTAAACGAGCATTTATAGTCCGCTTCATGGTGAGTGCTTTTAATTTATTGTCGTTTGATAGGGTTCTGTCCCAGTGAGCTGTTAAAGGAGCACTATACTGAAAAAACGCCCCACTTTTCAATCTCTTTAAATAATTGGGCAGACACTGCTGACAGCATCTACCCAATTATTATTTTCCCCTTTAACTTAGGATAGTTAAAATACTCACCTTTTCTCCCTCTGCACCAGCCTGCTCCTCCCCTTCAGCTCAGGGTTTTCAAAATGCTGAAGTCCCTGCAGCCCTGCAGAAATTTTCGTAGGTACACAAGTTGGGCAACGTTCAGAGTACTGCGCATATACTGATCAGCCACAACATTAAAACCATTGACAAGTGAACTATGTAAGTGAAGTGAATAAAATAGATTATATTATTACAGTGGCACCAGTTTAGGGGTGGGATATATTAGGCAGCAAATGAATAGTCAGTTGTTGAGTTTCATGTGTTGGAAGCAGGAAAAATGGGAAATGAAATGATCTGAGTGATTTTGACAAGGGTCAAATAGTGATGGCTAGATGTCTGGGTCAGAGCATCTACAAAGCTGCAAGTCTTGTGGTGTGCACTTAGTATGCAGTGGTTAGTACCTACCAGAAAGTGGTGCAAGGAAGAACAACCAGTGAACTGACGTCTGTTTCATGAGCACCACGGCTCATTGATGCATTTGGGGTTTGCAGCCTAGCCCATCTGGCCCAATAACAATAAGGAGTACAGTACCTCAAATTGCTGAAAATTGTAATGCTGTAAATGATAGAATGGTGTACGAATACACCTTACCCATACCACCTACCTAGGAGTTGTTGAAGACCATGTAAATCGTGTCATGGCAATGGTAATCTCTGATAAAGTGGCTTCTTCCAGCAGGATAATACACCCTGCCACAGTGCAAAAATTGGACAGGAATAGTTTGAGGAATATGACAAAGATGTCAAGGAGTTGCCTTGGTCTCCACATTCCCCAGATCTCAATGCAACTGAGCATCTGTGGGATGTGGTAAAACAACAATGGAGGTCCACCTCCCAATTTGCATGATTTAAAGTATCTGCTGCTAAAGTCTTAGTGCAAGATACCATGGGACACATTCAGAAGTCTTGTGGAGTCAATTCCTTGACTCATCACAGCTGTTTTGCATGAGGGGAACCTACACAATTTTAGGCAGGTGGTTTTAATGTTGTGGCTGATCAGTGTATGTATATAAATATGAATTAAGTCTGGTTCGTGTGTCTTATCAAAATCACCAGCATTTCAAGAGGCAACTGTATCTGAGTTACATCCAAGGACGTCCTAGGACTCCTCATTAAGTAGCGTTTCATGGCAATCTAGTATGGCATAATTATAGCACGCTGTTGACATTATAAAATGATACACCAACAAATAGATAAATAGATAGATAGATTTGCGCCTAAATGTGTTCTCTAGAAAACTATTATGATTTGCTCTTTTTTTCTATAATACTTATTCCCCTATCGTTAGGTGTAAACATCTATTTATTGTCACAGAGAATTTACACAGTTGAGGTGATTCTAGTCATCTACCTATTTCAGCTGGCAATCAGACCTGATACTTGTCAGACTTTTGTGTATTGTTGCATTACACACAAACAAAACTGAGGAGCCAGCATTATTTTGGCAAACATAATTACTGTGTATAATGTTGGTTTGGCACAAGGGAAGTACTGAATTAAGGGGCTAATTAAAATAATGCTGTCCTCTGCAGGTTTTAAGGATACCCTGAAGAACTGCATATACAATCGGAAACAAAAGTATAAAATAATGAAGCAATACATAACACGAAAATCGAATACACTTCCTGTGTGTCAACTAAAATTTAAAATGTTATCTTCTCTTTCGCATTTGTATACAAAGTAGCAGTAAACACTTTTGCTGTTGTTACCTAAAATCTGTAATGCTTAATTATAACAATTGGTGCTTTGTCTCTGTGAAGCATTGCTTTTTTTAAATTTTTCTTTATTTTCTATTTTTTGTCCTTGAAACTGGCCAGTATTATATCTTTGATAATAAAATGTGTAATTTAATCACAACATTTATCAATTTATGCAAAATAAAGCTATAATTCCAGGAACCGCAGACCTAATATTATCAAAAAAAATAAACCACTTCCAATTGTTTATTGGTAAAATAGGCTCTTTGTTAATGTTTTTACATTCTGATTTGAACTGATAAAGAGACTTTAAATTATTTCCATCTAATGACGTTTCCTATGGGATACTGAGGAAGCATCAATCAATATAAAATTATAATAATAATATTATAAACAACAACTATAACTATATTGCAAATAACAACTCTGCCCTATACACATCACTACCTCTCGCTATACACCACGCAGGCCTAAACGCCAACCATGGCACACCAAATGCACACACTAACTTCGCCAATGTTCCAGGGCAGCTGAACGTGGTTAGAGGACGTCTCGCACTTCGGTTGACTTCCTGCATTACAAATTCATGCTCCTTTCCTACAGTCTCGCTTTATCTCTCACTAAACTAACTTATTTCTCATGCCTCATCTCCAACTTTTCTCATGATTCCAGATGACTGTTTCATACTTTCAATATGTTAATGCCCCCCACTTTCACTCAACCTTCCATGGACCTCACTTCTGTCAGCTTTGCTGACTACTTCACGGATAAGATTACTAAACTTAGACAGGAAATCTCTTCACTACCCTCATCCATTAACCACTCTATGTCACGACTCATATTGCGCGGTTGCAGGGTCGAGCCCATGGTACGATGACAGAGTGGAGTTTACTTGAGGTTTGGCAGGATACACGGTAGATCAGCTGGTACAGGAATGCTGGGAAGCATGGAGGGTAGACAGCAGGGAAGCATCTCCAGACAGGTAGATGTGCACAGAAAACAGGTCAAAGGCAACTGATGGACCTCAATGTAGAAGCACTCACACTAGGGCGGAGTGCACCTATAAAGGAGGCCCAGGCACAGTCCACACCTGAGGTTTGCATTGGACTCCTGGGCACCTAGACAGCAGAGAAGGCAGGGGTAAAATCCGGCTGAAATGTCACATGAAAAGGGGTTGCTAGAGTCATATTATGGAGTGGCACCGGATTTGACCTTTTTATCGGTGCTGTCGACGAGGGCCTTGACAATCTACCTCATTCACTCCATCACTTCCTGCCCCCTTTTCTACTGTGTCTTCATTTTCCCCAGTCTCAGAGTAGGACATCCCGGCACTTCTCATGTCCTACTGCACACAACTACCTGTCCACTCAATCCCATCCCCTCTCTTCTTACTCGGTCTGTCCTACCAGTTATTGTCCCTCCTTTAACTTGAATATTCAACCTACCACTCTCTTCTGGAGTCTTCTACTCTGCATCAGTGGCGGATCCAGACACATGTTTCGGCGGGAGTGGCACTCTTTCAGTTTTGGCTAAGAGCTGGTGTTCGGTTCGCAATAACAGGGAGAATTGCTCCTAATCACAGGCTGTGCTCGTCGCACTGACTCTCTCCAGAACATTGCACAGGGTCTGTCCTCATGCGGCTTAGATGACACTTGACTGACACTGCACAGCAATGCTCTGCACGCTGGTACATGCTCTGTCACTGAGACTCAAGCACCACCAGCAATAACACACTGCAGGTCCAGACACCCACTGACATCCAAAAAGGGGATAACTGGAGGTCATCAATGTAAGAAGCCTGGGTTTTAAAAGTGTTGAAGAGAGAACAACATATAGATGTGTGACAGGTGGTGGAGCGTGCAACGAATAAGATATCCATGAAGGAGAAGTCAGGGAAGAAAGTTTTCCAGTTTCTTGTAAGTGTTTCTGTAAGCACTGCTCTTTAGGTTTACAACACATGTATTTTTGTGCTCTGGCTATTCCTAACGAATCCGCTCTGTGTGTACTGACTTGGCTATTCCTGACGACCCTGCTGTGAGTATCGCTCTCGGCATACGGCTGACCATCTCTCCTGGTGTTAAGATCCCTGTTATCTGGACTAAGTATATCCTCACATTCTGGTATCTGGTAACCCTTGCTGGGTACTTGCCGATCTGTTCCCTGAAGATAGCATTACCAACCATCAAAGGATCGGAGAGGTACATAGTATACTGTATACAGGGACCATTATCATAGAACCAATGGGGATCCATGACCATAACCCCTTTACATATCGAAACGCTACATTAGCACCAACTAGGGAATGGTGATATTATTGTTACCTCAACCCATCCATTTTATTATTTTCTAATCCCCCATATGATTATTGCCTTATTCTCCCCAATTTCATTTTCTCAATTTCCCCAATAATATTATTTGCCCAACTGCCCCACCCCCATTTTATTAATTATTTCCCCCTCATTCCCACATCCTGCAGGCTGCACTGCATTACATTTTTTTAGTCTTACTTTTGATTGTCTTCTCTTTGCACTCTACTTGCTGGGGAGTTGGACCAGGCTGCCTGTGGTAGGGCTGCGGGTCGTGGCGGGGCCTCCTGTGTTCATTTCTGATTCCAGCCAGCCTTTTACACTCTGCTGCGGGGTGGGGAGCTGGCCAGGCCACAATATGACTGTAGTGGGGCTGCCTAGCTGTGATTCTACTTCATTTATAATTTTAGTTCTCTTGCCGCTGGGTGCAGGTGGGGGAGCTGAGTCAGCTCAGTGCTTGCCAGGCTGTGGCGGGGGCCCCTGAGGTGTGGGAGGGATGCACACATGCAACAACACGTTATCGTGCACACAGCCGAGGCGGCCGCCTCCCATGCAATAGCGTGACTCTCTTGAACTCTCGCGACTCTCGAGATTTACTCATGGCAACAGAAGCAAGACTGAGAGCCGCTTTGAAGCATGAATGCAGACTGCTTCGCGCGGGGCACACTCGAATCACGTCTCCAGCCTCCACCAGTCCTCACTTCTCTGAAATGCTCTCATTCAGACATTCAGACAGTCCGAATCCTGACTCTCCAAAATCCTGAAACGCCTGGTCTATAAGTAGTCTATAATATCTGCTACTACTACTACTACTACACGTGCTAATCAAATCTTGCTTATTCCACCTAAAAATCATTGCACGCATCCGCTCCTTACTTAATCAGGACTATTATAACCCCCTTCTTGCTGGCCTTAAGAGAGCCAAGATTCTCCCTCTGCAGTCTGTAATGAACACCTGTGCCAGGCTCATCCATCTCACATCCCTCACCGCTCACACATCGACCCTTTTCCAATCTCTACACTGGCTCTGTTTCCTATAGAATCAAATTCAAATAAATGGTCTTCACGCGCAAAGCTCATCACAACCGTACCACTGCCTACATCTCCTCCCTTTTTAGCAGGTATGTTCCATCCAGACCACTTCGCTCTGCTAACGATCTAATGTTATCAATCATCTCCCCATACCCGCGTTCCTAACTCTCACCTTTAGGACTTCCCCCAAGCTGTCCCTTTTTTTTGGAACGCTCTTTCCTGCAACATTAGACTCTCCCTGTCTCTCCAGTCCTTCATTAACCATCAGAAAACACATTACTTTAGAGAAGCCTATCGGCTCACTCCATAATTTCCCACTGCACATTTCTTGCCCCATCTTCACGTACAGCCCCCCCATGCACTTGCTACTGCTACTGAGTTCATGCCGTCCTCGGTGTTTCTCAAAAGAACAAAAGGGAGAAGCACAGATATGATAGTGGAGATAAGTGTGGCAAAATTAACCAAAAATCTGCGACCATTCACATTTATAAGAGCCTGCAAATGTCCCGGCTCTAGGAGTAAACGCCTCTGGCCATATATAGAGTGGCACTTCCCTTCTTTCATCTGTGGTGGTCAATAGAGAGATCAGAGAGAGTCGGGAGACGGCGCTCCCATAGCATAATACTGTATATTGATGAAGAATAATGTGTTTAAAAATACACTCACCAATTCAGGAGCCACGTGGAAATAGACTCGGTCAGTAGTGCATTGGGCGCTCTTAGATAGAAGGTCAAAACCTCTTTGCCCAGCAACTTGTAGTCCGTGTGTGGATCCTTCTGGAGATATTAAATGCCATGGAAATAGGAGAAAGTGGCCAATAGGAGGTTAAAAATCAAAATGGATTTTATTAAAATAATTAAAATGGACATGCGGTCTACTGAGATGCGTTTCGGCTTGCTAGAGCCTTCCTCAGTCGGTATTTAATGTCCAATACTGTCCATAAATAGTGCAAAATGAAAAGGATGAAAGAAGGAAAGTGGCACTCTATATATGGCCAGAGGCGTTTACTCCTAGAGCAGGGACATTTGCCGGCTCTTATAAATGTGAGTGGTCTATACTCTTTTGTCACAGCTTTTTGGCTAATTTTGCCACGATTATCTGCACTATCATTTCTGTGCTTCTCCCTTTTGTTTTTTTGAGAAACACCATGGACGGCATGAACTTAGTAGCAGCGCACTAAGGAGGACCAACTGATTCTCTTGAGTATTGGACATTTACACACTGTAGCACCTTCTTTGAATATCTTTTATTAACACTGTCTATTCATATTGGACTTTTTATCTGACTGTTTTTATCACTTATGCACTTATAATTGTACTTGCACTGTTGCATGGATAAAGTGAAAATAAGCACTGTTGCACTTTGTTAACCATTAATACACGTATTTGTATGTTCACCTTATAATAATTTTTATTGCTGCGCCATATGGGTTTTCTATCAGTTCTTTATCTTTTTGTGGCACATATTTTGGTTGTTTTATTTGTGCTTTTACCCATGTTTAGGCAGCGTCACACTACTTACTAGCCTTTCACTTACATTTCATCTATATTAATTGACCCACTTTCCGGCACCCACACTAAATTGTATATATTTTTATATATATATATTTGCCTTTATCTGGAAATCCTGACCTGTTGGTGGCACTTGAGGACCGTGGTTGGGAACCACTGCTCTAAGTGGTTATCATACACACAGCTTTGGTTGAATTTGGCAGTACCATTATTATTTATTATCATTGTAATCAATGTATTCTTGGTCATATGACATTAGGAAACAAGGAGCTGTTACGTTTACTCTTACTATGAGGGAAAATGAATTTAATGAATTCAAATTAATTAAAGCGTACTTTCAGAAGCAAGGGGATCAAATAAATCATTCTGAGTAACACTTTGCTGTATTCTAGGTGTTCCAATAGCATCTATCGTACCCACTGGCACCCAAATACTCTATTGGCACCTTACCTGAGAAAGGTAGCAGCTGAAGTGAAAACAAAATTAGCCTTGCAAGCCCCATGGAGGCAATTTTCTCAATTATAATCAATAAACTTCACAGAATTCTAGACATTCACTTTATTCCTCATACACAGTCTGTGTTTTTCCTGAAGAGCATAATAAGGTGAATGCATCACATCTGTCAATACTGTGCCCAACAAAAACAGATTTGAAACCAGCAAGAGCGAAGCTTTGAGATTTCTAGTACTCTATTAAAGTCAACCAAAAATTGCTAAATTGGTAAATCAAGGCAACCATGTCCCCAGACCAATAATGCTTTTATGTGTATATCAGGTTTATTTATTTTTTGAGAAAGTCTGTGCAATGGCACAAATGGAAATCTTATATATTGTGACCTGTATATGTAATAAATCTTGGAAAATGGTTGTGTAAATTTAACAGAGGCTGAATGCTGCTTGATACCTGAAATTGAGACTCTTTACTAATCACACTGTAATTGCCTTTTCATGAAGCTCTCCCTCAGAAGAATTATGGCAGAGAGAATGTAAAAAGGCGCAGAAAGGAAGAATTCACCTCTGATTTTGCAATATATTATGATCTGTCATCGATTCTGTGTTAGGATCATTAGATTTAGTGTATAACTCTAGTGCCTGGGGGGAAATAAAGCAATTTGCCGTCCTTTTCTTGATGGCTTTGCTTTCTGCTACATGTCACTGCAGACACAATGTATCACTATTAAAACAGCAAGGCGGACAATAAAAAGTTTCCTCATACAAATGCGATGTTTTTGGAAGAATACCTTGGGTGAATAATTCTGCCGAGGAGTGTTTAGATTAGATTTCATTTAATTTCCCTTTGGTCTTTTTTTCAGAATTTTATTAGACCAACAGTTCTAGTAGAAGTTATGGATCAAGTCTGGTTTTAAAGGGCCGCTACCACCAAAAAAACAAAATGTTCTTATTTGTTTATAACACATTGCTGATATCTTAAACATACTTTTTTCCCCTCATGTTTGTTTAGTTAAAATTTGACTCTGTATATTTCACTGTATGCATCTATTTTCTGATATTTTGTGTGTGACAGGTGATGTAAATTACATCACCAGGGGTATTATCCAGTTTTGGAAGCCCACTATCATATCTCATTCAACCGCCATCTCTTATTTCGGGTAGCCTCGACAACACAAAATATAACTTGCAGCCGTGCCAAAAAATTCCCTCTCCCATACCATTGATTCTTCACTGCTGTCTTAATCTATCCACAGCTGTATAGTGAGGTTCTGTGTTAAAATTTAGAATAAGATTTCAAATAATTTAGAATATGCAGTAATATTGCATCATAGGAATATCCACAACAAGAGATAAAAAACACCTAACATTATTTTTCCTTTTTATATGCAATTAATACAAAGAAAACCAGCATGTGTTTTATGTTGTGTGTTTTTAACCCTTTCGCTGCTGAACCATTTCACGCCTGTGTGCTGAGGTAATTTTTACCGGTTTCGCTCATCATGTTTAAACGCGTTTTGAAGACATATTTTTTTATATGACCCAGACATATTATATATCGTTCTTTCCGGCAGGCTCAGCAGATTCATAATATATCATTATTATATGTATACGTCATGACCTGTCTGTATATTATAACAAAAAATGCAATGAAATTAAAATTTTCAATAATTTACAGCATGTAAAGTGTTTGTTTTCACATTTTAACATGCGAGCTTTTGCGGTTATATTTTCTATGGGTTGTGCTTGTTAAAAATATTAGAAATGGGGACTCGTTACATTTTTTTGGGAGGGAAATCACATGATTTTTAACAAACGCACCCCATACAAAAATCGTTAGTGCAGCATCATTGTTCACATTATAATTGAAATGGGAACAATATTGCTGCATTAACAAAAACAAAACAAAAAAAAACTGTTTATTTTTTTCTTAAGCCCTTCACTGCTGAGCCATTTCACGTCTTAAAAAAACATGTTTTTCTTTTTTTATTATTATTTTTATTATTTTTTTCCTTACTTTAAACATGGTTATATTTGGTATCATTGGAAAGGCCATGCTCTGGCCTTTCTAATAATAGTAAACATGACCCTGCTAGCTGCCAGGAGTCAGGAGATATAGCGGTTCAAATGAACCCCCTATCTCCACCCCTATCTTTCCTTAGGAGTCAATGAGGACGTTCCCCACACGTCCTCAGCAGTGAAAGGGTTAATATTTTTTTATTTTCATTTTTATTTATTTATTTATTTTCGTAACTTTTAACATGGTCATGTTTGGTATCATTGGAAAGGCCATGCTCTGGCCTATCGGGAGATTGGAACCCCCTATCTCCACCATTGGTGGCAGCTAGGGGTTAACTCCAGAACTGACGTCATCGCACTATGCACAATGATGCCAGTCATCAGGGGAGATCCCGGAAGCTTGGCCAACATCCAAGATGTTGGCCAGTTCCGGAAGAGGATCGCTATCTGGCACTTTTTGTCACTGAATAGCGATGCAGTCCCCAAGGGGTTAAAGCCAGGCACTGTTTGGAATGGCAGGCTATGCCCTTCCAAACAGTGCCTGGCTTTGATTGCTGCCCCGAAAAGAAGGGGAGGGAGAGAGGTCCAAACGACTTCCCCCTCCCTTTCAGGAACCTTCCCCACACTCGCGGGGGGGGGGGCGCCTGCAATAGATGTCACCGCGCCGCTGCAATGACATCTATTGGTGCCCACGGTGGTCCCGGATGCTGGGCTGACATCAATGATGCACCAGGGAGATTTCGGCTGGACACACTCAGCGCGTCCTCCGCAGCCAATGCTACCTGCTAGTGGACGCGCGTCCAGTGAGCGCGTCCTCTGCAGCGAAGCGGTTAATGCACAAGCATTTTAGTTACAGCTTATATTAGTGGTAGAGTTCCTTTAAACAACAGGAACAAAGTATATTTGTAATGTTTGCTATCTGTTCATAAAGCTTTCAAATACTGATTTGCCATAAAAAGAGTAAAATAATTGTAATCAAAGCTCCCTCCATCTTTGTGCCCTCAACCTCTATAACACATATCTCATCCTTCCCCACACTATATAAGGCCTCCGCCTCTGTGTCTGTTGAAGCGCAGACGCTGGCTTCCTGCCATGGCGGACGGCAAACACTGACAGTGGGCAAATTGTGGTTAAAATTGCAGCTTCTTTATTTTATAAAAAATATGAAACTCTAGAAGAGGAAGCATGCAGTTTTACAGAGTTTTAAATGCAGAGATGTAATACATCCCATATGGTGTACGGGTGAACGTTAATGGACATAAATGCAAGATAAACAACGGGCTGCCATGTCCACAACTTAAACTTATAGCATGACACTTGACAAGACAAGAAGCATGACAACAAGAATTAGGAAGACTGTGCGCACAATTTTACTGCTATTAGTACTTATGGTATATTAATGTTAATTGTATGTGTATGTTCTCACACACAGTTTGGTTTGGTGACAGGGTCCTATTTCCCTCGACGTAAGATAATGGCTGGAGACGTTATACATAATGGCTCCAGATGTTATCCAAACATCTGGAATCGCTATTGCGTTGTTGCTTCAAGCTTTGGTTACGGCTCAGACATAGAGGCCCCTATTACATTCTTCGCACAGTGCGTTTTGCGTGCGCAAATGTGCATTTGCGCGAGGGGCAAAACCCTTTGTGCTGAGCGTCGTATTACAACGTTCACGCAAACGATACGTGTTATCCATAAATACAGAAAAAATGGCGTCGCGCCCATACTCACCGGAGCGGCAGCAACTGCCAGGAGTAACAGCCCAGTTAATGTATAAAACATAACCAGGAAAAAAGGTGTCATCTGCGCTCGTTTCTATGTGTTCCATGTACAACAAAACTGAGGTTTTTGTTTGTTTCAATGGCCATGTATATCATGCTTGTAACACCAGTCCGTCGTTCTGCAGCTGTTCCTCTTTCCATGTTTTTGTTTTTAATCCCAAATGGGAAGTGTTTGGTGCGTGTATAAATAAAACCCACCATCTCTGCCTCTCCTTGGCTGAAAAGCAGCAGGAGGGGCTTGGAGCTGCTCAGTAGAGCGGCCTTTTGGTACATGTTAGGTACTCACTCTGTAAAGAGGTGCCGTGAAGTGGCGAGTGAGCTTACGTTGCAATGGCCATTGAAACAAACAAAAACCTCAGTTTTGTTGTACATGGAACACATACAGGGTTATCCAAAGAGATTCGAAAAGTCACCGCACGTTCGGTGACTTTTCGTTCTCTTCAATTTGGTTCCTTTTGCCGATTGCATTTCGGTGACCCTGCGGTGTATTCAGCAAGCACCACAGGGCCCCCGAATTGCAGGGAAAAGCTGCCGCAAACCTGACGAAACCTAACCGAATGCACGCTGAAAACAAGCAAAAACATCTGGATTAACCTTCGAAAAACCCGAACAGGAGCCGAACAGGAGCCGAAAAGGAGCCGAATCACACAGAGCCAAAGCAGCTGTGACGTAGAGGAGGCAGTGAATAAATTAGAAAAACCATTTGTATGAATCTGGGAAAATGAAACGCTGTTTGCAAAGAAACTACTGAGCGAAAATGTCTGAAATTTTCACAGGAGGTCCAGGGAATGATAATAAAGAGGGCTGTTACAAAACGAATAAGTAAACTGAAAAAAATAAATAAAAAAAATCGGACTTTTATTTTTTTTTTAAAAATTCAGAAAAATGCTTAAAGTATCCTAAAAAATCTATAAATAAAGAGACTTTTTGCTGCAGAATTTTATAATGAAGGGTTTATTAGATATTTAATTAAAACGGGAATATTTTTAACATTGAAGCCTATGGGATTCTCCTGAATAAATCTGCCGAATTAAACCACCGAATGGCAGGGCATTAGGGGAACCTTTCACTGCTGGTTTGTGTTCTCTGAATAGCCGAAGCAGTGCTTTTTCATGGGGATTTCACTGCCCTCGAACAGGGACCGAACAGGCACCGTATGTGCAGGCAATTCGCCAGGATTTGGCGTATTGCCTGCTCTCTGGATAGCCGAATGGCCAGGAAAGGTAACCGAACGATGATTTTCAGCATTCGGTTACCTTTCTCAAGCAATTCGGATCTCTTTGGATAACCCTGATAGAAACGAGCGCAGATGACACCTTTTTTCCTTGTTATGTTTTATACATTAACTGGGCTGTTACTCCTGGCAGTTGCTGCCGCTCCGGTGAGTATGGGCGCGACGCCATTTTTTCTGTATTTATGGATAACACATATCGTTTGCGTGAACGTTGTAATACGACGCTCAGCACAAAGGGTTTTGCCCCTCGCGCAAATGCACATTTGCGCACGCAAAACGCACTGTGCGAAGAATGTAATAGGGGCCTCTATGTCTGAGCCGTAACCAAAGCTTACAGTTTTGTTGTACATGGAACACATAGAAACGAGCGCAGATGACACCTTTTTTCCTTGATACGTGTTATCGTTTAAAGTGGATGGACCTGCGCGAGCGTGATGAACTGTGCGCGTCCTATACTTAACATTGTGAGCGCAAATTCGTTCGTGTGCTGGTATGCGGATGGTATTTCAATCGATGCACATTTTTTAACGTCTTTGAAAAGCTTTTGGTAACTGCAAATCAGAACGTTTTTGCCGAAATGAAAAACACCAGCATGAAAAAAAAAATACAGCACAATATAGTTACACATTCTACACATACCCAAACAAAAAAATTGTGAATTCGTGCAGATTTTTTTTATTGCTGCAGCATGTATACTCAGATTTACTCTGACAGGCGCAAAAACTTAAGTGAGTCAATTAAGGTACATTGATGTCAATTAACCCTTTCGCTGCTGAGGCATTTCCTGCCCGTGTGCTGAGCTCATTTTTACCGTTTTGTGCTCATCATGTTTAAATGCGATTTGAAGTCAAGTTTTCTTATATGACCAAGACAAATTATATATCCTTTATTTCTAAATTTGCGCTGCGCAAACAAAGTTGCGCGAAGAATGTAATAGGGGCCAGAGTGTCCCTACTATAATTTTACATCCCCTATACTTTGTATACCTTGTATAGGAGGAGTTAATGCGAGCCTGGAATTAGAAGAGCGAGTTATTCCATCATAGGTCGTTCTTCTATCCTGGATATTTCTCACAAAAATACTGACTCCGAGAATCTGACTTTAAGGCTGGGGTCAGACCAGCGCATTTGTAACGTGCGTTTAGGCGCACTTAATCACGGCCGCACTAGCAGCAAATGACGGGCAATGACAGACAATATACGAAGTACGGTCGCACGAAAGTCCGGCCGCGCAACGCAAGTGGAAAATGAACGCATTTTTTCGAGAACGCAGAACCGCTAGTACGGACGTACAGAGTGCGCTGCGCCCGCTAGCGGTGTGTGTGTGTGATTTGGAGACGTCAGACCCTGCTCATGTTCGGCCAACATAACGTCCAGACGCAAAAAGTTTCCTGGTTTGCATTCGTAAAACATCACGCACGAAAATGCGCATCGTATGACCGTTTTCGCATATTCCGTGAAAAAATACATCAATACGTTCGGACGCACTTTTTTACGTTCGCGTGTAAAAATGCTTTCGTTTGACCCTAGCCTAAGTGATTTTGCTTTTGAAAAATCACTTAACACAGTGAGATAACCTCCCAAAATATACCATACTCACATCTCATCCCGAGGTGCTACTGATATTATCAGGCTGCACCTGTTTCATTCCCCAGGCAGTTGCTAATAAAATGGTGCCAGGCAGACAATAAGGAAAACCGGTTTGCCACAATTTTTTTCACTTATTGTCTTTGAGGCATTTGCTGCAAATGGTTATTGTCTATTTCTGGAGCTAAGACCAACTTATAGTTCCCTTGACACATTTTCCAAGATGGCTTTCAGCTCATCTTATGGCCGTACCCTTCAGAATGTGTTTGTCACGTTCGTGGTACTAGGGAATGCTGGCAGAGCCCAATTGTAGGGGACACAGAGTAGAAAACCAATCTATGGTGGAAAACATGAGGATTTATTCACTACAAGCAGGGGTTATACAGCAGGCAAGGTCAGATGGGCTTGACGGGAAACAAGATGACCTGGAACACAATCAAGGTAGAAGGAAAACAATACAGCAAACAGGCTTGAGATAACAACTCCAGGCTTACCATGAACTGGTGTGTTGTCCAGACCTCAGAGAATGAGGGGAGCTCCCTTAAATAGGGAGAACAGGAGTAATTAGGTAGGGCCTAAGTCTTCCGTCAGGCTAGACTAATGGAAAGCCAGGACTGTAGCCAAACGCAGATAAAGAAAAGGTGCTGCCAATACTGATGTCACAGCAGCAAGAGTAAGGGAATGGGCATCATGTGCTACTTTGGTGTTCCATGGCATACTATATAACAGTGTTTATATGTGTGTTTGTGAATCAGTGCCAATGTATGTGTGTGTTTATGTGATTGCATGAATGTACAAATAGAAAAGTGAGAGAACAGGAAGGGATACTTTTACAAAGTTTGTCACGAGGAAATTAAGTGGCAGTTTTACAAAAATATGTTTATTTCATGTACAAAATAGCAGAAAAGCAACCATTATAATTCAATTCCTGCTATGTTGATAAAATAAATATGTCTACTCTATCATTTATTCTGCGATGCAGTCTATTCATCCATTGAAGGACTCTAGCGACTTGGTATATAATACCATGATGAGTACCCAAATCCAACAATGTATAATGGCATTGCACAGCAGGGCTGTCAGGCAGGTGTGTGCTTTTATGTAAAAGATAAATATCATTCAACTATTGTTTTCCCTCACTCTGACATCAACAAGGATCATATTTATTTAATGCATGTTTTTATATGGAAACAGAGATGTCGATTTTGACGACAGATAAAAGCCCATGTTGCCCATTTCGTCTGCCCATTTTCTATTTGAAAGAGCTGGCTTTGTTTATAATTTAGCTTTTTATTCAGTATGCAGTCTGACTAACCAACATTTTGTTTTCTATGCCAGAATGTCACCTCTGTCACTCTCTGTAAACCCTTTTCTTTCACATTTAAGTATTACGTTGCAGACTTATCTTAAACACACAGTTTATAGTTGTATCTCAGCTATACCTGTGTTCTGTATAAATTAGTGTAGAGACACCTACACTAATTGATACATTCTGTTCCTTGCTGACCAAACAAACAGTATAAATCATATAATTGGCACTCCAATCAAATACTAACAAAATAGATCAAGTAACACCTCTATGGTTTTCCATAAAGCCACAGACAGAAGCCGGAATTCTTACAATTTTTATCAGTCAAAACAGCTATGATGCACCAAATCATAGACTCTTCAAGCTCTCCAAACGTGTCCTGTGGTGCCCGGCACCAAGGCATTAGCAACAAATCCTCTAAGCACTGCAAGTTGTGAGGTAGGACTTCCATAGATTGGATTTGTTTTTCCAGCACATCCCATAGATTCTCAATCCGATTGACATCTGGAGAAATTGGTGGCCAAGGAAACACCTTGAACTCATTGTCATTTTCCCCGAACCATTCCTGAAAACTAAGAGTAGTGTGGCAGGATGCATTATCATGGTGAAAAAGGCCACCGCCATCAGGGTACACCCATGAAGGACCGTATGTGGTCTGCATCAGTCTCTAGGTAGGTGGTATGTGTCAAGTGGTTTCATGACCTGCATTACAGTTTTCAGGAATTTGAGATACAGTACCTCTTCTGTGATCAGACCAGACGGAATAGGCTTTCCTTCTAACATTCATTAATATGCCTTGGTGCACATGGCTCGGATACAGCTCAACAGCTGCCATTCCTGGTAGATACTAACCACTGTATACTTGGAGCACCCAACAAGACTTGCCGTTATGATGTTGTTCTGATCCAGTCAACTAGCCATCACTATTTGGCTCTAGTCAGAGTCACTCTGTTGTGTTTTTGCTTGCTCATTTTTCCTTCTTCCACACACTTGAAATTTAAGATCTAACTGTTCACTTGCTGCCATATATTTCCACCCCTTGACAGATGCCATTGTAATGATATAATCAATTGTATTCAATTCACCGTCAGTGGTTTTAATGTTTTGGCTCTTCAGTGTACAAACCTATACAGACACAAATACACAGACACACACAGCTCTACCGCACTTCTCCTTCATTGTCTATATGGTAGATTCAGTGACGCTGTGAATCCACCATATTTGCAATGCAGAGTGTCTGTCTCCCTCTGAATCTCATTCAAGTTATATTGCAGAGGCTGTCGGCTTGTTTTAAACAAGGGTCTGAAATGGGAGCTTCAGCTTCATACAGCACATCTGCTGTCATGTCGTATGTAATGTAAATTTGAAGATAAATTCTGCAGCACATTTGCAAACCTGATGGTGCTTTTTGATAATTGTGTAAATTCAATCAAGATAATTAAATAATTAAGTATTATACATGAAACTGTGAAAACCATATACAAAGATGGGTTTTTCAATAACAATCAATATGTGTCAAAATGATGCATGTATTTAATCCATCCCATTACATTACAGTAAATGGTCTGGGGATCCCGAAAGTTTCATCCTGTTGGGCTTTTAGATATCTTTATCCCCTTGGAAAAAATCATCAAGATCATAGTGCTTTGACTCCTCAGGGTGTCAGACCTCCACTTTAATCATATATAATATATTATACAGTATACAGTATATTAACTATAATACTTTAATGGCCTTTGCATCATACCAAAACATATTAAACTATTAGGATCTTTCAAACATATTGTTGAGACAACAACATTTTCTGATGTCTTTTTAATTTTAAAACATAATATTTTATAAACATTATTGAAATATTAGCCTGCACTTTGATAAAAGTAACCATATATAATTTAAACCTGTGTCCCTTGGCTGTCCACCTCTATCTGTTGACGTAAAACGACTCCCCTTGCCAACCTGCTGCAATCAGGCTCGTGCATTAGTGGGCTATCTTAAGTAGGGATGAGCTGTTCGGTTCGATCTGTTCAGAGTTTACATCGAACATCGGCCGTTCGGCTGTTCGCCGCACTCCGAACATTTCCGCGTGTTCGGTTCGAGTTCGCCCACAATGCACCACAATGCACCACAATGCACTTTTCCACTGGCCTGAAGCTTGTAATTGGCTACAGCCTTGCACCCGACCACAGGTCTGGTGCAAGATAGGTGCAAGACTATGCCAATCACGGCAGAGAGTCCTGATTGGGCACATTTTGCCCAATCATGGGCTCACAGAGCTACGTCCCGCAGCACACTATATAAGGCTTCACACAGTCCCCAGAATGTGTTTTTTGAGAGGAGATTGTTCTGTTAGTGTGTCTTCTCAGTGTCAGCAGCTATTGGGGGGGGGCTCACTTCTACAAGATATCTGGGAATTGTTGTAATATGTGTAGTCTCACTGCCAGCAGCTATTGTGGGGGTCTCACTTCTACAAGATATCTGGGAATTGTTGTAATCTGTGTGTTCTCACTGCCAGCAGCTATTGGGGGGTCTCAGTACTACAAGATATCTGGGAATTGTTGTAATCTGTGTGTTCTCACTGCCAGCAGCTATTGGGGGGGGGTCTCACTTCTACAAGATATCTGCGAATTGTTGTAATCTGAATGTTCTCACTGCCAGCAGCTATTGGGGGGTCTCACTTCTACAAAATATCTGGGAATTGTTGTAATCTGTGTGTTCTCACTGCCAGCAGCTATTGGGGGAATCTCACTTCTACAAGATATCTGGGAATTGTTGTAATCTGTGTGCTCTCACTGCCAGCAGCTACTGGGGGTCTCATTTCTACAAGATATCTGGGAATTGTTGTAATCTGTGTGTTCTCACTTCCAGCAGCTATTGGGGGGGGGGTCTCACTTCTACAAGATATCTGGGAATTGTTGTAATCTGTGTGTTCTCACTGCCAGCAGGTATTGGGGGGTCTCACTTCTACAAGATATCTGGGAATTGTAATCTGTGTCTTGTCACTGCCACCCATCAGGGGGTCTCACTGATTTATAGGAGCTTCCTGGGAATTGTAATCTGTGTCTTGTCACTGCCACCCATCAGGGGGTCTCACTGATTTATAGGAGGTTCCTGGGAATTGCAATTTGTGTCTTGTCACTGCCACCCATCAGGGGGTCTCACTGATTTATAGGAGCTTCCTGGGAATTGTAATCTGTGTCTTGTCACTGCCACCCATCAGGGGGTCTCACTGATTTATAGGAGCTTCCTGGGAATTGTAATCTGTGTCTTGTCACTGCCACACATCAGGGGGTCTCACTGATTTATAGGTGGTTTCTGAGAATTTTAATCTGTGTCTTGTCACTGGCTGCCAGCTATCAGGGTGTCTCAATGAGTTATACCAGAGTTCTGGAAATCATTAGTCTAGATAACACAGTTGAATCAGAGTTCTCCATATCTCCAATTTTTATAACAGAGTTGAATCAGAGTTCTGTATATCTTTAATCTATATATCACTCACCAAGTCAGAAAGACCAAAAAGGACAGGCAGACGCTCCCAGACACAGATAAGAGGGCAAGCAGCATCGGTGTCGTGAGGCTGTGCCTCTGGTCGTCGTGGACGTGGTGCATCCTCTGCAGGGGCACGCTTGTCCTTTCTAACTGGTGCTAGCCGTCTTAAGCAGCAGAAATATACAGAGGAATTGGTGGATTGGCTAACCAGGCCATCCTCATCCTCCAAGTGCTCTGCCAGCCAGGCTTGTAGTTTTTTACAGTCCACCTTAGCTGCCAAAACATCTAATTCAGCCTCCATGTCCACAGCTACTCCTGCCATAGCCTCACTATCACACACGGAGGAGTCAGCTGAATTGTTTGACTACAATGACAGTGACATGCTGCTTGAGGATGTGCAGCAACTATAGAGGAAGGGGGTGCCAGTGACACACAAATAACTGGCACTCATGTTGCCCCAGCAACTGCAGCATACTGCCAGGTTGGCTCCAGTGACGAGGAGATAGGGGGTGATGACAATGTTGAGGTCACTGACTTCACCTGGGTGCCTTAGCGAACAGAGGAGTCAAGGGAGGAGGAGGAGGCACAACAAAAATGAGGCAGAATGTCCTCTATGACCAACAGTAGCCAGTCCAAGGCATCAGAAGTCACAGCTGCTCAGGTGCAGAGCGCTGTTGTCTCAAAGCACATGTACAGGAAGTCTGCTGTCTGGGAGTTCTTTAAGAAATGTGCAGCAGACCGCACCGTTGCTATTTGTAATCTATGTCAGATGAGGATCAAGCATGGGAAAGACATCCCACACTTGGGTACCACGTGCTTGAGGCGACATATGACCACCTGCCACGCATCCCATTGGCACAACACTTTGCATAGGTCCTGCTCCTTCTCATCTGTCTCTACCCCCACTATATGTCCTGCCATGTCATTGCCTACAACCTCCACTGACAGGGATGATGCTACAGTAATGGGTGTACCAGGTCCTTCCTCAGAATGTGACAGCATCCCATTAGCTGAAGATTTACACAGTCAGATTACGTTGCCCCAGCTGCTGCAGCGTTAGAAAAAATATAATCCCAATCATCCCCAAGCACAGCGTCTAAATGCCAGTTTAGCAAAATTACTTGCATTGCAGCTGCTGCCTTTCCAGCTGGTGGACTCTGCTTCCTTCCGTGAATTTGCGGAATGTACTGTACCACAGTGGCAGGTTCCAAAATGCCATTTCTTTTCACGGAAGGCCATTCCAGCACTATACCAGCATGTGGAACACAATGTTATGGAGTCATTGGGAAAGGCAGTCAGCAGCCAGTTGCACATGACTTTAGACACGTGGTCCAGCAAACATGGACAGGGCCGTTACATTTCCTTCACGGCACACTGGGTAACTCTGCTTGCAGCTGGGAGAGATCCAGGACGGGACTCTGTGCTGGAGCTTGTTCATCCACCACACCTCCAGAAAGCTGCTCGTATGAGGTCTGTCTGCTCTACCACCTCTTCCTCCTCCTCCTTCTCTGTCTTTGGCAAAGTGGCAGTTAAACCGACGCGTGGCAGGGGCTACGCAATGGCTCAAGCAAAAAGATGCCATACTGTGCTTGAGCTGATTTGTTTAGGGGACAGGAGCCACACCAGGCCAGAAATTCTGTCAGCTCTGCAGGGGCAGGTGCAGAGATGGTTTACACCACGCCAGCTTCAGCTGGGAATGGTCGTCTGTGATAATGGCAGCAACCTTCTCTCCGCCCTATGCCAGGGTAAGTTGATGCATGTACCATGCCTAGCACACGTCCTAAATCTGGTGGTACAGCGTTTCCTAACCAGGTACCCAGGGCTGGCAGAGCTTCTCAGCCAGGCCAGAAAAGTCTGCAGCCACTTCAGATGGTCATTCCCAGCAAGTGTTCGCCTGGCAGAAATTCAAAGAGAATTCCACCTTCCCACAAACCGTCTGATCTGTGACATTCCCACCAGGTGGAACTCGATATTAGCAATGCTGCAGCGTCTGCACAAGCAGCAGAGGGCCATCAATGAGTACCTGTGTGAGTATGGCACAAGGACAGGTTCAGGTCAATTGGTTTTTTCCTCCCTCGCAGTGGCTGATGATCAAGGATGCATGCACTGTACTGTCACTGTTTGAGGAGGCAACGAGGATGGTGAGCAGGGACAGTGCATGCATCAGTGACACAATTCCTTTAGTTTTCCTGCTAGAGCACACTCTGCTGGGAATTATAGATGTGGCACTAGAGACAGAGCAGCAGGAAAAAGAGGAGGCCTTCCCTAGCTCTCAAGGCCCCAGTCTTTCCACAGACAGCATTCCTGCGTGTCCTCAGATCAGACAGGAGGAGGATGAGGAGGAGGAGGAATATTTAAGTAGTGGGGGCATTGAAGGTGGGGATTCCTCAAGGGAGGGTTTTGTGTGCCCAGAAACCCAAGGACTAGTACGTGGCTGGGAGGAGGAAGTGCACGATGGGGTCATCCTCATTGACCAGGAAGACTCGGAAGCTAATGCCACCTCCAACCTACACTGCATGGGCTCCCTTATCCTGCAAAGCCTGCTAATGGACCCCAGGATTCGTGCTATCAAGGAGAGGGATCATTACTGGTTGGCAAGCCTTCTTGATCCCCGACACAAGGGTAAAGTTGCAGAGCTCGTCCTGCCCTCACAGAGGGAGGACCGGATGAAACAACTTGAGTACGCTCTAAAGCGACACTTGTGTAACACCTTTCCAGGCACTAGTAGGTTACCAAGTGATGACACAGGTGCTTCTGAGGCTGCAGATGATCAGAGGAAGAGCGGTGAAGGTCGGGCCGCTTGACTGATGCCTTTGTAGTGCTCACTCCCGGAGGAGCCGCTGAAATTGAACCTCGGGTCAGTCTCCCCGCACTAGGGAATAAATATACTCCAGCGCCGTTGTGGATTTTATAGATTATATAGTTTACTAGAATAAAAGGCATATAATGAATAACACGGTGTTCGTATATATATTTACAGTACTTCGTAATGCGGTAAACGCGCAGCGGAAAAGAAATACGATGCTTCGTAATTCGGAAAATGCGCAGCAGAAAAGAAATACGATGCTTCGTAATTCGGGAAACGCGCAGCGGAAAAGAAAATACAATGCTTCATAATTTGAGAAAACGCGCAGCGGAAAAGAAAAGGGAAAATAATTCTTTAACCCCTTCTTGTGATTGGGGAGTGAGTCCTGCACAGGTTAAGTCCCAGAATGTAAATGTGTGTGTGTGTGTTGCGGTACCCGGGTACTATTCAACTGGCCAGTGAATTGCTTAAGAGATGTCTGCCACTAGTCAAGTTGGGGCCCTGTGGGTTTTGGAAACAAACAGCAGCGTGCTTTACTTGAGTTTTACAACGGCCTGGAAGGCCTCTCACCCATCCGCCAGATACTTGAGGCTCCGCTGACCCAGAACGTCTCTCCGCTCGATATTGACTGGGGTTACTTGCTTCTGGATCCGCTGTCTGGCCTTCTGCACCAGCCTCGACTTGTCCAGCTTACCGCCTGCTCTCCCGGTCCGATCGATCTGCGGTACTCCTCACTCGGGGTCCTCCGCTTCCTCTCTAGCCGCATGAGTAATCTGGTGGATCACTGGGTCTTCTTCGGGAATAACTGATAACACGATCTGTTTCTCTGTTAGGCCGCACTTGCGCTCCGGCCTGGTCACTGTTACTCTCTGCAGCACTGTGTCTTGTCTCTCTCACTCCCTGGTGCGCTCTGCCAGCTCTCTCCACGAGGCTCAGGATGTAAGTGTCTGTGTTCCACCCACTTCCTGTGTCCCCTCGCAAAGCATGCCGGGAAACGTAGTCCCAATGTCTTCTGTGTTTGTCCAGCATAATCTTACCATGGTCTCTGTCTCCCTCTGGTGGCCATTTCAAATAAATGCAGCAGAACAGTCTTTTTAAACCCAGCGCAACACCTTTTTAGATTTTTTTAGTCCACGACGCCCAGGGACGTCAAATGTAGGCACCCATTGCCAGCGTCTTCACCATATGGTGCAGGACTACCTAGGGGCAAGGGCAGACCTGAATACCTTTACAGCAGATGATCCACTGGCTTACTGGGTGTTGAGATTGGATCACTGGCCAGAACTTAGCCAATATGCTATGCAGTACTAGGTTGCCCTTCATCCAGCGTGCTTTCTGAAAGGACGTTCAGTGCTGCTGGAGGTTTTGTCACAGTCAAAAGAGTGCGTCTCTCCACCGACTCTGTAGACCGGATGACATTTATAATAATGAATCAGTCCTGGATCAGCAGCTATCAATCCCCTGATGCTGAAGTAACTGAATAGATTGGGGATCTCTTCTGCATTACCAAAACCTCCACCCCTGCACTCTTCCACAATACCTCAGAGGGGTTACGTTGTGAAGGCACTAGCTTGCACCAAAGGCCTAATATTTGGGTGCACTGACACTGACGCCTATACCAGATAAATATCATTTTAATATTGGACCGCAGGGTCCAACCCTGCACTCTTCCACAATACCACAGAGGGGTTACGGTGTGACGGCACTGTTGCCGACACTAAAGGTCCAATTTTAAAGCACCTATTGTTACTTTCATCCAAAGCCTGCATAAGTTTCACCATAATTTAGCCAAAAAATCACTAAACTTGTTCTGCGTGTTCTAAAATGTCTCTTCTTTTCATACAGACTGCCGCCCCAAGCAGTTGTTTATGAATAGATTAAAGGAAAACCATTTACCGTAATTTGAAATGTCATTTTTTTGTTTTTAAATTTTTCTACACATCCTACAAATCCGCCAGTTCACGGGCAGGTTATGGGGACCTCCTAGGCACGATATTTTAGGAATTTTTCATTTTTATTCTTAACCTTTATTTCATGGAAAACTCACTGTTCTTTTAAAAACTTTTTTTTTTACTTTTGGTGCTTGTTTCCTGTCCCCCAGGGCACTACCCGGACCCCCATACACCTTTTATGGCAAATATCTTGCATATATGCCCTCTTGGAGGGCACTCTAAAAATTGAACTTTCGAGTCCCATTGACTTGCATTGAGTTTGGTTCGTGTTCGAGTTCGAACTTTTGAAATTGTTTGAGTTTGAATGCGAACCGAACACGGGGGTGTTCGGCTCATCACTAATCTGAAGGTGGATACGCATTACTGAACACATAAAATGGCTTATTCACAAAGCACTGAAATTGCACGCATTGAGTTTCGGCCCATTTCGGCGCATTTTGGCAATTCCATTTTGCCAAAAATATGATGAATTCACTATTTAGCGAATGGTTATGTATTTTGCTGAAACTGGAGTGGACAAAACAGTTATCAGAAGTGCACCACCGGATTTTGCGTTGAATTGTGCTGAATTAGCATCAACGAAATCTGCCAAACTGCAAAAAAAATAAAAATAAGAGGAGGAGTCCTATTCTCCTTATATCTATATATAAAAGCGCTTGTAATGCGTCCGTCGCCATCGTCGGCTGTGCACGCACCCATCACAGCTGCTCACTCAGCCCTCCCTCTCGGCTGTTGGAAAAACTCCTCCCCCCAACGAGTCGCTAGAGTCCTTGAATGGATGACTAGACTGCATTGCAGAATAAATGATAGAGTAGACATATTTTTTTTCAACATAGCAGGAATTGAATTATAATGGTTGCTTGTCTGCTATTTTGTACATGAAATAAACATATTTTTGTAAAACTGCCACTTAGTTTCTTTATGCTATTCGTGACAAACTTTGTAAAAGTATCCTTTCCTATTCTCTCACTTTTTTATTTGTACTTTCATATTCTCACATAAACACACATATAATGATTCACAAACACACATATAAATGCTGTCATATAACATGCCATGGGACACCAAAGTAGCACAGGATGTCCATCCCCTTACTCTTGTTGCTGTGACATCAGTATTGGCAGCACCTTTTCTGTATCTGCCTTTGGCTACAGTCCTGACTTTCCATTACTCTGGCGTGACGGAAGACATAGGCCCTCCCTAATTACACCTGTTCTCCCTATTTAAGGGAGCTCCCCTTATTCTCTGAGGTCTGGACAACACACCAGTTCATGGTAAACCTGCTGGGTGGAGTTTACCGGCTGGGTGGAGTAGAAGTAACATCATTGCTCTCTAACCGTGGAGACACAGGTTCAAATCCCGTCAAGTGCACCTCTCCAGTAAGTGTTCTTGGGCAAGACACCTAACGGTACATACTCGCCACCCAGGACATACTTGAAAACAAAAGAAATCTCAATGTATTCTTCCTGGTAAAATACTTTCTCAAAAAAAATAAGTTGTTATCTTATGCCTGTTTGCTGTATTTGGTTCGTTCATCCTTGATTGTGTTCCAGGTCATCTTGTTTTCTGGCAAGCCCATCTGACCTTGCCTGCTGTATAAGACCTGCTTGTCGTTTTTCCACCATAACTTGCTTTTCTACTCTGTTGTCCCTACAATTGGGCTCTGCCAGCATTTCCTAGTACCACAAACGTGACAAACACATTCTGAAAGGTATGGCCATAAGATGAGCTCAAAACCATCTTGGAAAATGTGTCAATGGAACTACAAGTTGGTCTTAGCTCCAGAAACACATCAGAAACAATAACCATTTGCAGCAACTGCCATAAAGACGGTAAGTGAAACAATTGTTGCAAACTGGTTTTCCTTACTGTCTGCCCAGCTCCATTTTATTAGCGACTGCCTGGGGAAAGAAACGGAGGTGCAGCCTGAGATGTGAGTATGGTATTTTTGGGGGGTTATCTTACTGCTATCTTACTTACAAAAGCAAAATCACTTAAAGTCAAGTTCTATTAGTCAGTATTTTTGTGAGAAATATCAGCTACAGGATAGAAGAACGACCTACCATGGAATAACTCTCTCTTCTGTTCTAATTCCAGGCTAGGATTTGGGAAGATGTGGCTGGGATTGCTGCAGGGTTGGTCAGTAGCATGTGTTCATACCTGGAAGAGAAGAGTTGAAAGATGACTGTGGTTATTTTGCTTGATGGATGGATAGATGGATTGATGGATGGGTGTCCAGTGATTAACTCCATTTGCCACTTCTAAGCAGGCCACTTAAAAGCAGGGCTTGTGGGGAGCCCGGCTCAGAGGGAGCCTCCAAACTGGTGTTTTGCTCTATGAGCAGCTTCAACAATAGCAATATCTGCCATTGTGTCTTATGATATAACTAAATTACTTTATAACTTTATTAACATGAAACCGTATAAGAGATTTTTTAACAACACATAGAGCATTGTTTCTTCTGAAACTAGGTTTCAATAAATAATCTTTGCAGCTTTCCAAAATGACGCAAAGGACATACTAAACATATTAATTTAGAAACAGAAAATGGTAGATGATTCTTAGTAGGTATGCATGACCAAGGATACAGAGGACAAAACTTTGCTGACTTTGGTATTCTTAATAAATAATACTTAGGGCTATTCCTGGTTTCTTGTTTTAGGGAACAATGGGAAAACCAAGAACTCAAAGCCGCATTGCCTTACAAACACCAGACAGACATTTGAAAAAGTAGAGCGGAATGCTGCTTTACACAGAACATTGGGTGCATATACACAACCATGATTACAAATGAGCAAGACAAACAATCAATGGAGAGAAGCTGTAGGAGAACTGTTTTATATAGTCCTGTTTAAACTAGGAATTAGCTAGAGCAATTGATAACTGTACTGCTGGCAAAGACACATAGGGCCCTAATCCCTGGTTAACGCTAAAATAGGGATTGCACCTGCAGTTTTCCCCGTAGCACCCCATTTTTGCATTCGATTCCAGGGAAGGTGCTACCTCGGCACCTTGCCCTGGAATGCAGCTCTAACAGCTTGGATACTTGCGTTAGCGCTTCTGTGCCGCCTCAAGTATCAACTCCAGGAGTCCATAGGGTTCCATTGAGGGTTGTGCTTCTGGACAGCGATCCCAACGCAATCTGTGCTGTAGAGTGATCGCGGAGGGAGACTGGGAACGATTTATTCTCAGTCTCACTCTGCTCCTGGCGATAAGGAGAGGTGAGTATTAGATTTATTCGGGGGCTTAGGAGCTGCTAAATGACTTGCAAAAGCAGAATCAATAAGCACCAGCACTAGGACTTTGTAATACCTTTCTTAGCCAAATAATTTATGATTGCGCTCCCTATGTTAAGTATAGGATGCACAAAGTACAGTAAGCTCACAGAAGCTAGCGCAATCACCAGGAAGTCAGCTTGAGCTATGCATTTAGTGTAGCATTCAGCTGCGCAAATTGCGTAGGCTAGGCTGGCTCAGTGCTGCCCCTGCTGTCTGTGTAGTGAATCACACACACACACACACACAGCAGCCGACAAACTTAAAGTGCAGGGGGAAAAAAAGCGGAGGACAGAGAAGCAGCGAGGGAGCGTGGAGAGATGAGTATGAGAACTTTTTTTCAATAAATAACATTTTATTTACAGTTTAAATATACACACATGTCATTACAGCACAATGAGCACATTGATTTACTGGAATGGCAGGGGAGGCACTGCCTCCCCTGCCACCCCTGACTGCACGTCCCTGGTATGATGCCTGTTCGAAGGCAGTGAAATGTAGGCAGGGTGGGGAACTTTGATTCCCCGAATTGCAGGGAAGTGCGGGGAACGAGAGACCACCAAAATGTCAGCGTTGTTTTGGTGCTCTCTGAATAACCCCCATAGAATTGAATTTCCAATTACTGTTTTCTGTTAATAGTACCTTATAACATATGGCATCCCTGCCCTAGAACAGTGGATGCCTATCACCTATTTGATGGTTGCATGTTGTTCATTTTCCAAACCATAACTGAAGGATTTAATGTTAGAAAAACCTTTGGTGAATGCAATGAATATCTCATTTTTTAAGAACATTCTCCTGGAAGCATTAACTTATCAACTTGCCTTTAACCACTTCAATGCGAAGGACGCGCTCAGCGCGTCCTCCGCATTACTGCTGCTGTGCTGAGGACGCGCTGAGCGCGTCCTCCCATTGGGGTCAGCGTTCGGCCGGGTTCCGGCCGATCGCTGGCCCCCCCGGTGCGGGCTGACATCCTCGATGTCAGCCCGGCATCCGGAACCGCAGCCGCTGGAATTAGGTGTCATCGCGGCAGTGCGATGACACCTAATTCAGGCGCCCCCCCCCCGCATGTGCGGAGGAGGCGCCTGAAAGGGAGGGGGGAGGTCCTTCGGACCTCTCTCCCTCCTGATCGGCGGCGTTGCGGGGGTTAACCCAGGCACCATTTGGAAGGGCACAGCCTGCCCTTCGAAATGGTGCCTGGCATTAACCCCTGGGGAGCTGGATCGCGAATCGGCGCTGAAAAGCGCCGGTTCGCGATCCTTTCCCGGAGCTGGCCGACATCTTGGATGTCGGCCAAGCCTCCGGGAACTCCCCCTGAGGACTGGCGTCATCGTGCTACGCACGATGATGCCAGTCCTAGAGTTAACCCCTAACTGCCACCAACGGTGGAGATAGGGAGTTCCAATGAACTCCCCATCTCCCGATCCGTGGCAGCTAGGGGTTAATGTTTGGTATGGTTGGATCGGCCAGAGCATGGCCGTTCCAACGATGCCAAACACGAATGTGAAAAAAGTTTTTTAAAAAAAAAATTAAAATTAAAATTAAAAATAAAAATATATTTAAAAATAAAATTATTAAAAAAAAATAAACATTTTTTTTTCTTTCTTTTGGTTTGTTAGTGTAGCAATATTGTTCCCATTTCAATTATAATGTGAACAATGATGCTGCACTAACGGTTTTTGTATGCGGTGCGTTTGTTAAAAATCGCGTAATTTTCCCCCAAAAAAAATGTAACGAGACCCCATCTCTAATTTTTTTAACAAGCGCACCCCATACAAAATATAACCGCAATTGCTCGCATGTTAAAATGTGAAAAAAAACACTTTACACGTTGTAAATTATTGAAAATACATATTTTATTGCATTTTTTGTTATAATATACAGACATGACATAACGTATACATATAATAATGACATATTATGAATCTACCGAGTCTGACGGAAAGAACGATATATAATATGTCTGGGTAATATACTAAAATAAGCCTTCAAAACACGTTTAAACATGATGAGCAAAACCGGTAAAAATGACCTCAGCACAGAGGCGGGAAAAGCCTCAGCAGCGAAAGGGTTAAGATTCTACAAACTTCCCTTTGAGATTTTAACAACCTTCCATGAAAACGAGTTTGTTTTTAACAGTTGTGGTGAGTAAGATCAAAGTTTAACAAATTTCAATTGCCCTTAAACATATATACCAGTTTACTGTTCATTCATCTAGACATCATATAACAATGAATTTCTCCCAAGGGCTGTAATTTCTGTTCTCACATCTACTCATAAAAAAATGCAACAGTTTTACTGTCTCATGACAGAAATATAATGGTGTTATTTAGAAACAGACTTGCGTTAGAAGTTTAATCTTATGACCAAGTAGAGAGAAAAAATAAAAATCCAAACACCTGCAGTCTCTGCAAGTAAATGATGAAGGTAACAGCTAGGTAACACGAAAGACCTCCTCCGGAGTAAAGGATCTCATTAATAGAGTGAGGGAGGCAATGAGATTCGCTAAATCTGACTTCAGTATATGTTATTAGTGTCAGAATTTCAAGACATTTACCCTCGAGCAAGCCATGGGTGGCCTGAACCTGCAATCACCCTTATATTTCTATAACTGGTTGATGCAACCTTGACTTCATTTATTATGCAGCCTACTTACATCACTTTGAGTCACCCTTAGATCTCTGGCGTAAATACCAGAGTGGCTGTGGTTAGATTTGTGACCCTATCTCTCTAGAGCAGTGGTTCCCAAACGCGGTCCTCAAGTGCCCCTAACCGGCCAGGTTTTAAGAATTACCTTGGGGAAATGCAGACTGAATCCTGCAATCACTGAGCAGCAAATCATATCACCTGTGCTGTGCTTCAGCTATCTGGAAAACCTGACCTGTTGGGGGTACTTGAGGACCGCGGTTGACAGCCACTGCTCTAGAGGCCCAGCTGAACAACCACAGTAGCACAGTAAGCCAGACTGATATTTTAACTGTGCTTACTTATGGTGCAATTGGGCGATTCAGGCATTCGACTGGACAGGCGAGGAGTCCTCAGTATCTTCCTATTGGCTTCCTACTGAGGACCACTCAGCTGTCCAGGGGAATGCCTAAATAGTCAATTTGCACGATCAGCCACATGTTGTGTTGCCTGTTTTAGATGGGTGGCGTATTGTGAAATGCAGACACCAAGACAGGGTTGACACCAGGCTGGCAGCAGCACCACCTCATGGTGCAAGAACCAATTCTCCCGAACTTCTTCAAAATGGAACTAAGTAGTCAGGAGAAAGCAGACTGAAGACTATGGAAATACTGAAAGAATGGCAAAAGGTGAATCGTGAACTGACAAGATGACTGTGGATTAATAGAGGGACCGACTTGGGGTAACGGACTAACAGCGTGACTCAGTGGTAATGCATGGACTGACAGAAGGACTAGGTGTGCTGGGGTATGGAGATTATAGGGTAATGGGGATTGATAGTGGTGACAGGGGAGCTAGTTATAGTTAGTTTGGGCTGACAAGAGTCTGGGGGTTAATGAGGGCTGACAAGGGAGTTAATTGGGGTTGGCAGGGGGTTGAATGTTAATGTGGTTGAGAGAGGTTTTGGGGCAATGAGAACTGACAAATGGACTCAGGGCTAATGTTGACTGGTAGCAGTTGGGGCCGGTTAATGTGGACTAGAAAAGAAAGGGAACTGGGGATGAATGGAGCAGTCAGGGGCAACAAAGGTGATAATTAGGGATGAGTTGTTCGATTCGATGTGTCCGGAGTTCGATTCGAACATCGCCAGTTCGTATGTTCGCGAACTTCGAACATTTCCGCGTGTTCGCCGCATGTTCGCCCACAATGCACCACAATGGACCAAAATGCACTTTTCCACTGGCCTGAAGCTTGTAATTGGCTACAGCCTTGCACCTGACCGCAGGTCAGGTGCAAGACAGGTGCAAGACTATGCCAATCACGGCTCAGAGTCCTGATTGGGCAAATTTTGCCCAATCATGGGCTCACAGAGCTAAGTCCCGCAGCACACTATATAAGGCTTCACACAGCCTTCAGCACGTGTTTTTTGAGAGGAGATTGTTGTGTTAGTGTGTGTTCTCACTGCCAGTCTGCGACCAGCTATTGGGGGGGTCTCACTTTTACAAAATATCTGGGAATTGTTGTAATCTGTGTGTTCTCACTGCCACCAACTATTTTGGGGGTCAGTCATTTCTACAAAATATCTGGGAATTGTTGTAATCTTTGTGTTCTCACTGTCACCAGCAATTGTGGGGGTCTCATTTCTACAAAATATCTGGGAATTTTTGTAATCTTTGTGTTCTCACTGTCACCAACTATTTTGGGGGTCAGTCATTTATACAAAAAATATCTGGGAGCGTTCCATCTTATAGACATACCACACTTTCGACATCGATGGAACGCTTGACAGCGCAACTACACGATACCGTTCCGCAGTGTACTAAGATATGGGAACCATGGCTTGCGACACAACCGGTTCCATGATTTATGCATTATTTATTTGACCAGGAGACGTTGATTTTTCCCCCCTCCCCTTGTGTTTTGTGTTTTTTTTGTTTGTTTTTTGACTTCTGCAATTGTTATTTATTTCTTTTTAAGACACTGTTTTGCTTTGCGGTTAGAATGCATATTTAGCATGTTTGTTTATTGATATTTTGTATTACTTCCCGAAGTACTGGCTTGTTTTCTGTGATTCACTTGGTGCCTTGTAGCAGTTTCTTGTATTATTTATAAAATCAATAAAATTGTGTTATTAAACAAAAAATATCTGGGAATTGTTGTAATCTTTGTGTTCTCAATGCCACCAGCAATTGTGGGAGTCTCATTTCTACAAAATATCTGGCAATTGTTCTAATCTTTGTGATCTCACTGCCACCAACTATTTTGGGGGTCTCATTTCTACAAAATATCTGCGAATTGTTGTAATCTGTGTGTTCTCACTGCCACCCATCAGGGTGTCTCACTGAATTATAGGAGGTTTCTGGGAATTGTAATCTGTGTCTTTTCACTGCCAGCTATAAAGGGGTCCCACATACTTCTAGCAGATTTCTACAAATTGTAATCGGTGTCTTGTCACTGTTGCCAGCTATCAGGGGGTCCTATCAGGGGGTCTCACTGACTTATAGGTGGTTTCTGGGAATTGTAATTTGTGTCTTGTCACTGCCACCCATCAGGGGGTCTCACTGATTTATAGGAGGTTTCTGGGAATTTTAATCTGTGTCTTGTCACCGGCTGCCAGCTATCAGGGTGTCTCACTGAGTTATACCAGAGTTCTGGAAATCTTTAATCTTTATACCAGAGTTTAATCAGAGTTCTGCATATCTCCAGTTTTTATAACAGAGTTGAATCAGAGTTCTGTATATCTTTAATCTATATATCACTCACCATGTGAGAAAGACCAAAAAGGACAGGCAGACGCTCCCAGGCACAGATAAGAGGGGAAGCAGCCTCTGTGTCGGGAGGCTGTGCTTCTGGTCATCGTGGACGTGGTACATCCTCTGCAGGGGCACGCTTGTCCTTTCTAACTGGTGCTGGCCATCTTAAACAGCAGCAACATACAGAGGATTTGGTGGATTGGCTAACCAGGCCATCCTCATCCTCTGAGTCCTCTGCCAGCCAGGCTTCTAGTGCTTTACAGTCCACCTCAGCTGCCAAAGCATCTAATGCAGCCTCCATGTCCACAGCTACTCCTGCTGTAGCCTCACTATCACACACGGAGGAGTCAGCTGAATTGTTTGACTACAATGAAAGTGACATGCTGCTTGAGGATGCGCAGCAACTACAGTGCTCTGATTCAATCTCCGAGGTTGAGGAAGGGAGTATAATCAACCTAGAGGAAGGGGGTGCCTGTGATGACACACAAATAACTGGCAGTCATGTTGCCCCAGCAGCTGCAGCATACTGTCAAGTTGGCTCCAGTGACGAGGAGATAGGGGGTGATGACAATGATGATGAGGTCACTGACTCCACCTGGGTTCCTGATCGAACAGAGGTGGAACTCGACATTAGCAATGCTGCAGCGTCTGCACAAGCAGCAGAGGGCGATCAACGAGTACCTGTGTGACTATGGCACAAGGACAGGTTCAGATCAACTTGTTTTTTTCCCTCCCCGCAGTGGCTGATGATCAAGGAGGCATGCACTGTACTGTCACCATTTGAGGAGGCAACGAGGATGGTGAGCAGGGACAGTGCATGCATCAGTGACACAATTCTTTTAGTGTTCCTTCTGGAGCACACTCTGCAGGGAATTATAGATGTGGCTCTAGAGGCAGAGCAGCGGGAGGAAGCGGAGGCCTTCCCTAGCTCTCAAGGCCCAAGTCTTTCCACAGACAGCATTCCTGCGGGTCCTCCTCAGATCAGACAGGAGGAGGATGAGGAGGAGGAGGAATATTTAAGTAGTGGGGGCATTGAAGGTGGGGATTCCTCAAGGGAGGGTTTTGTGTACCCAGAAACCCAAGGACTAGTACGTGACTGGGAGGAGGAAGTGCACGATACGGTCATCCTCATTGACCAGGAAGACTCGGAAGCTAATGCCACCTCCAACCTACACTGCATGGGCTCCCTTATCCTGCAAAGCCTGGTAAAGGACCCCAGGATTCATGCTATCAAGGAGAGGGATCATTACTGGTTGGCAAGCCTTCTTGATCCACGATACAACGTTAAAGTTACAGAGCTCATCCTGCCCGCACAGAGGGAGCACAGGATGAAAAAGCTTGAGGACGCTCTAAAGCGACACTTGTGTAACACCTTTCCAGGCACTGGTAGGTTACCAAGTGATGACACAGGTGCTTCTGTGGCTGCGGATGATCAGAGGAAGAGTGTTGAAGGCCGGGGCCGCTTGACTGATGCCTTTTTAAATTTTAGTCCTCGACGCCCAGGGACGTCAAATGTAGGCGCCCATTGCCAGTGTCTTCACCATATGGTGCAGGACTACCTAGGGGCAAGGGCAGACCTGGATACCTTTCCAGCAGATGATCCACTGGCTTACTGGGTGGTGAGATTGGATCACTGGCCAGAACTTAGCCAATATGCTATGTAGTACTAGGTTGCCCTTCATCCAGCGTGCTTTCTGAAAGGACGTTCAGTCCCGCTGGAGGGTTTGTCACAGACAAAAGAGTGCGTCTGTCCACTGATTCTGTAGACCGGCTGACATTTATAAAAATGAATCAGTCCTGCATCAGCACCTATCAATCCCCTGATGCTGACGTAACGGAATAGATTGGGGATCTCTTCTGCATTCCACAAACCTCCACCACTGCACTTTTCCACAATATCACAAAAAGGTTACGGTGTGATGGCACTTGCTGCCACCAAAGGCACAATATTTGGCTGCACTGACACTGACGCCTATATTACCAGATTTATATCATTTTAAGTTTTTTGGACCGCAGGGTCCAATCCTGCACTCTTCCACAATACCACAAAAGGGTTACGGTGTGAAGGCACTTGCTGCCACCAAAGGCACAATATTTGGCTGCACTGACGCTTATATTACCAGATTTATATCATTTTAATTTTTTGGACCACAGGGTCCAACCCTGCACTCTTCCACAATACCACAAAAGGGTTACAGTGTGAAGGCACTTGCTGCCACCAAAGGCACAATATTTGGCTGCACTGACACCTATGTTACCAGATTTATATCATTTTAATATTGGACCGCAGGGTCCAACCCTGCACTCTTCCACAATACCACAGAGGGGTTACGGTGTGACGGCACTGTTTCCGACACTAAAGGCCCAATTTTTAAGCACCTATTGTTACTTTCATCCAAAGCCTGCATAAGTTTCACCGTAATTTAGCCAAAAAATCACTAAACTTGTTCTGCGTGTCCTAAAATGTCTCCACTTTTAACACAACCAAAAATTCGTTGCAGCGACAAAGGATCCACAGTTGGCATGGAAGACTTCCAAATCCAGACACAACGATATAGAAAAATATTTACCAACTCTTGTGTGTGATGAATAAAAAGGTTTTATTCCATGGTGAGCACAGAAAAAAGACAACGTTTCGACCTTCACAGGTCTTTGTCAAGTCTAAACATACGAAGTATTTTGCACATATAAATAGGTAACAGCAACAGGTGAAAAGGCAGCAATCAGGTTAATGATTCAATTACAAGGAGGAGACTCTTTAGTTCCGCTCAAATCTTCTCCAATATTCAGCTCCAAATGATTTAACCCCTCAGGTTAAGCTGGAACCTATTGCATTAACTCAATACAAAACATGTGAGAAATAAAAAAACATGTGAGAAATAAAAACAACATCAAAAAAACATCAAAAATATACCAGCATTGCAATATTATTAACTGTAGATATATTCAACAATATTATTCATATTAAATGTTTATTATCCATTATATTATATTAATTTTTAATATTAATTTGGAATATTGGTTTTTAAATGTTAATTTTTGATGTGAAAAGTTTGCCTATGATGACCAAATAGATCTAAATGCCCCATAATACTATGTGGAGATACGGTCAAGATTTTAGACTTAGGATCAAGGTTTTTTTGTCTAAGAATCAAGGTTCTTTTAAACTATTGCAGAAAAGGGGAGAGGTCAAAATCCCTATTCAAACCATGCGGTTCAATGGTGTTCAGTCGATATATCCAAGAGAGTTCTTTCGTTTTGAGTGCCAGTTCCCTATCACCACCCCTGATGGATTTAATAACTGTATCGATAACTTGGAACCTCACTTGGGAGATCTCATGGCCAAATGAAACAAAATGATGTGGTATGGGTAATTCTATCTTTTTAAGACGGATATCGGACTTATGTTTAGTAATCCTGTTTTTGACTTTTTGTGTAGTTTCCCCTACATATACCCAAACACAGGGACATTTGATTAAATAGATTACATATTGAGAATTGCATGTAAAGTATTGTCCAATTTTAAATTTTCAACCAGAGTGTGGGTGCACAAATGAGTCACCCTTGATAATAGCATTACAACAAGAGCAACTTAGGCAGTGGAAAGTACCATGGTTGGGGCTACCAAAGAATGGTGTGGTGGGATCTCCGGTACCACGAAATTCTGCTTGTACTAATGTTTCTCTCAGAGACCTATCTCTTTTATAGGACATTAATGGAGGTACACGAAATTCATGAACCATGGGATACATATCCCTTAAGATATGCCAATTCTTGCAAAGTATCTGTTATAAGGCTCTAGAGTTCCAAATCTGGACACAAATGCCAATCTATCCTGTTTCACCTGCCATCTGTTCACAGTTGTTGTTTTGTTTTTTACATAAGACAACTCTCTATGGAGGAGTTTTTGGGGATATCCTCTTTCCCCAAACCTTTGTACCATTTCTGCCAACCTTTGTTCACATAGATCTGAATCACTCACTAATCTTTTAAAGCTAAGAAACAGACTGCGTGGCAGAGACTGTATAAGAGTCTCTGGATGTGCGCTGTCGAATCTAAGAAGGGCATTCCTGTCTGTAGAATTTCTAAACAGATCAGTCACAAAACGATCACCACTCTTGATTACCATGGTATCGAGAAAACTGATGGTTTCAGTGCTCAAGACCATGGTAAAATCGATGGTAGAGTGTACACCATTGAGAAATGTCACAAATTCGTCGAGAACGTCGGGAGGACCTTCCCAGATGAGGAAGATGTCGTCAATGAAGCGATACCAACACTTCACAAAATCAATATACAACTGGTTGGTGTATACGACATCTTCCTCAAACTGGGCCATAAAGATATTGGCATATGTCGGCGCTACATTAGTGCCCATCGACATAACTCGTATCTGCATAAAGAAGCTCTTTTCAAATACCAAAAAATTATTTTCAAGTACAATTTGCAATAGAGAAACCAAAAAATTCAATCTGATCTCATCATAACCCAATCTCATCAGGGCTTTCGTAAATGCCGCCATGCCTATTTGGTTCTCAATAGAAGTATAGAGACTAGTTATATCAAGACTCACAAGTATGCTGTGAGAATTAGCCGGTATCCCTTCAAGCTTTTTTTTTTTTTAAACATATTTTTATTCATCTTGTATCAACATACAGAAAAAAAACATACAGAGAGACATCTTAATATACATCATTATCAGATATTCAACTAGTACAAAAATGTGGCATCCAGTGGTTGAAGAAGTTATTGTACAACTCCTATTAGAAGCAAGGAAGACAAATCCCAAGAGTAAGTGGGTCGGTTAAGTGCGGGCATCTACAGGGTTTGAGGGGGAGGAAGTTAGAAAATGGGATAAGGAGTGGTCAGGGGGGTCTTGAGGGATGGGTGGGGTACCTCGCAGCATCTGTAGTGAGTACCAAGGGATGCAGAAAAAGGTATGATGTAAGGGGTCCTTAGTTTCGCATGGCAGGGTGCGAATAAGGGGGGCCCAATTGGTAAAAAAGGACTGAGTCTTCTTTTCTTGCTGCATCGCAGCCTTGATCCAGTCTGCCAAAAATATGGCTTAGATTCTGTCATAAGCCATGCGAATGGAAGGAGGGGCAGCTGAGATCCATTGCGACAGGATTGCTTTCTTGCCCGTTGCAGCTAACAGGGTGAGCCAAAATCGATGGCATTTATCAAAAGGTCTGGGGGTGGGGGGGTTGGACGATTAAAGATGACCCATTCCGGGGTAAAAGGAATTTTTAGACAAAGAACCTGTGAACCAAATCGTCGTATTGTGTCCCAAAATAGTTTGATGAAGTGACATGACCATAAGCAATGCCGTAAATCAGCATTAGCACCTTGACATTTTAAACAATTTGCGGTTGGTGACAATCCCGCACGAGCCCTTCTGTCGGGCGCCATATACGCTCGATGGAGTATTCTATAAAACATGTTCCAGTAGTTAGCAGAGGGAAGGGAGTGCCTGGATAGTAAGGTGGCCCCAATCAAATCCTGCTTGGAAAGCTCGGAAAAGATTGTGGTCCATCTAGTTAATGCTGCCCAGGGGAGTTTGGTAGGTAGCGAAGATTGTAAAAGTGCGTATATAGTAGAGGTAGAGGGAGGGGACAGAGGGCGGGCCAACAGGAGCATGTCAAGTGAATTGGCTAGGTCATTAGGAGACAATGTGTTCAATTGGGTAAGGAGAAATTGTTTTAATTGCAAGTAATATACCGGGTGTATGTCTAAGGGTGTAACTCAGTCTTTCAGGGCCGTGTAGGAAAACGGTAAGCCTGACACTCCATCGATGTAGTGGTGCAGCTGAGTAAAACCGTGGTGGGCCAGAGTATGAAAGATCGGAGGAGGGGAGGCATTTTGAAAGTGGGGGTTGTGAATAGGGATGAGCCGAACACTCCCCGAGTTCGGTTCGAGCCCGAACCCGAACATCCCATATGTTCGGGACCGAACCCGAACCCGAACCCCCATGCAAGTCAATTGGGCTGAAAATTCGGTTTTTTAGAGTGCCCTCCAAGAGGGCATATATGCTACATATTTGCCATAAAAGGTGTATGGGGGTCCGGATAGTGCCCTGGGGGACAGGAAACAAGGACAAAAAGTTTAAAAAAAAACGATTTTAAAGGGACAGTGAGTTTTCCATGAAATAAGGGTTAAAAATAAAAACCAAAAATTCCTTCAAATATCGTGCCTAGGAGGTCCCCATAACCTGCCCGTGAAGTGGTGGATTTCTAGGATGTATAGAAACACTTAAAAACAAAAAAATGACGTTTCATATGACGGTAAATGCTTTTCTTTAATCTATCCATAAACACCTGCTTGGGGCGGCAGCCTGTATGAAAAGACATTTTAGGACGCGCAGAAAAAGTTTAGTGGTTTTTTTGGCTAAATTATTGTGCAGGCTTTGGATGAAAGTAACAATCGGTGCTTTAAAATTGGGCTTTTAGCGTCGGCAACAGTGCCGTCACACCGTAACCCCTCTGAGGATATGAATCTGATACAGGTGTCAATGGCAGTGCACCCAGATATTGTGCCTTTAGTGCCAAGTACATGCAAGTACTATCATACAGTAACCCCTCTGTAGTATTGTGGAAGAGTGCAGGGGTGGACCATGCGGTCCTATATTAAAAAGATATAAATCTGGGAATGGGCGTCAGTGCACCCAGATATTCTGCCTTTGGTGCAAGACTGCCAAGCCAGCAAGTATCATCATACAGTAACCCCTCTGTGGTATGGTGGAAGAGTGCAGGGGTGGACCATGTGGTTCTATATTGAAAAGTTTTTATCTGGTAATGGGCGTCAGTGCACCCAGATATTGTACCTTTAATGCCAGGCCAGCAAGTATCATCATACAGTAACCCCTCTGTAGTATTGTGGAAGAGTGCAGGGGTGGACCATGTGGTCCTATATTGAAAAGTGTTTTTTTTTATCTGTTAATGGGCGTCAGTGCACCCAGATATTGTGCCTTTAATGCCAGGCCATCAAGTATCATCATACAGTAAGGCTGGGGTCAGACGAACGCAGTGTTAACGTCCGTGTTGCCCGCACATAAGTACGTCCGTGATAGCATACAATTGTGTTAAATGGAGCCCCACACACAAAGTACGTCCGCACAGAAGTGCGGGGGCTGACGGACGCTGCAAACAGACGCAGGTTAGGCAAGAACGTAATACTGCTAGAACGGACGTGCAGAGTGCGCCACGTCCACAACGTCCGCATAGCTTTGTGTGTGAGTGATGCAACAAGGTCAGACGGACTGCATTTATACGTCCAGCATTTTTGACAGACAGAATGTTCTTTCATTGTAATTTATTTTCCCTGCTACATCAGTCAAAAAAGTGTGGCCACTACCTTGTCGTCAGTCAGTAAGTACGTCCGTACTGCACGGACGCACAGTCCGTAGAAAATGCGCTCATGACCCTAGCCTAACCCCTCTGTGGTATTGTGGAAGAGTGCAGGGGTGGACCATGTGGTCCTATATTGAAAAGTTTTTGATCTGGTAATGGGCGTCAGTGCACCCAGATATTGTGCCTTTGGTGCCACGCCAGCAAGTATCATCATACAGTAACCCCTCTGTGGTATTGTGGAAGAGTGCAGGGTTGGACCCTGCTTTTCAAAAAATTAAAATGATATAAATCTGGCACAAGCGTCAGTGCAGCCAAATATTGTGCCTTTCATGGCAGCAAGTGCATTCACACTGTAACCCTTTTGTGGTATTGTGGAAGAGTTCAGTGCTGGAGGTTTTGTGCATGCAGAAGACATACCCAATCTATTCCGTTACTTCGGCATCATGGGATTGATAGCTGCTGATTCAGGACTGATTCATTTTTATAAATGTCAGCCGGTCTACAGAGTCGGTGGAGACAGACGCACTCTTTTGTCTGTGACAAAACCTCCAGCGGCACTGAACGTCCTTTCAGAAAGCACGCTAGATGAAGGGCAACCTAGTAGCTGCATAGCATATTGGCTACGTTCTGGCCAGTGATCCAATCTCAACACCCAGTAAGCCAGTGGATCATCTGCTGGAAAGGTATCCAGGTCTGCCCTTGCCCCTAGGTAGTCCTGCACCATATGGTGAAGACGCTGGCAATGGGTACCTACATTTGACGTCCCTGGGCGTCGAGGACTAAAACAATTTAAAAATGCATCAGTTAAGCGGCCCTGGCCTTCACCGCTATTCCTCTGATCACCTGCAGCCTCAGAAGCACGTGTGTCAGCACTTGGAAATCTAACAGTGCCTGGAAAGGTGTTACACAAGTTTCGCTTTAGAGCGTCCTCAAGTTTTGTCATCCTGTGCTCCCTCTGTGCGGGCAGGATGAGCTCTGTAACTTTACCGTTGTATCGTGGATCAAGGGAGCCCATGCATCGTAGGTTGGAGGTGGCATTAGCTGCCGAGTCTTCCTGGTCAATGAGGATGACCGTATCGTGCACTTCCTCCTCCCAGGCACGCACAAGCCCTTCTGTTTCTGGGCACACAAAACCCTGCCTTGAGGAATCCCCACCTTCAATGCCCCCACTACTTAAATAGTCCTCCTCCTCATCCTCCTCCTGTCTGATCTGAGTAGGACCCGCTGGAATGCTGTCTGCGGAAAGACTGGGGCCTTGAGAGCTAGGGAAGGCCTCCTCTTCCTCCCGCTGCTCTGCCTCTAGAGACACATCTATAATTCCCCGCAGAGTGTGCTCCAGCAGGAACACTAAAGGAATTGTGTCACTGATGCATGCACTGTCCCTGCTCACCATCCTCGTTGCCTCCTCAAATGGTGACAGTACAGTGCATGCATCCTTGATCATCAGCCACTGCGGGGGGGAAAAAAAACAAGTTGACCTGAACCTGTCCTGGTGCCATACTCACACAGGTACTCGTTGATGGCCCTCTGCTGCTTGTGCAGACGCTGCAGCATTGCTAATGTTGAATTCCAACTGGTGGGCATGTCACAGATCAGACGGTTTGTGGGAAGGTGGAATTTTCTTTGAATTTCTGCCAGGCGAACGCTTGCTGGGAATGACCATCTGAAGTGGCTGCAGACTTTTATGGCCTGGATGAGAAGCTCTGGCAGCCCTGGGTACTTGGTTAGGAAACGCTGTACCACCAGATTTAGGATGGGTGCTAGGCATGGTACATGCGTCAATTTACCCTTGCGTAGGGCGGAGAGAAGGTTGCTGCCATTATCGCAGACGATCATTCCCAGCTCAAGCTGGCGTGGTGTAAACCATCTCTGCACCTGCCCCTGCAGAGCTGACAAAATTTCTGACCCGGTGTGTCTCCTGTCCCCTAAACAAACCAGCTCAAGCACAGTATGGCATCTTTTTGCTTGAGCCATTGCGTAGACCCTGTCAGGCGTGGGTTTAACTGCCACTTCGCGAGAGACAGAGAAGGAGGAGGAGGAGGAGGAAGAGGTGGTGGTGGTGGAGCAGACAGACCTCATACAAGCAGCTTTCTGGAGGCGTGGTGGATGAACAAGCTCCAGCACAGAGCCCCATCTTGGATCCCTCCCAACTGCAATCAGAGTTACCCAGTGTGCCGTGAAGGAAATGTAACGACCCTGTCCATGCTTGCTGGACCACGTGTCTAAAGTGACATGCACGTTGCTGCTGACTGCCTTTCCCAATGACTGGATAACATTGTCTTCCACGTTCTGGTATAGTGCTGGAATGGCCTTGCGTGAAAAGTAATGGCGTTTTGGAACCTGCCTCTGTGGTACAGCGCATTCAGCAAATTAACGGAAGGGAGCAGAGTCCAGCAGCTGGAAAGGCAGCAGCTACAATGCGAGTAATTTTGCTAAGCTGGCATTTAGACGCCGTGCTTGGGGATGGTTGGGACTATATTTTTTCTTTCACTGCAGCAGCTGCGGCAACGTAATCTGACTGCGTAAATCTTCAGCTACTGGGATGATGTCACATTGTGAGGAAGGACCTGCTGGTACATCCATTACTGTAGCATCATCCCTGTCGGTGGAGGTTGTAGGCAATTGCATGGCAGGACATACAGTGTGGGTAGAGATAGATGAGGAGGAGGAGGACCTACGCAAAGTTTTGCCCCAACGGGATGTGTGGCACTTGTTCATATGTCGCCTCAAGCACGTGGTACATAAGTGTCCGGTGTTTATCCCACGCTTCAGCCTCCTCTGACATAGATTACAAATAGCAACGATGGGGTCTGCTGCACATTTCTTAAAGAACTCCCAGACAGCGTTCCTGCATGTGGTCTTTGAGACAACAGCGCTCTGCACCGGAGCAGCTCTGACATGTGATGCCCTGGACTGGCTAGTGCTACGTTTGGTCACAGAGGATGTTGTGCCTCGTGTTTGCTGTGCCTCCTCCTCCTCCTCCCCCTCCTCCTCACTTGATTCCTCAGTTCGATCTGGCACCCAGTTGGAGTCAGTGACCTCATCATCATCAATGTCATCTTCACCCCCTATCTCCTCGTCACTGGAGCCAACTTGGCAGTATGCTGCAGCTGCTGGGGCAACATGAGTGCCAGTTATTTGTGTGTCATCACTGGCACCCCCTTCCTCTAGGTTGATTATACTTCCTTGCTCAACCTCAGAGATTGAATCAGAGCACTGTACTTGCTGCGCATCCTCAAGCAGCATGTCACTCTCATTGTAGTCAAACAATTCAGCTGACTCCTCCGTGTGTGATAGCGAGGCTACGGCAGGAGTAGCTGTGGACCTGGAGGCTGCATTAGATGCTTTGGCAGCTGAGGTGGACTGTAAAGCACTAGAAGCCTGGCTGGCAGAGGACTCGGAGGATGAGGATGGCCTGGTTAGCCAATCTACCAAATCCTCGGTATGTTGCTGCTGCTTAAGAAGACGGCCAGCACCAGTTAGAAAGGACAAGCGTGCCCCTGCAGAGGATGCACCACGTCCACCACGACCAGAGGCACATCCTCCCGACACAGGGGCTGCTTGCCCTCTTATCTGTGTCTGGGAGCGTCTGCCAGTCCTTTTTGTTCTTTCAGACATGGTGAGTGATATATAGATTAATATATACAGAACTCTGATTCAACTCTGGTATAAAGATTTAAATAACTCTGGTATAACTCAGTGAGACACACTGATAGCTGGCAGCCAGTGACAAGAGACAGATCACCTCAATTCACAAATGTTTTAAAGAAATTAGTGAGCCCCAAAATAAAGCGTCGTACAGTTTGTGTGACAAGACACAGATCACCTTAATTCACAAATGTTTTAAATAAATTAGTGAGCCCCAAAATACAGCGTGGTACTTTTTGTATGACGAGACACAGATCACCATAATTCCCAAGTGTTTTAATGAAATTAGTGAGCCCCAAAAAAAATTGCTGGCTGTGTGACGAGACACAGAAGATCACCTTAATTCACAAGTGTTTTAAAGAAATTAGTGAGCCCCAAAATACAGTGTGGTACTTTTTGTATGACGAGACACAGATCACCATAATTCCAAGTGTTTTAATGAAATTAGTGAGCCCCAAAAAAAATTGCTGGCTGTGTGACGAGACACAGAAGATCACCTTAATTCACAAGTGTTTTAAAGAAATTAGTGAACCCCAAAATACAGCGTGGTACTTTTTGTATGACGAGACACAGATCACCTTAATTCCCAAGTGTTTTAAAGAAATTAGTGAGCCCCAAAATACAGCGTGGTACTTTTTGTATGACGAGACACAGATCACCTTAATTCCCAAGTGTTTTAAAGAAATTGGTGAGCCCCAAAAAAAATTGCTGGCTGTGTGACGAGACACAGAAGATCACCTTAATTCCCAAGTGTTTTAAAGAAATTAGTGAGCCTCAGAATACAGCGTGGTACTTTTTGTATGACGAGACACAGATCACCTTAATTCCCAAGTGTTTTAAAGAAATTGGTGAGCCCCAAAAAAAATTGCTGGCTGTGTGACGAGACACAGAAGATCACCTTAATTCCCAAGTGTTTTAAAGAAATTAGTGAGCCTCAGAATACAGCGTGGTACTTTTTGTATGACGAGACACAGATCACCTTAATTCCCAAGTGTTTTAAAGAAATTAGTGAGCCCCAAAAAAAATTGCTGGCTGTGTGACGAGACACAGAAGATCACCATAATTCACAAGTGTTTTAAAGAAATTAGTGAGCCCCAAAATACAGCGTGGTACTTTTTGTATGATGAGGCACAGATCACCTTAATTCCCAAGTGTTTTAAAGAAATTAGTGAGCCCCAAAATACAGCATGGTACTTTTTGTATGTCGAGACACAGATCACCTTAATTCCCAAATGTTTTAAAGAAATTAGCTAGCCCCAAAAAAAATTGCTGGCTGTGTGACGAGACACAGAAGATCACCTTAATTCACACACAACTATCTTCTTTGAAATCTCCTCTGAAATGCGTGCAGAAGCGCTGCGTTGAAACCTTATATAGTGTGCTGCGGGACTTAGCTCTGTGAGCCCATGATTGGGCAAAATTTGCCCAATCAGGACTCTGAGCGGTGATTGGCATAGTGTTCAACCAGTATTGCACCAGACCTGTGGTCAGGTGCAAGGCTGTAGCCAATTACGAGCTTCAGGCAGTGGGAAAATGCATTGTGGTCCATTGTGGTCAAACATGCGGCGAACACCCGGAAATGTTCGGTGTTCGCGATCTGCTCGAACAGGCAAAGTTCGGGTCGAACCCCGAACCATCCGAACCCGAACAGCTCATCCCTAGTTGTGAAGAATAGGTGACCACAAAGTCATTTGCCAGGTGAGCTGATGGCGCCTGCGAATCTTGATCCAGGCCAATTTGGTGGAGGATAATAGTGGGTTAGAACGTAGACTAGGGGGGACAATGGGTGAGCTTTGATGGAGGAACGCCGATAAGGAAGAGGAGGGAAGCAGTGCCTGTTCGATCAGCAAGGGTACGAAGTGTGAAGTACTCTTCAGCCAGTCAGCAGCATAACGGTATAGGGCCGCTAAATTGTAGTCAATTATATTAGGAAAATTAATACCTCCCCTAGCTAACGACTGTTGGAGCGCCGGAAGTGGAATACGTGCTCGTTTACCTTGCCAAATGAATGTCGCATATAGTCTGTTTAATATACGGAGATCTGTGGGCTTCAATAGTAGAGGCAAAACCTGTAGGGGATAGAGCAATTTGGGGAATAAAGTCATTTTAATAAGTGCAGCCCTCCCCAGATAGGACAAAGGGAGAGAACTCCATGCTTCCAGGAGTAACTTAGTTTGGGTAAAATGGGGGTCAATATTGAGACTGTATAATTGAGAAAGGTCCGCCGGCAGGATGATTCCTAGGTATTTAATGGAAGGTGTAGGGGCCCAAGAGAAGCGGAACTGTCTGAGCCAATCACCTTGTGGCTTTGGTCCCAGAGGCAGAGCGACCGACTTAACGTAATTGATTTGGAAACCGGAGGCTGTGTGAAATTAATCAAATAAAGTCAACAATGGTGGAATAGCAGATGCTGGGTTCGAAAGAAACAATAACAGATCGTCTGCAAAAGCCACCACTTTTAGAGTCACCTAGGAGGACAAACGAATACCTGTAATTACCGGGCACGTCTCTATAATGCGTAGGAGGGGTTCCAGGGCAAGGTTAAACAGTAATGGTGATAAGGGACACCCCTGTCTGGTTCCTCTCTCTAGTACAAAGGGGGCAGAATTAAGTCCATTCGCTGTGATTATTGTGGAAGGGTTGCGGTAAAGCACGCGAAATAGGGACAGGAATACCTTTCCAAAGTGGTGGAACTTAATAAATCTCTCTAAATAGGCCCAGGATATCCTGTCGAACGCTTTATCGGCGTCGCAACTCAATAGAAGATTTGAGGCTTGTGGTGTAAGGGGGGAGGACCATATGGCCGCTATAGCCTTGCGTATGTTTGTGGTAGAGTGTCGGCCAGCAAGGAAACCAGTTTGTTGGGGGCCCACCAGACGAGCCATCGGTCTCTGTAGGCGGCCGGCCATGATGGTGGATAGCAGTTTCAGGTCAGTGTTTAATAGTGCAATAGGCCGATAGGAAGTGACCAAGGTAGGATCCTTTCCAGGCTTGGGGATAACCACCACTCGGCCTCGTTAAAAGTCGGAGGAGATTACTCCCCTTGCAGAATGTTATTATAAAGTGAGACCAAGTGTGGAACCACCGAGCCCGAAAGGAGCTTGTAATATTCTGCTCCAAATCCATCTGGCCCCGGGGTTTTCCCATTTTTGAGCAGAGTTATCGCTTTTTGGACTTCAGTGTGTGAAATAAGCTCTGAAAGGGCATCCCTTTCAGTTGGGGATATTTTTGGAATTTGCGCTTTATGAAAAATATTCAATTGTGTCGGACAATCGTCAGGGCATGCCTTGTAGAAATCAGCAAAATATTGTTGGAAATACCCAGCAATAGCTACTGGGTCAGTAAGTAAGGTACCATTCGTGGTCTTAATTTGGGAGATAAAGGGTCTGGTCTGAGTCTGGGAGCGAACCAGGTTGGCCAGGAGGCGACCATGCTTGTTACCAAAACGATAGATCCGGGATGTCTGATGCTGCCAGGAGCGCTGTGCGTGGGTGGTAGCTAGGGTATCGTATCTGGATTTATCTTGCTTGTACATCTGCAATGTAACAGGCGTTGGGTCAGTCAGATAAGCTCTATAACTCCTGAGCAAATCCGAATGAGCCTTAGTAAGATGCAGGGAGTCCTCTTTCCGTTTCCGGGCCGTAAACTCCATGATTTGTCCTCGAAGCACTGCTTTTGACGCAGACCAAAATAAATTGACATCCTCTACATGGTCAATATTGTTGTCAGTGTAATCGTGCCAGGCAAGATCAACGTGTGATGTAAATTTACCGGATGCCATAAGATGGGAAGGGAAGTGCCAGATTCAGGAATAGGACTGTGGGTTTCCCAGTTTCATCTCCAGTGAAACCGGCGCATGGTCAATGAATGTTATCGGGCCAATCTCGGTGTGCAATGCGCGAAAAGTAAGAGAGTCCAAAATCAAAAAAATTATTTGTGGGTGTCACGGATCCCTCTGATTACCAAAATAGTGGTCCCTTTACGCAGACCGCTCTCTACCCTTCCGATCCTGAATGGTCGGCAAAACTAGAAAGACAATTAACCAGACAATAGATAAACAAGGGGTAACACCAGACAGAGGTATGGAATAGAGTACTGTCACGAATCTTTCTGACTACCAAGATAGTGATCTCTTTATGTAGCTCACTCTCTACTCTTCCGATCTTGAATGGTCGGCAAAGCTATATAGACGATTAAGCAGGTAACAGATAAAGAAAGGAAAACACCAGACAAAGGTACAGACCAGAGTACAAGTCCTCCCTAGGACTTTAGTATTAGCAGAGGTAATCTGATGTGTGCTTAGGGTGCCACATAGACTGACCTCGGTACCAACGTTAAGGGCAGAACCAAGAGCAGTGTAAATGCCAATACCAGGGGTTATACACAGAAGGGTTCGTTTGCAAATGCCAGGGGTCATACACAGGAGAGTTCGTTTGCCAATGCCAAGGGTCATACACAGGAGGGTTCGTTTGCCAATGCCACGGGTTATACACAGGAGGGTTTGTTTGCCAATGCCAAGAGTCATACACAGGAGGATTCGTTTGCCAATGCCAAGGGTCATACACAGGAGGATTCGTTTGCCAATGCCAAGGGTCATACACAGGAGGGTTCGTTTGCCAATGCCAAGGGTCATACACAGGAGGGTTCGTTTGCCAATGCCAAGAGTCATACACAGGTAATAGCCAAATATACACAAGAGCTCTGCGGGAAGTGAATACCACGTCAGCAGGCACCGGTATAGTGGTGAGACTGGGTTTTAAACCCGGCGGGTCCGCGTCATAACGCCAGGCCCCGCCCCTCGGCGTCCCACGTGAGCGCACCCGGAAGCGTTTACATTCGGCGCCTGGCCAGCGAGCAGCGAGGAAGTTGCTGCCAGGCGCCCCATCCCCTGACCCACCGTGACAGACCCCCCCCCTCCAGGGGCGGCCACTGGACGACCCCCAGGGGCACGGGGGTGCGCCAAATAGAAGGCCTTCACTAGCCTAGGAGCATGGACTTCCGCAGCCGGTATCCAAGAACGATCCTCCGGACCGTAACCCACCCAATCGACCAAGTACTGCAAGGACCCCCTAGACATCCTGGCACCCAGAATGGCCTTAACTTCGAACTCCTCCTCGCCCTCCACAGAGACAGGAGGCGGTGGAGCATGGGCCTTGGTGTACCGGTTACATAACAACGGCTTCAAAAGGTTTACATGGAACATTGTGTATCTTAAAATGCGGGGGTAACGCCAAAGCATAGGAGACAGGGTTGAGTCGCCGTATAGTATTATAGGGGCCGATATACCTAGGAGCCAACTTCATGGAAGGCACTAAGAGCTTGATGTTACGTGAAGAAAGCCAAACCCTGTCCCCAACTTGATACACGGGTGCCTGCCTCCTGTGTCTGTCGGCCTTAGTTTTCTGGATGGCACTACTCTCCTCCAGTGCCCGTCTCACTCTCCCCCAAGTCTCTTTCAATGATGCCAGTTGCTCATCTAAAGCAGGAATCGTGGTATCAGGAAACGTAGCGGGAAGCACGGGAGGATCAACCATAAACAGCGAAGAAAGGAGAATGTCCTGTGGATTCACTCACTGCGCTGTTCAAAGCATATTCTGCCCATGGTAGCAGGTCTGACCAGTTATCTTGTTGTTCTGAGATAAAGCACCTGAGATATTTCTCTATATTTTGGTTTGCTCGTTCTGCTGCTCCGTTGGTCTGGGGGTGATAAGCCGAAGAGAAAGAGAGGTCTATCCCACGTTCTTACAAAACCCTCTCCAGAATCTGGAGATGAATTGGGTCCCCCTATCAGAGACAATCTCCAGAGGGACACCGTGTATGCGGACCACGTTGGCAATGAAAATGGGCACCAGTTCAGCTGCCGAAGGTAGTTTCCGAAGAGGAACATAGTGGCCCATCTTGGAAAATCGATCTATGATCGTAAGTATCACTGTATTCCCTCTTGACTCAGGTAACTCTACTATAAAATCCATGGCTACATGTGACCAGGGTCGTTCGGGGATCGGCAAAGGCTGGAGTAAGCCAATGGGTGCTGTTTTGGGACTTTTCTGCCTTGTGCATACCTCGCACACGGCAATGTAATCTTTGACATCTCGGCGCAACGTGGCCACCAGAGGAGTTTACTGATACTAGACACAGTCTTAGTGATACCCATATGCCCAGAAGTTTTATCATGATAGATGTTAAGTACTTCCTCCTCTCTTCGTTCTCAGGTACAAAGAGTCCGCAGGAGGTTTTCCCCCAGGAGCTGCACCCTGGACGGTCTGCAACCTTTTTATTAGAGGAGACGAGACACTAATCGTGGTAGCGGCTATAATCCTTTCCTGGGGTACAATGGGATGCCGATCTTGGATATTATGTTCATAAGACTCATACTGTCTCGACAATGCGTCTGCTTTAATGTTTCTGGACCCAGGTCTATAGGTAAGCACAAAATTAAAACTTGAAAGAAACAATGACCATCTCGCTTGTCTGGAATTTAAACGTTTGGCATCTCCAATGTACGTGAGATTCTTATGATCGGTTATGATAACGATGGGGTCCTTAGACCCCTCTAATAGTATATCTCCATTCGGCCAAGGCCGAGATGACTGCTAACAACTCTCTATTTCCAATGTCATAGTTCTTCTCTGCCGGGGACAACTCCGAGAATAGAAGCCGCATGGATGCAAGGGTTTGTCAGGAGCCTCCCTTTGGGACAAGACTGCACCAAGACCTAGTTCGGAGGCGTCAACTTCTACTTGGAAAGGCAGAGCCGGATCTGGATGTCGGAGAACAGGGGCAGTAGTGAATGCTTGCTTTAGTGCCTCAAAGGCTTGAGTGGCTTGAGGTGTCCATTTCTGATTTCCACCCCTTTCTTTGTCATAGCCGTGAGGGGAGCCACCAAGGCCGAAAAATCTTTAATGAACCTTCGGTAATAGTTCGTAAACCCCAGAAACCTCTGAATGGCTTTAAGTCCTTGGGGTAGAGGCCAGTCAAGAATAGCTGAGAGCTTCTTAGGATCCATTTGAAAACCCTCAGGGGTTATTATATAACCAAGGAATTGCACAGTTACTATGTCGAATAGACACTTTTCTAGCTTACAATACAATCCAGCCTTCAATAGTTTTTTCATACTTGTTTCACGTGGACATGATGAGTGTCCATCATCAGGAGAGTATATCAGGATATCATCCAGATATACTATGACGAATTCTTGCAGAAATTCCCTTAGAGTGTCGTTTATAAGGTCCTGAAAGACGGCTGGCGCATTACACAACCCAAAAGGCATCACCAGGTATTCATAATGCCCGCTACGTGTATTAAAAGCCGTTTTCCATTCGTCTCCCTTTTTAACCCTGACCAGGTTGTACGCTCCGCGTAAATCAAGCTTAGTATAGACACGGGCCCCTTTTAATCGGTCGAACAATTCTGTTATGAGAGGTATGGGATATGCATTTCTTATAGTGATCCTATTCAAACCTCTATAATCGATGCAAGGTCGCAGATCTCCCTCTTTTTTTGGAAACAAAAAAGAAACCTGCTCCTGCTGGAGAGGAGGACCGTCTAATGAATCCTCGTTCCAGATTCTCCCTTATGTATTCCTCCATAATGTCGTTCTCTCTTTGTGATAAAGGGTATACGTGACCCCTAGGAGGCATCGTACCGGGAGTAAATCAATAGCACAGTCATATGGACGATGTGGTGGTAGGACCTCAGTCCTGGCTTTAGAGAACACCTCCTTTAATGCAGGTAACATTCAGGGACCTCTGTGGACAAAGGAGGGGCTGTGGCAATATTGAGGCTACCAATCACATTGACTCTGCCTAGGCACTTAGACTGACAACTCTGACCCCAACATTTTATGTCTCTGGACCCAATCGACAACTGGGTTGTGCTCTGTTAGCCATGGAAACCCAAGAACGACAGGACATGAGGGTGATTCAATAATTTGAAATCTTATTGTTTCCTGGTGCAAAACTCCTGTTTTCATACATACATCGACTGTGTCGTGAGTGATATGTGGACATGACAGGGTTTACCATCTATGGCCTCCACCATTAGAGGTCTTTCCTTGAGAACCAGAGGTAGGAGGTTTTGGCAGCAAAATTCTTATCCATAAAATTGCCTGAGGCCCCAGAGTCTAAGAACGCCTCAGTCTTGAGGTGAACCCCCTCCCAGGTTAGGGAGATCGGTAACAGAATCCTGGATTTTTTTTTTCATTATCCACAAAGGAGGCATACAGAGAACCGATAACCTGGGTATTTCCTGTTCTGAGTCCTACTTTGCTATATTCAGCCCTGCTAACCCTGGGTCTCTGAGGACATTGAAGGCGGAAGTGATCTGCCCCTGCACAATAGAAGCAGAGCCCCTTTTCTCTCTGTGCGCTCTTTCTGCTTCTGAAATACCCGTCTTCCCTATTTGCATGGGTTCAACGACTGGCAAATCTGTTTTCACATTCTCCGAATTACCTGACGTACTGGTGTGTCTGGGTAATGAGGGTAAAGGAGGCAAGACCCTTCGGGGTCTATCTCTGGGGTGTCTCCTTTCCCTGATTTGATCGTCCATGGCTATACAGAAATCTATCAGGTGGTCTAGATTTTCTGGTAATTTTAAGGGAGCCAGCTCAAACATAAAAGCCTCGTTCAAGCCTTCGGTAAAGGCTAAGGTTAAAACGTCGTTCGGCCAAAGTACCTCAGAAGTCAAAGTCTTAAACTCTATGGCATAGTCGGCGACCCTCTTATTACCTTGTTTGATGTGAAACAAGGACCTACCCGCATTGGTAGCCCTTCTAGAGGATCAAAGGTACGTTTTTAACTCAGAGGTAAAACCCTCATAGTCATAAATGATGGGTTTCTTATTCTCCCACAACGGCGTAGCCCACAATAAAGCTTTTTCTGTTAAATGATTAATCAGATATCCTACTTTGGCTTTATCAGACATACAAGAACCTGGATTGTTCTCAAACAAGATCTCGAGTTGAGTCAAAAAACCCCGGCATAGGCTTGGTGTACCATCATAGCGTAGGGGTGCCTTCATACTAAGCCTATGTCCTTCAGGGGGGACGGAACTGACCCTAGGTAATACTGGATCTGGAGGGTTTGTGGTACCTGTATTGGACCGATTTAACAGGGTTTGCAGAGCGAGAGAAATCTGGTCCATCCTATGGTCCTGTTCCTCTTGTCTGGCTGCGATACGTGCCAGCTGGTTAGAGAGGTCTGCGGGATCCATTGGCCCTGACGTAATGTCACGGATCCCTCTGATTACCAAAATAGTGGTCCCTTTACGCAGACCGCTCTCTACCCTTCCGATCCTTGAATGGTCGGCAAAACTAGAAAGACAATTAACCAGACAATAGATAAAACAAGGGGTAACACCAGACAGAGGTATGGAATAGAGTAACTGTCACGAATCTTTCTGACTACCAAGATAGTGATCTCTTTATGTAGCTCACTCTCTACTCTTCCGATCCTTGAATGGTCGGCAAAGCTATATAGACGATTAAGCAGGTAACAGATAAAGAAAGGAAAACACCAGACAAAAGTACAGACCAGAGTACAAGTCCTCCCTAGGACTTTAGTATTAGCAGAGGTAATCTGATGTGTGCTTAGGGTGCCAACATAGACTGACCTCGGTACCAACGTTAGGGCAGAACAAGAGCAGTGTAAATGCCATACCAGGGGTTATACACAGAAGGGGTTTGTTTGCAAATGCCAGGGGTCATACACAGGAGAGTTCGTTTGCCAATGCCAAGGGTCATACACAGGAGGGTTCGTTTGCCAATGCCACGGGTTATACACAGGAGGGTTCGTTTGCCAATGCCAAGAGTCATACACAGGAGGATTCGTTTGCCAATGCAAAGGGTCATACACAGGAGGATTCGTTTGCCAATGCCAAGGGTCATACACAGGAGGGTTCGTTGCCAATGCCAAGGGTCATACACAGGAGGGTTCGTTTGCCAATGCCAAGAGTTCATACACAGGTAATAGCCAAATATACACAAGAGCTCTGCGGGAAGTGAATACCACGTCAGGGCACCGGTATAAGTGGTGAGACTGGGTTTTAAACCCGGGCGGGTCCGCGTCATAACGCCAGCCGGCCGCCCCTCGGCGTCCCACGTGAGCGCACCCGGAAGCGTTTACATTCGGCGCCTGGCAGCGAGCAGCGAGGAAGTTGCTGCCAGGCGCCCCATCCCCTGACCCACCGTGACAGTGGGGGTCAGAATAAACGTAAAGTCCCTGCCCGTTGGGTTGTGCATGCGCCAGACGTCAACCAAGTCAAAATGCGTCATAAGGTATGTCGGACCTGTGGGTTGTGAGCGCTCTCTAGGTACCACATGGCTCGGGGCTCGGTCAAGTATCGAGTCTGGCACGTCGTTAAGGTCCCCTCCCACTATTCTGTGAGAAGAGTCGTGGAGGTGGAGTAATGGGAGTAGTGTTTTATAGAATGGTAGATTCGGGCCGTTAGGGGCATAGATATTGAGTAATTGAAACTGTTCCTGTCCAATCTTAAGCGTGAGGAGGGAGTACCTGCCGTCCGCATCATTAACCACTACCATATCGGAGTATGGAAGTCTCTTATGTAAGAGAATTGCAGTGCCTCTAGATTTTTGAGTGTAAAACGAGGATGTTTGATATCCCACCCAAGGGGCCCGTAGCGCTTGGTCTGACTTAGTCCAGTGAGTTTCTTGGAGGAAAACAAAATCAGGGTCTAACCTTTTTAAATATTGGATTACTTTCTAACGTTTAATTGGTGAATTAAGACCTTCCACATTCCAGGACACTACTTTAAAAGAATTGCGTGTGAAAATTTGAGGTTCAACAGAGGATGGGAGTATAGTACTGGTGTCGTGCGTCATGGAGGATGCCATAACCGAGTTCGAGAGGATGTGAAGTAGGAAGCAACAATAAAGGGGGTTAGGGCCCGTCCCAGCAGCGGACCCCGTACCGTGAGTAGAATATAAGACGTCAGTACCTGTTGGTGTATCAGTAGAAGAGCGATCCAAGACATTTTAACTATAAATAACATAAAAGAAACTTAAAAATATCTACATCTTCAAAAAAGTAGATTAACCAGGGATTGAACAGGAGAGAGAAACAATGCATAACACCAACTCCAAACGCGGTCCCGCAGACGAAACTGAGACCCAGTTCCACCGCCGAGTCCCCGAGCAATGGGGTCGACTGTCCAGTGTGAAATGGAACACAAAATCAGAACAATAATGAAAATGAAGAAATCGTACAAACTATGAAAGGGTATGGAGACAGCCCGGTGCTGGTTCATTTCAAATCGCGAGTCCATCACTGCCATGGTGAACTTGTCCAATAACTACTTCACTGAGTGATGAGTTTGTCTGTGAAACACATGGAGAAACCGAAAACTACTACAAGAACACAGTAAAGAAAAATGCAGAACAACATTGGTGGGGTTCGATAGTCGTGGTATATCAATAACAAAACTGTTGCAGCCCTCATGGAGGAGGCATAGAGTGGCGGCGCTGCTGATGATCCAAGCCGTCACCTAAAATTGTTGAGGCGTCGGACGGCGTATCGTAGAATGTAACCTGTCCGTGAAGGTGCACCCGAAGACGCGCCGGATATTGTAGGGTGAATCTGACGTTGACAACCGCCAACTTCGTACAGACAGGAGCAAACACTCTGCGGCGGGCAGCCAAGGACGCTGAAAAGTCTTGGAAAAGACGTAACATAGTTCCTTGATAGTCCAGGGAGCCGGCCTTTCTGTACGCCTTTAGAATGTTGATTTTATCCATGAAGTTGAGCAATTTAAATATGACCATGCGAGGATGGGTCAACGTTGGGGAGAGATCAGGCCCCAGTCTGTGAACTCGTTCAACTATCAGGGGTACATTGTTAGCGATGCCCAAGGCTGCAGGAAGCCAAGTGCTAACAAAGTGTTAAAGTTGTGGGCCTTTCACGGTCTCAGGGAGCCCCACAATGCGTAAATTAGAAAGAAAGAAAAAAAATTGTATCCCAGTATGTAATGGCAGTCCCACCTATACTGAGCAATGGGGTGCATGTTGCAAAAATTGAGGGGGGGTGGTAGTGGGTCCAATGGGGATCACCAAAAAAATTTACGTAATGTAATAGTAGCAGTCCCACTCGTATGATGGTCGAACGAGTGTGCAAAGAAAAAAATTATGGGGCGGGTAGTCAAACCTAAGGGCACACTTGCAATTTTATTTGATTTTTTATTTTATTTTTTTTTCTGTTTTTTTCTCCCTTTTTTCCTTTTTTATTATTCCTTTTTTTTTTTATGCGGTTTTTCCTTTTTCTCCTCCCCCAAAAGCTATAGAGAAAGTAATTGGTTTGTTTAATCAAGTGCTCTCCTGTTCAACACAGCAGGATGGCATGTAGATTGAAGGATACACGGCCCGGATCCAGGACGGAGCCCTCCGAGGAAGGTGAGAAGCGAGAGAGCTCCCGCCGTTAGCAACCGGCAACTGTCCACGTGCGCCGGACCAGGTGCCGCCAAACAGGCCCCAATAAGCGGCGTCGAGGGAGAAAGCCCCAGTGCAGGTTGAGGAAGCCGGCCCCTCAACACAGGGTTCCGAGTCAGCGGAGGGCAGAGGAAGTGGTGCACTCACCCCGATGGGCGCGATAACAGTGCGCTCGAGCACCGCGTCAGGCTTCAGTCCGGGCCTACAGAAGGGTCGCGCACCCGCACAGCCTTGCGGGTATGGAACGGCCAAAATCCGGCCCACGGACCTCCGGGGATGAAGAGGGGGACAAACAGGTGGTCGTCAGTGGTGTGGCAGGCAGGGATGCCTCAGATGCCAGCAGATGGAAACCCTCAGTGAACGGAGCTGTCTTAAGATGCGGCCATTACTTAGGCCCGCCTCCCGGAAGTCCCCCTTCAAGCTTTTTAAGAAAATCATGAGTATCCAAAATAAATGATGGAACTTGCTGTAGATAGGGGCGTTCTACCTTGTCCAAAAAAATGGACAGCGGGCTCAGGACCGAATCAACAGCAGAGACAATAGGTCTACCTGGTTGGTGAAACCAAAGACTTGTGTATCTAAGGAAGAATATATAATGTTGGAACAATTGGATGTTTTTTTAAAAGAAAGGTAGAAACTTTTTCGTCAATCACTTTAGCATCAACAGCTTCACCAATTACAACTGAAATAGCTTCAACAATTGCATTTGTGGGGTTGCTATCAAGTTTCACATAGGTGTCAATATCATCTAACTGACGGCGAATTTCACCTACATAATCAGATGTATTTAATACAACCACAGCATCTCCTTTGTCCGCTGGTTTAACAGTGACTTGTTTATTCTTACGCAATTTCTGTAGAGAAGCCCATTCATCATGGGAAAAATTAGACAATTTTTTAGAGAAATGCTGTTCTGTGAATAAATCAGTAACATCACGTTCGACCAAAGCAACAAAAGTCTCAACAGCATTTTCATTACGTTTAGGGTTAAAATGACTCTTGGCTCTCAACCCTAAAGCGGAAGAGTTAAAGGTTGCAACAGATGTTGTAATTTCAGTTGTAGGTTGTTGTGCAAAAAAGGTTTTCAAGAGAATCTTGCGAAAAAATTTGTAGAGGTCTACTTGAATACCAAATGGGTCAATTCTTTCACTAGGGCAGAATGACAAGCCCTTAGAGAGTACATTCATTTCTGAAATCGACAATGGAATGTCCGACAAATTGTATACTAAGTTCTCCGGTATTTGGAGAAGCTCTGACGGGGTGGAGGTTTCTTGGACACATACCTCCCTGGTAGATCTTGTGTCAGCTGGTCGGTTATACCGGCCCCTCCTGAATTGTCTCTCCTGGTGCGCACCGCTAAAAAAGAATCACTCACGCTTGAGGAGCTCTGTCCATATTCGTCTAAGGCGTCGGTACCGGAAGCAGACCCTTCTATATTTCTCGGGTAAACCAGATTTTTCATAGGAGCCTTCCTGCGCGATGTCGAGTAAGTTGGCACTCTGCGTGATTCATTGCTGGCTTGCCACGTATACACCTGAACTGCGGCATAGTCTTCAGCATCACGTTGAAATTTCCGCTGTTTGCGGGCCTCCACCTCTTTCCGGAAACTATCCAATAAGAGAGCTGCCTCAGTGCGGAGTGACGTGATCTCCGGTGCCATTAGATCTTCATTGATGATTTTTTCAAGAGACACGATATCTTTCTCAAGCTGTTGGATTTCTTTGGCGAGAAAGTCGATAGTTAAAAGCATCACATCCAATGAACATTTATTGAGAATTTTTTCGAACCGAGACATATAGTCCAACCTTTTTTATTCATCACACACAAGAGTTGGTAAATAATTTTCTATATCCTCTTTTAATACAGACTGCTGCCCCAAGCAGTTGTTTATGAGTAGATTAAAGGAAAACCGTTTACCGTCATTTGAAACGTAATTTTTTTGTTTTTAAATGTTTCTATACCTCCTACAAATCCGCCACTTCACGGGCAGGTTATGGGGACCTCCTAGGCACGATATTTGAAGGAATTTTTTGTTTTTATTTTTAACCCTTATTTCAAGGAAACCTCCCTGTTCCTTTAAAAAAGTTTATTTTTTTACTTTTTGTCCTTATTTCCTGTCCCCCAGGGCACTACCCGAACCCCCATACACCTTTAATGGCAAATATCTTGCATATATGCCCTCTTGCAAGGCACTCTAAAAATCTAACTTTTGAGTCCCTTTGACTTGCTTTGAGTTCGGTTCGTGTTCGCGTTCGAACTCGAACTTTTGAAATTGTTTGAGTTCAAATGCGAACCGAACACGGGGATGTTCGGCTCATCCCTAGTGATAATAAGCCACTACTTGCCTTATCCTCTGTACTACAAACTACCCAATATTTCCTAAATCAGTTCACAGCAATTATAATCTCCTAAATGTACATGATACAAAATAGTCATAGGTCCTTTTAATCCATCACAAAACCACAATTTAATTAATTTAGTACCGCATAGAGTAGCAGAGACCCTATTTTAATTTTTTTGGGTCACAGTCCTCTCTCTATTGCTGTTAGTCATAATACAGTATATAGTCAGTAAAGTATCTATGCAAATAATGTACTCATATGAAGTATCATCATTATCTAGTGTGCGATAAAGTTTGCTTTCATTATGGGGAAATAATTGGGCATCCTACATTTCTACATTTATGTCTACAATTGCCTTATTTTTCCTCTTGACAACAGCAATCATTTAGAGAGTAAAATAATGCTCATAGGGCAGTCATTTCCTGTTCTGCAGACATAGAGATGCTATTGTTATTTCCACTAATTAGCTAGATGCTATCACTGTCATCTCCAGTCAAATACACCATAAAGAGCAAACCGTATAAGTTACCTCTCTGCTGCACCATAAAATAAAGATATATCAATATTTTAAATCATCTGCTGGCAAACACTTATTCAGAGCAACTGGAAATAATGACAAAGATGCTAATTAAAGCAGTTAATCCATTATAATTGTCCTAGCTGACTTATGTTGTACTTATATGCTGTACACTCATTCAATTTTAATAGCTAGGACTGCTTGATAAGGCTTGCTTTCATAAGTAACTCCAAATCAAAATGGTCTCTATTTCAGTCCTATTCCTTTCCAGAATTTAATATTTTACACGAAAAATTGACACTAAAACCAAAAGCTACAGGTGAGTTCTGAAGTTTGTCTCAAGGTATATGATCATTAGGGATGAGCTGTTCGGTTCGATCGGTTCGCAGTTCGCATCGAACATCTCCTGTTCGCATGTTCACGAACTACGAACATTTCAGCATGTTTGCCGCGTGTTCGCCGCGTGTTCGCCCACAATGGACCACAATGCACTTTTCCACTGGCCTGGAGCTTGTAATTGGCTACAGCCTTGCACCGGACCACAGGTCAGGTGCAAGACAGGTTCAAGACTATGCCAATCACGGCTCAGAGTCCTGATTGGGCAAAATTTGCCCAATCATGGGCTCACAGAGCTAAGTCCCGCAGCACACTACATAAGGTTTCAACGCAGCGCTTCTACATGCATTTCAGAGGAGATTTCAAAGAAGATAGTTGTGTGTGTTGTTACTGCCGGTCTGCCACGCTACTGGGGGGTCTCATTTCGACCAAATATCAGGGAATTTAGGTGATGTGTGTCTTGTCACTGTGCCAGCAAGTTTTTTTGGGGTTTACAACTTTATTTAAAACATTTGTGTATTGAGGTGATTTTCTGGGTCTTGTCACACTGTGCCAGCAAGTCTTTTTGGGTCTCATTTATACCAAATATCAGGGAATTTAGGTGATGTGTGTCTTGTCACTGTGCCAGCAAGTTGTTTTGGGGTTTACAACTTTATTTAAAACATTTGTGAATTGAGGTGATTTTCTGGGTCTTGTCACTGTGCCAGAAAATCTTTTTGGGGCTCACTAATTTCTTTAAAACACTTGGGAATTAAGGTGATCTGTGTCTCGTCATACAAAAAGTACCACGCTGTATTTTGGGGCTCACTAATTTCTTTAAAACACTTGGGAATTAAGGTGATCTTTTGTGTCTCGTCACACAGCCAGCAATTTTTTTTGGGGCTCACTAATTTCTTTAAAACACTTGGGAATTAAGGTGATCTGTGTCTCGTCATACAAAAAGTACCACGCTGTATTTTGGGGCTCACTAATTTTTTTAAAACACTTGGGAATTAAGGTGATCTGTGTCTCATCATACAAAAAGTACCACGCTGTATTTTGGGGCTCACTAATTTCTTTAAAACACTTGTGAATTAAGGTGATCTTCTGTGTCTCGTCACACAGCCAGCAATTTTTTTTGGGGCTCACTAATTTCTTTAAAACACTTGGGAATTAAGGTGATCTGTGTCTCGTCATACAAAAAGTACCACGCTGTATTTTGGGGCTCACTAATTTCTTTAAAACACTTGGGAATTAAGGTGATCTTCTGTGTCTCGTCACACAGCCAGCAATTTTTTTTGGGGCTCACTAATTTCTTTAAAACACTTGGAATTAAGGTGATATGTGTCTCGTCATACAAAAAGTACCACGCTGTATTTTGGGGCTCACTAACTTCTTTAAAACACTTGGGAATTAAGGTGATCTGTGTCTCGTCATACAAAAAGTACCATGCTGTATTTTGGGGGTCACTAATTTCTTTAAAACACTTGGGAATTAAGGTGATCTGTATCTCGTCATACAAAAAGTACCACGCTGTATTTTGGGGCTCACTAATTTCTTTAAAACATTTGTGAATTAAGGTGATCTGTGTCTTGTCACTCAAACTGCACTACGCTTTATTTTGGGGCTCACTAATTTCTTTAAAACATTTGTGAATTGAGGTGATCTGTCTCTTGTCACTGGCTGCCAGCTATCAGTGTGTCTCACTGAGTTATACCAGAGTTATTTAAATCTTTATACCAGAGTTGAATCAGAGTTCTGTATATATTAATCTATATATCACTCACCATGTCTGAAAGAACAAAAAGGACTGGCAGACGCTCCCAGACACAGATAAGAGGGCAAGCAGCCCCTGAGTCGGGAGGCTGTGCCTCTGGTCATGGTGGACGTGGTGCATCCTCTGCAGAGGCACGCTTGTCCTTTCTAACTGGTGCTGGCCGTCTTCTTAAGCAGCAGCAACATACAGAGGATTTGGTAGATTGGCTAACCAGGCCATCCTCATCCTCCGAGTCCTCTGCCAGCCAGGCTTCTAGTGCTTTACAGTCCACCTCAGCTGCCAAAGCATCTAATGCAGCCTCCATGTCCACAGCTACTCCTGCCGTAGCCTCGCTATCACACACGGAGGAGTCAGCTGAATTGTTTGACTACAATGAGAGTGACATGCTGCTTGAGGATGCGCAGCAAGTACAGTGCTCTGATTCAATCTCTGAGGTTGAGCAAGGAAGTATAATCAACCTAGAGGAAGGGGGTGCCAGTGATGACACACAAATAACTGGCACTCATGTTGCCCCAGCAGCTGCAGCATACTGCCAAGTTGGCTCCAGTGACGAGGAGATAGGGGGTGAAGATGACATTGATGATAATGAGGTCACTGACTCCACCTGGGTGCCAGATCGAACTGAGGAATCAAGTGAGGAGGAGGGGGAGGAGAAGGAGGAGGCACAGCAAACACGAGGCACAACATCCTCTGTGACCAACCGTAGCACTAACCAGTCCAGGGCATCACATGTCAGAGCTGCTCCGGTGCAGAGCGCTGTTGTCTCAAAGACCACATGCAGGAATGCTGTCTGGGAGTTCTTTAAGAAATGTGCAGCAGACCCCACTGTTGCTATTTGTAATCTATGTCAGAGGAGGCTGAAGCGTGGGATAAACACGGACACTTGGGTACCACGTGCTTGAGGCGACATATGAACAAGTGCCACACATCCTGTTTGGGGCAAAACTTTGCGTAGGTCCTCCTCCTCCTCATCTATCTCTACCCACACTGTATGTCCTGCCATGCAATTGCCTACAACCTCCACCGACAGGGATGATGCTACAGTAATGGATGTACCAGCAGGTTCTTCCTCACAATGTGACATCATCCCAGTAGCTGAAGATTTACGCAGTCAGATTACGTTGCCGCAGCTGCTGCAGCGAAAGAAAAAATATAGTCCCAACCATCCCCAAGCACAGCGTCTAAATGCCAGCTTAGCAAAATTACTTGCATTGTAGCTGCTGCCTTTCCAACTGGTGGACTCTGCTCCCTTCCGTTAATTTGCTGAATGCGCTGTACCACAGAGGCAGGTTCCAAAATGCCATTACTTTTCACGCAAGGCCATTCCAGCACTATACCAGCACGTGGAAGACAATATGTTATCCAGTCATTGGGAAAGGCAGTCAGCAGCAACGTGCATGTCACTTTAGACACGTGGTCCAGCAAGCATGGACAGGGTCGTTACATTTCCTTCACGGCACACTGGGTAACTCTGATTGCAGCTGGGAGGGATCCAAGACAGGGCTCTGTGCTGGAGCTTGTTCATCCACCACGCCTCCAGAAAGCTGCTTGTATGAGGTCTGTCTGCTCCACCACCACCACCTCTTCCTCCTCCTCCTCCTCCTTCTCTGTCTCTCGCGAGTTCTGAAGTTTGTCTCAAGGTATATGATCATTAGGGATGAGCTGTTCGGTTCGATCGGTTCGCAGTTCGCATCGAACATCTCCTGTTCGCATGTTCACGAACTACGAACATTTCAGCATGTTCGCCGCGTGTTCGCCGCGTGTTCGCCGCGTGTTCGCCCACAATGGACCACAATGCACTTTTCCACTGGCCTGGAGCTTGTAATTGGCTACTGCCTTGCACCGGACCACAGGTCAGGTGCAAGACAGGTTCAAGACTATGCCAATCACGGCTCAGAGTCCTGATTGGGCAAATTTTGCCCAACCATGGGCTCACAGAGCTAAGTCCCGCAGCACACTATATAAGGTTTCACATAGCGCTTCAGCACGCATTTGAGAGGAGATTTGACAGGAGATTGTTGTTGTGTTACTGAGTGTTCTCACTGCCAGTCTGACACCAGCTACTGGGGGGGTCTCATTTCTACAAAATATCTGGGAATTGTTCTAATCTGTGTGTTCTCACTGACACCCAGTATTTTGGGGGTCAGTAATTGCTACAAAATATTTGGGACTTGAGGTAATGTGTGTCTTGTCACTGCCAGTGCCACGCAGTATTTTGGGGTCAGTAATTGCTGCAAAATATTTGGGAATTGAGGTAATGAGTGTCTTTTCACTGCCAGTGCCACGTAGTATTTTGGGGGTCAGTAATTTCTACAAAATATTTGGGAATTGAGGTAATCTGTGTCTTGTCACTGCCACCCAGTATTTTGGGGGTCAGTAATTTCTACAAAATATTTGGGAATTGAGGTAATCTTTGTCTTGTCACTGCCAGTGCCGTGCAGTATTTTGGGGGTCAATAATTTCTACAAAATATTTGGGAATTGAGGTAATCTGTGTCTTGTCACTGCCACCCAGTATTTTGGGGGTCAGTAATTCCTACAAAATATTTGGGAATTAAGGTAATGTGTGTCTAGTCACTGCCAGTGCCGCGCAGTATTTTGGGGGTCAATAATTTCTACAAAATATTTGGGAATTGTTATAATCCATGTGTTCTCACTGGCTGCCACCAAGTATTTTGGGGGTCAGTAATTTCTCCGAAATATCTGGGAATTGAGGTAATCTGTGTGTTCTCACTCACTGCCACCCAGTATTTTGGGGGTCAGTAATTTCTACAAAATATTTGGGAATTGAGGTAATCTGTGTCTTGTCACTGCCACCCAGTATTTTGGGGGTCAGTAATTTCTCCAAAATATCTAGGAATTGAGGTAATCTGTGTCTTGTCACTGCCACCCAGTATTTTGGGGGTCAATAATTTCTACAAAATATTTGGGAATTTAGGTAATCTGTGTCTTTTCACTGCCAGTGCCACGTAGTATTTTGGGGGTCAGTAATTTCTACAAAATATTTGGGAATTGAGGTAATGTGTGTCCTGTCACTGCCAGTGCCACGCAGTATTTTGGGGATCAGTAATTTCCACAAAATATTTGGGAATTCTTATAATCCGTTTGTTCTCACTGGCTAACACCAAGTATTTTGGGGGTCAGTAATTTCTCCAAAATATCTGGGAATTGAGGTAATCTGTGTGTTCTCACTGGCTGCCGCCAAGTATTTTGGGGGTCAGTAATTTCTCTAAAATATCTGTCAATTGAGGTAATCTGTGTCTTGTCACTGCCACCCAGAATTTTGGGGGTCAGCAATTTCTCCAAAATATCTGGGAATTGTTCTAATCTGTGTCTTGTCACTGCCACCCATTAGGGGGTCTCACTGATTTATAGGAGGTTTCTGAGACTTGTAATCTGTGTCTTCTCACTGCCAGCTATCAGGGGTCCCACATACTTCTATCAGATTTCTGCGAATTGTAATCTGTGTCTTGTCACTGTTGTCAGCTATCAGGGGGTCCTATCAGGGGGTCTCACTGACTAGTAGCAGATTTCTGCGAATTGAAATTTGTGTCTTGTCACTGGTACCCATCAGGGGGTCTCACTAATTTATAGGAGGTTTCTGGGAATTGTAATCTGTGTCTTGTCACTGGCTGCCAGCTATCAGGTGTCTCACTGAGTTATACCAGAGTTCTGGAAATCTTTAATCTTTATACCAGAGTTGAATCAGAGTTCTGTATATATTTAATCTATATATCACTCACCATGTCAGAAAGTCCAAAAAGGACAGGCAGACGCTCCCAGACACAGATAAGAGGGCAAGCAGCCTCTGTGTCGGGAGGCTGTGCCTCTGGTCGTGGTGGACGTGGTGCATCCTCTGCAGGGGCACCCTTGTCCTTTCTAACTGGTGCTGACTGTCTTAAGCAGCAGCAACATACAGAGGATTTGGTGAATTTGCTAACCAGGCCATCCTCATCCTCCGAGTCCTCTGCCAGCCAGGCTTGTAGTGCTTTACAGTCCACCTCAGCTGCCAAAGCATCTAATGCAGCCTCCATGTCCACAGCTACTCCTGCCGTAGCCTCACTATCACACACGGAGGAGTCAGCTGAATTTTTGACTACAATGACAGTGACATGCTGCTTGAGGATGCGCAGCAAGTACAGTGCTCTGATTCAATCTCTGAGGTTGAGGAAGGGAGTATAATCAACCTAGAGGAAGGGGGTGCCTGTAATGACACACAAATAACTGGCACTCTTGTTGCCCCAGCAGCTGCAGCATACTGCCAAGGTGGCTCCAGTGATGTGGAGATAGGGGGTGATGACAATGATGATGAGGTCACTGACTCCACCTGGGTGCCTGATCGAACAGAGGAGTCAAGTGAGGAGGAGGCACAACAAACACGAGGCACAACATCCTTTATGACCAACTGTAGCACTAGCCAGTCCAAGGCATCAGATGTCAGAGCTGCTCAGGTGCAGAGCGCTGTTGTCTCAAAGCACACATCCAGGAACTCTGCTGTCTGGGAGTTCTTTAAGTAATGTGCAGCAGACCCCACCGTTAATAAAAACTGGAAACAAATGTTTCGCTAAAAAATCCTGAAAAATGCTTAAAAGATCCTAAAAAATCTAAAAATAAAGAGACTTTTTACTGCATAATATTATAATCAACGGTTTAATAGATATTGAATTAAAACGGGAATATTTTTAACATTGAAGCCTATGGGATTCGCCTGAATAAACCTGCCGCATGAAACCACCGGACAGCAGAGCAATTCAGCAACTTTTCACTGCTGGTTTTTGTTCTCTGAATAGACAAAGCAGTGCTTTTTCATGGGGAATTCACTGCCCTCGAACAGGCACCGTATGTGCAGGCAATTCTCCAACATTTGGCGAACTGCCTGCTCTCTGGATAGCTGAATGGCCAGGAGAGGTAAGCGTACGCTGAATTTCAGCATTTGGTTACCTTTCGGCCCCAATTCGGATCTCTTTGAATAACCATGTATGTTTCATTACTTATATCCAGTTTGTCCTCCACCCCAAAGGTTTATTCTCCACATTTAGCACCTGTTTTTGTCCTCCGTCCATTCCTCCCCAATCTTTGCTTACAGCAAATGATTTTGCCATTCACTTTAAATATAAAATTATTTCCATAAGACAATATATCTGCTTCCAACATCCTAAGTCCAAGTTTTATCCACCTCCTCCACTTTCATCTGCTACACTAAGCAACTTTACACCCGTAACTGAGGATGAGGTGGCTGTCCTCCTCATCTCACTGTCTTCTTGATCCTGTTCCTTCTCACCTTATTCCTCCAGTCTCTTCCACCCTAATCCCAATTTTAATGCAACACTTAAACCTCTCACTCTCCAATGGGATCTTCCTAACTCTGTTCAAACATGTTCTAATCACTCTCATATTAAAAACAAAACCCTCTCTTGAACCTGCCCTGCAAGTAATCATTGGCCTGTTTCACTTCTTCATTTCACATATAATCTGCATGAACACTTCTTCAAAAATGTTCATCCACCTTTCATGCTGCAAATACATTCTTTGATTCTTTAGAATCAGTTTTTTGACTTAGTCACTCCACCAAAACCACCCTTACTAAAGTAATAAACAACATGACAGTTGCCAAACCAAAATGACAGTGTTTACTCCTTCTCAAACTCTTTGCAGCTTTTGGCACCCTTGAATACCCTACTCTTTTATAGATTTTTTTGGTCCTTTAATGCACTGCCCTATTCTTATTTCTCACCTCACTAGTTGCTTATTTAGTGTTCCCTCACTGGTATCTCATCTCTTTCTCTCCCACTGTCTGGTGGGGTTCCCGAAGGCTCAATCCTTGGGCCACTATTATGCTCCATCTGCCTATCGTCTCTTGGAAAGATCATTCGTTACTTTGGGTTCTGTTCCATTTTTATGTTGATGACAGCCAAATAGCCTTTTCAAGGTCGATTCCACCCTCACACATCCCTCTAACAGACTTGTCAATTAAGGATGATAGCCCCACCATCCAAACTGTCTCCCATGTTTGTTGTATTGGAATGATAATTGACTCTGCTTTCTCATTTAAGCTGCAAATTCAATTTCTTAACAATTCCGATCACTGTCATGTACATAAAATATCCAAGATCTGACCTTTTCTGACACATGATGCCATAAAATTCTAGTCCATTCTCTAATTTTGTCCTGGCTGGACAGCTGCAATTACTGGTCAGCCTGCCCTTCTATTGACTGTCCCCACTCCAGTTCACACTAAATGCTATGGTGTAACATCACTTCTCTGCCTACCCTCCATGTCAATCTCTGCACTAGCTCCCTCTACATTACAGAGTCAAAGACTGTCGCTTACTTATAAGTGGGGGGGGGTTGGAGAGTGTTTTATATCAATCAGCTCATCTCCAAATATTCTCCCTACAGCCCAACGTGCTCTGAACGCGTCATATCTTCTCACCATTCAAAACTACAGTATTTCTCCAAGGCTGCATCGAAGCAGTGGCTCTCATTTCCCCGATCCATAAGACTGACACCTTCCTTCCAAAGATTTAAATTTTTACTTTATACCTACCTATTTTGAAAAGCTTACCAATTGTCTCCACAATAAGCCACATACTCTACCAATGCGCCAATCTACTTCAGTGCCATCACGAGACAAAATACTTTTCCGAACTTCCTTCTTTCTCAACCCACCATTTTTTTTTAAGAATTTAAGCTCCTTAGGGAGCAGGGTCCTCTAACTCATTTATGAATAACTATGTACACCACTAAAATTATTTGTGACCCCTTTACCGCATTGCAAATACAAATAAACAATTATGTTATCACTATTATTAATTATTAGGTAATTATTAATATAATTCCAATGTAGTGAAACTGAAAAAGCTACTTCTATCAAAATCAAAATTAACTTCAGGGATGCAATTCCCCTCTTAACCGCTTACAGATTTATGCTTTTAATGTTTGTGCACATTTTATTGTAGACATATAGCAGGAAGCAATCTTTTACGCTTTTGTCCTAACAGTGGAATCAGTGCGGATTCCTTTGGTTCAAAATGACACTTGATATAAATCAGTATGCCTCTGGAGATTTTTCTTGACAAGTATAATTTACAGCAAATATGAAAGGATTTCTATCTTCTAGATATTACTAAGTAACTAGAAGAAATATGAGAGTATTTTTGAATATTGAAGAATTTACTTTACAATGTATTGTGGCTGCAAAAAACAGACAAACAACTGCATCAGGTCATTTAAGCGGCTATTCAAATGTCACCGAATAGGGAATATCCCCCTACAGTGACATTTCGGGGCCATTCGGCTATTCAGAGAGCAGGCAGTTCGCCAAATTTTGGTGAACTGCCAGCAAGTACGGTCAATTTCATATATATGAAATTGGAATCAGGCACATGCGCACACTGGAATCAGGCACATGTGCGCACATGCAGGTATCACTCTGAGGAACACACACATCAGTTGGATGAGTAGCTTGTCTTTTCCTATTTAAACTAGGTTGGTTTTAGTAATTGTTTATATTACTGTCCTGAGGGAAGTTCCCTTGTGAGGAACTGAAACATTGAATTGTTTAACTGACCAAAACGTTGAAAGTTTTATGGAAAAACCTGTGAGTACTGGCACCTATTTGTAAATATATATATATGAAATTGCAAAAATGACGGCGGCACTCCAAGTCTGTAGATTCATTGTTTTTTTTAATCCATAAAGTCAATGTTTTAATCCCAGCTCGGGATTTTCATCAGGACATGTATCAAGTACAAAACAATACAAAAAAATACTGTGTTACAAACACACTTAACCCTCCCATCGGCTCGGCGTTCTCCTTCACCCATCACGCCTGCATTTTTTCCCCGTCACTACGGGTCAGCGTGTGGGGTGTTGCCATTTCAACTTTGGACCCACATCTAACACCCAGTGATTAAAAACATTTATTGCTTTCTTTGCAACAGGTTTGTGGAACACAATCAAATGTAAACACATCCAAAACGAAAACATTGTTTTAAATAAGGGTTGACTAAAGAGACCATGACCACCCAACCTAATATAGGGATGAGCTGTTCAGTTAGGAGTTCGATTCGAACATTGGCCGTTTGAAAGTTTGCGAACTTCGAACTTTTTGGGACGTTCGCCAAAAGTTCGATTTTTTTTTTTTTTTAAAAAAGTATAAAAAATGCTTAAAAAATCGAGAAATAAAGAGACTCTTTAATGCAGAATATTATAAGCAATAGTTCATTAGATATTTAATTAAAACAGGAATATTTCTAACATTGAAGCCTATGGGATAAAACATTTTTGTTACTAAAACATCAGGCAGACACAGCCCTCTAATCAGCCACTGTAGAGGGCAGCCTGCCGGGGCCTCCCAAGGATCCCCTTGAGGAGCATGCGGCCGCCGGATAACAGAGCTGCGACGGGTGCATGTGGCAGAGACAGGCAGCGCAGGGAGGGAGCCACTGCACCTGCGGCCATGGCAGACCCCCCACAACCAGGATCCAGGGAGCCCCCACTGACCACCAGGCTAAGGTAAGCCAACACATTTCTAAAAAAAATAAAATCCGAGGACATTTTTAAATGTCCCCGGGAACATAAAATAAAACCTTTTTTTTCTTTCTCTACCTTGCTGAATGTATTTAATTATATTAGATACATTCAGCCAGGTAGAGGGGGTGGCATGTGGGCTGCACGGGGTCTCAGGCAGTGCTTTGTTTTTTGTGTGTATATTTTTAGCAAATTTATAGGGGAAGGTAAGGGCAGGTATGATATAAATATATATATAGATAAGATATATATCTATATTCTTATAAATATATATATCCAGACTTGTATTACACACACATTTTGGCAACTAATTGCCCCCCCCCATTTGGCTGATCCCTCCAGAAGAAACGTTGAACCCGATAGAGCAGAGAATAATATATATATTCTCTGCTCTGTCGGGTTCAACATTTCTTCTAGAGGGATCAGCCAAATGGGGGAGGGGCGCATTTATTTGAGATTGGCCACATGCCACCTCCCCCCATGTGCATATGTGTATATATGGTCTGAGGTCTGTGGGTGTATATATATATCTGCGTGTTGACATATACAGTGGCAAGAAAAGGTATGTGAACCCTTTGGGATTAAGTGAAGTTTTGCATGAATTGGTCATAAAATGTGCTCTGATCTTCATCTAAGTCACAATAATTTGAAAACACAGTCTGCTTAAAGTAATACAACACAAACATTATATGTTTTCATGTTTTTATTGAACATAACATGCAAACATTCACAGTGCAGGGTGGAAAAAGTATGTGAACCTTTGGACTTAATAACTGGTTGACCCTCCTTTGGCAGCAATAACCTCAACCAAACATTTCCTGTAGTTGCAGATCAGACCTGCACAACGATCTGGAGTAATTTTGGACCACTCCTCTTAACAAAACTGTTTCAGTGTAGCAATATTCTTGGGATGTCTGGTGTGAATCGCTCTCTTAAGGTCATGCCACAGCATTTCAATCGGGTTGAGGTCAGGACTCTGACTGGGCCACTCCAGAAGGTGTATTTTGTTTTGTTGAAGCCATTCTTTTGTTGAATTACTTGTATGCTTTGGGTCATTGTCCTGTTGCATCACCCATCCTCTGCGGAGCTTCAGTTGGCGGACAGATGGTCTTACTTTTTCCTGTAAAATGTCTTGATAAACTCTGGAATTAATTTTTCCATCAATGACAACAATCCGTCCAGGCCCTGAGGCAGCAAAGCAGCCTCAAACCATGAAGCTCCCTCCGCCATGTTTTACAGTGGGGATGAGGTTTTGATGTTGGTGTGCTGTGCCTTTTTTTCTCCACACATAGTGTTGAGTGGTTTTTTCCAAACAACTCAATTTTGGTTTCATCTGTCCACAGAATATTTTGCCAGTAGTGCTGTGGAACATCCAGGTGCTCTTTTGCAAACTTCAAACGTGCTGCAATATTCTTTTTGTACAGCAATGGCTTCCTCCATGGTGTCCTCCCATGTACTCCATTCTTGTTTAAAGTTTTCCTTATTGTAGATGTGTTAACAAAAATGTTAGCATGTGCCAGAGATTTCTGTAAGTCTTTAGCTGACACTCTAGGATTCCTCTTTACCTCATTAAGCATTCTGCGCTGTGCTCTTGCAGTCATCTTTACAGGACGACCACGCCTAGGGAGAGTAGCAACAGTGCTGAACTTTCTCCATTTGTAGACAGTCTGTCTTACCGTGGACACATGAACATCAAGGCTTTTGGAGATACTTTTGTAACCCTTTCCAGCTTCATGCAAGTCAAGAATTCTTGATCGTAGGTCTTCTGAGAGCTCTTTTCTGCGAGGCATGGTTCACATCAGGCAGTGCTTCTTGAAACCAGTAAACCCAAAACTGGTGTGTGTTTTTAAAGAGCAGGACAGCTTTCAGCAACACATCCAATAATATCACACTGATTGGACTCAAGGTTGGCTCACTCCTGGCTCTAACAGCTCTTGGAGAAGTCATTAGGCTAGGGGTTCACATAATTTTTCCACCCTGGACTGTGAATGTTTACATGTTCTGTTCAATAAAAACATGAAAACATATACTGTTTGTGTTGTATTATTTTAAGCAGACTGTGTTTTTCAAATTGTTGTGACTTAGATGAAGATCAGAGCACATTTTATGACCAATTCATGCAAAACTCCAAGTAATCCCAAAGGGTTCACATACTTTTTCTTGCCACTGTACGTATATATAGGTCTGCGTGTTGATATATGTCTGTGTGTGGTATCAATGCATCCCTACTCTATACACAGCGCTCCATGTCCCTATAATATATATGATCAGGGGTTACCTTTTTTTATATTTTTATACTATTCCTATTAAATTAACAGTAATTTTTGATGTATTTTATTCAGTAGAAACTTTTTTTTGCCTATATAACATGTGCTTTGTGAAAATAAAACGGTTTTGTGTGTACATTTTAATTTAGTTAGTGGATTCCTGTCCAGTGCGGTGAGAAGCAAACATAATGCAGTGTAGACACGCTGCGAGGCGGAAGTCAAGCCTGCAAAATGTTTGCTTCTCTTCGCTTCGCTACACTGTGCGTCGCTACACGCTCAGTGTGTCTCAGCCTTTATTTCCCCATCGCTAGCTTACCGAATCAGTTTGTATACTTGTTACTGACCCTGCTTGTCCTGAGGACCCGATCTGTTGCCGACTTTGCCTGCCATTTGACTATGCTCTCTGTGTATTCTCTGCCTGTTCTGTTTGCTTCCTGTTGCTACTGGTGTGCTCCGATTCTCACCATATACAGTAGCGCAGTACAAGTGCCTAAACATTGCTGACCTGGTTTTGTTATAGCTGCTGATGTAATTGAATAGATCGGGGATCTCTTCTGCATTACCAAAACCTCCACCACTGCACTCTTCCACAATACCTCAGAGGGGTTATGGTGTGAAGGCACTTGCTGCCACCAAAGGCAAAATATTTGGGTGCACTGACGACTGTACCAGATTCATATCATTTTAATATTTGACCGCAGGGTCCAACCCTGCACTCTTCCACAATACCACAGAGCGGTTACGGTTACGGTTACGGTTACTGTTGCCGACACTAAAGGCCAAATTTTAAAGCACCTATTGTTACTTTCATCCAATGCCTGCATAAGTTTCACCATAATTTAGCCAAAAAAATCACTAAACTTGTTCTGCGTGTCCTAAAATGTCTCCTCTTTTCATACAGGCTGCCGCCCCAAGCAGTTGTTTATGAATAGATTAAAGGAAAACCATTTACCGTCATTTGAAATGTCATTTTTTTGTTTTTAAATGTTTCTATACATCCTACAAATCCGCCACTTCACGGGCAGGTTATGGGGACCTCCTAAGCACGATATTTGGAGGAATTTTTTGTTTTTATTCTTAACCTTTATTTCATGGAAAACTCACTGTTTCTTTAAAAACGTTTTTTTTCTTTAAACTTTTTGTCCTTGTTTCCTGTTTCCCCAGGGCACTACCCGGACCCCCATACACCTTTTATGGCAAATATCTTGCATATATGCTCTCTTGGAGGGCACTCTAAAAATCGAACTTTCGAGTCCCATTGACTTGCATTGAGTTTGGTTCGTGTTCGCATTCGAACTCGAACTTTTGAAATTGTTCGAGTTCGAATGAGAACCGAACACGGGGGTGTTCGGCTCATCACTAACCTAATACTCAACAACTAATACTGCAAAATAGTTTGTAAACTAAACGCACTGCAAAGGCTTATATTTAGCTGAATGTCCTATGTAATAGTTAAAAGGAGGGATTGATGTTATTAACACCAAAAATACCCAAACTTATATACTGGACCCGGAATTTCCACTACACAGACGTGCTAAAGAGGTCTATCATCATAAATCCAATCGAAAAACTCTAGAACATAGAATAGGTAAGTTTTTAATTCAGTCCATCTGAAAACACTGTTCAGAGTCGATGGGTCCAGAATGCTTCCTTCTGTAGCAGCATCTGGCCTCGGTCTCCCCCTTGTCGGGGTTTGGGGATATGATCGATGGCTATAAACTTCATCAATGTCAGCAGGTGATTTTGTTCCAAAAAGTGTCTGGCTACTGGTTTATCGGATCTTCCATTGCGGTAAGCTATTCTGATATTTGACCGATGGTTTCTAATGCTTTCACAGAGGGGATTTCTGTTTTTCCAATGTATGCCTTACCGCACGGACATGTTATCTTACAGATAACATAGTCAGTTTTACATGCAATGTTATGTCTGATTTTGAAATTCTATCTATCTATCTTTATATATAGCCTTTGAAGGGATGGTGGCGGCACTCCAGGACTATTAATCAAATAACAATTTATTCACTGATAAGTCAACGTTTCAGCCCCAATACAGGGCTTTCCTCAGGACATAAAAACAACAAAAATCACAGAAAACTTATAAACGCCACAGTACTTACCCCTCCCCTCAATCAGCGTTCTCCCCCACACAGTGCGCATGCTACGACTCCCAACATAGCGGGATGACGTGACTTACGTGTAACCCTGACAACCAGGGATGCATAGCCGTTCCCACACGCCACAGTGACTGAAAGAAAAATAATTATCATTAAAAACAAGAGCAAAATTACAATGGGTGATTGCGTACAATTCCCAGAGCTAATTTTAAGCAGAGTGATATCCAGTAGTCTATAGTCTATTGACGGCCAGCAAAAAGACTCTAATCAACAAGGACACCCCATAGAAGAAAATACAAATTCTCAATAATGATTTGGAATGGTTTGGAACGAGCATCCAAATATCAGTCCGATCTTCAGCAGAACTACAATTATCAAAAATTGGCAGATGGTATTAGAACATAGAAAACATCAATTTCTCATTTAATCCTTCCGGATGGACAGTTCTCAAATAATGTATCCAAAATGCTTCTTTCTGCAACAATAGACGGCCTCGATCACCTCCTCTCCTATGCAGTGGTATGTGGTCAAAAGCTATAAATTTCAAAGAGGTTAATGGGTGGTTGTGCTCTAAAAAATATATATATATATATATTATACATATCTGACACTTATGAAATAATAAATTAAAAATGTGCAGACCTAGAGTGCCACTATCATTCATTTGCATGTCTTACCCAGAGTTCCTTGCTGCATATGGGGTATGTAGCACATGAGCTCTGTGAAGTAGGGCTGGGCTGCCGGTTCGAATCTGTTCTAAGTTTGATTCGAACATCGGCAGTTAGAAAATTCACGAACTTCGAACTTTTTGGGCCGTTCGAAAAAAGTTCAACCAAAAAAAATCCTTTTTTTAAAAAAAATGCTTGAAAAATCTTAAATAATCTAAAAATAAAGACACTCTTACCTGCAGAATATTGTAAGCAATGGTTTGGTAGATATTGAATTAAAATGGCAATATTTTTAACATTGAAGCCTGTGGGGTAAAACATTTCCCACACCTTTTTAACATTGAAGCCTATGGGGTAAAACATTTCCCACACCTTTTTTAACATTGAAACCTATGAGATTCAACATTTTCCACACCTTTTTTTAACATTGAAGCCTATGGGATTCAACATTTCCCACACCTTTAATATTGAAGCCTATGGGATTCAACATTTCCCACACCTCTTTTAACATTGAAACCTATGGGATTCAACATTTCCCACATGTTTTTTAATATTTGAAATGAACTATCAAATGGATATCAACTATCGAATTTGAAATGAACTATTGAATGGATATCGACTAACTATCGAATTTGAAATGAACTATCGAATGGATATCCATTTGATAGTTCATTTCAAATTTGATAGTTACTCAATTTTGTTTTCTTGCATTATATTGTTGGGGCAATGGGGATATGGCCTACTGTAGCAGCACCCCTGCTGTCTCCATTCTAGCTCCATACCTACTGTAGCAGCATTAAGAGAATGTAAGAAAAACTCAAAAAGTAGTTCTCTTAGTTTAAGTGCTGAACAAGAAACTTGAAAGTGCTCCTCATGCACAATGGTCAAGGTTACACTCAAAGTCACTTAAATCCCCTTTGTCCCCCATTCTGATGCACGGTTTGAACTTCAGCAAGTCGTACGCGTTCCTTATTTTAGTTTTTCACTATTTGACAAGGATTTTGGCCATTCCAGAATCCAGGAGCATTCAGCAGATTCATTGCCATTTGTTCTGCAATTATGGTGCACGTCTCCTTTTTATCTACAAACCCTGATTTATAGAAAGATAATAGGGGCAGTATTACAAAGGTAACGCTAAAACGGGGAAGCTAAGGTGGAAATCTGCACCTACAGGTTTCCCCTTAGCATCCCCGTTTCAGCTCCATATTACGGGGCAATCAGCGCTAACCTCTGGCATACTTGAGGCAGCGCTAACACGCTGCCCCGAGTATCCCCTCTTGGAGTCCATAGGACTCCATGAAGGGTTGTGCTGCCAGGTTGCCTCTCGCAAGAGCCTCCAGGTCCGCGGAATGATCACGGAGGGAGACTGCAGACTTTTTTCCCCCCAGGCTCACTCTGCTCCTGGTGGCCAGAAGTGGCGGATCGGCTCAATGTTTACTTAACTTTAATAAATGAATTCAAAAGCATTTGTCTCATTTATATCCATTCTATATTTCCTACTTTAGTAAGTTACTCTTAAAAAAATCATTATGACACTACCACTTCACTGGAATAAGGCACTTTTAAGCCTAAAGTGGTGATTTGGGAAAGGGGGAAAGAGAATTTATATAATATAGGGGCATGTGAACATGAAATCACTTTCTGGTGCTGTGCTCTCTTCCCTTGGTCCTATCCTGTGTCTTTCTACTAGTAGTGTACTCTCCATTAAGGCTGAAATCGAGAGTGGACTGCACTCACTCCTATTTTGTACACCGGTATTCGTAACTGGAGTTCTTTTAAATATCACGATTACTAATACTAAATATTATACTAGACAGGCTGACACATTCATACAACATGCAACACATCTGTGTATATCAATGTCTTATCTTCACTGCAGTTATAGACTGAAGAGCTCTGCAAACCATGATGTTCAGTGAACAAAGGTCATGTGTGTGTCCCACGGAGCATTTCATAAACACTAAATGATTCCTTTGCTGAATATTCAGGAGATGACAGTAGTGGAAGTGCCAAGCAATGTTTAGATATAAACAATGGGGCCTTAAGCATGACAACTTTATAAATAAAACAAAGGTTTATTATACTGCTATTAAAAATTCACATGATTTAGAGCACAAAGGAGCCTACATGTTTCCGGAAGTTATCCATATTCCGCATATGTCTGTCTTCTTTAATTGGACTAATTAGTGTCGCACAGAATCATGTTTAATGCACTGGAGAGTGTAGGAAAGCTTGATTTTCAGACCATCAATTAGAGAGAATTATTTCACTTGTCATAATCAAAGTAAATCATACAGAGCACAGACAGGGGCTTGTTAAAGTAGCTCCAATTTTTACCACGGAAAGTTATTAACACTACCGGAACATTATCATAGCACACAATCCAGCGGTTTTATGCCATAATGTTTCATGTTCTCCATCAGATTTCTTATTTTTCACGGAAAACACTACTACTTAAAGGGACATGCATGCTTTGCTAGTGTGCTTTTAAAAACATGCTATGCCTTTTGAATGAGTCAATAGTCTCATTCGGCAGCATAAAAAGCAAGTAAATATTATATTTTTTTCATATTTACCTGCTTTTCTGTCTTGACGTTTTCCACGCCCACCTCAGAGGAGGCACTTTAAGCTAACCAGTGCACATACTTTGGTATACATAAAAAACGCACTGAGCATGTGCGACTGAGTTGCTCCTCCTCCCTCCTGCCCTGTGAGCTGAGGGGAGGGCGAGGCTGAACTTTCACCCCAGCAACTGCAGACACAGGGAACGATAGAAATCCATACACAAAGTGAGAAAAAGAGACAGGAGAGGGACAACAAAGAAAATCACAGAGACACAGCAAGAAACGGTAACGAGAGAAAGACAGCAAGATAAAGCAGAGAAAGTACAAGAAAAGGTGCAGTGAGAGAGAGTGCACATAAGAGACAGACAGCACAAGAAAGAGTGTGAAAGGGAGTGACTGTGTGAGGGAGTTTCAGTGAGACAGTAAGTATGTAAACCATAAAAGAGTGCAAGTGAGCGTGTGAGTGAGTGAGTCTGTGTGTAAGAGAGCGTGCGTGTGTGAGTGAGACAGAAGGTGAGGGTATTATGCTTACACAGTTGAAGAGATGCTAATATTCATTTCTTCAGTTTCCCCAGTCTGAGGTCCTGAGCTGCACAGCTTGAGTTAGTTCATACAGTCACAGGTATTTAAAATGCGCTAGCAAGTTCCGTAGCATTGTACAATGGGAGAGACAGAATAACAAAAGTTAATACAAGTTCAACACACAGAACAGTATGAGAGAGGACCCTGCCCAAGAGCTTACAATCTAAGAGGAGAGGGGTGACACACTAGATGAGGGTAATAGCTAAGTATGTGAAGTAGTGGGGTGCTTGGGGGCTGTAGGCAAAATGGAGCAAAACATGTAGTTCATGTGACGCTTTGATGGGTGGAATAATAGGGGGAGTAGTGGGTGGGGAGAAGGCGGGGAATATTCAGGAAGTCAGAGCTGAAGAAACACCCGTAGCTGAGGGGCAAAGAAGATAAAATGACAGAGTTTAAAGCAAGAAAATAAAAAATTTACACATTTTTTAAAACTTTTATTGATTTATTCTAGTTTGTCTATAGGTATAAAAGTGTTTAAATGTCAATTTAAAAAAATATTTCAAGACATGTATATCTCTTTAACCACTTGGCTGCTATGGACGCGCTCAGCGCGTCCAGCCAAGTGGTTCTCCTGTGCTACGGACGCGCTCAGCGCGTCCGAGCACAGGAGGCAGCAATCCGCCGGATTCCGGCGGATTGCTGCACCCCCCCAGTGCGGGCTGACATCTTGGATGTCAGCCCGTCAATCCGGGAGCCCGGCGGGGACATTAGATGTCATCGCGGCGACGCGATGACATCTAATGCAGGCGCCCCCCCCCGCATGTGCGGAGGAGGCGCCTGAAAGGGAGGGGGGAGGTCCTTCGGACCTCTCTCCCTCCCGATCGCCGGGGAGCAGGGGGTTAATCCAGGCACTGTTTGGAAGGGCACAGCCTGCCCTTCCAAACGGTGGCTGTCATTAACCCCTGGGGAGCCGGATCACGAATCGGCGCTGAAAAGCGCCGGTTCGTGATCCTTTCCCGGAGCTGGCCGACATCTTGGATGTCGGCCAAGCCTCCGGGAACTCCCCCTGAGGACTGGCGTCATCGTGCTATGCACGATGACGCCAGTCCTGGAGTTAACCCCTAGCTGCCACCAACGGTGGAGATAGGGGATTCCAATGAATCCCCTATCTCCCGATCCGTGGCAGCTAGGGGTTAATGTTTGGTACTGTTGGATCGGCCAGAGCATGGCCGTTCCAACGATACCAAACACCACTGTGAAAAAAGTTAAAAAAAAATAAATAAAAATAAAAATAAAAATAAAAAAAAAAATAAAAATATTAAAAAAATTCTAAAAAAAAACAAACAAGTTTTTTTTTTTTTGTTTTGTTAATGCAGCAATATTGTTCCCATTTCAATTATAATGTGAACAATGATGCTGCACTAACGATTTTTGTATGCGGTGCGTTTGTTAAAAATCGCGTAATTTTCCCCAAAAAAAAATGTAACGAGACCCCATCTCTAATTTTTTTAACAAGCGCACCCCATACAAAATATAACCGCAATTGCTCGCATGTTAAAATGTGAAAAAAAAACACTTTACACGTTGTAAATTATTGAAAATTCATATTTTATTGCATTTTTTGTTATAATATACAGACAGGTCATGACGTATACATATAATAATGACATATTATGAATCTGCCGAGTCTGACGGAAAGAACGATATATAATATGTCTGGGTCATATACTAAAATAAGCCATCAAAACGCATTTAAACATGATGAGCAAAACCGGTAAAAATGACCTCTGCACAGAGGTGTGAAACGCCTCAGCAGCGAAAGGGTTAATTTACTTGTGAATGGCCGAAAAATTCTAAAATGATTCGGTTTATTCAAATATCATTTAAGCTGTTTGGGTTGTATGAAAAATTAATCATGCATTTGTTTTGGACAAGGCCATGAAGCTATGACACAAGTGTTATTTACTGAGCCCCGTTCAATACCTCAGCAGCTGCTGAATTACAATTCAGTTTGCTGCAGCAGTGTCATTGAACGCTTTGGATGCGAATTTTGAATCCAAAATGGCCGACGATTTTTTAATGAAAGATGCAGATTGTTTTTCGTATCACTCGGACAAAATATAATAAAGAAAAGCAGTCAGCACAAATGATAGTTTTTATTGAATAAACGTTATGTTTACTTCTGAAACAAAATATAAATTGAACTGTAATATATGTCTATGTGCAGGGGTAAATAATAAATAAATATTTTGTGCTTTGGTGAACAAAAACCTCAAAATTAACATTGTTGTACAGAATTGTTACTTGCTTCTTGGCGGCGGCCATCGGCCATCTTGCTGTACGGAATTGTTACTTGCTTCATGGCGGCGGCCATCTTTAATACGTCACACTCAGCTACTCGCAGCATCTCCTCGGGTCGCTGCAAGTGCTAAGTTAGTAGTGCTGAGCGCTGAGTGGCTGAACGGCATTCAATGGCAAGTTGCTAACTTAGCACTTGCAGCGGCTGAGGTATTGAACGCGCCTCTGGTGTCTCTGTACTGGACATCTCTTGCAAGCCAGACACTACTGGAAAAAGTTTAATCCCCCATGATGGCTTATGCCCATGTCTAAAATGGGGCAGGTGGGGGCATATCATCTAAAACTACTATCCCAGTGCTGCTGAGGTTAAATTATTGTAGACTGAGCAATCATTGCCACCCAGTTGCTAATAATGTGTGGTCCACTTGTGTGAGGAAATGGGGAACATGGTAGGCGCTACATCTACACCCATGCATAGTGGATGGGCCTATAATAAACTGAGGGAGGGCCCAGGCCATTGACTCCTCTGCTTTAATCCCAAGCACCCACTAGACAATGGCAGGTCCCCTTCCTACCAGTTTATTATAGTTCACAACTGTGGGTGGAGCTTGGTGGGATGCTTCCCTCCCCCAAATGTTTATAATACTGGCCTCCAGAATATTAGCATCTGGCCAGCAAATAGCTGGTCATTCACTAATATTATTTAACTCCAGCAGACCTGAGATAGTTGTAGTAAGCAGGCGGGTGGAGTAGAGGTAACATCACTGCTCTGAGTGGAGAGAGCCTGTGAAGACAAGAGTTCGATTCCAGCAAGAGCACCTTTCCAGTAAGTGTCCTTGGGCAAGACACCCAACGGTACATACTTGCCACCCAGGACATACTTGAAAACAAGAGAAATCTCAATGTATCCTTCCTGGTAAAATACTTTCTCAAAAAAAAAAATAGCTGATCGCTGCTTGGGTGACATGCCCTCATTCGTGCCCAGTTAGACAGGGTGTTATGAGGGTCATTATTACTCCATTATGACCCAGGACATACTTGAAAACAAGAGAAATCTCAATGTATCCCTTCCTGGTAAAATACTTTGAAAATAAATAAATATGTGTATTCTTTAAATTATAATTAAAATGTTTAAAGTGGTGTCTGACTGGCAAGCTCTTGATATCCAAAATTTAGCACCTCATGCTGAACAACCAAATACATTTGTAATGAGACCACAGTGCAGGGTTGCCAGATTGGTCATGTTTTCTAGACATGTGCATTCGTTTTAGTACTAAAACGATTTAGTCCGAATTTTGGGATAATTTAGTTTTCGTAAGACTCAAGAGATACGAAACTGCTCAGTCCAAAAAGCAAAAGAAACGAAAGGAAAATGCACTACATTTTAGTTTCAGTCCTTTTTGTAATATTACATTGAGTGAAGGAGACCAGCAATGAGGAGCGCAACATCGCAAAGCTACAGAAAAGTTTGTATGTGCAATTCTTCCCTACCCCTACTGAAAATCTGACAGTGAAAGAGCTCCAGAATACTCACTCGCAGCGCAGACAGCCAGCACAGGAGAGGAAACCTTTACTTAACCCTTGCGTGTCTATGAGACAGACGAGATGATAAAAGCAGCAGGAGAGGGAAAACATTCAAATAAATCACACTGAAAGCTAATGACAGAGGAGGACTTGATAGTAAAAACCCCTTTATAACAAGCAGTGCTGGGAGAAGAGAGAGACTTTATAAAATGTGTTTTATCTCCCCTCCCTCTCTGCATAATAGGGGCTTAACATCTTATACATTTTATATTATCCAGGAGCACTATCCCCCCTTTCCTCATCTATAATACACATTGGGCAGTATTACAATGTTGGAGCTAACTTAACAAGAGCTGTTGTAAACTTAAAACCTCCATAGGCTAGAATGGCTCTGGGAAGTTTACAACAGCTCTGGTTAAGTTAGCACCAACTATGTAATATGGCATGTTGTATATAAAGTCCCTCTCCTCTCCCAGTGCTGCTTGTTATAAAGGGTTTTTTATATCTGATACATTTTGTATCCAACTCTCACAGTTATTCTGTCATTATGAGCCTTCAGTGTGATTTATTTGAATGTTTTCCCTGGATTTAAAGTTCTTTATTTTATATAAAAAAAATTGCGTCAGTCAGCTCTTCTCTGAGCTTTCAGACCGATTTACGTTAATATTTTCCCTCTCCCCTGCTTTTATAATCCTGTCTGTCTCCCCCACAGAGATACAAAGTTTAAGTAAAAGTTCCCTTTCCTGTGCTGGATAAGCATTGCATTCCAACATTCTGCACCCTCCATATGCCAATGCAGTAGGATGTTCTATACAGAAAGGGACATTAATTAATGCAGGAGGATGTTCTATACATTATACAGAGAGGGGTATTAATTAATGCAAGAGGATGTTCTATACATTATACAGAGAGGGGTATTACTGCAGGAGGATGGTCTATACATTATACAGATAGGAGCATTTTTTTTAGCCCTTTAAATCCAGTGGCTGTGAGTGCTGAGATCAGCTGCTTCTTACATTATCTCTCAGTACAATGTATCAGGCTCAACTGTTACAGTAACTGACTGCTGCTCATCACAGCGATTAGAGTTTCAGTAAAGCAAGGAAATAATATTGTTATAACCTCTCATATATAAAAATATTATTTACTAGTTTTACTGAAACTCTGAGTGCTGTGATGAGCAGCAGTCAGTTACTGTAACAGCTTTGCCTGACACATTGTGCTGAGAGTGAGAGATACTGTAACAAGCAGCGATCTCAGCCCTCTGAGGAGCTACTACAATAGTAATTGTATCCGCTGGTTTTCAGATGAATGAAATTAGTTTTAAAACTAAAGAACTGAAAACGAATTTCTTTAGCAACTAAATAAATTGCGTTTTAGGACTAATCCATTAGTTCAAAACGAAATTTTGTGCTGTGCACATGTCTAATGTTTTCCCAGACACATAATTTATTCAGGCTGATGGGCAATGCATGAAGAACGTAACCCTACAGTATGCAGAACTCATGTGCTGCAGGTAATACTTAAAAGTGGAATCCCAGCGACCTGCCCTGATTAGATAACAATATGAATTATACATACGTCAGGGCAGAATTTTCCCTGTGCTCTTTCTCCGCATGAAATAGTAACATGGACAATCTGGCAACCCTACCACTGTGGTAGTTCACTACTAGTTCATGTCATCTACAGTTTTTTCATAGTTATTTGATGAATTCTGTGCTTTACTCAGACCTTAAAAATAATAGCCAACAATTTGAGTCCTCAAAGTGGGACATTCCCATCTGAGGACTAAAATAATTTCTATATTAACATTGAGGTCTGAATAAAGCAGAGAAATTGTTATTATCTGTCAAATCCCTTGAGGGTAAGCAAATACAATAAATAAATTAACTAGTTTAATGCAATTTTTGACAATTTATTTTACTGAAACCAGTATATCGAAGTTGTTTTCTAATAGCTGCGTACTAATAATAGAAAAAGTACCGATTGAAATATTTTTTCTAAATGTGTCAGTTTTTCATTTGCACCTTTGTCTTTCATATCTGTTTCCAAAATAGCTTACCATTCCATCAGTGTTAAAACCTTAATTTTTACATGTTCTCCTAATTGCTTAATCCTTTTTCATTTTCTTTTTTTTTCTGCTGCAGTACCATAAGTCACTCTACTATAATTAAATTCAGAAAATGCATGTGTTATTTAGAAAAATGCAAGCAATTTAATTCTGAAGTCGTGCGCTGTTACATTGAAGCTCAATTTAAAGCCGTTATTAACTTTCCTTTTCAACATTTGTAAATTTGTAATGGTTCATTGTATCCATACAGTATGTAAATTGTTTTAATTGGTGTATTTTATAAATGACATCCACTTTTGCTACCCATCATACCTATGAATAAGTACTAATAATTAGAAATCATGGTGATGAAATGGCTTTCCATACTGTGTCTTTTCATCTTGGTCATTAATAGCCTTCTCTGGTAAGTGATTTACAATTTAACAGGAAACCCCAAATTATTTTTAACAAAAGTACAGTAGATTGCTTGCTGACAAGTAAATAAAGGATAGTCTAGACTAGAAATTGTACCTTTCCTAACGGGCTACATATATAATGTCATAACATATACAAGAAAATTGTTTAATTCAAACAGAAAAACATAGAAAATATTGCAAAGTTCAGAATGGATGCCAATCGGTTTAGTGTAGCTCCTGCATTTCAGGAATTACGGGAATTTGTAGGTCAGCTTCAATTATATTAACCCCTTCAGTACCATCGATGTGCAATCTCGATTTTCAAAAGCTCCTGCAAGATCCAACATAGAGTAAACTCTGGTCAAACACTAGAGCGAATTAAGTTTTCTGCAAATGGGCTCCAGAACATGCCCCCAAATTATCAGCACTTTGGACAGTTCATCTAAGGGTGCTGAAGGTGTTGGAACAGCTTGAAAAGCCGTATTTCTTTTTCAGAAAGACTGAGCTCTATCTGTATTACTATATATCTATAGCAGGGGTTTCGGCCTGTAGGGGGAGTCTTCTGACTGTAAAATAAGCATAAGGTCTCTAAAATTAATTTTAAATGTTTTTTATGAAGGGTACATGAAGGGATATGAAGGTTATGAAGGGTACTTTAATTATAATACTGTCTGCATTGTTTAGTTGTTTCCCACAAGCTCATTGACCTGACAGTGGTTTCATGGAAAACAACTTGGTAATGAAGAGGTTATTTTGTTCAAAATAAATGGGGTATCTGAACGTTAAGTACAACAGCACTTATTTCAGCTAATACATCACCCCCTTCATAACCCCTTCACTACCAATATCGACATATTTCAGGCTTCAAAGGCACCATCCGGTGCCCTGATATCGAGATATCTAGATCTGCTGATCTGCAGCCCAAAAGCAAGTTAAATTTGTTTGCTGCAAATGAAATTTGTTTGCTGCAAACTAATTTTGTTTGCTTTTAGCCTGCAAAAAGATGCCCCCAAAGTTTTAGCCCTGTGGGCATAATGCCCAAACAGCTAAAATTGTAAAATCAGATGCTGAACGCTGTTAAATATCAGGCTTTCAGCAGCTGATACGGGGTAGAAAATATTAGACATGCTGCTCAAACCTCTGTAACTCAATTTGGCAGTAGATAGTGCCATCTACTGGCCAAATAGGTTATTTACAGTAATAACTATTTATTACTCAACACTCACAGTCACCACTCCAGATTCTGCACCCTGAAGGACTCCCAAGCTCAACACTCACACTCACCACTCCAGATTCTGCACCCTGAAGGACTCCCAAGCTCAACACTTACAGTCACCACTCCAGATTCTGCACCCTGAAGGACTCCCACGCTCAACACTCACAGTCACCACTCCAGATTCTGCACTCTGCAGTGCAACCCAGTCCTCAGTCCCAGGGGCGTCGCTACGTGTGGGCGGGGGGGTGCGGCCTGCACCAGGTGACACCCGCCTTTAGGGTGACACTGTCACCCTAAGGACGGGTGTCTCAACCTCAGCCGAGTGTTCACTCCCTGCGAGCGTCCGAAGCTGTGCAGCTTTGGCACTCGCCTGGGGGAAACACGTCACCAGCCAATCGCGGCTGGTCACGTGGCTCCCCCAGGTGAGCGCCCAAGCTGCACGCCGCCGGACGCTCAGAGGGAGTGAACACGTGGTGGAGGTGAGCTGGGGCATATCCATGAGCTGCTGGGGCATATCCATCTGCTGGGGCATATCCATGAGCTGCTGGGGCATATCCATCTGCTGTGGCATATATCCATGAGCTGGGGCAGTATCCATGAACTGGGGCATATCCATGAGCTGGGGCATATCCATGAGCTGGGGGCAGTATCCATGAGCTGGGGGCAGTATCCATGAGCTGGGGCAATATCCATGAGATGGGGCCATTATTCATGAGCTGGGTCATATCCATGAGCTGCTGGGGCAGCATCCATGAGCTGGGGCAGTATATCCATGTGCTGGGCAGTATCCATGAGCTGGGCAAATCCATGAACTGGGGCAGTATCCATGTGCTGGGGCATTATCCATGAGCTGGGGCATTATCCATGAGCTGGGGCATATCCATGAGCTGGGACAATATCAATGAGAGGAGCTGGGGCAAAATCCATGAGAGGAGCTGGGGCATTATCCATGAGAGCAGCTGGGGCAATATCCATGAGAGGAGCTGGGGCAGTATATCAATGAGAGGAGCTCGGGCAGTATATCCATGAGAGGAGCTGGGGGAGTATATAAATGAGAGGAGCTAGGGCAGTATCCATGAGAAGAGCTGGGGCAATATCCATGAGAGGAGCTGGGGCAGTATATCCATGAGAGGAGCTCGGGCAGTATATCCATGAGAGGAGCTGGGGCAGTATATCCATGAGAGGAGCTGGGGCAGTATCCATGAGAGGAGCTGGGGCAATATCCATGAGAGGAGCTGGGGCAATATCCATGAGAGGAGCTGGGGCATATCCATGAGAGCTGGGGCAGTATCCATGAGAGCTGGGGCAATATCCATGCGTGAGCTGGTCTGGGGCAATATATCCATGTGTGAGCTGAGGCGCAATATATCCATGTGTGAGCTGAGGCGCAATATATCCATATGTGAGCTGAGGCGCAATATATCCATATGTGAGCTGGGGCAATATATATCCATGGGTGAGCTGCTGGGGGCAATATATAACTGTGAACTGGGGAAATATATCCATATGTGAGCTGGGGGCAATATATATCCATGGGTGAGCTGCTGGGGGCAATATATCCAGAGCTGCTGGGGGAAATATATATCCATGTGTGCTTTCACTGCCTTCGAACAGGCACCGTACTTGCTGGCAGTTGGCAAAAATTTGTGTGAGCATATGAGAGAGCTCCACAGCAAAAAACCTCACAGTAATGTGCGCTGTGTGTATGAGCATTCACTGTTATATGGGAGTACTGATTTAGGAGTAAGAGTAGTTAAAAAAAATCCGTAAAACTCGGGGGGGGGGGTGACACCATAAGTTACTGCACCGGGTGACACCAACCCTAGTGACGCCGCTCCTTGATCCAAACTTATTCATTCCCCTCCACCTGTAGCAACTTTATTCTAATCAACCCGTGGCTTGCTATTCTCTCTCTAGCCACCAGATCCACACTCCCCAGCTCCCCTTCTGTTTCACTTACCCCTGTCCTTTAGATTGTAAACTCATGGGATGTCTGGCTGAGCACTTGTGTAAAGTGCTGTATCAGTAGGACAATTAACCTAAGGGCAGGGCCATCTGTTCCTTATGTGCTTTAGTATGTCTCATGTCTGCACTCCCCCATTGTACAGCGCTGCGGAATATGCTGGCACTTTATAAATACAGAATAATAATAATAATAATTACTGTAAAACTATTTCAAAGTGATTTTACAAGAAACACTGGTTTCTGACAATGTTTTTTTAGAAAATCACTTGGTAGTGAAGGGGTTATTAGTAAATTTACTGTATGAACAGAGTTAAAGTGTGGACATGCTGCTCAGTCTCGTGCAGATCAGTCACCCACACAGCTCAGCCCCAAAAGGATATACAACACCATGATTGTTATGTACAGTAACACTATCTACCTTGTTTTTGCACAGTCCTCTTGTTATGTCTCCATTCAGGGATGTATGCACACTGACTGCAGATCTGTTTGATATAATAAGCAAAATTACTGCTGTCGAGTCATAATTCTGGAAGCATTAGCACACACAGCTGCCATCAGCCTTACCGGGGTCCCTTACTGAACCACTGGTCGGGCCCCCTTTTCTCTCAGCTGGCTATTTCCGTAAACTAGTTAAATTTTTTTACCTCCTCTGCTGTTTACCTTATATCACAGAGTGGGTTAAATCCCTGATGGATAAATCTTTTCCCTGGTGGGAGAGTGTTCACTCTGTATACCTGGTGCAGACCATACTAATCGCTCCCTCAGTGATTAGCCAGAGTGCTTTACTTGCCCAAGATGCTGCAGCCCACCGGGAAGTGTCCTGGTATTCCAGTAGGTCAGTCCATGGTAGCATGGAGAAGCCCTTACATCTGAGGCATCTGGACAAGTTACACAGCCTTTGGTAAGGGCCAGGGCCACCTTGAGCTGCCGGGCCCCTTAACATATCATGGGCTGTCACCCCCTGATGGCTGCCCTGTTAGCACATAAGCATTATATGGAGAAAACACTGCAGAGACGCTTCACATTGAACAGTAACTTGATAAAGATTTTCCCTTGAAATCCTCCATACATTTACTGCACAGTGAACAATCTCTAGTGAATAATGTATGTTTCCCACTCAATAATGCCAAACTAGCAACGAATATAGAGATGGTGCACATAAGCCATCCCTTTCTTGACATACCACGTAATCCTATTGTATTAGCAATAATTTCTAGTATTCCCATGGTTTCCCCGGTAATCACAAATAAGAAACCATCTAAATATCAGAAGTAACAGGTAAAATTGATGTTAATATTAAATATATTGAACGAAAACAAAACTGCAAGATTTTGTTCATAAAGAGGTATTGATGTGGAAAAAGAAAGCCCGGATCATTTGTTTCATTTCTATTTGGCTAACATCTAGCAATTCAATTTCGAGTTTGTCACAATACACAAATGTGCTCATATTAAAATCAATAGATAATAAAATAGTAGCACAATTCGCAAATCCCATTAAAGGGTCACGTTATCCGTACACTTCTCCCAGTTCTCAGTTTTTTTCCCTATGTCACATTGGGTAAATTGATGTAGTCATATCAGAAATTTGGTGCACAGGTAGAGTCTAGCAATTAATTTTATATTGGAGAATTTCGCTTTTTATCACTTCACTGCTATTACTGAACTCCAGAAGCAGATACCAGAAAAATATAATAACTAGCTTGTCAACATCTATCTGCAAGTGACAATTGTGTTTAAATTTTAAATGAAAACTACATACACAACAGCGACACCCAATCAGATGCAATGAGTCATGAGCTCAAAAACAGTTTTCATCAGCTGATGCCTTGAAAGAGAAAATCTATCTCTATCTACAGCGCATTATCATCCATTGATTTCCAGTATTTGAGCAAAATTGCTGTAATCTTTTTGAATTGATTAATCATTTAAAAATTATGTTTCTTTTCCCTTACTTCACATGCTCCATAAAACAGCTTATTATGTGGTAGTGAGAAAAAAAAAGGACACGATTCCCTCCAGGATTGTAATATTGCAGTTTACAGACTCAATATTTATCAAACTATACTAAACATTGTAATTACCCACATTAAAATATATCGCACATACAATGCCTACATTCATTTATCCGTGACATTTAATCAAGACTTAATCCTATGTGGAAAATGTATGTGAGCCTTAAGAATCGAAATATTGTGACAATAGTCGTGAGTAGTGATTATATTAAATGTAAACGTCAATAGCCAGTTTAGTTTGGTTTCTGTTTCTTAAAGTTCCTAAAGGGCTTCTTTTTCTTTATTTTTTGCAGCAGAGATGTCGCAAATCCTTTATCATGTTGCTGGAGAGAGTATCCAATGGAGGTTGTGAAATTCAGCTCTGTAATCAAAGCCAAATGCCATGGGCTAGAGTCCAAGCCTGGTGTAAATGTAACCAGAGGTCTGGTAAATGTAACAACTCTGTAGACTTTTAATGGTCCCAGAACATTTACAGCATCTCTTGTTAAGTTTACCGGGTGGCTTGAAATCTAGCCCCTTCTAGGCCCATGTTGGTTATTTATGTCAAAGTTCCAAAATTCTATTGGCCTGATTCTAATGTTCCTGGATCTTCACCTATATACACTGATCAGCCACAATATTAACCCTATCCCGACGCAGGGCAATCTATACCCTCCCTGCGGCAGGTGGGCCTTGAAGCTGTGGGGCGTACTAATACAACACGTTGACTTTAATGGGCCTGCTTGGCCTTGCCCAGCAGTCGGCATGCAACATGCACTGTTGGCTGCTGCGGGATGGCCTGAACTCAGGCTGTTCCCCTGCAGACAATGATGCGCATCTCATGGCTAGGCAGGCCAGAGGAGGAGCCCGCTGAGACGGCCGGCAAGCTGGGCATACTAGAATGCACCCTCCGGCAGTAACTCCCTCCTGCCAGGCATAACCTACCCGACAGCAAAGGGTTAGAACATCAGACAGGTGAAGGGAATAACATTGTATATATTGTTGCAATACAATGGTACCTGGCAAGGGTGGGATATATTAGGCAGCAAGCATAGGCGTGCCGGTTGTGCCTGGGCACACCCTAATCCCACCCGCGGCACACTCTGGGTCCCGGCTGGCCGCATCCCAAGGATAGCCGCCGGGACCCTTTGCCTCTACAAGGCAGGCAAGCCTGTACTTCCCTGGTGGTCCGGTGGCTGTGCGCTCTGGAATGCAATCTGTGCTTCATGCACAGAACGCAGAGCACGACTCACACTGGCCTCCAGCGCCGGCGATCCTCGATGACCGGTCACCTGACCTCCGTCGCTCTCTGACACAGTCAGTAAGCGCCGGCGGTCAGGTGACTAGTCAGAGATCGCCGGCGCACTAGTCCAGTGTGGGACGTGCTCTGCATTCTGTGCATGAAGCACAGATTGCATTGCAGAGCGCGCAGCCACCGGACCACCAGGGAAGTACAGGCTGGACTTCAGATGAAGCCTGAGCCGGTGCTAACCACAAGGCAGGTCAGGCGGTGCCTTAGTGTGCTCCAGCCAGGGGGCGCAAATCACCGGGATTTTCTGACCACCCACAGTGCCTGGCATTCAAAAGGAATAATGCACACACAGCATGGGGATAAATCCAGCCACTCGGTGTAAACTCTGCATATCTGCAGTGCAGGGTCCGCCCCCACCTTAGTAAAGAAGGGTCTTTACTACAACTTGTGTGTGGTCTGGGCTGAGAAGAACTCATCTCTTCTGGCTTCCACCCTGGCTCCTCCTCCTGCTCTCCCTCAGCATCTGGCTGCACAGCTCTCAGCTGCATGCCTGGGGCTGCTGAGGAGGAGACCCAGCACAGGATTCGGCTGCAGATGAATGAGGACTCGTTGGATGCAGGGCCAGCAAATTGTAAGTAATGCCCCTGCATCTGCCTGTCATGATGTGTGAGGGGAGCTGGGTGCTGTGCTTTGCAAAGCTTTTTTTCTCCCTTCTTTCTGCATTTTGCTTCACTCACATTCTTTTCTTTAACCCTCTTTTAACGTATCCAACCACACACAGACATCACTCACACACAGCCCAGACACCACTCACATGCAGCCCATGCAACACACAAAGGCAGATTCACTCACACCACTCACAGGCAGCCCAGACACCACTCACAGAACTCACAGGCAGCCCAGACACCACTCACAGGCAGCCTAGAGATCACTCACATCACTCCCAGGCAGCCCAGACACCACTCACAGGCAGCCTAGAGATCACTCGCATCACTCACAGGCAGCCCAGACACCACTCACAGACAGCCTAGAGATTTATTTTATTTTTTATTTATTTTATTTTATAACGGATTTTACCAGGAAGGATACATTGAGATTTCTCTCGTTTTCAAGTATGTCCTGGTTTCAAGAACATTGAAGATCACTCACAGGCAGCCCAGACACCACTCACAGACAGCCTAGAGATCACTTGCACCACTCAGACAGCCCAGGCATCACAGACACCACTCGCACAACTCAGCCTAGAAATCACTCACAGGTATCCCAGACATCACTCACAGGCAGCCCAGACACCACTCACACAACTCACAGGCAGCTCAGGCATTACTCACAGAGAGCCTAGAGATCACTTAGAGCACTCACAGGCAGCCCAGGCGTCTCTCAGACAGCCTAGACATCACAGGCAGTCCAGACGTCACTCACGCCACTCACAGGCAGCCCAGGCATCACACACAGACAGCCTAGACATCACTCACACCATGCAAACATCAGTCACATCACTCACAGACAGCCCAGGCATCCTAGAGCCTAGATAACTGCACACACAGTCTCCTCTCGCATACACTCCATTGTTGTCCTACACAAACAGTCATGCAACATTCATCACACATAGATGCATATGTCCAGTTAATTGGGAGAGGGGCGGCAAAATGCATCTTAGCCTGTGCACCCAAAATTTCTTGCACCGGCCCTGGATGAAGTGGTCCAGTTGCATAGGACCAGACCGGACCGTCCCCTCCTCTGCCAATGGACATGTTCAGCCCCCTCCCTGCAAGAAAAAAAGGTAAGCAGGACTCAGAGAGAGGGCAACTTTTATTTATTTTTAAATATTAAAATTTTATTTTGGACAGCGGTTTCTGTGATACGCTTATATGCACCGCAAATTAGGGAGGTTTTTTACAGTGGATTCTGTGATACCCTCATAAACACTGCACATTACTGTGAGTTTTATTGCTACATACCCCCAGGGTGTAGGGGATGTATGGTTATCTATGTGAATGTATGGCTGTGGCTGTGTGTGTAAATTCATGCATTTGTCTTTAAACAGGTTGCTGTGTGTAAAATTCTGTGCCTGTGTCCTTGCATCAGCCTGGCGTTGCCCCCTTAAGCTGCACCCAAAGAGATGGTATTGCTTATAGAATCACCACATTATCTGCTGCCTGCACTCCACAAAGTAAGAATGACGGCGGGCGTCTTGGTAGCATCGTGAGGTACAGGTAGGAGACTAAATATTGGTGCGGGGCAGCTGTTACGATCCCCCCCTATAGGGAGTGAGGGGGGGCCCTTTAGGCTGCATATTTTTAAGCCCTTTAGGCAGGTTTGCGGTATATTGCAGGATCAAGCACACACACTAACAAACTAGAAACAAGAGAGATAGTGCAGATGACAAACACAAAGGGGGACCCTGTACTAGGTAATTTCTCAACTAAAGGAAACAGCAGGGATATGGGTAAACACAAAGTGACAAATCTGCAAGCAGACAACAAGAAATAAACAAGTTATCAGAAACTAGAAATATCCCTAAACCCTGACTGAGATCCTTGAAAAGGTGGTCTCGAAATACTAACTAGGCTAGGTCTGCAAGGTGTATAAAACATAAACCAGACATACAATGAATGCAGGTATACAGATTCCAGGGAACAAACCAGGATATATGCTGCAACAAATCAGACACATGAACTCATAAGAACATATATACAAGACACAAATAGAATATCCAAGAAACCGAGCCGGGTCATACACGGGTTAATATAAGCATGCTACAGGGGACAGACAGAAGAGAAGATCCGATATCCAAAGCCAGAGAGTCATATAAACCGAAATCAGAACAACAGAATGTAGCACAATTCAAGGAGCAGGGATACAAAAGGTAGAAGCTATCCAAACCCAAGGATCTGATCCACTACTGGCTCATATATAGGGCAGGACTGGTCATGTGACTACAGAGCATCAGCCACAGGAGAGACGTTCTGCAGAGACCATCCCATTTAACCCACAGGAGCTACTGAGCTTCGCTCTCACCACCAGAGGGCCTGACTACCCTGTGGAACCGTGACAGCAGCAAGAGGTTAAATGGGCACTCTACTCAAATTTTACCCCCTTTCCCTGCCCCCATTTAACCTCTTTGCTGCTGACGACGTGCTGAGCGCATCCACTTAGCACGTTGTTGAGGTCCTGTAGCTCCGTGCCATTTCTTTATTCTTTCACAGACATTTTTCCCTCACTGTGGGACTTCCCCTGGACACTGATATAATTGCTTAAGGATGATGATGTCAGAGTCTTTCCCACTCAATCCCCCCTGTGAAATCCCTTTACTGGAGATACTGGTGTCCTTTGGGCCGCTGTATCTCTGGTATCGTAAGGTCTACAGAGTCATATGGGGCTTCAGTGGATAGGTCAGAGTCTGCGTTATTGCCCATTGTTTCATCTCAAACAGAAACCACTGTACCGGTGCAGGGAGAGGTGGGGGGGTCCTATGGATCCCTGTATTTCCATTCTTTACACTCCACAATGTTAAGTTAGGTGTCATTGGAGAGGTCAGAGCCCGGCCTTTCTAATGAGACCAAACACGATCATGTAGAAAAAATACAACATTTCCTCATTGCCCGCTTTTAACATCTAAAGCAATGTTATTTCTCACCTTGGGATTAAACACACAGGGTTATTCAGAGAAACGTGAAACTCAGAATTTTCACTTCTCCAATCATTCTCCTGAGTCAAAATAGCCAAACCAGAAAAATTCTCCCATTTATCTCACTTTGCAAATCGGCTATTTGGTCTAGATTGTGCTCTTCTCCTGCCATTCTCCTGGTTTTCACCTTTCTCTGAATAACCCTGTATGTTTAATCCCAAAGTAAGAAATAACATTGCTTTAGATGTTAAAAGCGGGCAATGAGGAAATTTTTTTTTTTCTACATGATCGTGTTTGGTTTTCACCTCACTCTGAATAACATCGTGATAGTCATATAATTCATAAAACACAATCAGCCACAATGCTCAGCCACTAATTTGGTTCGTCGAGACTCATGGGAAATGTAGTTCAAAAACAGCTGGATGGCCAAGGTTGCTGCACCTCTGAATTATACACATAGTAATGATATATTTAGGCTGAATGTGTGAGAGTGTGTGCGTGTATGCAAAAGGGTATAAGTACATATTTATATATATATATATATATATATATATATATATGTACTTTCACGTGTTTGCGCTTTTGGGTGCACACCCTAATGCAATAGGCTGCGCACGCCTATGGCAGCAAGTGAACAGTCAGTTCTTGAATTTCATGTGTCTGAAGCAGGAAAAATGGGCAAGCCAAAAGAAGGCCAAAAAGAGATGGCTATATGGCTGGGTCAGAGCATCTCCAAAAGGCAAATCTTGTGGGGTGTGTCCAATATGCAGTGGCAAGGTCCTACTCAAAAGTGGTTCCAGGAAGGACAACCAGTGAATTGGTGTTAGTACCATGGTCACTCAAGGCTCACTGATGCACATAGGGAATGAAGGCCAGCCCAAGTTGTTCAGTCACACAGAAGAACTACTGTAGCTCAAATTGCTAAAAAAAGAATGCTGGTAATGATGTCAGATCACACTTTACACGTCCCACCTACCTAGAGATTGTTGCAGACCACTTACACTCCTTCATAGCAATGTGTTCCCTAAGGCCGTGGCCTCTTTCAGCATGATAATGCTCAATGCCATACAGCAAAAATTGTTCAGGAATAGTTTGAGGAACATGGCAAAGAGTTCAAGATTTTTCCAATGCCTCCATAATCCCCAGATCTCAATCCAATTGAGAATCTGTGGGCTGATCTCCAATAACAAATTTGATCCATGGATAGTCCCACCTTTCAACTTGTAGGACTTTAACCATCTGCTGCTAATGTCTTGGTACCAGACACCACAGGACAAAGTCAGAGGTCTTGTCGAGTCCATTTGTCGACACATCAGAGCTGTCTTTCCAGCACAAGGGGAATTTACACAATATCAGGCAGGTAATTTTAATGTTGTGGCTAATCTGTCTGTGTTCAAAATATAAGGCAGACATTTCTATATCATTATTTTAAAGCTTCTTATTTAAATTATCCCTAGTGAGATGCATCTTACCTGTGTAATATATGTGTAGTGTTTACCCTTGCCTTAATGAATATTTCCAGGCAGAGTGGTAAATGAGCAATGTCTTATTTACTCAGATTTGCATTTGAGAAAATAACCCTTCATATGTAGGCAGGAAAACAATGAGTGCAAATAGATGCATACATATACAGTATAATTTGCAGATAAACCACTTCCATATCACACTATATGACACACCCAGACAGGGACCTGCAGTGTCCTAAAATTCTATGCCGCTGCACCTTAGGGTAGATCCACTGAAGCCGGCTTTCAGTCCCACAAAACCATTTCAGGTCTCTGTTCATCTCCCTGCATGCTGTGTGCCTCACCTCCTTCCTGCTCTTTGTGGCAGAATATACAGTGTCTGTAACTAAGGGAAACAACAACAACTCTCCTGCACCATACGGCGAACAACAGTTAAAACTTTACAACATGCGTTTTACTTTTTAATTCTCCCTTCACATACTGTGGTCTAAGATAGGTAATGGGTTATTATTGTCATAGCAAAGGGTACAGTATTAGACTGCTTTTGGACAAATATTGGTTGAATGACTTGTCCTGAGTTCATAGTTTATAGCAGTGATCCCCAACCCTGGTCCTCAGGGCCCACTAACAGGCCAGGTTTGCCAGATATCTGAAGCACAGCACAGGTGATATGATTTGCTGCTCAGTGATTGCAGGATTCAGTCTGCATCTCACCGTGGAAATCCTTAAAACCCTGGCCTGTTAGTGGGCCCTGAGGACCAGGGTTGGGTACCTTTGGTCTATAGACATTCTTCTTTTGTAGACTATCGGCCAAAGAAAACACCACGCAATCCAATAGAAAGCGTATATTTTGTTATGAATATTGCAATAAATCATTAGTTAGCATGTTCTCAACATTTGTTTTATCATCAATGACATCATGTATGGGGTGGGCTAATTGGGATGTACCTAATTATGTATTCGGGGTATAAAACCCCATGTTTCATTACACTCGGGGCTCAGTCTAAGCGATTCAATCCTGTCTGAGTGGTGACGTCACAATAAAGTTTGCCTTTCCTGAAGAGACTCTTGTCCAAGCAGTCATTGTCTGCGCCGGTCCGACTCTACTCCCGAGAGAACCAGGTGGATTCCGGTAACATTTTTGGGGGCTGGTCCGGGATACAGAGTCTCTTCAGATCGGCGGTGACTGCTGGACAGTAGCAATTGACTGCAGGCCTGAGGGGTCCCGAGGCTGGGTGTCCGTTGAAGGTGAGCTGACATCTGCAGGCGCCAAGCAGGATTTCCTGTTAAGTGGAGCTCGAATCGTCTCTAACGGACCCCCGGCCCGGGAAGCTGAGACGCCATTGAGTCCGAGGAAACAGCAAACAGCGTGGCGATTGGTAAGGTACCCCTTTGAATTTAAATAGGTTGAAACCGGTATTTGAATAACGTCTGACCATAGTTGGATAAGGAGACCCCCGTACACGGTCTCGTCGGTATACCGAACCTGCCGCCTAAAGCACAGGAGCCAGAGAGTGGCTAGCGTGTGTCTGTACCCTGGGGATCGGATATTGACTTGTTGCAGTCTGAATTTGATGGAGAAAGTGGCCACGTTGCACAGTGTTGTTGTAGTTAGTGTTGCAAATAGACCTGCTGCACGTGGGCAAGAGAAAGTAGGAGGGATTCTGTGACTGGACTGAGAGCCCTGAGTCAGTGCTATTGTGTATCTTAGTTGAAAAGGGGGCCGGTAAGAGAAGCTTTAAGCTTCGGGGCCATTGGTAGCTGCAGTTGAGTGGTGCCTGGTGGGCTCTGTGCCCCTGGCAAATTGGAATAGCAGGAGTGTTGCCATGGAACGGGATACACATAGCTAAAGCAGACAAGAGTAGAGTAGAAATAATTGATTGAGTATAGGGAGCCTGTTGGGACAACTTGGCAATAGAAAGAGTAGAATTGTTTTCGTATTGTTTTGTGCTGAATGTATCTGGTATAGTACGTGCTGCGATTGCTGAGATTGCTGTGAGTGAGTGTGTGCCTACTTGCTTAGCAAGGAAGCAAATCTGAGAGTGGACTCTGGCGGTACATTTCCAGCTCAGGGGACTGCAGTTGGCTACCTAAGGAGGAAGCGAATACGACACGAGTGAACTGTTGATTGAAATACCAGACAGTCGATTTAAATTGATTCTGCTGAAAGTAATATTTGCATTATGAAGAAGTTACTGTTAAAAAGAGTAACTATGGGTAACGGGTCAATGAAAACCCAAGAGAGCAAAAGAAGGTGAAACACCCCTAGAATATATGGTGCACAATTTTGAAGCATTATATGAAACGCGCCACTATGGGGTTGAATTAAGTAAAGAGAAGTTGAAACTCCTGTTGCACCGTAGTCTGGCCAATGTTAGTCCCTGAGTGGCCAGAACAGGGATCCATGGATCCAGTGTTAATACAGAAGATGCACTCCCAAGGCACCAGGAGATATGGTCATCCAGATCAGTACCCATATATAGATATCTGGAGGTACTGTGTGAGAGATAAAAGCCATTTTGTTATGTTAGCAGGGCAAAGAAAGAAAGGTATGCCCTCAAATAAATATAAACATGAGTGTGGGGATAAGTCTATGCATATTTGGGGTTTTCATTTTAATATGCCAGTAAATTAAACAATTATAATTTACAAGCCCTGTGTGTGGACCATGTAATAATCTGCAGGAGCCTCTGAGCCCCCACTTCCCCCCAGACCAGAAGAAGAGGAGATGATCAATGGACCAGATGGTAATCTAGAAGGTTTAAACAAGAATGATTACAGTACTGTATAGTTTGTGTATGTAATTCAGACTGGCCATCCAGATTTGATGTCTGTACTGTCCTGCGTGAGTATTGAGTCAGAGAATGTTATTAACGCATAAGGTGTGGTGTAGTAATCGAATGGTTATATAGTAGAATGTTTTTGTCTGACTGCATCTATATTTGATCAAGGAGCTATATGCCCCACAGCTGCCAAATAGGAAGAAACTAATTGAGTATATATATATATATATATGTGATGTGCAATTTTAGTCTATCAAACTGTTCAAGCAAGAGTAAAGTGTGTTAGTAGTTACAAAAAATCTTTTTAATAAGTTTTGGATGTTAATTTACAGGGTTATTCAGAGAGCGTGAAAAGCAGGAGAATGACTGGAGAATGGCTGGAGAATGAAAAATTCTAGGTCAAAATAGACAACCCAGAAAAATTCTCCCTTTCATCTCACTTTTCAAATTGGCTATTTTGACCTAGAATTTTTCATTCTCCAGCCATTCTCCAGTCATTCTCCTGCTTTTCACGCTGTCTGAATAACCCTGTATGAGTGTGTGATGGCTGAGAGTATTCTCCGTATTCGCCCCCCCCCCTTCTAGCCCACACTATCTGCACAGAGGGGAGGGAGAGAGTCAGCTCTTTGCTCTCTGATGAACAAAGGAATAAACCCTTATGTGTCAGTGCAGCAAGGAATTTATAGTGAAAATTCTAGAGTTGTTACTATTAAATATTTTTCGACTATAGATATAGCTCAGATAACGAAGTTCCAGGTCATCAGCGCCTGCTGAATTATAGCAGGATGATCATTGTTTTTGGCTGGGGAAGTCTCAGTAATAAGCTGTAAGTAAAGTGTAATAATCACCCTTATATTATGTATTAAATAGAAGCCCAAGCACACATGTTGAAGCATTTGCATCCTCACAGATCTACCTAATTAATTAAACACCTGATGGTGTAGCTGACTTTAATTAACTTGACATGTTTAAATTTATTTATATAATTTACACATTAACTTAAATTTAAAACACTATTATCTTGTTTAGATATTCCTGATTATATAACATCCCATTGGTTTTTGCTTGTCCCTTATCGTAGGATGTTCCTTGTTTTGGCAATTGTTATTTAAGAGAAAGACATGTCAATTTCCCCTCAATTAAACACAGTTTCACCCCCTATCCTCTTAAAACCCCACTGCGGCGACACTGCAGGAAGAAAAAAAACTGTCTCTGGCGCTGAAACTTAAGTTTCAGTGCAACCGAAGCAGGGAAAAAAACAAACTTGCCAGGCTGCAGGGGGGGGATTAACCCCCTGTCCCTGGTGCTTTATTTCAGCACCAGGGACAGCAACGTTGAATGCAGCCAGCTCGCCCAGAAAAAAAGCCACAAAAAAAGCCACATCTTTTTTTTATATAAAAAAATCGGAACCCAAAATTTTGCCTAAAAAATCCAGAAAAATATATAGAAAGGTTTAAAAATTTAGGGCACTATTACACTCTTCGCACACAATTTTGCGCGTGCGCAAAAACGCATTAACGCGAGGGGAAAAACCCTTTGCGCTGAACGTCATATTACGACTTTCGCGCACAAAATGCGTGTTAACGTCTAACGCGAGTGACCCTGTGCGAATCCTTTGCGAGCGCAATTTACTTTGCGCATCCTATACTTAACATTGTGAGCGCAAATGCGTTTGTGCGCTGGTGCGCGCAAGGTATTACAATCTTAGCGCAAAATTTAATGGACAACATGTACGCGCATCATTTTAACGTCTTTGAAAAGCTGGCAAATCTGAACGTCCTGGCCGAACCCAAATACACCAGCCAAAAAAAAAAACACAGCAAAGTATAGTTACACATTCTACGCATACCCAAACAATATAATTGAGAGAAACTCAGATTGATTTTGACAGGCGCAAAAACTTAACGGGAGACAATTGTGGTTCTTAATTCTGATTGGCTGAATCACGTGAAAAAACAGTCCGCGCACCGATTTCTGCGCGCACCGTTAATGCGCGCGCGTTTTTGCACGTCTTTTTTACGCGTGTTATTTTTTGACGGATGAAAAAATGCCCTCGGACTTTAATACCAGCGTTAATTTACGCGCATTAACGTTTAATGCTGCGCGCAAAAAAATAGCGCTGCGCGTGCGCTTTTTAGTAGAGCCCTTAATAAATAAAAAGGCTTTTTGCTGCGGATTAAGAAAATAAACTTTTGAATAAAAAAAGAATAGAAATGAAAATATTTTTTACAATGAATCCTATGGGCTTCCCACATGACGGTTTTACTATACAGCGCATCTTTTCACGTTTCCCTTAAGCACAGCGGTTTTACTATAGAATGTATCTTTTTCACATTTCCCTGCTGCAGCACGGTGGTTTAACTATACAATGCAGCTTTTTCATGTAAACTTTCCCAGATCTTCCAATTTTATCTGACCAAATTAAATTTGAATTGAAAGGATCGCTAATCTGTTGTAATCGCGTAAAATAGTCTGAAATCGTCCGATAGTGGTCAGATGCAGTGGGAGGGGGCTGATTCACCTGCATGTTGTAGGATCAGTCAGACAACTTCCGACGATATTGGATGATCGCACCATCGCACAAATACGGTGCCAGTGGACGGCAAGCCTTCATTTTGTAACTCTTTGCTTAAGCATGGAATTAAAAAATATATATAAGTAGAGCAAACCAAATGTAGAACTAAAAATATGGCCACACCTTTTTTCTGAAATACACCATACATACCATGCATTTTTGCTTTGGTTGATTCAATATCTATAGAACTGGCTGTTAAAATCAATAGCTCGGTATGTCAAAACTGGAATCACAAAGTCCTCCTGGACATGGATCCCTAGAGAGCTGGTGATTGGTACACTCATTTGTACCTCTGGGTAGAAGATCAACAGCACATTTATAGATCTTTTGATCCCTCTACTTGCATTGAGAGTTGTAATGTGCCGTCTAGAAGCTGGTACCAATACATGTGAGTGTCATACAGCAGTGTTTCATAACCCTATTCTCAGTTTGTCCTAACAGTCCAGGTTTGCTCAGTGATTGCAGTATTCTGGTCTGCCTTTCCCCGAGGTACTCCTTAAAATCGGAACCCAAGGACATGTTTTGGAAACATAATTGTAAAGCTTTTGATCACTCTAGTCAAACCTCAGCCGTCACCACCATGGCCAACTGGGCATATCAAGTCCAGTCCGGTTCTGAGAAGGCTGTGATATTTTTCTTGTGTGTGATGTACCCATTATATGCTTATTAAACAATATTTTCCAAACAGGTGCAGTGCAATTTTGCACAAGTTCAACAACTTTTAATTACATTTCTAATTAAATTTCCTAACAGTGAAAATTTAAGGCGTGCACCTGTAGAATAAATTTACATGTAACGGCCAATTGTTTATATTAGCAGTATATTATCTTCCAATCCTCACCATGCACCAAACTACGTACACCCTGTTGCTCCTATATGTAAGAGGAGTTTTCAATGTTTTAAACAGAATAAACACCTTTCCAACATGTTTAAAATGAATCTGGCTTATCATAATTAAGTGACATCTGCAGATGAGAACAGAGATTAAAATCATTTTAAGGATTGGCAGCACCATCTGGTTCTCCATTTCAGAATTCTGTTAAACTTTTAAAGGACAGAAATACAGTTTGGTAACAATGACACACAATGCGCTTTCATAACAACTCTTCCAGCAGTGTTCTACAGGAAACTGGCGAGAAATACGGATTATTTTTCACTTAAACGTTAACAGAGGACAGTTTTCCCATACAATATGTTAAAATGCATTAAAAATTTGGGTTTAATGTAAATGAAAGTGATTTTTACAGTGCTCTTTGACAAACACAACAAGCCTTTTCAAATGGATTCATTTACAGAGGGTTTAGAGAAAAACCTCACAGAAATGTTGTTCGTTTTTATTTATTATTGTATTTATTTGTTTCTGTATATCCTGTGTTGTTATTTTTGTGTTAATGGTAATACTCTCATCTTGATATTAATTACAATTTACAACAGAAAAAAATATCAATCTCCTACCTGGGCTATCAATTAGGATTATTAACCCTTTCACTCCCAAAATTGCCTTATCTCGATTTTGCATTTTAGGCTAGGGTCAGACTAACGCATTTTTCGCGTCCTCCGTCAATAAGTGCGTTCGGACGCATGAACGCACTTTTTGAAGGAAGACGTTATAGTGGTCATACGGTGTGCAATTACGGCCGTGATTTTATATGGATCCAAACCAGGAAACTTTGGGCGTCTGGATGTTATGTAGGCTGGACATATGCAGCGTCTGACGTGTCCTAATCACGCACACACGCCGCTATGCCGACGCAGCGCACTCTGTGTGTCAGTACTAGTGGTTAGACGTTCTTGCAAAAATGCGTTTGTTTGCCGCTTGCGTTGTATGTTGGCCGTCATTGGACATCATTTGCTGCTACCACAGCCGTAATAAAGTGCGGCTAAACGCACGTTCACACTGCGTTCGTCTGACCCCAGCTTAAATGGATTGAAAAGCACTCATTAGCATATCAAAAAACAATTTTCAAACCTTTTTAAAGCAAGATAAGTGTGTCAACAAAACAAGTGGGCACTAGGCCCGGTGTGAGCACACTTATCTGTTAAGAGTATGTTCGAAATATACTTCAACAGTGTTCGTCTTATTCTTTAAAAAGTAAACTTTGACATAAACCTATTTGTTGCAATAGGTTTATGTCGAAGTTTACTTTTTAAAGAATAAGACGAACACTGTTGAAGTATATTTCGAAGATACTCTTAACAGATAATTGCGCTCACACCGGACCTAGTGCCCACTTGTTTTGCTGTTTATTATATGTATGGGGTATACATGGGTGTTTGAGCTGCAAAAATTATATAGCATCAATGAATTAAAACTAGCGCCACTTATCTCTCTATTTATAAAATCAGTGTGTCTCCTGTGGAGAAATTAAATCCACTTTCTTATCTCTCTCCAGGCACCCTGCAGAAAGATAAAACTTGTTACAAATAACAGCCCCACTCTCACAAAAAGTTCAAACACATTTGGCTGTATTACAGCAGCCAATAAGATGTCACAATACAGGGAGAGCTCTGGGTTCACTCACTGCTGTAGAGGCATAGGATTCAGGGTGATATAATGACTGAAAATTTGTGTACAGTACAGATACAAGGTGTTACTGTAATTTCCATACACCCGCATTATGCCACTTACAGATAATATTTTTTATATTGTGCTAGTGTTTACTTTTTTTAGAAACTGTATGGCTAATAATCTCATTATGATCAATATAAATTCCCATAAGCAGGAGATATGACCATTTTTATTATTTATCACAGCTACAGTAATTAACACAAAGGCCTTTTCTGTCTTAATGCTTACAATGCAGGCTCCGTGTGACATTGTGCAAGATAAAGGACACCATCTTGAGTTCAGAATCTTTCATTCCAACAATATCTCTGTACTGGATATATGAATACAAGAAAAATAAGCAAGTTAACATTATTTTAATCAGAACAACAATCACTGTGCAGATTTTCAATTTCACCCTATATTTAATTATTAACTTTGCATGCCTTGCTTCAAACAAATGTTATGATAAAAAAAATTAAACAAAAATCATTTGGTACGGAAGGAGTTAATTAGATGTACTCCCCACTGTTGACCTGTCCAGAGAGGAAACACTAACAAGGTCTAGTCCATCATCCTCTGTTCCTGACCACGTGTCCCCAACTCTTCTGTCACTGTTCCCATTCTCCTAAATTTGTCTCACTACCTCAAAACCCTTACAGGGTTATTCAGAGAGAGGTGAAAAGTAGGAGAATGGCTGGAGAATGGAAAATTCTAGGTCAAATAGCCAAACCAGAAAAATTCTCCCATTTATCTCACTTTTCAAATCGGCTGTTTTGACCTAGAAATTTCCATTCTCCAGCCATTCTCCTACTTTTCACCTCTCTCTGTATAACCCTGTTAGATTTCCCCATCAAGGAGCCTAATCCGTCAATTATGGGTTTATAAAATAGGAGGAGGGGTGAAATCGGTGTAAAGTTTTGTCATGAATCCCCCCACCCCTGATCTAAGATACTGGTCCCTATACAGTATACTATGTACACCTCAGATCCTTAGGTGGTCGGTACAGCTAACTATTTTCAGGGAACCAAGTGACATGTACCCAGCAAGGCTTAACAGATACCAGAATATTATAACATACTTGGTTGATGGAATAGGGATCTTAGTACCAGTCAGACGTGTGCCAGTATTGATACACAGAGCAGGATCACTAGCCCTTGTCAAGTCGTTACACAGAGTAGGGTTGTCTGTCAAAGCCAGGTCAGTACATAGAGCAGGGTTGTCAGTAAATGCCCGTTCTGTACACAGAGCGGGTTTGTCAGAGAATGCCAGGTCGGTACCAGAGCAGGGTTGTCAGTCAATGCCAGTTCGGTACACAGAGCAGGGTTGTCAGAAAATGCTAGGTCGGTACACAGAGCGGGTTAATCAGTAAATGCCAGGTAGGTACACAGAGCAGGGTTGTCAGGAATGCCAGGTCGATACAAACAGCAGGGTTATCAGGGAATTCCAGGTCGGTACACAGAGCAAGGTTGTCAGGGACTGCCAGGTCGATACACAATATAGCCAATAACACAGAAAGTCCTGAGGGAAGTGATAATCACATCAGGGTACAGGATTAAGTGAGACATTGGGTTTCTAAACCTGGTGGGCACCACATCATTGCCGCCGCACTCCACCCCTTGGCGTCTCATGTGACCGCAAAGCTTCTGTTCTTCACTTGGCGCCCGGCCAGCGAGCAGTGAGCAGGATGCTGCCGGGCACCGGGTACCACTGGCATGGGACGTGACAAGTTTTAAGTAGTGGGAGATTAAGTAGTGGGGGTTTAGTTAGTTCTTGGTTAACAGTAAAGAGAAGGCTTGGTTGAGGGCGTTAGTCAAGAAAGAGATACATTTAACCCATAACTACCATGCATAGGGGGTTGTGTAGGGGATGAATGTCCCTCTATGAGTTTAATTAATTAGGCACTATTGGGGTCTCGGAGACACACCACACCCTATTTCCTCTTTGTTTGAAACCTTTACCTGGCAACCATAGGAGGAGAAATAGCTGGCTGCCTCTGGTTTTATTTAGAATCTAAACCCACCCATTCTACATCTTAGCCCTTCCACCAGGGGTTGTGGTTTCCTTGAGGGATGTCTTTCTAATGGTCCCTTTCTTAATTCCCCACTTATAAATGTAACCAACACAAGCAAAAGAAGATGAAGGCAGCTGCTGTAAAAATACAAATGGGTAAAGACACAAAACATCACAACTCTGTACAGTATTTAGTGATAAAACAAAACGTCTGAGCAGAATAAAGATTTTGCATAAAGAGTTATGCTATTTTGTGTCTTTTTATTCTTATCGTTTTCACTTTTGTATTTTTACACCAATGCCCTTTCTTTTCCTTTGGTTGTGTTGGCCACCATAATTAACCACATACTCAAAAGTATTTAGATTTCCTAAGACAAGGCCTTAGAATTGAAATTGTTATTCTTTAAAGAAGCCTGTCAATTACAAACCCAGGTAATTATATTTCCTGGCTCACATCATAACCAATGTAATTACATTTATTAGCTCACACAGCATTAAAGGCTGTCGTTGTCATGATATGGGGAACCTGCATGCACTTATAGGATAATGTTTTGTGTCATATATAACAATTATAATGTGATTTCTCTAGAAATTGTCTTTCAGCAGGCTGGGCCCTCAGCGTGCAGTCATAGTAATGAATTCCTCCAATATTGCATTTTGAAAAATTCAAGATTTGCGATATCAAATGGCTACATAAGCATGAGAATCCACCTAATTCCCAAAGCATTAAGCCTCTCCTGTGAGCCCAATATATTGCCTATTAAATGTACAAGAACACTGAGTTGAGGATGGTGCGAGGTGTCCTACGTGCCATCCAAAAATGGCATTGCAAGGAATTCGCAGCTTATAGGAAAAGTAAAGCCCATCTGTCCACTTGATTGTCTTTCCAGTTACCTGCCCATGTGCCTATCTATCTGCTCATGTTCCCATCTATATATATGCCCATGTACCCACTTACATGCCCATCTGTCCAATTGCTCTACTTCTTGACCACCCATTTGGCCTCTGTACATCTGCCAACCTGTGTCTCCATCTGCCAACATTTCTTCCAATTTGATTACCTACAAGCTCACCAAGCTATCAGTTTATGTTCCCAGGTACCTATGCAGGTGCCGATTAATCTGTCCTTCAGCTCACATATCTGTCTGCCCACCCATCTATCTGCCTTTGTGAACACCAATGTGTCTAACTTTCTACCCAACTATCAGCTTATCTTCACATCTGCCAACCTATCTATCTGGTATCTACTCTCAAGTTCACCTGCCCACGTATCTATAAATTTGTCCCCATATCTAACCATCTCCTGACCTACCTATCTCTATATATCTGGCCACCTATCTACCCATATGTCTACTACTCTGCATACAGGCTGCCCATCTATCTATCTATCTATCTATCTCTTTTGGAAAATGTCTTATTTTATAACACAGTTGCTGTTATTATGATTATGATTTGTAAAATACTGAAAAAGTGATCAATAAATCACAAAATATAATATCTCAAATATTCCAATACTCCTTAAAACAATTATCAAAAGTGAAAGCTAATGCAATGTTAGGAATTTGTAAGAAATTATGCAATATAACATCATATGTAAAATTCCAAAAGAGGGATCAATGAAATCATGAAATAGAATATTAAAAAAAAACTAATACTGCTCAAAAGTAATCATAATATATAAGGAATTTCAAGGATTTGGTCCTGGATTACTTTCTTGTGATTTAACACGCTTGTTACACAAACATTGCTTATTCCTGTCTGAAAGATTAAATAATGTCACAAGGAGTGAAATGTGCATAACTTTGTAATTTGGAAATGAACAGGATTATGTCTATTACTGTGTGAGAAAGGCCAGGAATATATTACAGGTTTGGCAGTGGCAGAATTACTAAATCTAAATTAAATTAGATCATTCAGCAATACAGTTTAATTAAATAGATTATAAAATTTTATTGCCAAACACCAAATAACACAACAATATTTTGGCCTTGGCAAATAGTAAGTCCTGTTCATCCTTAACTTGCTAGACACCCGAATAGGCTCACGAATATTACATAAAATCAGTACTCCCTCGTACTGTCAGACTTTCCTCTAACTTCTCTTCCTTCAAAAGCTCCCTTAAAACGTTCCTATTTAGGGAAGCCTACCACCCAACTCACTGACGCAACCATCAATCACTCTCACCTTACAGTCCTCTCCTCCTGTTTCCAACCCCAACCCTCCTAGATTGTGAGTTCCTACGGGAATAGGGCCCTCATCTCCTCCTGTACTGTTTGTCAAATGTTGTTCAATGTATTGTAACCCTGTCTATACTGTGCCTATTGTACAGCGCTGCGGAATATGCTGGCGCTTTATAAATAAAGAATAATAATAAATAATAATAATGAAATGCAGGACCATGACCGCATTGTAGTATATAGTACTGTGTAATATGTGCTGCTTGGTCAAAAAAAGTCACACACATATTTCATTGAACTGATTTTTTCTGTTATTACACCACACATTTGCCATAGCATCATTACGATAAGCTTATACAATGTCACAATATTTAATTCTGTCCAGGCTTGCATTAATTTCTTGTTGAGGTCTCGTATTGATGATGGGAGAGACAGATTGATACGCAACGTTTTCTCCAGCACATCCCAAAGATTCTCAATGGGACTAAGGTATGGACTCTGTGGTGGCCAATCTATGTGTGAAAATGATATCTCATGTTCCCTGAACCACTGTTGCACAATTTAAGGCCAATGAATCCTGGCATTGTCGCCTTGGAATATGCCAGTGCCACCAGGGAAGAAAAAATCCATTTAAGGGAAAACCTGGTCATTCAGTATATTTGGGTAGTCAGCTGACCTCATTTTTTGATTGCTGAAGCAAATGATTCACTGCAATAATTATTCAATGGAAGGTTCTTACCTGGATTTAACTGAACAAATAGGTATTTCCTTTTTTGGCCACAAACTGTATATTCTGCCTCCCTAGTAAAGCTGTGAGGCGTGGGTGCTTGAGACTAGCTCAGTCTGTATTAACCAGTACTCACACGAGCAGTCAGCAGTCAGTGTCAACTCAGCAAAACTGACACTTAGAAAGATGAATCCAGTTGAAAACTTCAATAATCAGACTGACAATCTTTGTAATAGTGTACAGCAATGCAGGTGAAAAGACATTAGTTATGTCCAGCATTGAGCAAAGATGGCTGCTAGGTGACCAGTAAGTACCTCAGAACTAGACTGAACAAAAAGGGGTGGAGCTAGCTGGATACAGCAAGGCTAAGGGAACCCAGCAGGAACAAAATAGCTATTAAATAATAGCTGAAAGCAGCAAAAGGCAGATTCAACACATAACATTAAAATATACAAATAAACCCTGAGTGATGGGGCATGGCACTGTATATATGGTATGTAGTGTCCCTTTATTAAATGTATTGTCTTTTTTTGTCATTACAAACTTATTAAGATGACATTGCTCCAGAGACTTTTGTCCCTACTTCAATGCTTACCTTAAGAATTCATAAACATGACCATCAGAAATTACAACAATGCATTACTAGGTTTATTTGGAATTCCAATATACCCCGGATAGGCCAGAAGCTGCATTAGTTTGCATAGGAATGAAGGTAGTTTGGGTGCCTCTAATTTATTTCAATATTTCTTAGCAGGCCGTCTGTCACAAATGACAATGTGGTATCACTTGAGTTTTTGTCCTCGGTGGAGACTGCTGGAACCGGACCTATTGAGGGAATCCTGCTTTGGGAAACTGCTGTGGCTATACCATCCTCACTGTCGTGATATATGTGCCCATAAACATATATTTCGTCATGCACTGGGTCTTTGGGAAACATGAACTAAAAGTTACTCTTTACTCCACCTACATTCTGTACTTATGACCTTAAGGCATGCCATCCTCCCTTGGAGTCATCTAATAAGGCACTATACCATAATGTTAATGTTATTGAACAGGGGGTTCCCATTTAACAAGCTGATAGAGCGACTGGGCAAACCCAGACTTCTCGCAGCTGGCATATTTCCAAATCCACTCTCAGGTACAGAAGTTAATGTGGTTTAATCCTAAATTGAGGGTAACTGGTTTTGAAAAGATTTGTTTAGCTTCTTGCAAACCGCATAGTATGATTTCCTTAATTAATTGTATGCAGCCCCGGCCAAATCTATCTATCTATATGTCAGCCAGGGAAGCTGACTTACATATTGATTTGGAGCCTAAGGTATGGCGCCGACTGAATGATTCCTGTCACAAAATCTCTCTCTGTGTTACGCTTCAGAAAAATGCGTTGACATTTTTATTGCAGTGGTATTTTTCCCCCTGTTCGACTGGCTAGGGTTTTCCCTATAGTATTTTTTTTTATGTAACAGACCTTTTTATTATTATTCATAGGACCTTATATATAAATTCCAGCCATTTTCGTCCAGCAGTTGTTTTGCAAACAGCTTTTAAACGTTGCAGTGTGTTTTATCGATCTGATATTTTCAGCAGTTTTGCAGTTTTCTGAAGAGTTAACCACAGCTTGGAGCTGGTGCTAACTGATTCCACTTCTGCAGAATTGGTTATCACCAGCTATAATCCCCCCAAAAATCACATACAGGGTTATTCAGAGAGCGTGAAAAGCAGGAGAATGACTGGAGAATGAAAAATTCTAGGTCAAAATAGCCAAACCAGAAAAATTCTCCCTTTCATCCCACTTTCCAAATCGGCTATTTTGACCTAGAATTTTTCATTCTCCAGTCATTCTCCTGTCATTCTCCTGCTTTTCACGCTCTCTGAATAACCCTGATACTCAGCTTTCATCCCGCGGCGAGAATTGCGGCGCGATCCACTGCTTCTGGCCACCATGAGCAGAGAGAGAGACTGGGGGAAAAAATTCCCCAGTCTCCCTGCACGAATCATTCCACTGACCTGCAGGAACTCGCATGAGGAGAGATCCTGCAGGTCATATGACCAGCAGTTGAAGCCTCAATGGAGTCCTATGGACTCCTTGGAGGGGATGCTCTCACGCTGCATTGTGGGGCAGGCTCCTGAATCTGTGCTCGCCCCGTAATATGGAGCTAAAACGGGGACGCTATGGAGAAACCTGCAGATGCAAGTTCCATTTTATTCAAGGTAAGAAAAAGAACAGAATAAAAATGAATTGACCAAAAATGAATCCAGTTTGAAGCAGAAAGGCAGCAGCAACAAATAATGAATACTTTTCTAGTACACAGATTGATATTATACTGTTTGAAGGGGAAAAGACTGCACAGGAGGCACACATTTAATTTCCTTCTGATATCATTTAATAGAATTCCACATTCAAGTTAATTTTTTAAAATGCGAGTTCTCGTTATCCAATGCAGTTAAATTAAATAAAATATCAGCAATAGCAGCATCCCTCCATTCACACCTGTCAGACTTTGATTTAACAATTCTCTATTTTATTATTCAGAATGAGTCCAAATGTTCATCTCTCATATGAAGAAATCTTAATATGCCACTCTCCTCTAATGTTAAACTGGGTCTGCGTCAATGATGCGGGAAAAACGACAAATGCAAAACAGACTCAAATATACTTGAATCCATTTATTTTCTATTCCTGTAACATCATGTGCTTTCTGACTGCCAATGCTACCTACGTCATCGATTCTTTTTCCACTTCATTTCTTTGTTAAAGTGACCTGTCAAAAAAAAAATAAGAGAAAACTTTTAATAACCACATATTAGGCTCCATTTTCTTTAGCAATTATTCAAAGAGCGCCTGTGTTTGCTGTCAATCACAAAAGGAAAATGCAAACGCGACAGGAGAAGCCTCGCAGTGAGCGTTTGCGGGAAAAAAACGGCGTTTGTTGCTGTTGCAAAAACGTCAGTTTTCACCAACTTCAGCTAACACCAGTGCTCCTAGAATAACCCCCTAAACATTGTTTGCTTGTTTTCATTTTTTTGGAGCCAATCCATTAACCAGATATAGGGCCATATTGCATTCCTCGCGCATCGGTTTTGCAGGCACGCAAATGTGCAAGGACAAAACCATTTGCTCAGAATGTCGTATTTCAACGTTCGAGCAAACGATGCGCGTTATCGTTTAACACGGATGGACTTGCGCGAGCGTGATGAACTGTGCGCGTCCTATACTTAACATTGTGAGCGCAAATTCGTTACGCGGATGGTATTTCAATAGATGCGCAACTTCCTACGAACGACGTTTGCGTGCTTAATTTTAACGTCTTTGAAAACCTAGTGTTAACTGCAAATCTAAACGTTCTGGCCGAAACAAAATACACCAGCACGAAAAAAAAAATACAGCACAATATAGTTACACATTCTACACATATCCAAACAAAAAAATTGTTCGTGCATATTTTTTTTATTGCTGAAGCATGTATACTCAGATTTATTTTGACAGGCGCAAAAACATTAGTGAGTCAATTAAGGTGAATTGATGTCAATTAAGGTTCTTACTTCTGATTGGCTGAATCCCGTGAAAAAAACAGTCTGCGCACTGATTTACATGCGCAACGCTACTGTGCTCGTATTATACTTCGTTTTGCGCGTTTTTTTTATTAATGTTATTTTTTGATGGATGAGAAAATGCGTTCAGATTCGAATATCACATTAATTTTTGGGCGATAATGCTGGACAATGCGCACAAAAAAATTGCGCTGCGCGAGCGCATTTGCGCAGAGAATGTAATATGGCCCATAGGCGGATATAAGTACTTTCGGTATTCCACTTTCAATAACTGAAATGTTACCCTTTCTATGCAGCAGCCAAGACTTATCTATATAAAATAAATAATAAAGAAAAGGTTATTAAATATTCCTGGCCAGCTGAGGTTGATTTGGAAAATTTACAGATCACTCTAAGTAAAGCAGGCTGCCCTGGAGTCACAGCCAGACCCAGAGGTGGATTCGTGCAATGAATTTACTCCAGGCCGGCAGAGTTTGGAAGATAATAAATTAGGCCTTTATAGAGCCAAACTGGGGTGGACCAGTAATCCAGAAACTAATCTTGACAAATTTACCACTAAACCCCAAACACTGCTTCAAATCCTCAGCCAGTGTGAAGACGCAGCCATTTTTCAAATGCTTTTATTCAGCTGTAAATTCTAATCTTATTTAATTCAAGGGCTGAAAGATTAGCGAGCTGGCTTTTAGGGCAATGAATCTGTCCAAATACGATCGTGATGTTCTCAGCCTCCTTGGTAATACGAAGGTTACAATTCTGTACAGAATTTGCATCAATGGCACTGAGCTAAGGACAGAGAAATTAAGGATTCCAATAAATTGATCCCTACACTTAATAATGGAATTTTTCCATTAGAAGTACTGGATGTCTGTTAGTCTGTCTAAAATACTTTTAATACTACTGAAAATATTGTATAATCTCCTAAATCTTGCCTCAATTGATAGGCATGCTGACTATATCATAAAATGTGTATAAGGGTTGCAGGTAAAAGGACTTGTAGATGAACATGTTACATATATTAAAGTGCCAACAGGATATAAATATAACAAGTCCAGGGTGATTCATATAGACCCACACCCAATGTTTGAGTTATAGATCGTAATCAAATGAAAGTAGAGTAAGAGAGTTTCAGGAAAGATAACTCCTCCTATGTTGAGCACATCCCTTCACAAATAGTACACAAATATGTATTGTAAAAGATATTGGAACTCCGGCTGGGTCACATCTGTTAATGTCGCTCCCTTGCCAGACCCCTGTTCTCCCACCAGCAGTCTTCTGTGCCTCTCTCCAGCCGTTAGCTGAAGCTTAAGGATGGTACACTGAAAATGCAGTTGTAGACTTTTCCATAAATGAGTCAGCATGCAGATATTGAGGTTAGAACAGTCAACCTGTAAGTGAGCCTTTAACCCCTTCACGACAATCAGGCGTTGCCCATTGGGGGGTTAACACCGGGGTATGGCTCGCCGACAGCTGCCAAACGTGATGCGCGTCATTGGCTGCAGGGGGACAGCCTGAGTTCAGGCCGTCTCTCTGCAGCCAACCGCGCATGGCGCACTCCGGTTGTGGGGAGAGGCCGAGGCAGCCCATTGAAGACAGCGGGGCGTACATGTACATGCCCTGCGTCTTCAAAGCCCTCCTGCCACGAGGACAGCATAGCATGTCCCGCAGCGACAAGCGATTAATGAGATAAATATATATAGTGCCAGAAGGGGCCTAGCAGTCAATGGGAAATCCCTCCCTGGCATATTGTTGCGACAGCTCAAGAAATACTACCTGTTATCTTGGTGTCTGAGACATAATTATACCAGGGACAAATAATGGAATTAGCTCTGTTCACCAAGACGCACTGTGCAACATACCAACAAAACAGATCAATAGGACAATAGCAAATTGTGCGAATAAACGGGGATTCAGATTATGCAGTATTTGATAATGGGCAGTGTTTGTCAAACAAGGAAGACAACCAAAGACCATTCCAACCATAGAAACATAGAAAAATGTCGGCAGATAAGAACCTTTCGGCCCATCTAGTCTGCCCAATTACATGGATACTTTACCTGGATTTATCTTTTGTTTAGGATAGCCTTAGCCTATCCCATGCTTGCTTAAATTCAATTACTGTTTTGGCCTCTACCACTTCTACTGGAAGACTGTTCCATGTATCCACCACCCTCTCAGTAAAATAATGCTTCCTGATGTTACTTTTAAACCTTTGCCCCTCTAATCTAAGACTATGTCCTCTTGTTTTGCTATTTTGTTTCCTTTAAAATATACTCCCTTCCTCTACCTTGTGGATTCCCTTTACGTATTTAAATGCTTCTATCATATCTCCTCTGTCTCGTCTTTTTTCCAAGCTGTACATGTTAAGATCATTAAGCCTTTCCTGGTAACTTTTCTCCTTCAAGCCGTACACCATTTTAGTAGCCCTTCTCTGAACTCTCTCTAAGATGTCTATATCCTTCTGGAGATACGGTCTCCAGTACTGCACACAGTACTCCAAGTGAGGTCTCACCAGTGCTCTGTACAGTGGCATGAGCACTTCCCTTTTCCTACTGCTAATACCTCTCCCTACACAACCAAGCATTCTGCTAGCATTTCCTGCTGCTCTATTACATTGACTACTTACCCTTAGATCCTCTGAAATAATGACCCCTAAATCCCTTTCCTCAGATGTTGAGGTTAGGACTGTATCAAATATTCTATATTCAGCCCTTGGGTTTTTACTTCCCAGGTGCATTATCTTGCACTTATCCACATTAAAACTCAATTGCCACAGCTCCGACTATTTTTTTAGTTTACCTAAATCAATTGTCATTTGGCTGATCCCTCCAGGAACGTCAACCCTGTTGCAAATCTTTGTGTCATGAGCAAAAAGACATACTTTTCCATTAATACCTTCTGCAATATCACTAATAAAAATATTAAAGAGAATGGGTCCAAGTACTGACCCCTGAGGTACCCCACTGGTAACAAGACCTTGCGCCGAATAAACTCCATTTACCACAACCCTCTGTTGTCTGTCACTCAGCCACTGCCTAATCCATTCAACAATATTGGAATCCAAGCTCAAAGATTGCAATTTATTGATAAGCCTTCTATGCGGAACAGTATAAAAATCCTTACTGAAATCTAAATAAGCAATGTCTACTGCACCACCTGTGTCTATTATTTTTGTTACCCAATCAAAAAAATCAATAAGATTAGTTTGGCATGATCTCCCTGAGGTAAACCCATGTTGTTTCTGATCCTGTAATCTATGTGTTTTTAGATGTTCAACAATCCTTTCCTTTAACATGGTTTCCATTAATTTCCCCACTACTGACGTAAGACTAACTGGCCTATAGTTCCCCGATTCCTCCCTACTACCCTTCTTGTAAATGGGCACAACATTTGCTAATTTCCAGTCTTCTGGGACGACTCCTGTTAACAAGGATTGGTTAAATAAATCTGTTAACTGTTTTGCTATTACATCACTGAGCTCCTTTATTAATTTAGGGTGGATCCCATCAGGCCCCATTGACTTATTTGTCTTTACTTTAGACAGCTGCTGTAGAACCTCCTCCTCTGTAAACTCATATGTACAGTTGTGTTCAAAATTATTCAACCCCCACTGAAATTGAGTGTTTTGGCCAGTTTGACATTGATTTTGATCATTCAGTCATCTTGCTTACAATTAAATCAAAGAGGCACGTGTAGGTCAGACAAATATAACATAACATTTATAATGAAATAACCACAAATGTCTTTTCTGTGCTCACATCATTATCAGTTTTATTCAACCCCCAAGTGACATTCAATCTTAGTACTTATAACTGTAAAAGGATGTTGTACTAACAGCTTTTAAACGCGAAGCATAGCTTGACACAAGTGTCTTGCAGCGATCTACGGGTATCTTCGCCCATTCGTCATGGGCAAAGCCTCCAGTTCAGTCACATTCTTAGGCTTGCGCACTGCAACTGCTTTCTTTAAGTCCCACCAGAGGTTCTCAATCGGATTTAAGTCAGGTGACTGCGATGGCCACTCCAAAATGTTCCAGCCTTTAATCTGCAACCATGCTCTAGTGGACTTGGAGGTATGCTTGGGATCATTGTCCTGTTGAAAGGTCCAACGTCTCCCAAGCCTCAGGTTTGTGACGGACTGCATCACATTGTCATCCAATATCTCCTGGTACTGAAGAGAATTCATGGTACCTTGCACACGCTGAAGCTTCCCTGTACCTGCAGAAGCAAAACAGCCCCAAAGCATGATTGACCCCCCGCCATGCTTCACAGTAGGCAAGGTGTTCTTTTCTTCATAGGCCTTGTTCTCCTCCTCCAAACATAGCGTTGATCCATGGGCCCAAACAGTTCTAATTTTGTTTCATCAGTCCACAGAACACTATCCCAAAACTTCTGTGGTTTGTCCACATGACTTTTGGCATACTGCAGTCGACTCTTCTTATTCTTTGGAGACAGCAAGGGGGTGCGCCTGGGAGTTCTGGCATGGAGGCCTTCATTATGCAATGTGCGCCGTATTGTCTGAGCTGAAATTTCAGTACCACATCTGACAAATCTTTTCTCAGTTCCTCAGCAGTCACACGGGGACTTTTCTCCACTCTACGCTTCAGGTAGCACACAGCAGTCGAAGTCAGCATCTTCTTTCTGCCACAACCAGGTAGCGTTTCAACAGTGCCCTTTGCCTTGAATTTGCGAATGATGCTTCCTATGGTCTCTCTTGGTATGTTTAACATCTTTGCAATCTTCTTATAGCCATTGCCCTTCCTGTGAAGAGTAATCACCTCTCTCTTGTCTTCCTGGACCATTCTCTTGACTTCACCATGTTTGTAACCACACCAGTAAATGTCTAGAAGGAGCTGAGTATCACAGTCATTTTAAAGCTGCCTAATTGGTGCTTATTATGCTTTATTGCTGCTCCGTGACATCCACAGGTGTTTTCAATACCTGATTGAAAACACTTGAATGAACCTCTGTTCTTCAGAGTGGTAGTCTTTAAGGGGTTGAATAATTGTGGCAATGAAGAATTCACAAAAGAAACATTTACTACTGTATTACAAAACCAATTGATGTCATTTTAGTTGCATATGGTTCTTTACAAAGTCCTTGTAGGATTTAATTCTGAATACAATTACAAATGTACACTAAATTCCCTTAAACCCTTTACAGCATTGGGGGTTGAATAATTTTGAACACAACTGTAAATGTCTCCATTAACAGATGTAGACATATTCCAGATAGGGGGAGTTGAAAGGGGCTACAGTGACCCACACAGTAATCCTATTAGCAGATAGTAACAAATAAACATCGCCAACAACAATAATAACCATAACAATATGCATGCATAGCACAGACAACACAAACACCCTACACTTAGAATTGTAGGTGCAGGGTGACTTCAACATAGGAGAGGGCAGGGAAACAATATAGAACATCAGGCCTGCACCTCCCAAATGCATGTTTAGGTCCATGTACCCCAAGTTCAAAGTGACTCTCGTCACATGTAAAATTAGGGACAACTGTGCATAATACTGGAATTTTATTTTTACTATGATTCAATGATCAGTGACATTATATGAGCCTCCATGTTTTGGTCCATGGAAATTCAGAAGACAGCAAAAGCATAATCCACTGATTCGCCATGAAATACATCTCTTTAAGGAAATTATCTAACTATAGAGGTTACTGTTCCACCAATATAATAGTCACGTTAAGCCTTATTATCATGTTTTTATGGTATGCTATCTGAACTTTGAACTGGACAAATTTAAACTAATAATTGGGAGCAATTATTCAATAAAGTAATAGATGGATACATTTACGTAACGGTATACACTAGACACCATAATGTAACGGAGGCGGGATTTTCCTGGTTAGGCTGATATGCAGAACCAAGAAACCTTTAACCCAGGTGCGGTACCAGTTATTTAGGCAGCTGGGCTCTGATGGAAGAGGGGTGACCTAACACGCAGAGTGCAACCAACAATAACTATCTAACACCAGTCTTTAGAATGGATGTTAACAGCAGAGAGAAAAACCTAAAGTAGCAGAGGACACGGAAAGCAGAGAAACACTGAATCAGGATACTAGCCAAGGTCGAGTACAACAGATAATCACAAAATCCAGACTACTAGCTGAGGTCAAGGAAAAAAGAAGTTAGAATAGTCAAGGGATTGACCCCTCAAACCAAATGTTGCTGAGCTCAATAGTGCATTCTTCTTTCCTCAGAATGTAGTGTACCAATCTGTTGATTTTGCCACTCCTAATGTTGCTGATGTCTCTCTGATGGATTTGTTTTGCTATTGAAGCCATGCAATGGTCTGTTTCACTTGCATGGACAGCTCCTGTGAATGCATGATGTAGGTACACAGCAATAGATTCCAAATGCAAATACCACACTTAGAATCAACTTCAGACCTTTTACCTGCTTAACTGATGAAGAAATAATGAAGGAGTAGCCCACACCTGGCCATGAAACAGCTTTTGACTAATTTGTCCAATTACTTTTGGTCCTTTGAAAAGGGCAGGTATGGCTACTCTTAAAAGCTGTAATTTCTAAACCCTTCTTCCAATTTGGATGTACATACCCTCAAAATAAACCCGAGAGTGTGTTCTTTGAGCCAATATCCATTATATAACTATAGCTTGAATATATTTTGGTAAAAAACTGAAAAAAATTAAATTGTGCCTGTGGTCAAATATATATGGGCCTAACTGTATGCCAAGTGATTTTCCCCACACCATACAGCACAAGTGATAGAGCTCTGGCCTGCCCTAACAAGCACGCTATGCATTCTACAGCCCAAGTGATGGAGTTCTGGCCTGTCCAGACACACACACTATGCATCTTACATCACCATACAAGTAGTGGAGCTCTGGCTTGGCTATTGAAGTTGCTTATTCTTAATTTTTTAAATATATTTTATAATTGGCTGCAAACATCACCCATAGGCAGACAAAGAGACAATACCATATAGCAGCTCATAACATATCGGCAGTCAGGGCCGGCGCAAATGTAAGGCAGCACAGGCGGCCGCCTAAGGGTGCTGGCCTGCTGCCAGAACGAGGGGGCGCAAAAATCTTCCTCCCGGTCACTGATTATCATTAGACATGTGCACAGCACAAAATTTCGTTTTGAACTAATGGATTAGTCCTAAAATGCAATTTATTTAGTTGTTAAAGAAATTCGTTTTCAGTTCTTTAGTATGAAAACTAATTTCATTCATCCGAAAACCAGTGGATACAATTACTATTGTAGTGGCCCTCATAGGGCTGAGATCGCTGCTTGTTACAGTATCTCTCTCTCAGCACAATGTGGCCATATTACATAGTTGGTGCTAACTTAACCAGAGCGTTGTAAACTTCCCAGAGCCATTATAGCCTATGGAGTTTTCAGTTTACAACAGCTCTGGTTAAGTTAGCACCAACATTGTAATACTGCCCCGTGTCAGGCAAAGCTGTTACAGTAACTGACTGCTGCTCATCACAGCGCTCAGAGTTTCAGTAAAACTAGTAAATAATATTTTTAATTATAAGAGGTTAGAACAATATTATTTCCTTGTTTTACTGAAACTCTGAGAGCTGTTACAGTCAGTTACTGTAACAGCTGAGCCTGATACATTGTACTGAGAGATAATGTAACAAGCAGCCGATCTCAGCGCTCACAGCCACTGGATTTAAAGGGTAAAAAAAAAAAGGCTCCTCTGTATAATGTTTAGAACATCCTCCTGCATTAATTTAATACTCCTCTCTGTATAATATATAGAACATCCTCCTGAATTAATTAATGTCCCTCTCTGTATAGAACATCCTCCTCAATTATACCTTTCTCTGTACAATGTATATAACATCCTCCTGCATTAATACCCCTCTCTGTATAGTGTATAGAACATCTCTCCTGCATTAATTAATGCCCCTCTCTGTATAGAACATCTACTGCATTGGCATGTGGAGGGTGCAGAACTTCGGATGTTGCGCTCTTCATTGCTGGTCTCCTTCACTCATCAATGTAATATCACAAAAAGAATTGAAACTGAAATGTAGTGCATTTTATTTTAGTTTCTTTCGTTTTTTGTACTGAGCAGTTTCGTTTCTCTTGAGTCATACGAAAACTAAATTATCCCAAAATTCAAACTAAATCGTTTTAGTACTAAAACGAATGCACATGTCTAATTATCATGACAAATGAATGTTGCCGCTGCATGTGTGTGGTGTTACTGTGCTGCCTGCTTGTAAAAACTTTCACTCCTTAGAGACGCTCTGCCAGACCGTTTGGGAGTGGACTGTGATGACGCCTCTTCCTCTCCACTAGTCTCCGCCTCCTCCTCCCATCAGCTACTTGCTCCCGCTCACTTCACTTCAGGACCACGCTCTTACTTAGGAGAGGCAGCGGGGGAGACTCCTAGATGACATGCAAGAGCAGCTGTTGATCTCAATCCATTTCTCCCCACCTTGCTCTTCACTCAGTCACCATGGTAACTGACACTGCACTGCCCAGCTCGGGAGTGATGACATCAAGCAGAATTGCAATGCAGATGGATGGCTGGTGCCCTGTGTGCTTCTTGTGAGTGGCTGTGCATTCTGGAAGATGGCAGCCTCCTGTTTGATAGCATTGCAAAGCAGATCCAAAGCAGGCTGAGCGCCCAGGTGAGAGCTGGCATCTCTGACTTTGTATGCTAGAGATCCATCAGCAGGACTCTGTGTTTCTCCACTCTGACCCCCCACCCCCTTCTCCTCCCCTCCTTTTCCCCTCTCTCTCCCCTTTCCCTCCCCCTCTCACCCTCTCTCTCCCCATTTCCCCCTCTTGTCTCTACCCCCATTTCCCCCTCTCTACCCCCTTCCCCTCTCTCTCCCCCTTTCCCTTCCTCTCTCCCCCCTTTCCCCTCTCTCTCCCCCTTCCCTCCCTCTCTCTCCCCTTCCCCCTCTCTCCCCCTCCCCCTCTCCCTTTCCGCTCTCTCTCCCTTTCTCCCCTCTCTCCCACTCCCACTTCCCCTCTCTCCCCCTTTCCCTCTCCCCACTTTCCCCTCCCCCTCTCTCCACTTCCCTCTTCCCTCTCTCTCCCCTGTTTTCCCCTCTCTCCCCCTTTCCCCTCTCTCTCTCCCCTTCCCCCTCTGTCTCCCCTTTCCCCCCTCTTTCTCTCCCCCTTTCCCCCTCTCTCCCCTTCCCCTCTCTCTCCCTTTCCCTCTCTCTCCCTTTCCCTCTCTCTCCCCCTTTCTCCCGTCTCCCCCTTTCCCCCTCTCCCCCTCTCTCCCCCTTTCCCCCTCTCCCCCCACTTTCCCCTCTCTCCCCTTCCCCATCTCTCCCCACTTTCCCCTCTCCCCTTCCCCTCTCCCCCTTTCCCTCTGTCCCACTTTCCCCTCTCTCCCCTTTCCCCTCTCTCCCCTTTCCCCTCTCTCCCCACTTTCCCCTCTCTCCCCCTTTCCCCTCTCTCCCCACTTCCCCCCTCTCCCCACTTTCCCCTCTCTCCCCCTTCCCCTCTCTCCCCTTTCCCTCTCTCCTGTTCCCCTCTCTTCCCCCTCTATCCCCCTTCCCCTCTCTCTCCCCTGTTTCCCCCTCTTCCCCTTTCCCCTTCCTCCCCCTTTCCCCTTCCCTTCCTCCCCCTTCCCTCCCCCTTTCCCTCTCTCCCCTTCCCCTCTCTCCCTTCTCTCCCCCTTCCCCCCTCTCCCCTTTCCCTCCTCTCTCTCCCCCCTTTCCCCTCTCTCTCCCCCTTCCCTCCCTCTCTCTCCCCCTCCTCTCTCCCCCTTCCCCTCTCTCCCCTTTCCGCTCTCTCCCCTTCTCCCCTCTCTCCCCCTCCACCCACTCCCCTCTCTCCCCTTTCCCCCTCTCCCCACTTTCCCCCTGCCCCTCTCTCCCCACTTCCCCTCTTTCCCTCTCTTCTCCCTGACCCCTTCCCTCCCCCTTTCCCTTCCCTTCCTCCCCCTCTTTCCCCCTTCCCCTCTCTCCCCCTTCCCCCTCTATCCCCTTCTCTCCCCCCCCCCCTCTCTCCACCTTTCCCCCTCCTCCCCCTTTCCCCTCCTCTCCCCTCTTCCCCTTCCCCTCCTCTCCCCGCCCCTCTCTCCCCCGTTCCCTCCTCTCCCCGTTTCCCCTCTCTCTCCCCTTCTCCCCTCTCTCCCCTTCCCCCCTCTCCCTTTCTCCCCTCTCTCTCCTTTCCCCCTCTCTCCCCTTGCCCCGCTCCCCCTCTCTCTCCTCCCCTCTCTCCCCCTCTCCCCCCTTTCCCTCTCTCTCCCCTTCCCCCTCCCTTTCCCCCTCTCTCTCCCCCTTTTCCCTTCTCATACACACCGCACATTACTGTGAGTTTGTTTGCTGTGCAGCTCTGTGATACAGTAATGTGCAGTGTGTATGCACGTGAGTTTTATTGTTATAAAGCTTTGTGCAAAGTGTGAAAATGGAATCGGCTGGAGTAGTTGGGGGAAGGGGCACCAAAATAGGTTTTTGCCTAGGGTGGCAAAAGTCTTTGCACCGGCCCTGTCAGCAGTGCAGTGCCATAAAGTCATCAACATTATAGAAGAAATACAACACCCCCAATTGCAGCTGCTTATTTTAAAGTAACACTTCCTATACTTTGTATAATTTGTATAGAAGCTGTTAATTTGCAGCCAGCCAGGGAAGAACAAACTGTTCCATCTTAACTTGCTGTTTTTGGCCCACTGACCATGGTGTTGACTTAGTTTGTAAAAATAACTTTACATATTAAGGCCGGGGGCACACGGGACATTTTCTTTAACGCACATTACGTGCGTTAAAGAAAACCAGCGTCGCACTCAATGCCCGCTGTCACGACCGCTACGCGCGCTGCTGCGAAAGACGCCGGGTTAAGCCACCCACTATCTGTCTCTGCACACTTCTCTCACGCAACAGGGACGCAGAGCGCGATACAATGATCCCAGGATTGCAACACAGTACAAGTCTTCTCTTGAAGCGGGTAATGACTACGTCTCCCACAATCCCTGGGCTCACTTTCCTATTCTATTAGTTCCGATCCCAGGATTGCAACGCTGTACAAGTCTTCTCTTGAAGCAGGTAATGACTATGTCTCCCACAATCCCTGGACTCACTTCCCTATTCTGTTAGTTACGCTGCCACCAGTCCTCATGGACACTACGCGCGTCGCAGCGAGAGACGCAGGGCTAAGCAACCACACTGTCCCTCTCCCTGTCGTCCCCCAGCAACTGCAATGCACACTTTCGTATCTACCCGAGCTTAAAAAAAATCAGCAATTACTCCAATCTCTTAGTTAGCGTGGATCTCATCAGCCAGACGCAGATCTTAAATACGTGTTATTTATTTATGATATAGAAAAATCACAGTGCATTGTTACAGGAAAAATTATAGTTAGAATAAATCAATTAATTACACACTACACAGCAAATAAAAGAAAGGGATTAAGCACAGAGTGTTACATACAACAAGCTAATCAGTAAGCTAGCATCGGCGACTCCCGGGGCCTGGAGATAGAAACATGGACAGCATGGACCGATCATCATTCGAATGTACCCCACGTGATCAGCCATAGTACATGGCCAGTTTTCAGAATTTATACACTTCCTGGTCCTTCCAAAACCCACCCACAAATGGCCCAGCCTCCTGCACTACATATCCCAGAATTCCCCTCTCCTGAGCACGCTCAGTATGCTTGTCATTACTCTTAATTCCCTGGTCTATCAATCATCTCCCAAAGACCACCTTCTGTGATCAGAGAATGTGATTGCTTCTTTGATATGTGGTTGGGGTGCCGCTCTGTCTGCGACTTCTCCCTGCCATGATCAATTGCTCTTTCTGCCTGCTGGGTAGACCCCAAAGAGGAGTTATCTTTAATTCACACCTTTGATGACTCCAGAGAAAATTGTCACGAACCTGCTTAATTGTTTCCTTCCAGCCAGTGGCGTAGCGTGGGGGGGGCTGGGGGGGCCGTGGCCCCGGGCGCAGTTTTGTTAGGGGCGCATTTGTGCCCCTAAAACTGGCCCACGGGTTGAGGGGACCCAGAAGATGCCGGGCAGCGGGAGTGCCTGCCCGCCGCCCGGTCCTGAACAGTCCGTCCTGTTCTTGAAGGGGATGCGGCTGCGTGCAGGCGTGCGCAGGTCACGTGGTGCGGCTAATCAGGTGGTACTGAGTCTCTGTACCACCTGATTAGCCGCACCACGTGACCTGCGCACGCCTGCACGCAGCCGCATCCCCTTCAAGAACAGGACGGACTGTTCAGGACCGGGCGGTGGGCAGGCACTCCCGCTGCCCGGCATCTTCTCGGTCCCCTCAACCCCTGCCGAAGCAATATCCAGGTGAGAGCTGGGGCAAATCCATGTGTAAACTGGGGGGCAAATCCATGTGTGAGCTGGGGGGCAAATCCATGTGTGAGCTGGGGAAAATCCATGAGTGAGCTGGGGCAAATCCATGAGCTGGGGCAAATCCATGTGTGAGCTGGGGCAAATCCATGAGCTGGGGCAAATCCATGTGCTGGGGCAAATCCATGAGAGAGCTGGGGCAAATCCATGTGTGAGCTGGGGCAAATCCATGAGAGAGCTGGGGCAAATCCATGTGTGAGCTGGGGCAAATCCATGTGAGAGCTGGGGCAAATCCATGTGAGAGCTGGGGCAGTATCCATGTGTGAGCTGGGGCAATAACCATGTGTGAGCTGGGGCAAATCCATGTAAGAGCTGGGGCAAATCCATGTGTGAGCTGGGGCAATATCCATGTGAGAGCTGGGGCAATATCCATGTGTGAGCTGGGGCAATATCCATGTGTGAGCTGGGGCAATATCCATGTGTGAGCTGGGGCAAATCCATGTGTGAGCTGGGGCAGTATCCATGTGTGAGCTGGGGCAATATCCATGTGAGAGCTGGGGCAATATCCATGTGTGAGCTGGGGCAATATCCATGTGTGAGCTGGGGCAATATCCATGTGAGAGCTGGGGCAATATCCATGTGAGAGCTGGGGCAATATCCATGTGTGAGCTGGGGCAATATCCATGTGTGAGCTGGGGCAATATCGATAACGTGTCCACAGGTTGGGGGGGCGCACAATTCTTGGCTGGCCCCGGGCGCTGACAACCCATGCTACGCCACTGCTTCCAGCAGACTGGAAACGCAGCCATTGATTTCTTAGGCCAGCTGCGCCACATGGCCTGGTATCTGTAGATAGCCATGGATTATATATATATAGATATACAGATAGATGGACACCGATAGATACTTATATACCTGGCACGATAGAAATACCGGCGGGCGTCGAGTACGACGCTGGTTTTCTTTAACGCACATATTGTGCATTAAAGAAAACGTCCCGTGTGCACCCGGCCTTAAATAAATATGCCCCAAAAAAATCACAAACTACCTGTGGTCACATATTAACTTATAAATACATGCACACACTGTATGTACAGTCCACTAAACCCAAAATAACGTACTACTTACTAGTACTACTACTCTTGATTTAGCTGATGTCAGAAGTACCTGTGCAAACTGCTAAAGAAAGCAAGTACAACTCTGCACTCACATCAAGTTAAGCTTGTTAGGGGCAACTTTGTGCCCCCTGAGTTTCGATTATGGAACCTTATGTACCCCCTGTGTATGATTCCTAGAGTTGCTACAGCTCTAGTGAATAATGAAAACTAATTCATTTTGTGTTTGTTATAGGTTTCGTCTTCATTACAACAGTATAAGCAATCTCTGATTTTCTTGTTATATTGGACCAGATTTCTAATTCTAGGGTGCGGGGCGAAAGGGCATCTCAATAAATTCTTGCAGTTCATATGGTATTAGTTTAATATTGATGTTGACTGTTGCCGCAGTCATGGAAAATCAAAAATTGCTATTTTGAACTTATATGCTGCTGGCACAGAGCAAACTTATGGGATGGTTGCTTCCTGACTATGTAAGCAAGCAATTGGCTTTGCAGTGTAGCTGCTGACTGCGTGTGGGTAGGGCAGAGTGCCCTAGCAGCCATCCACAAAGAAAATATAGAAAATTTTTAAAATTGATAATTTAGCGCCGTTTGGTGTTGAAGAACAAAGTGCTATTGGTGTTGAGCAAGCTGAATACATAGTAACTCCTGATCGTATAAGTAAATACTGACGTTACAGTGTAGCAGCCAACCGTATGTAACCTGGGCCCCAGCAGCTGCCAAGAGAGAATATATAGAAATCCCTAATTGTCAATTTTGTGTTTTTGGTATCAAATAACAGAGTGTGGTAGATGTTGAATAAAAGGGAGGTTAGTGAGGGTCCTGAGAACAAGCAACAGCACTAGTGGCCTGCTCTGCGGTGGGGCCCGCTCAGGTCTCACAATGCTTTAGCTTGATTGTGCCATTACAGGGACAACTGCTCCATATGCAAATCCATATGGAATGACGTCATCTCTGCACGAGAGGTGCAGCAACCCCCGGTGAACGTTTCGGCCTTGTTAGGCCTCGTCACGAGGGTATAGCTGACACCCCTCTAGGCACATCAAGCAAGGGGTCCACGTCTGGATGACCCTGTAAACTCATAGTGAAAAAAGGGGGGTTTGTGAGGGTCCTGAGAATGAGCAACAGCACTAATGTATATCTGTGTAACTAAACAGATATTTGTTAGCATACAGTGTTAGGGCTGACATTTGCGCCCGACTGTTATTGGGTGTTCTCTGTGGTGAACAACAGAGCGTTGTTAGTGTTGAGTTAACTATTTGAGACAGGTACCTATTGAGTGAACAAACAATACAAATATCATTGCAATTCACTGAACGGCATATTCTACAGAATCCGGTTGATAATTATAACAATTCAATATTTATTTATTTATAAAGTATTTTACCAGGAAGGATACATTGAGATTTCTCTCGTTTTCAAGTATGTCCTTGGTTCAAGAACATTGAATTGTTACAGTTGTTATAGAAACACAAAGTAATAAAATGCAAGATAATAAAAACAAAACACAAATATACAGATTAACACAGAAAAATAAATCTGTACGAAATATATTCACTATAGTACATGTTTACCCTAAAACCCTTATACAATGATACTTTCAAACAATAGGTGGATTTGTCACCATTTATAGTAAGACCCTGTACGATTCAGAATCTGAGTATTTATTTTATCAATTGTCTGTGTTGTCAATTATATGTTTTAACTGATATTGTGTTTTACGATTAGCAATAAAGGTTATATTTTATGTTATTGTTTGGTCCATATATTAGGCTTGCGAATAGTGGCCAAGAGTAACTGTGTATATAGGGTTTCTAAGCCCATTACATGGATATTATTTAGGAGACTGCTGACTGGAGTTTTCGAATTCCTCAGTAGGATTATCAAATTTCTAATTAGTATAATTTGCACTTTGCACCATCATATGTGCCGTAGATTGAAAACTACCTCACTGAACTGCACATAGCACAACATGTAAGCACAGTGTCTCTTCCTCCCCACTGTGCATTACAATTCTTTAAATCCATTATATTTAAATTCGTTAAGCCGATGGAAGAAAAAAATGCTAACATAGTGGAAAAGAAACCCTGTTTTCAGACGCTATAGATCATCGGCAAAGTTTCGACTAAAAAGCTGAATTTAATTCTGCTGCTACATCACAATTGAAATTGCGAGGAGGAAGAACTAATGTGCTGGAGAAAGTAAGAGGCTGGGTTGTTTGAAGGATATCTCCAATTAAACATGAATGCAGATGACCTCAAATAACTCCCTAGAGCCGCAGGAAACCATTTCTTCTAGCAGGTAAGTTAAGAGAGTGGTGAATTATGATTGACAAACAGCTGGGTGTGCTATAAATCATTCTGAGTGTCATATAAATTGCTGTCCGTTTGCTTATGAGTGATGTTTTCCTTGATGCAACAGCTGTAAAGTACCAGATGTCTCCGTAGTTAGCACACTACAGGTGTGTCGTGGCATCCATTTATAACTGGACCAAAACAGTCAATGAACAGACATAACCATGTCCACTTTCTTATGGTTTCAACTATCAGTTTTGATGTCACCTCTACTCATGCTTTAGGCAGTGGTCTTTGCAAAAGTAGTTACATGGCATACGACAGGGAGATTCACTGAATACAGTATTCATCTGGGGGAAAGAATGTGAAAATCAAATGGCTTGGGGGTCAGCTTTTATTTAAGACAACTGGACAGGACATTAACAGTTTCTTCCATACCCACAAAAATGATGTAAAGTTAGAACACTAGTCTTGAAAATAGAGTACTATTCATCCATTCGCTATTGCAAGATCTTAAAGTTATTATCAAAGGGACACTCTAGGGTTTAAAAGAGTGGTAGGGGAGAAAAATGGTGGGGTAGCATAACAACTGCTTCTAACCCCCATCTTTTCTATCAATCTCAACGTTCAAGTGACCTTTACTCTCAGTCGGCTCCCTTGGAAATTCTTCAAAATTCACTGCTAGCAGCTTCTGTTGACTCACTCCACACTTTTGCTACATACTAAACCATCCAGCCAATCCAGTGGTGCTGTACATTCCTTACCTAAACCCAGGAAGAATGATAAGAGCAAGAAATACAAAACTAACCAAAAGGAGGGGCTAGGTGCACTTTCAGTTACCCATGACTGTTTCAAAATCATTATATGGTTTCTATAGTGTCCCTTTAATGTTCATATCCTACATGAAATGTATTTTTCCTATTAACACCAGATTCATAAGTAAGCACTTACGCGCGTAGATCCTAGGAATCCTTTATTATTTAGCTCAGTTACTATTTCAACTCAAGTGGTGAATTAAAATGAGCACATTTAAATTAACACTAATCATTAATACAGAAAATTAATTAAAGATACATGTAGACTGTAGGATACTCTAGTTATCCAGACGAAACGCGTCAGGCTTTTATACTTGCAGCATTTTATTTATATGTTGAATACATTTTTATTTTATTGGTATCTTGTGGTGGCCTTCTGTGATTGAGACACCATATCCAGTTAAGAGTCGTCCAATATGGGAGCACCATAAAGATGCCAGTTCCCTCCAGGTATCTCATGGGTCTTCAACATTGAAGTTCACGATACTGTGCCTTTTTGCTCATCGATATAGGACGTCACATCTTCCGTGTATACCTCATACAAGCTCTTCCACTGGCACAGATCTACTATCAATTTCAAGCAATGTGTGGGCTGTTGACAAAGACCTAATTGCACAAACCATTTAAAATAAACCAGTTTGAAAAATTAGGCAAACTTTCTTCAAAACGTTCTTAGAAGCCAAAGTGGGACATATTTTGTATATTTAACAAATTGCTCTGAAATATGTATCTCTTACAAGCTCAGCCTAATCAGAGTGTACAACAGTTAAGATATTCCCTGCCGTCTGCGTTTATGTCTGGTTTATTCTCTTTGTTTGTAGATTTATTTCCTGCTTTTTTCCTCCTTTTGGCCACTTGATGAGATGCAAGAAGCAATTTCAACCCCACCAGGGAACAAAAAAGCAATCTGCGCTGCATCCTTTAATATGCATGTAGCGTGTGACACAATGTGTGAAATGCTGGTGTCACTGCCAGCTGTCACAAGTCTCCTGGCTTTTAAGAAATGCTCGAGTAAGAGCTCAGAAGATTTGTGGAGCTTTGATGCTTTATGGGAAACATCCCAAATTTTTTAACCCCCACCCCCCCTCCCAATGCAGCAACATGATTTTTTTTGCCTGAAAGGAATTAATAGCTGATATTAATTTTCTGATGACTGCCAACATGTGAATACAGCCCGTTGGGGTCACAATGCTTTCAGTATGCCAAGTTGTCAAATGACAGATGCAACCAGCTCCTTGGTGGGTATGAAGTGGCAAGTACCACTGCTTAGTCACATGGAAACTTCAACTTAAATTATCTCTGGAGCTTTATTAGAATATATTGCGCGGAATGGACAGATTGTTTATGTTGTTGGTTTTGTTTGTTTTTCTTTTAATTACTTTCAGGTGAACATGTTTCGATCAAGCTAATACACAAATGCAAAGGACTGCTTGAATATGTATTGTTGCGTCTGGAGTCATAACGGCACCTGGAACAAACAGCTGCCCAAGACACAAGCCACCGAGATGAAAAATACAGTATGTGCCAAAGCACACACCGTTTACAGAGAGAAAGCATTTCAGTTACTAAATTATATTGTTTTTGTTATAAATGTTTATTGTTTTAGTTTTTGTTTTCTGCAGTCAGTTTAATATTAAAAATAAAGTGTAAGTGTAACTTACATAAACTATAACAATTACTTAAAGGAATTCTCTATTGAAAAAATTGATTTCCCTTTTTTTTCCCTTAAAGGAACACTCTACTCAAAAATCACACCCCCCTTTTTTTTATCCTAATCTATCCCTATTCGCTTAATAAAAAGGTTTTTTTTTGTGTAACTGTAATACTTACCCTAAAATCCACTTCTTTCCAGCGGCATCTTTTTTTTTTTTCATACTCACCTCCCTCCTCTTCCGCTCCCGTCCTTCTTGCATCGGACTTGCCTTCTGGTTTACGTGAGAAGCGCACATGCGCGCCTCTCAAGTAAGCCAGCCAATCGGCAGGCTTCCTCCCGGCTCCCTCTGAGGATTAGTGTTGCGCGCAAGAGGATGCGCGCAACACTAACCCTCAGCCGCTGCCGCCAGCTACTGCGGCGAGTTGGAGACGTCATCGCGCTGAAAGTGCGATGACGTCTCCTACTCGGCAAAAGTCGGCAGAAGCGGGAAATATGAATCCCGCTCTGCTGACTGACAGCTGGGAGGGCGGAGTAAACTGCTCCGCCTCTCTCAGCTGTTTTCAGCTTTTTCTGCTGAACTGCCGAGCGGAGGGAGGAGGGACAGAGGGCGGCATACTCCGGGCATCATGAGCACCTAAAAAAGCTTAGGTGGTCATGTTGCCTAGAGTATCCCTTTAAAAATCAGCCCGAGGCTGCTGACAGGGTTAGATAGTAATTCTAACCCTAAAAGAAGTAGAAATGAAGAACCCTAAATCAAGAGCCAGTAGTAACCCGGCTGGATGGAGTAGAGGTAACATCGCTTCTTTTCTATAACCGTGGAGATTCCTAACGGTACATACTCGCCACCAAGGACATACTTGGCAAGAACAGAAATCTCAATGTGTCTTTCCTGGTAAAAAAAAATTTTGGGGGAAAAAGAAAAACCCTAATAATTGCTCTAACGCCAGTGTCAGCCTTTCCCCTCTTCTTGGCTTCAGTAAAATGATGCTAGTATGGTGGTAAGTGACTACAAAACAGTGCGAATGCACCATATTTTTCACTGTCATATACTACTTATTTTTCTTAACATCCTGATGTTAGAAAGCATTTTTTTAAATCAACTTTGTCAACACATTGTATCCTGTGGCAGTCATGTGAGTTGGCGACTTTCCTGCATGATACTACGAAGTAAAATGTTAACACAATAGGGAGATTTTGGGCTAAAAAAATTGCTGTCTCGGGAGGAAGTCTGTATAAATAAAACTAACTGCTATATAGTTGGCAGTGGCAGAAAGATTGTGGAGAAAGATTGAAAATGGGCTTCCTTCTTGATGCAGGTTAAGAAAAGCCTTAAGGGGTTATTCAGAAAGTACCAAAATGTTGCCGACTTTTCGGTGCTTTCTTGTTCCCTGCACTTCCCTGCACTTTGGGGAATCAAAGTTCCCCACCCTGTGGTGAATTCAGCATTCACCATAGGGTCCCTGAAATGCATGGAAAACCCGCCGAACACCTGTCGATCACCTGCCGAAAATTCACCGAACACTCACCAAAAACCTGCCAGAACTGCAGCAATGAACACGCCGAACACATCGCAAAAAGCCAATGAGCCGCCTATCACAGCGCAGACCAGCCACCGGAAAAAGCCGACAAGCTGACGAACAGGGGTAAAAAAAACCAATACGCTTGAAAGTGTCAAAATTTAAATGCTGTTTGCAAAAAAACTACTTAACGAAAATGCCTGGAATTTACATATAAGATGCTATGAATGATAATAAAAAGGTCTGTTACAGAAGAAGGAAAAAAACGCTTAAAAAAAAAAAATTGCTGAAAAAAATCATGAAAAATGCCTAAAATATCCTAAAAAATCTATAAATAAAGAGACTTTTTACTGCAGAATAAAATAAGGTTTATTAGATATTGAATAAAAGCACCGAACAGCAGGGCACTTCAGCAACTTTTCACCTCTGTTCGGTGTTCTCTGAATAGATTAATCATTGCTTCTCTATGGGGGATTTCACTGCCGTTGAACAGGTACCATACTGGCTGGCGGTTTGCCAAAATCTGGCGAACTGCCTGCTCTCTGAATAGCCGAATGGCCTCAAAATATCACCGTATGGGGAAATTCCCTGTTCAGTGCCATTTCGGGGCCAGATCGGCTCTCTCTGAATAACCCCTTAAGTGTTATATAGTTGTTAATGGCAGAAAGATTGTGGCGAAGGACTGGAAATGGGCTTCTTCTTGATGCAGGTTATGAAAAACCTTAGTGTCATCTGAAGGACATTTAATTTATGTTGTGGTTTTATTGGCAGGGGGAATGGTCTTGGGTTTTTACCAGTGACTTCTCAGGTTTTGGTTTTTTAACAACTCTTGTACCAGTTATGCTTTGTTTTGTTTGTGTACTTGCTTTAATTGTATAGGATGGACTTCAGGACATGTCTAGATAAACAAAAACATTTTTATAAACTTTTAATACATATATATATATACAGTGTATAGATAGATATAATTGAATTAGCTATGGTATGGGATCAGCAAAATACAAACAAATTCAAATGTTTGGACACTAATTGAAGACAAATACATAACTCAGACCCAAAGGAGTGAAAGTGAAAAAGACGAGAAAGGGCAGAAGAAATAATATTAGTAATTTAAAGCTGCTGTCGACCTAAAAATATCTTTATGGCTGCATAAATTGAGCCATCATTTTGAGTCATGCCTATGGAAAATTGTGTTTCTAAGAGTAGCGCTATTAAGCCTTGCCTTGCACTTTCTTATAGCGCAGTAAAGAAGACTTTTGTCTTGTTCTCAATTAATGGGTGCCTGCAGGGAGCATAGCCAATTCCTGTTATCAGAGAAATTGTGCTGATCGTACACACGAATGGACAATTATAAGAGTACGGGCATACTAGTCTGATTTTCCTCTGACAGTATGTTCACTAAGTGGACCAGCAGTGGTATCAGGAGATCCGATGACAACAACTAAAAAAAAAATATAATGTTTGTGTTCAAAACCCTTGGGGAACAATCAAATCCTCTGTTACTTTCTTTGTTTTCAATTATATAAATGGGGTGAGTTTGATTCTTCTATTAAGAGTTTGTGCTCCAGAAAATAGATTAAAAATAATTCCATTGTGTCACACATAGCAGTTAATATGGTAAGATGTATCCCCATTAGTTAATCATAGTTGTCTAGCAACATTGGGGAATAAAAAAAACACTCAAATTCAGCGCCAGCTGAAACCGCACCAAAAAATCAGATACTCCCGCTCATCCCAAGGCAAGAACGATGGCTCCATCCGCTCCTTGTTGCCGCCAGGAGAGGAGAGAGACTGGGGGAAAAAAGTCCCCCAGTCTCCCTCTGCGAATCACTATGCCGACCTGCCAGATCTTACGAGGTGAGATCCTGCAGGTCATGTGACCGGCAGCGGACGCCTCATTGGAGTCCTATGGACTCCATGGAAGGTATGCCTGTGGCGGCTCTTACTGCCGCCGTGAGCATCCAGAGTCTTAGCGCCGTGTTACAGTGCAGGATGCTGATTTAGCGCCTGCACCGTAATATCATGCTAAAACGGGGACGCTAAGGAGAAACCTGCAGGTGCCGGTTTTTCTCCTTACCGTCCCCGTTTTAGGGCTAAATTACGATCCTGCACTCGCAGTTTTCTCCCTACCGCCCCCGTTTTAACGTGGGATTACAATGCAGGCGCTTAAAAAGCTGCCTGCATTGTTACGGCGCACTACGCCCCTGGATGCTCGCGGCAGTGCTGAGCGCCCCCGCGAGCATCCACTCGATGGAGTCCATAGGACCCAAAGTAGGACCCAAAGTACAGTAACCTCGTGCTGAAAAGCGCAAGGTACCAAACGCAAACGGGTTACTTAACCCATTAGCGTTTGGATTGTAATATGCAGTACCCACCGGAGCTAACGTTAATGCTCACGCAGGTGAGCATTAACGTTAGCACCTAGATTGTAATTTGGCCCTTAGCGTCAGGATTGTAATATAGCCCTAAATGTTTCTGGTGTATAGAGTGTGCTTTAACAGTAGCGACTCTAGAGATAACAAAGACTTAGGAAAATTTACTAGTACGCCCCTTTGACTTCTATGAGCGCCTTGGCCCACCCAGCACCCAGAAATCTCAATGTATCCTTCCTGGTAAAATACTTTATAAATAAATGAAATAAATAAATCTTCTGTTCCCCTTTTTTCCATCCTGGCTACTCCTCAGCATCTTCAGTGTACCTTTGTTTATTACTTATTCATCATTCTCCCTGTCGCACCCAGCCTCTATTTATATTTACTTTGCCTCAGTTTCATTCCTCTGTTTCTATAATAAACTCTTATTCAGTTATACCTGCTTCAACAACCTTTTGTTCATTGCATACTGGGCTCAAACCGCCACCCTGGAACCAGCACCTGACAGCCTGCTGCGGGACGGCCTAGCTCAAGCAGTTCCCCTGCAGAATAAGATGTGCATCATGCATCAGCTGCGTGGGTGGGTTGAAGGAGAGGCCTGCCGCAGCACCTGGCGGCGGGACGTACTAGTACGCCCTGCCGGCGTTAACTCCCTCCCGCCATTGTGATCTGTAAATGTTATTTTTTTTTTTTAAATATATGGAGCCCCAGTATTGCTTTTAATTAATCAAGCTCTACTGCAATTATTGAAGACCAGCATTAGCGACTCTAGGAACAGTATATAGGGGGGGGGGCACATAAGATACCACAGTCAAAACTGGGGGGCACTAATAATTTTCACCATTAAATCATACCACTGAAAGAACTAAGTATATATAAATAAGATTCCAAAATATCAGAGTAATGTGGAGCAACTGTACCTTTTTGTTGTATTAACCTGATACTTAGATTCAATATTTTATTTGCCGTAATGCGTAAATCTTGGATGTCAGCCCAGCACTCGGGACCCCGGCGGAGCAATTAGGTGTCATCGCGGCGGCGCGATGACATCTAACTCAGGGGCCCACCCCCGCATGTGCGGAGGAGACGCCTGAAAGGGAGGGGGAGGTCCTTCGGACCTCTCTCCCTCCCGATCGCCGGGGAGCAGGGGGTTAATCCAGGCACCGTTTGGAAGGGCACAGCCTGCCCTTCCAAACGGTGGCTGTCATTAACCCCTGGGGAGCTGGATCGCGAATCGGCGCTGAAAAGCGCCGGTTCGCGATCCTTTCCCGGAGCTGGCCGACATACTGGATGTCGGCCAAGCCTCCGGGAACTCCCCCTGAGGACTGGCGTCATCATGCATAGCACGATGACGCCAGTCCTGGAGTTAACCCCTAGCTGCCACCAATGGTGGAGATAGGGGGTTCCAATGAACCCCCTATCTCCCGATCCATGGCAGCTAGGGGTTAATATTTTATATCGTTGGATCGGCCAGAGCATGGCCTTTCCAATGATATCAAACATGATAATGAAAAAAGTTGTAAAAAATAAATAAAAATTAAAAATAAAACAATATATATATTTAAAAAGAATTCTAAAAAAAATAAACAAGTTTTTTTTTGTTTTTGTTTTGTTAATGCAGCAATATTGTTCCCATTTCAATTATAATGTGAACAATAATGCTGCACTAACGATTTTTGTATGCGGTGCGTTTGTTAAAAATAGCGACATTTTCCCCAAAAAAAATGTAACGAGTCCCATTTCTAATTTTTTTAACAAGCGCACAACATACAAAATATAACCGCAAACGATCACATGTTAAAATGTGAAAAAAAACACTTTAACCATAATAAATTATTGAAAATTCGAATTTTATTGCATTTTTTGTTATAATATACAGACATGACATAACGTATACATATAATAATGACATATTATGAATCTGTGGAGTCTGACGGAAAGAACGATATATAATATGTCTGAGTCATATATCAAAATATGGCTACAAAACGCTGTTAAACATGATGAGCGAAACCAGTAAAAATGACCTCAGCACAGAGGTATGAAAGCCTCAGCAGCGAAAGGGTTAAAAAGCCATTTATCAAGGGAAAACATGAAATGAATTCACTGTAAGGCATGTAGCCTATCCATTAACCCCTAAAATGCAAGTTATCAAGAGAAAACAGGAACTATATACACTGTGAGGCATGTAGCCTACCCATTAACCCCTAAAATACCATTAACCAGGGAAAACATTAAATGAATACACCGTGAGGCATGTAGCCTACCTATTAACCCCTAAAATGCCAGTAATCAAGGAAAAACATAAAATTTATACAATGTGAGGCATGTAGCCTACCCATTAAAGCCTAAAATGTTGTTAGTCAAGGAAAAAAATAAAATGTATACTGTGAGGGATGAAGCCTACCCATTAACCCATAACATACAACTAAACCAAGGGGAAAAATTGAAGTAATACACAATGTGATACATACTTAACAACCCCATCACTGCTAAGCCATTGCAACCCTGTGAAAAAAAGAAAACGTTACATTTTTATTTTATTATTTATGATTATTTCTTTACACTGAATATGGTAAACACCTCGATCGACCATGTACAGCACATGACGAAGGAGATACACCTGTCTGAAAGAAGTGGGGGAAGATGGATGCTCATCCCTGACGGGGTAGCACATGGGAGGACACATGAGGGGACAAGGAATAACCTGGGGGGCCTCAACTCTCCCTGCATTAACAGCTCATCACTGCAGTCCTCTCCTCCTGTTTCTCACCCCCTCCCCATCTAGATCGCAAGTTCCCATGGGAATAGGGTCCTCATGTCCTCATGTATCTGTATTGTAGAATTGACCTGTCTTTACCCATTGCACCTTGTACAGCTCTGCGGAATGTTTTGGCGCTTAATAAATAATAATATGAGAGCAATGGTAGATTAATGGGGGTTGCGCTGTCATATGTGCACCCCTGAGCAACAGAGTGGGACCACGGCATAATAAGGTGGGCACTTGTTTTGGACACCGATTTGAGAGGGTGCCACAAGCCTTGAGGCCATTGCAACTGTTGCCGGTATTTCTATTTGAGTGAGACTTAGGAACATGTTCCCAAGCCTCGCCACTGTGAAGCAAGGGGAATCCTTGCAGTTGCACCACTGCCACAAGATGCCGCCTCATCTCGATTTGTTGCTCTGCGCGCCCCTCTAGGTTGAGGTACAGAGGGAGTGCAGAAGAGCAACGGCCCCAAGAGCTGGCTTGTAATGAACTAAGGCAGGGCACCAAATGGATCTCTCCCCTTACCTGCCCCAGGAAGCAAAGCAAGCGGAGAGGTTCCCCTTCACCACCACAGTAAGCAATGCACAAGTTTATTGGGGAAGGGGGATGACAGGGTCTGTTGTTAGGTGTCCCGGCCCGGCCCAGCCCAGCAGTACATCGAAGGAGGAGGGATGTAATGAAGGAGGGGGGATGTAATGAAGGAGGGGGGATGTAATGAAGCAGGGGGGATGTAATGAAGGAGGGGAGAAATGTAATGAAAGAGAGGGGAATGTAATGAAAGATGGGGGAGAATATAAGGAAAGAGGGGGTGTAAGGAAAAAGGTGGGAATGTAATGAAAGATGGGGGAATGTAATGAAAGAGGGGAGGGAATGCAATGGAAACAGGGGGAATGTAATGAAAGAGGGGGAATGGAATGAAGAGAGGGGGGAATGAAATGCAATGAACAGCGCACATTACTGTGGAGTTCTGTGACACCCCCATAAACACTGCACATTACTGTGGAGCTCTGTGACACCCTCATAATGTGCAGTGTTTATGAGGGAGTCACAGAGCTCCACAGCAGTGTGCAGTGCTTATGAGGGTGTCACAGAGTTCCACAGTAATGTGCAGTGTTTATGTGTCACAGAGCTCTGCAGTAATGTGTGCAGTGTATGAGCATATCACAGAGCTCCACAGCAATGAAACTCACAGTAATGTGCGCTGTGTAGAAAAAAAAGTGGGCTGTTCAGTCCAAAATGTCTGGGCCTATATTTTGTCCCAGTCCAGGCCTGGTGACCCCCCACTCTCACTGTGACCCCCCATGGTCTCTGTGTACACAGAGGCTTAACCACATACTGTGCAGTGCCTTCATGTAGCCCTCTGTATGTGCCCCTCCCTCCTCCCCTTCTTTGCAGAGTGAGTTTGAGATCTGCAAGAGAGTGAGAGGTGTCTGCAGGCAGGGGAGCTGCCAGAGTGACACAGCTAGTAGATTTCTAGCTGACTCGAGCAGCCTGTCATCCCTGCTCCTTTTTCAGTGTGGAGCTGTGCTGATTAAAAAAATGCTGCCTGTGTTCCCAGGGGAATCATAAACCTACATTTTACTGGGTGTCCAGATGGCTGCTGCATCAGGCTGGCCCTTTTATCCTCACCTCTTTCACTCCTCCCTCCCTCATGGCACGGGGTTAGGAAGTGTGCAGGAGGATGGGGAGAAGCAACTGTGGGCAGCATGTCAGTGGCTCCCAACCACTGACAGGCAGAGAAAAATGCTGCCCATGCCAAATTGACACTTGGAGCCAACACTCCATCGGGCCACCATGGATGGGCCTGCCCTGATCAAGACTCTGCTAAAATGCTCATCCAAGCTTTTATTATCTCTCGCCTTGATTACTGTAACCTCCTTCTCGCAGGCCATAAGAAATCCCAGATTCTCCTTCTGCAGACTATAATGAACGCCTGTGCTAGGCTCATCCACTTAACCTACCGCACCTCACACACCTTGCCCCTTTGTCAATCTCTACACTGGCTCCTTGTCTCCTATAGAATCCAATTCAAAATATTGGTGCTCCCGTACAAAGCTCTCAATAACCGTCCATGCCTACATCTCCTCCCTTATTATCCCTTATTATCACTCTGTGATGTTATCATCCACCCATACCCACACCCACAAATCGAGCCTCCAGGACTTCTCTCGAACTGCCCCCTCCTTGGGGAACTGCCTCCCCTGCAACATTAGACTCACCCCATCTCTCCAGTCCTTCAAGAAGTCTCTAAAACACATTAGAGAAGCCTATCGGCTCATTGCATAATCGCCGTTGTACATGTCTTTCTTCATATTTCCCCTAGCCTACTCGCACCCACTACTTTGCATACTCTGCCATTTGCCCTCACCTAGTGTGTCACCCCACTCCTCTTAGATTGTAAGCTCTCTAGCAGGGTCCTCTCTCCTACTGTTCTGTGTTTATCGTGTATTGACATTTGCTATTCTGTCTCTCCCATTGTACAGTGCAATGGAACTTGTTAGCGCTTTACAAATACCTGTAACGGTGTGCCTGACCACACCAGGCACACCCCTTTGTGTACAGTCATGCTTTGTATCTTATTGTTTATATTATATTTACCAAGACACATATGCTCTAGTGGTGTTCCTGCAACCATCCTATTGCTCGATTTTAAAAAATTGACCTTCTTTTTCAGTGAACACAGTTTAAACACTGAATTAAACAATGTGATCGCTGCAAGGACATCAACCATTTTTTGCTATATGGCTTTGAAGTACTGTTGTAATGAAAAAAAAAGTCATATTCCATTAATTCTCATCAATACAACCAAGGTCAGCAGTGGAATGCCCTGAACAAAAACATCTGAAAATTTGATACTTTATTATTCGTTTATCATTTCTTATGCGTCTTACAGAGCATCCGAGATATTAAGACGAGGGAATGGGTGTGGGATGCGAAGAAGCAATGAATGCAGCAGGCACTGGCAGACTAACTATTGTGTTACATTCTGATTTTGAAAAGACATTGGTAGAGATGACAGGTTTACTGAAGGCATGAACAATACGTTGTTAAATAAATTGCTACCATTCTGGCCTTCCTTTTATTTCACCTTTTATTGTGTTTATTTTCATGCTGTATTAGTGCCCCCTAGTGGCTATTTACTTTAAGTACATTTCAAATGACTTGTAGCGTTTCTTAGTTTATATGCTCTAAGTGATTGTGTTATGCACCTTTGTATGAGGTGAAAAAGACACACAACATTAACTTATGAACAGTATTTATAGGCCAAGGAGCTGCACAGAGCTCATACTTAGGAATTTTGTTTAACAGGGTTTTTCAGAGAGCACCGAAACGTCACCGACATTTCGGTGCTCTCCCGTTCCCCGCACTTTGGTTTGTCTGGTTCGCCGACCCTGTAGTAATTTCAGCATTCACCGCAGGGTCTCTGAAGTGCAACAAATGAGCTGCCGAACGCATCTGAAAAACTGCCACAAAACCACCGAATCAATTGGAAAAACCGCTGAAAACCCACCAAAATCGGAAAACTGGCAAAAATACACCGAATCGATCCGGAAAAAAAGCAGAAAACCCAACAAATGCATCCGATGATCTGCCGCAAAACCGCTGAATTGATCTGAAAAAAGTTGACGACCCGCTGAACAGAGCACTGACCAGCCACCGGAAAAAGCCGACACGCTAACGATTGGGTAAGAAAAAAAAACACAACTTTTAAAAGGTGTTTGCAAAAAGCTACTGCATGAAAATTCCTGGAAATACTATATAAGGTCGTATAAATAATAATAACAAGGGCTGTTACAGAAAAAAAGCCATTTTTAAAAATCAGAAAATGAATTCGCTGAAAAAATCCCAAAAAATACCTAAAAAATTCTAAAAATAAATAATATAGAGACTTTTTTCTAAAAGTTAAAAGAACTTATGGTTGAATAAATATTCAATAAAAACGGGGAATTTTTTTAACATTGAAACCTAAAGGATTCGTCTGATTAAACCTGTCGAATGAAACCACCGAACATCAGGGCATTTCTCTGACATTTCTCTGCTGTTCAGTGTTCTATTAATAGATTAACCATTGCTTCTTTATGGAGATTTTGCTGCCGTCGAAGATCACCTTATTTGCTAGCAATTTAGCAAAATTTGTTGAACTGCCCTCTTTTTCAATAGTCGAATGGCCATGAAATTGCACCGTATGAAATTCACTGTATGGTGCAATTCGGTGGCCAGTTCGGCTCTCTTTGCAAAACCCTATAAGTAATGTACTGGTGGGCTGGAAGGACTGATACATCCCTTTAAAAATATCTAAAAATACAATTAATTACATAATAAGATGCATTTCGCCAACTATTTTATGTATCCAAAATCAAATACAGGGTAATTCAAAGAGATCCGAATTGCTTGAGAAAGGTAACCGAACGCTGAAAATCAGCGTTCGGTTACCTTTCTTGGCCATTTGGCTATTTAGAGAGCAGGCAATTCGCCAAATCCTGGCGAATTGCCTGAACATATGGTGCCTGTTCGGTGCCTATTCGAGGGCAGTGAAATCCCCATGAAAAAGCAATGCTTCGGTTATTCAGAGAACACAAACCAGCAGTGAAAGGTTCCCGAAATGCCCTGCCATTCGGTGGTTTCATGTGGCAGATTTATTCAGGAGAATCCCATAGGTTTCAATGTTAAAAATATTCCCGTTTTAATTCAATATCTAATAAACCGTTCATTATAAAAATCTGCAGTAAAGAGTCTCTTTATTTATAGATTTTTTAGGATATTTTAAGCATTTTTCTGGATTTTTTTCTGTAACACCCCTTTTTATTATCATTCCCTGGACCTCATATGTAAATTTCAGACATTTTCGCTCAGTAGTTTCTTTGCAAACAGCGTTTCACTTTTCAAACATTCAAGCAAACTGTTTTTCTAATCTATTCACTCCTTCTTCTGCGGTGTCGGCTTTTTCCGCCGGCTTCGCTGCCTGTGATCGGATCCTGCTCGGGTTTTTCCGTGGTTTTCGGCAGGTTAATGCAGATGTTTTTGCGGGTTTTCGGCGTGCATTTGCTGGGTTTTACGGTTAGTTTTCGGTGTGTTTTCGGCGCCATTCCCTGCAATTCGGGGACCCTGTGGTGCTTGCTGAATACACCGCAGGGTCACCGAAATGGCAGTGGCGTAGCGTGGGTTGTCAGCGCCCGGGGCCAGCCAAGAATTGTGCGCCCCCCCAACCTGTGGACACGTTATCGATATTGCCGCAGCTCTTACATGAATATTGCCCCAGCCAGCTCTCACATGGATATTGCCCCAGCTCTCACATGGATATTGCCCCAGCTCACACATGAATATTGCCCCAGCCAGCTCTCACATGGATATTGCCCCAGCCAGCTCTCACATGGATATTGCCCCAGCTCTCACATGGATATTGCCCCAGCTCACACATGGATATTGCCCCAGCTCACACATGGATATTGCCCCAGCACACACATGATATTGCCCCAGCTCATGGATTTGCCCCAGCTTACATATGTATTTGCCCCAGCTCATGGATTTTCCCCAGCTCATGGATTTGCCCCAGTTCTCACATGGATTTGCCCCAGCTCATGGATTTGCCCCAGCTCTCACCTGGATACTTGCCCCAGCTCCGGATCCAGCAGGGGTTGAGGGGGCCCAGATGCCGGGCAGCGGGAGTGCCTGCCCGGTCCTGAACAGCGTGCGAGTCCGTCTGTGTTGAAGGGGAGGCGGCTGCGTGCGTGCGCAGGTCACACGGTCCGGCCAGCCAGGTGGTACAGAGACTCAGTATCACCTGATTAGCCGGACCACGTGACCTTTCAGACATTTCAGAAATTTCAGACATTTTCGCTCAGTAGTTTCTTTGCAAACAGCGTTTCACTTTTCAAACATTCAAGCAAACAGTTTTTCTAATCTATTCACTCCTTCTTCTGCGGTGTCGGCTTTTTCCGGCGGCTTCGCTGCCTGTGATCGGATCCTGCTCGGGTTTTTCCGTGGTTTTCGGCAGGTTAATCCAGATGTTTTTGCGGGTTTTCGGCGAGCATTTGCTGGGTTTTACGGTTAGTTTTCGGTGTGTTTTCGGCTCCATTCCCTGCAATTCGGGGACCCTGTGGTGCTTGCTGAATACACCGCAGGGTCACCGAAATGGCAGTGGCGTAGCGTGGGTTGTCAGCGCCCGGGGCCAGCCAAGAATTGTGCGCCCCCCCAACCTGTGGACACGTTATCGATATTGCCGCAGCTCTCACATGAATATTGCCCCAGCCAGCTCTCACATGGATATTGCTCCAGCTCTCACATGGATATTGCCCCAGCTCACACATGAATATTGCCCCAGCCAGCTCTCACATGGATATTGCCCCAGCCAGCTCTCACATGGATATTGCCCCAGCTCTCACATGGATATTGCCCCAGCTCACACATGGATATTGCCCCAGCTCACACATGGATATTGCCCCAGCTCATGGATTTGCCCCAGCTCACACATGGATTTGCCCCAGCTCATGGATTTTCCCCAGCTCATGGATTTGCCCCAGTTCTCACATGGATTTGCCCCAGCTCATGGATTTGCCCCAGCTCTCACCTGGATACTTGCCCCAGCTCCGGATCCAGCAGGGGTTGAGGGGGCCCAGATGCCGGGCAGCGGGAGTGCCTGCCCGGTCCTGAACAGCGTGCGAGTCCGTCTGTGTTGAAGGGGAGGCGGCTGCGTGCGTGCGCAGGTCACACGGTCCGGCCAGCCAGGTGGTACAGAGACTCAGTACCACCTGATTAGCCGGACCACGTGACCGGCTGCGCCTGCACGCAGCCGCATCCCCTTCAACACGGATGGACTCACTGTTCAGGACGGGCAGGCACTCCCGCTGCCCGGCATCTGGGTCCCCTCAACCCGCGGGCCCTTGGGCGGCGCCCGAGGGCGCCCCTAACAAAACTGCGTCCGGGGCCACGGCCCCCCAGCCCCCCCCACGCTACGCCACTGCGAAATGGGATCGTCAAAACAAACCGAATTGAAGAGAATGAAAAGTCACCGAACGTGTGGTGACTTTTCGAATCTCTTTGAATTACCCTGATAGTCTTTTTATTAATTCTGTCAACTTAATGTATTTACTGCTCAAAAAGTGGGCCGCGAGGTGGTGACCTTTTAATAGGATGCCACAATAGAAGTGGATGGGTGGATACTTTGTGAGTGGAGTCTAGTACCGCACCACACCTGTAAAGAATTTCAACAGCCATCATGGGTCTGAATTCGTCTCAAATGTGTAGATGCCAAAATATAAAGTAAACAGTATGCAATGATTAATTTTTTATTGCACTGGCATTAAATAATCGAAAAACAGGCAGTCAATGGTCTTCTTTCTTCTTCGATTTAGAATCAGTATTCATCATGACTGAGTGCCTAGGTCCTTCCCAAAAGTCCTAACATTTTTATCCCTATGTTAGAAATGTAGCATTATTATCCTTTAATTTTCTGTTTTCATTTTTTATCTAACATGACACTGACTCTTTCAATCATGGGAAAGGACATTGGTAACATCACTTTATTTCTGTTACAGTTACAAGTTTTTATAAAGTGCTAGCGAGTTCTGTAGCGCTGTACAATGGGTGACAGAATAACAAATATGCATACACGTTACACACACAGAACAGTAGGAGAGAGGACCTTGCTTGAGAGCTTGCAATCTAAGAGGAGAGGGGTGACACACTAGCAGGGTTTTTCAGAAAGAGGTGAAAACCAGGACAATGACCGGAGAAGCGAAAATTCTAAGTCAAAATAGCCAAACCATAAAAATTCTCCCATTTATCTCACTTTCCAAATCGGCTATTTGATCTAGATTGTTCTCTTCTCCTGACAATTCTCCTGGTTTTCACCTCTCTCTGAATAACCCTGTAGGTGAGAGCAAATAGAGAACATGAAGTAGTGGGGGTGCATGTGGGCTGTGTGGGAGGATGGAGCAAGAAATGCACAGAGGGGGATTATGACCTGATAGGTTCTCTCAAGTAATGTGTTTTTAGAGACTTCTTGAAGAAATGGAGAGATGGGTAGCGTCTAATGTTGCAGGGGAGGGAGTTCCATAGAAACGGGGCACCTCAGGAGAAGTCCTGAAGGCAGGAGTTAAGGGTGCGGGTACGAGGCGACGACATCATCAGATCATTGGCAGGGCCAGATTAAGATATCTATGGGCCTGGAGCTGATTATTTTGGTGTCTTTTTTTGCAATTTAGTGAAATGAAAACACATTTTAGGTTATTTAATAGTGCAGATACAGGTATATCTAACCAGGCAGATACTGTGTGAGGAAATTTCCATTCAGATTTCAGTGTGTAAAATAATTTTTTCAGATTAAATCATCATAACCTTTGTGGTTATATATTTGTAAGAATATAAATTCTTACATATTCTATAAGGAATTCTTCTTAAATAAATTAAAATGGGAACCTGTTACTTAATTTTTCAGAGAAAATATACAATTTTAACCAAGAAATTTAAAAAATGAAATATTTCCCTTGTGTTTTGGAGAATGGTGTTTCATGAATAATATGACTATCAGGGTTATTCAAATAGAATCGAAAAGTCACCATACGATCGGTGACTTTTCGTTCCCTGCACTTCGAGGCGATTCGGCGATCGTTTTTCGCTGACCCTGCGGTGTATTCAGCAAAAACCGCAGGGCCCTTGTAGTGCAAAGAAAACCCGCCACATACATGCCGAACACTCGCCGCAAACCCGCCGAACACTCACCAAAAACTCACCAAAACCCTCAGAAAACTGCTGGATTAACCCTGCCGAACACGCCAGAGAAACCCGACTAGCCACCGATCACAGCGCAGAGCAGCCACCGGAAAAACCCGACACGCAGACGAACGAGGTGAAAAAAATAAAAAAAACATTATGCTTGAAAGTTTGAAATTTGAAATGCTGTTTGCAAAAAACTACTGAATGAAAATGTCTGAAATTTACATATAAGATCCTATGAATGATAATAAAAAGGTCTGTTACAGAATAAAGAAAACCGATAAAAAAAAACCAGAAAAAAATAATTACCAAAAAAATCCACAAAAATGTCTAAAAAGATCCTAGAAAATCTATGAATAAAGAGACTTTTTACTGCAGAATAAAATAATAATTGATTTATTAGATATTGAATTAAAACGGGAATATTTTTAACATTGAAGCCTATGGGAATCGCCTGAATAAATCTGTCGAATGAAACCACCAAACAGCAGGGCATTTCGTCAGCTTTTCCCTGCTGTTTTGTGTTCTCTGAATAGACAAAGCAATGCTTCTCTATGGGGATTTCACTGCCCTCGAACAGGCGCCGAACAGGCACCATATGTGCAGGCAATTCGCCAAGATTTGGCGAACTGCCTGCTCTCAGAATAGCCGAATGGCCAGGAAAGGTAACCGTACCCTGAATTTCAGTGTTCGGTTACCTTTTGGGGCCACATCGGCTCTCTTTGAATAACGCTGTATGTATAAAATAATGAACAGTAGACATGTGCACAGCACAAAATTTCGTTTTGAGCTAATGGATTAGTCCTAAAATGCAATTTATTTAGTTGCTAAAGAAATTCGTTTTCAGTTCTTTAGTATGAAAACTAATTTCATTCATCCGAGCACCAGTGGATACAATTACTATTGTAGTGGTGGCTCCTCAGAGGACTGAGATCGCTGCTCGTTACAGTATCTCTCGATCTCAGCACAATGTGGGCCATATTACATACTTGGTGCTAACTTAACCAGAGCTGTTGTAAACTTCCCAGAGCCATTATAGCCTATGAAGGTTTTCAGTTTACAACAGCTCTGGTTAAGTTAGTACCAACATTGTAATACTGCCCCGTGTCAGGCAAAGCTGTTACAGTAACTGACTGCTGCTCATCACAGCGCTCAGAGTTTCAGTAAAACTAGTAAATAATATTTTTATATATAAGAGGTAATAACAATATTATTTCCTTGTTTTACTGAAACTCTGAGCGCTGTGATGAGCAGCAGTCAGTTACTGTAACAGCTTTGCCTGACACGGGGCAGTATTACAATCCAGCCACTGGATTTAAAGGGCTAAAAAAAAAAAAAAGGCTCTCTGTATAATGTTTAGAACATCCTCCTGCATTAATTAATACCCCTCTCTGTATAATGTATAGAACATCCTCCTGAATTAATTAATGTCCATCTCTGTATAGAACATCCTCCTCAATTTATACCTTTCTCTGTATAATGTATATAACATCCTCCTGCATTAATACCCCTCTCTGTATAATGTGTAGAACATCATCCTGCATTAATTAATGCCCCTCTCTGTATAGAACATCCTACTGCATTGGCATGTGGAGGGTGCAGAACTTCGGATGTTGCGCTCTTCATTGCTGGTCTCCCTCACTCATCAATGTAATATCACAAAAAGGACTGAAACTAAAATGTAGTGCATTTTATTTTAGTTTCTTTCGTTTTTTGTACTGAGCAGTTTCGTATCTCTTGAGTCATATGAAAACTAAATTATCCCAAAATTCGGACTAAATTGTTTTAGTACTAAAACAAATGCACATGTCTAATGAACAGCCTCCCAGCGTGGTAAATGAAAAAGTGAGTAATGGCCGTGGTATTGCTCATCTTATATGTGACAAATGAATAATGCCATCGCTTGGGAACTAAAAATATCCTTTTCTTTTCTTTTCGATTTTACATGGTCCTGTTTGGTATTAATGCAAAGGCCAGACTCTGACCTGTCCAATGACACCTTACTTGACCTTTGAGGTGTAAAGATTAGAGACACAGGTTTCCAAGTCCCACCCCAGTGCTCTTTGCTGCAGTGTTATTTGTTATTTGTTGCTATGTTACCTCCACACTTGTTGGTGACATGAGAAATGAGATGGTGAGTTAGTGCAGCATTATTGTTCACTTTATATTTGAAAAGTGAAAAATATTGCTGTGTTTCAAAGACGTTTAAACCAATAAAAAAATGCATGGAAATAATAAAAAGGGCCTAAAAAATAATAAAACACTCTGTTACAGAATAAAAAGAAAAGCCATATAATTCCCAAAATGGGAATCAAAAATGTCACCAAAAAAATTCAGACAAATACCTAAAAAATAAAATAAGCTTTTTGCTGAAACTGAAAAAAAAAAACGGTTGAATAAATAAATGATAAAAACGGTAATATTTTTTTACCATTGAATCCTATGGGATTTGCCTGTTTAAACCTGTCAAACTGATCCAACTGAAAATCTGTGCATTTCGCCAAATCTCGGTGCAGTTTGGCATTCTCTGCATTGATTAACCATTACTGCTCTATAGGAAAATTTCACTGCTGCCGTAGGTTACCCAATTGTGGCAATTTGCAGAAAACTGCACCATATTTCGCTGTCAATTCACCTGTATTTGGCAAATTTACAGCTTTATGAATAGTCGAATTGCCACAAAACTGCACTGTACGGTGAACTTCAGAGGTCAGTGGCAATTCCAGCGCTTATTGAATAACCCCTTATGTGTTTATGATGGGTTCTGTGTGTACACTGTCAGTATGTGAGGTTTTTTGTGTTTGTAAAATATAAGTTTATCAGGGTTATTCAAAGAGAATCGAAAAGTCACTGCACGTTCGGTGACTTTTCGTTCTCTTCAATTCGCGCCGTTTCGGCAATCCCATTTCGGTGACCCTGCGGTGTATTCAACAAGCACCACAGGGCCGTCGAAGCGCAGGGAAAAGCTGCCGCAAACCCAATGAAAATGCACCGCAAAAACCGGCGAATGCACGCCGAAACCCGCAAAAATATCTGGATTAACCAGCCGAAGACGCCGGAAAAACCCGATTAGGAGCCGATCACACGCAGCGGACCCGCCGGAAAAAGCCGACACCGCAGAAGAGTGAAGTGAATAAATTAGGAAAACAGTTTGCATGAATGTTTGAAAAGTGAAACGCTGTTTGCAAAGAAGCTACAGAACGAAAATGTCTGACATTTACATATGAGGTCCAAGGAATGATAATAAAAAGGGCTGTTACAGAAAAAATAAGTAAACTTAAAAAAAATAAAACAAAATCAGACTTTTTAGAAAAAAAAATCCAGAAAAATGCTTAAAATATCCAAAAAAATCTATAAATAAAGAGACTTTTTGCTGCAGAATTTTATAATGAACGGTTTATTAGATATTGAATTAAAACGGGAATATTTTTAACATTGAAACCTATGGGATTCTCCTGAATAAACCTGTCGAATGAAACCACCAAATGGCAGGGCATTTCGGGAATCTTTCACTGCTGGTTTGTGTTCTCTGAATAGCCGAAGCAGTGCTTTTTTATGGGGATTTCCCTGCCCTCGAACAGGCACCGAACAGGCACCGAATGTGCAGGCAATTCGCCAGGATTTGGCGTATTGCCCGCTCTCTGGATAGCCGAATGGCCAAGAAAGGTAACCGAACGCTGATTTTCAGCGTTCGGTTACCTTTCTCCAGCCATTCGGATCTCTTTGAATAACCCTGTATGTGTGCATGCTGTAATAACAGATATACACACTTACATTGATAAACACATAAACAATCCCAATTAACATTCTGACGCACACAATCCCAAACTAACACACTTGCAGACACACACACACATAATCCCAAATTTACACACTGGCCGACACACACATACATAATGACAAATTGCAGACACCCACATACAAAATCCCAAACTAACTAATGTGGAGAGGGACGTAGAAAAAGAGAGAGGGGGAAGAGGGAGGTAGAAAAGTGGATAGGGAGGGAGAAAATGGGACGGGAGAAAAGTGGAGGGAGAGGGAGGTAGAAAAAGGGGAGAGGGTGAGAGGGGGGAGAAAATGGTAGAGGGGCAGAAAAATGGAAAGTGAGAGAGGGAGAAAATGGGCCAGCGGAGAAAAGGGGAGATGGGGAGAGAAGGAGAGGGAAGAGAGAGAGAGAGAGGGAAGAGAGGGGGCAGAGAGGAAGAGATAGAGAGGGCAGGAAGAGAGTGAGAGGGAAGGAAGTGAGAGAGGGAAGAGAGAGAGGGGTGAGAAGAGAGAGAGGGGTGAGGGAGTGGAGAGAGAGGAAAAGGGAGAGAGGGGGAAGAGATAGAGAGGGAAGAGAGAGGGGGAAGAGGCGGGAAGATAGGAGAGATATAGGAAAGAGGAGAGGGAAGAGAGAGGGGAGAAAGTGGCGGGAGAGAGAGAGGGAGGGAAGATAGAGAATGAGGGAAGAGAGAGAGGGGAGAGGGGGAGAGGGAAGAGAGAGGGGAGAGAGGGAGGGGGAAGAGAGAGAGGTGGAAAAGTTGGGAAGAAGAGGGGGAGGGTGTGAAAGGGGGGTTAGAGTGGGGGTCAGAATGGAGAGTAGTGGAAAAGAGGGTGGAGGAAGAGGAAGAAATAGAGGGAAGAGACAGAGCCCTGCCTGTGTATCTCCCAGTTAGGGAGCTGGTGCCGGTTTGTGGGGGCTAGCACGCGCGGGAGACACACACACACAGACTCTGCAGGTGGAGCACTGCATTTTGCCCCCACTGGGTCCTGCATGGTAAGGGGCACAGGGGGAGCATCCAGAAGCCTGGCTGTGCAGGGCTTGGTGCCAAGGCAACTTCCGCACCCCTGTTCTCCTTATTATTGTGCCTAGTCCTGAACATTTGCATGTCCGCGGCCAGACTCATCAAAAAACTGGCACAGGGTTCAAAACCTATCCGGTCCGTGTGAAAAAAGGAGGACGACCCATGCATACCTCCTGGGATACTTGTACCATGAGTTGAGAACCACTGCTCTGCAGGACTCTAATAGGACGCTTTAGAGAACACCTCAGTTGTTCCCCATGGAAATACTGACACCAGGGGAAAGGGTACTTTGAACTATGCAAAGTAACTGGGATATTTGGAAAGAAGATACAGGTCAGGTCATTGGGGAAGAGGTGATAGGGTGCTGACATTGCGGGGGTGGGGTGATAGAGGATTATGATTTTGAGCATGGGGTAATAGGGGACTGGCATTGGGGAGAATGGCATATACTAAGGTTAGTTTAAGAACACACCTAGGTATCAGTCACCAAAGGTTCCACAATGCAGTAGTAAAGGAATGACGGTATGATATGAAAAGGCTGCTTTCATCAGAGCAAGGACAGTCAATATTTTGGCTCCCTTTACGAGCCTTTATCTATTATACAGCACAAAATCAGACACTTACTTTATACACAAAAAGGCTATAATAATCAATAACAGGTTAGTAAAGTAATTAAACACATAATACAATGATTGAACAATTGCCGGCTGACACAGCTTGGATGCAGCAACAAGCAAAGATGGCGACCAAGGACAAGCGGCACTGCAAAAAAGTACATATGCATTGTTTTAGACAAGTGCAGTTTGTCGCTGGATGCCATCTTTAGATTATTATGTACTCTTTGTATATAAAACGTGTGTATGATTTTATTCTGTATATGTGATATGGTCCTAACAAAAAAAAAATCTGGATTGTTGCTTGACTCATTTGATGTGTGGCATGGTACATCATCTTCCTGGAAGTAACCTTGTGTCAGTCCCAGTTCATGCCATGATCCATGATGGAATGTGCTCAACATAAAAGGAGGCATATTTCCTGAAAAGCTATTTAATTTCCTGTCATTCATTTATGATCTACAAAGAATACGTTTGGGTTGGGTTTACATGAATTATCCTGTATTTCAGAACACCGTTGAGAAAAGATCCTTACAAATTTACCGCCTCAATATAAATATTTGCAACACACAAGAAAAAAAGCATAATATTTAATCACTGAAACATTTACTGCTTTGTGACTTTTAGTCATTCATTTCATGTCTTTTTCCTGTTTACAAATAAAGCATGGAGTTTCAAAGGGCTCTTTGTGTATATCAAGAAAAAAGGTTCATTTTCCCAGCCTGATACATAGCTCCCTCTGTCCTAATTTATTAAACCTAATAGCGTGAGCGAAATCAGAACATCACTCTGCAAGAGCGAAAGGTTGAAGCAGCAGAAAGCTCAGCGTGGGAGAGTACTTTGCGCAACACGTTTATATGATGGATGGCAGCCGAGGAGTACGGCAGTAGTAAATGAAAACATACATTTTTTTCCAGACCAAATGTTGTCTAGAGACCTTTTTTGACATTGTCCCACATTGCTCTTGCCTGAGTTATACCTGTAATATTCTGGATTTTTAAGGTCAATCTGATGTACATTGCTGTAATATACAGTACTTTCGCTTGCAATATTTCTCTGCATTTGTGTGTACTTGCATTATGTGTGAAAAGAAATATGGATGCTGCTCATTATGGATAGACATTATCAGGGTTATTCAAAGAGATGAGAATTGCTGGAGAAAGGTAACCGAACGCTGAAAATCAGTGTTCGGTTACCTTTCTTGGCCATTCGGCTATCCAGAGAGCAGGCGATTTGCCAAAATTGCCTGCACATACGGTGCCTGTTCGGTGCCTGTTCGATGGGCAGTGAAATCCCCATGAAAAAGCACTGCTTCGGTTATTCAGAGAACACAAACCAGCAGTGAAAGGTTCCCTAAATGCTCTGCCATTCGGTGGTTTAATTCAGGCGAATCCCATAGGCTTCAATGTTAAAAATATTCCCGTTTTAATTCAATATCTAATAAACTATTCATTCTAAAATTCTGCAGTAAAGAGTCTCTTTATTTATAGATTTTTTAGGATATTTTAAGCATTTTTCTTTTTTTTTTAAAAAAAATTCCGCTTTTTTTTTTTTACTTTACGTATTTTATCTGTAACAGCCCTTTTTATTATCATTCCCTGGACCTCATATGTAAATTTCAGACATTTTCGCTCAGTAGTTTCTTTGCAAACAGCCTTTCACTTTTCAAACATTCAAGCAAACTGTTTTGCTAATATTTATTCACTGCATTCGTCGTCTGCGGTGTCGTCTTTTTCCGGCAGTTGCTCTGCATGTGATCGGCTCCTGCTCGGGTTTTTCCGGCGTCTTCGGCGGGTTAATCCAGATGTTTTTGCGGGTTTTCGGCGTACATTCGCCCGGTTTTCGGCAGCTTTTCAGCAGCTTTTCCCTGCACTTCGACAGCCCTGTGGTGCTTGCTGAATACACCGCAGGGTCGCCAAAATCGGAAAGCTGATTCACCCTGAATTGGAGAAAACTAAAAGTCACCGAACGTGCGGTGACTTTTCAAATCTCTTTGAATTACCCTGTATGGGAAAGGAAAGTTATAAGGGGTTACATCAGAGAGAGCTGAACTGACAATGTCACCAAACAGGGAATTTCCCCATACGGTGACATTTCGGGGCCATTCAGCTATTCAGAAAGCATGCAGGTCGCCAAATTTTGGCGAACTGCCAGCCAGTACAGTGCCTGTTCGACGGCAGTGAAAGTCCCCATAGAGAAGCAATAGTTAATCTATTCAGAGAACACTGAACAGCAGTGAAAAGTTACCGAAGTCCATGCTGTTTGGTTGTTTCATTCGGCAGGTTTATTCAGGCGAATCCCATAGGTTTCAATGTTTAAAATATTCCTGTTTAAATTCAATATCTAATAAACGTTTATTCTTTTAATTTGTAGTAAAAAAGTCTCTTTATTTATAGATTTTTTTAGAATCTTTTAGGCATTTTTAGGGATTTTTTTCCGTTTATTTCACTTTAACAGGTTTTTTTTCTTTAACAGACCTTTTTAGTATCATTCATTGGATCTTATATGTAAATTCCAGACATTGCCGCTCAGTAGTTTTTTTTGCAAACAGCGTTTCAATTTTGAAACTTTCAAGCGTACTTTTTTTTTCACCCCGTTCGTCATCTTGTCGGATTTTTCCGGCGGCTGGTCTGCACTGTGATCGGCAGCTCGGCAGCTTTTTCCGGTGTGTTCGTGTGCTTTTTCCGGCAATTCTGGCGGGTTTTCAGTGGTTGTTCGTTGGGTTTTCCCTGCACTCCGGGGACCCTGCGGTGAATGCTGAATTCACCGCAAGGTGGGGAACTTTGATTCCCCAAAGTGCAGGGGCGGGGAAAGAGAGAGCACCAAAATGTCGGCTCTCTGAATAACCCGTATAGTCAAGACACCTGTTTGATTAAATCATTATTTCGGTTTCGAGACGTCATCTGGCTAATAAGGAATGGAAAGCCGCTAAATCTGGAAATATGATCACAAAACACAAATCTAAAGGCAATCTTATTTCTTTAAATGTGATGTAATTCATTCATTTATTTTTAAGTACGATATGGAAATGGAAGTTTCTTATCACAGGATGAGTCATCATTTCTGCATTAATCTTGCAGACCCTGACATTTTTTTTTATCTTTGAAATTGATGTAAATTACATCAGCTTTTAATTTGGTCAGCAGAAATAAAACTGCATCCAGTTTTATAAGAAGTTCAGCTCCTTCCATATTGTCTATTTGACTAAAGCAGAAACCCAGTTCTGCAGTTCTGTTCATGTAAAGTAAAAATTATTGCACTTCTCAATTGTGCTATATCTCTTCAATAATCATACAAAGCAAACATAAAGTACGAGGGTGGGACTGTCACCTACAGTGGGAGTAGTGGTACCCAGAGTGGGATTAAACCTTCATAGAAAATAACCACAAAAAAGGAGGAGTGCCAGGAGAAAGAGCACTGGCGGGTACACACATCAATTACAAATGAAGTATATACATATATATCACAATTTTATTAGAAAAATACACAGGTGGCAAAAAAATCTCACATATATAGAAAAGATCTGGAAAGAATGATGAGAAAGGAAAAAAGTATTCTGGCTCAGGGTGTAGTATGCTGTATAGGCAATACTATATCAAGACATCTGCATGTATATGCACAGCTTAATTTGGAAAATGTGCATCAGACATTTCATAAGATGGATGTACACATGTATTCCGTCCCAATTGGCATGGGAATGACATAAATGAAGACAATTATAACGACAGCAACACTGATACAGACAGTGGTGTATTTAGGTTTTGTGCTGCCCTAGGCCTGACTAAACTTGTGCACCCCCTAATTTAAGTTTGACATACCCCTTCCTGTCAAGGCCACACCTCTTCCTGTTTAAACCCCACCCCTTCATCTCCAGCACTGATTGTATGCTCAGCTTCCTCCAGGATGACTGGGTCTGCTGGAACCGATCCTGATGGGGGGAGGGGAACCACAGGGCTGCCGTGGATAGACAGAATAGACTGTAAACTTGGGATAGTAAAATAACCATCAATTTAATCAGTATGAATTAAAACCATATATGGACATGTAAATCCGATGTGTTTTGTCGCACAGCGGCGACTTTCTCGAGGATATTATCCATTCAAAATATATACATTCTATGTGTATTATACATATATATATATATATATAAACAAAACCAAGGAGAGAGCACACCAGTCAACACATTCAAAAGCCAACAACAGATTCATGCAAGGGTATATTATACCAGATTTTACCACATGTTGAAAAATTCTTAAATCTGAGCTTTGTTGAATAAAATGGTGGAAATTTAGTTTGCAATGAACTATATGCACCCCTCCCTGCCACAGGTACTCCTCCTCCAGGTTCTATTTAACCTTGATCTGCAGGGAGCTCCAGGAAAGGACTTATTCCTCAGTAAGTGAGTTTATCCAATGAAGGGCAGTCATTAGGCTTGCAGAGTAGAGCCTGCCAGAGGGTGGATTACATTGACGCTGTTGGCAGGCTTACAGCAATCCACGGTCGTTCATTGCAAACTAAATTGCCACCATTTTATTCAACAAAGCTCAGATTTAAGAATTTTTCAATATGTGGTAAAATATGATATAATGTACCCATGCATGAAGCTGTTGTTGTTAGTTTTTGAATGTGTTGACTGGAGTGCTCTCTCCCTGGTTTTGTTTGTATTATATTTTTGAGATGCACCCGCACTGAATGCTTAGTTTAGGTTGAGTGCTACCCCTATATATATATATATATATATATATCCATGCATGAGCTACTGGGGTCAATATATATCAATGTGTGAGCTACTGGGGGCAATATATATCAATGTGTGAGCTACTGGGGGCAATATACATCCATGCGTGAGCTACTGGGGTCAATATATATCAATGTGTGAGCTACTGGGGGCAATATATATCAATGTGTGAGCTACTGGGGGCAATATATATCCATGTGTGAGCTACTGGGGGCAATATATATCAATGTGTGAGCTACTGGGGGCAATATATATAAAAATGTTTGATCTACTGGGGGCAATAAATATCCATGTGTGAGCTGCTGGGGCAGTATATATCAATGTGTGAGCTACTGGGGGCAATATATATCAATGTGTGAGCTACTGGGGCAATATGTATCCATGTGTGAGCTGCTGGGGCAATATATACTGTATCCATGTGTGAGCTGTTGGGGTCAGTATATATCCATGTGCGAGCTGCTGGGGCAGTATATATCCATGTGTGAGCTGCTGGGGGCAATATATACCCATGTGTGAGCTGCTGGGGGCAGTATATACCCATGTGTGAGCTGCTGGGGGCAATATATATCCATGTGTGAGCTGTTGGGGGCAGTATTATTATTATTATTATTCTTTATTTATAAAGCGCCAGCATATTCCACAGCGCTGTACAATAAGCACAGTATAGACAGGGTTACAATACATTGAACAACATTTGACAAACAGTACAGGAGGAGATGAGGGCCCTATTCCCGTAGGAACTCACAATCTAGGAGGGTTGGGGTTGGAAACAGGAGGAGAGGACTGTAAGGTGAGAGTGATTGATGGTTGTGTCAGTGAGTTGGGTGGTAGGCTTCCCTAAATAGGAACGTTTTAAGGGAGCGTTTGAAGGAAGAGAAGTTAGGGGAAAGTCTGACAGTACGAGGGAGAGCGTTCCAGAGAGTGGGGTCTGCGCGTGAGAAATCCTGCAGTCTATCATGGGAAGAGGTGATGCGGGGAGAAGTTAGTCGCAGGTCACTGTTTGACCTTAGGGAGCGGGCCGGGGTGTATTTGGATTAGTGAGGACAGGTAGTGGGGAGCTGAGTTAGTGAGGGTTTTGTAGGTAAGGATAAGGATTTTGAACTTAATTCTGCAGTGGATGGGGAGCCAGTGAAGGGACTCACAGAGGGGAGTGGCAGAGACAGAGCGGCGGGTGAGGTGAATTAGCCTGGCAGAGGCGTTCAGGATGGATTGTAGGGGGGAGAGGCGGGACAGAGGGAGGCCAGATAAGAGGTATATACATGAGTATATACCCATGTGTGAGCTGCTGGGGGCAGTATATATCCATGTGCGAGCTGCTGAGGGCAGTATATACCCATGTGCGAGCTGCTGGGGCAGTATATATCCATGTGCGAGCTGCTGTGGCAATATATATCCATGTGTGAGCTGCGGGGGCAATATATATCCATGTGTGAGATGCAGGGGCAATATATATTCAAGTGCGAGCTGCTGGGGCAATATATATCCATGTGTGAGCTGCTGGAGTCAGTGTATATCCATGTGTGAGCTGCTGGGGTCAGTATATATCAATGTGTGAGCTGCTGGGGGCAATATTGTCCAGTAGAAGTGGTAGAGGCCAAAACATTGATTGAATTTAAGCAGGCATGGGATAGGCATAAGGCTATCCTAAATAAAAGATATATCCAGGTAAAGTATCCATGTAATTGGGCAGACTAGATGGACTGACAAAGTTCTTATCTGCCGACATTTTCTATGTTTCTATGTTTCTAATATATATCCATGTGTGAGCTGCTGGGGGGCAATATATACCCATGTGTGAGCTGCTGGGGGCAATATATACCCATTTGTGAGCTTCTGGGGGCAGTATATACCCATGTGTGAGCTGCTGGGGACAATATATATCCATGTGTGAGCTGCTGAGGGCAGTATATACACATGTGTGAGCAGCTGGGGGCAGTATATATACATGTGCGAGCTTCTGAGGGCAGTATATATCCATGTGCGAGCTGCTGGGGGCAGTATATATCCATGTGTGAGCTGCTGGGGGCAATATATATCCATGTGTGAGCTTCTGGGGGCAATATATATCCATGTGTGAGCTGCGGGGCAATATATATCCATGTGTGAGATGCAGGGGCAATATATATTCATGTGCGAGCTGCTGGGGGCAATATATATCCATGTGTGTGCTGCTGGGGGCAATATATATCCATGTGTGAGCTGCGGGGGCAATATATATCCATGTGTGAGATGCTAGGGCAGTATATACCCATGTGTGTGCTGCTGGGGCAGTATATATTCATGTGCCAGCTGCTGGGGGCAATATATATCCATGTGCGAGCTGCTGGGGGCAATATATATCCATGTGCGGTGTGTATGAGTAGAGTTTTATTGTTCTGCGCCGCGGCCATAGCTGCTATGAGTGTGTGACGGCTACCGCAGCAGAGCAGTGGCAGTTTGTAAGTCTCGAGGGGGCACAATGGATTCTCCAATACGCTGGGGGCCTGAGTGGATTTTATTAACTCGTTAAAATTAATAGTTGAAAATTGTGCGAAGAAATAAATTATTTAATGCAACAATGTGCATGTGGGTTGTGCGTTGTATGGGAGGGGTTCATGGGTGTGGCCTACTGTATAGGCATGGCACAAGGGGACCCACTAACTCCTATTGCCCGGGGGCCCCATTACTTGTCAGTCCGCCCCTGCTCCCCACTACACTCAAACAACACTCCCCACTACACTCAAACTTGCGTGAGCATTAACGTTAGCTGCGGTGTCTACCGCATATTACGATCCAAACGCAAACGGATTAAGTAACCCGTTTGCGTTTGGTACCTTGCGCTTTTCGGTTACTGTAATTTGTGCTCCCTATACTTAACATGGGGAGCGCAAAGTGTTAATGAGCGTTAGTATCAGATACTCACCTAACCATACTAACCTCCTGTCCCACGATACTCATATTAACCACCTGTCCCACTACGAGAACCGCGGCTTCAACCGCCTCCTCCGTCCGGCGGGAGCAGGGAAAGACTGGGGGAAAATGTTCCCCCAGTCTCTCCCTGCGTATCACTATGCCAACCAGCGAGATCCGGCTGGTCATGTGACCGGCAGGGGGAAACTAAGTGGAGTCCTATGGACTCCATTGAGTGGATGCTCGCGGCTGTGCTCAGCGCTGCCATGAGCATCCCGGGGGTTACCGTGCGGTAACAATGCAGGCAGCATTTTTTGTGCCTGCATTGTAATCCAGCGTTAAAACGCAGGTGCAAGGGGGAAAACTGCAGGCGCAGTTTTCCCTCCCTTGCGCCCGCGTTTTAATGCTAGAATTGTAACAGAGCCCAGAGACTTTTTACTGCAGAATAAAATAAACAGTTTATTAGATATTTAATTATAACGGGAATATTTTTAACATTGAAGCCTATGGAGTTCGCCTGAATAAATCTGCCGAATGAAAACACCGAACAGCAGGGCACTTCGGCAACTCTTCCCTGCTGTTCTGTGTTCTCTAAATAGATTTACCGTTGCTTCTCTATGGGGATTTCACTGCCTTCGAACAGGCACCATACTTGCAGGCATTTCGCCAAAATTTGGATAACTGAGTGCTCTCTGAATATCCGAACAGCCACGAAATGGCACTGTATGCTGAATTTCAGCGTCCGGTTACATTGGCGACATTTTAGTCCTCTCTGAATAACCCCTTAAATAAATTTTAGTTCATATTATAACCACCTATCAGTGATGAAAATTTACTGAAGTTAAATACTGTCACCCAGGGGCTTCTGTAATTTTTGTACTTGTGTCTAAAACAAATACATACTTCAGAGTCAAGTCATTAGATGAAAAAATGCAGGTCGATATAATAAATTTATGGGATTTGAAATACTTTAGTTGAGAGGTATTTAAAATATTAAGCTATCAAACATATCCCTTGCACTAATAAGAATTCTGTCAATCAAGGGATTCATTTTCAAATTGTTTGTTTTTGTCCATGATATAATTAAAAATAAAATCCTATTAGATGTTTCGAAACAGGTCACGTCCTCTATAAGCACATAATGCAGAAGGTTACAGTTCAAAGTGATTTAATTACGAATGCATGAATAGCACCATAAAGAATTATTCTACATAGGTCACGCTAAAATAAATTTGAAGAATTATTTCCAAAAACCTGCTCTTAAACCTGGCAATTTTTTTACATAAATGGAAGAATTAATCTGAAAAGATGGTTCATTTATTTACCAACATAAATTGGATAAATGTGCAGATCTTCCTACTTTTATCTTATCTCTTACCTTCTCTTTTGTAATTATTATTACAAGCACATGCATGCAGTTACGAGCAGACATATTGACTAATTATAAATAATAAGGCACTGTTATTAAATGTCACTTATGGCACATAATGGAATAAATTTTCAAGGAAACAATTTTATTACCGAGTGTCTGACATATCGTTAAGCTTCTATCTCACAGCAAATGGTCCATGCCATATACATTTAGAATAATTCACATATATACAAAATATGATTTTAACCTGTTCAGTGATACTTTATTTACAATGATTTATTTTCTGCTTCCCATTTATGGGCCCTATTACATTCTTCGCGCAAACGTTTGAGCAGGCGCAAAAACGCATTAACGCGAGGGGCAAAACCCTGTGCGCTGAACATCGTATTACAATGTCAGCGTAACAAACGCACATATACGTCTACCGCGGGTGAACCTGCGCGAATGCTGTGTGAGCTTACTGTACGTCGCACGTCCTATACTTAACATTATGTGCGCAAATGCGTTTGTGCGCTAGTACGCGGATGATATTACAATCTAAGCATAGTTTGTAACGCACAGCCTGTGCGCGTATAATTTTAGTAACTCCTGAAAGCTGGTGTTAATGGCAAATCTGAACGACCTGGCCGAAACCAAATACACCAGCCCAAAAAAAAATACAGCAAATTATAGTTACACATTCTACACATGCCAAACCAATAAATTCGAGAAGTTGTGCGTGTTTTTTTTATATTGATGCAGCATATATGTGCAGATTGACTTTGACAGGTGCAAAAACTTAACGTGAGACAATTGTGGTTCTTAATTCTGATTGGCTGAATCGTGTGAAAAAAATAGTCCGCACACTGATTTCTGCACGCAACGTTGCTGCATGCGCGTTTGTACGTGTCCGTTTTACGTGCGTTATTGCTCGACAGATGAAAAAATGCGCGAGGATTGTGATTCCAGCGTTGATTTACCAGCGTTATAACGTTCAACGCTTTAAACCGCGCACAAATTCAAGCGTTTTCCATACGTTTTTGCGTGAAGAATGTAATAGGGGCTTATATCTCCAACCTGTTTAGACTATTATTTTTAAGCCAAATTAGGTGAAATGAGACATAACGTTTTGACTCACTTCATTACTTAAAGGGGCACTCTAATATTGTCCCCACATTTTATTCCCTTAAATAATTGGGTAGATGCTGTTGACAGCATCTGTCCAGTTATTTTTTTATTCTTTAGCTCAGTTTTAATTAACCCCTTACTGACATTCAGGGCGTGTCCGGCAGCGGGGCGTTATCGGCAGCAGGGCATTTGCTGGCTGCTGCGGTGGGCCCCTCCTCTGGCCTGCCAACCACAGAAGCCAACCACAGCTGTCCCATGGCAGCCAATGACTTGCGCCGCGCAACAACTGGTGGACAGGACAGGTGCGGCACATAGACGCTAGTGGTGTGTGCTATGCTGCCGCATTAAGGCCCACCTGGTGCGAGGACGACATAGCACACAGAAGGAATTTCATTCCCCTACACAGTTAAACATCCAGAAGCCCTTATGTATCTAAATAATATATTGCTGTAGTTTAGGAATGCGGCCCGCGGCTGTATCTCTGTAGAAGGTCGCGCATCTTTTATTATCTTGCAAACAGCTCACGTCCTTGCAGACTATGTCCTTGTATGCAAAGGCAGTAATCAGCTTAACCACAACACATAGAAAGGAACGTGGTCAATGTGTCCGTACAGTTTTTAGAAACCATAATATGAACTTTAGATAACTTGTTAAGAATGTGCATTTCTCAGAACTTCTGCAAGCGCTGCTTACGTGTGAAATGTAACCAACAATAATTTGTTTATGCCGCAAGAGATATGTTACCTCCGCCTCAGTGTGTCACGACTGATTAATGTGGTATTTTGTTTATGTTGACGCATATTGCTTTTCCACTTGCGTAAGTGGTTTTTACAATATAAAAGCTAGTGTTTTGAGTTCAGTAAAGCAGAGAGGCTATACCAACTGAACATCCGTTGTCTGTGTATTCTTTCTGGTCCATTCTCTCTCCCAGCGCTGGACGAGTGTTTCCTCTACCGAGTGTCCATCCCACCAAAGGGTCAAGCGGCCAGTTAACCCCTTCAATTTGGAGGCACTGCTGAGATCTCCGACAGGCTCTTCTCATTAACCGGGTGAGTACCATATGTACTCCGGTATGTGACAGAGACCGCTGTGAGATAAAACGAACTCGGGGTTAACACTAAAGTTCTAAAGTTCTAAAGATAAAAGGGAGGTCTGGGACTACCTTTACTAAAGACAAAGAGATTGTTATATTTGGGAGGACGCTCGGTGTGGAACCTCGTGATTTATTGTTTTATTTGTTTGTCTATGATTTAAAGTATAAGTGTATGGTATACTCAGGTGAATTAGTAGATGGTAAGACGAACATTCCCTGACTGTTGTTATATTTTGTCTGTTTAAAATTTGATTGTATAGAGTATAAGAATATGGGGAATGAAAACAGTTATAAAGTATATCGACCCCCAGAGACAGGAGAATCATGCAAGGATTATGTAATTAGAGTAGGGGGCACAGATAGATATCTGGTCGATCCATGGGTAGATAACATGGCGGGATGGACAGAGGCGGTAGGGAGTTGTGATCCCTTCCCACGAGAAGGAGACAACAGTCCATTTTATATGGATATGGTAAAAGGTCTCTGTCTTGGAGACTCAGAAGCATTTCCATATTACGAAGGAGATCCAGAGTGGGATAAACAGTATATGCAATTAGGAGGAGAACAATGGCTTCTAACCCCAACTCACTGGTAAATGGCGAGATGACCCAATGATTACTTTATATACGTGGCAGACCAATCGTATTTATAGTAGATACAGGTGCAACCACCAGTACTCTGGAGGCTTGTCACTACACGGGTCCCCTTTCTGAGTCAGAACCTTCCACGGGTATCAATGGCGTATCCACACCTATATACACCACTGTTCCTCTCCCTTTAACCTCCGATGACGGCACAACCTTGTTACAACATTGTTTTACACTTATCAAAGATTGCCCTGTTAGTCTACTGGAAAGGGTCTACTGGCTCTTTTACAATTGTCCATATATAACACACCAGATGGTATCCACATTGAAAGCCCGGTAATCCCGACTTTATGCAGGACACGTCATTTTTTCCTAACCACAGACACCGCGCCCCCTGAGTTAAAGGAGTTCACCTCCCTATGGTCACAAGGTCCTTTCGACACCGGAATGATACCATGCACCCCTTATAAGGCCCGAGTGCACAAGAATGTTGACCCCGTATACCAAAAACAGTACCCCTTGTCCCATGAGAAGATTGAGGGTCTTAAACCCATGCTGCAACAGTTTTTGTCAGACGGTATCCTGGAGGAGGTGATTTCCCCCTTTTCCACCCCCATCAACCCTGTCCGCAAACCCGATGGGTCGGTTAGGTTTGTCCAAGACCTCCGTGTCATAAACTCACTGATCATACCCATTGCTCCTATAGTCCCCGACGTCACACCCCTCCTTTCCTTTCCTCTATCCCTGCAACGCACAGTCATTTCACAGTCATTGACCTCAAAAACGCATTTTTTAGCATTCCTGTGGATCCTGACACGGCACTACTATTTGTTTTTTCTTTTGAGGGTTGTTAGTATACACGGAAGCGCCTCCCTCAGGGGTATATTAATGCCCCAGTGGTCTTTTGCCATCGTGCTTCAAACCACTTTAAAATCGTGGCACCCCAGCCAAGGTTCAGTCCTGCTACAGTATGTGGACGATCTCCTCCTCTGTAGTCCATCAGAGGAAGCCGCCAAGGCTGACGAACTGTCACTCCTACAATGGTTACAAGATTGTGGTCATAAGGTCTCACTTGAAAAATTACAATGGTGTCAAACACAGGTTGAATACCTAGGTTTTGTTTTACGGCAGGGGGAAAGGAGTATCAGTCACAAAAGGATCCAGTCTGTCATGGGCCTGGTCACCCCAAGTACCAGAAAAGAAATGCTGTCTTTTCTGGGAATGATAAACTATTGCAGACAATGGATACCTGACTGCTCCTACTATGATAACATCCTGAGACAACACACTGTGGGGAACCCAGGCAAGCTCACCTGGACCCCTGAGATGACAAACGCATATAATGCTCTTAAAGAACGCTCTTATGTCCAGTCCAGCCTTGGGGCTCCCTGACTACATGTTACCATTTTATTTGTTTGCAAGGGACAACTGTAAAACCATGGCCGGCGTTCTCACCCAGGAACATGGGGGCCGCTTGCGTCCCGTAGCCTTTTTCTCTAAAGTTATGCCAACTCCAGTCCAAGGTATGCCCTCTTGTCTACGCTCTCTGGCAGCTAGTTCGATGGCGGTGCAAATGGCTACTCAGTTCACCTCAGGTCATGAAACCCACTTGCACACCTCTCACGACGTCCTAACTCTCCTCAAAGGAATACACACCTAACACATGACATCTGATTCTAAATACGCCTTCGGCGTTGTCCACGACCATGGTAGGATATGGCAGAAACGCGGCTACGTAGCAGCAGATGGGAAACCCATATCACACTCATCCCTTGTGGATGATCTCCTAAGTGCCCTCATGCTCCCCTCTGCCCTCGCTGTTCTGCACTGTAGAGCACACACACGTAAAAATGATGCCGTCTCCCAAGGGACCAATCTAGCTGACATGGCTGCTAAACGTGCGGCCTCCACCGGCAACAGCCACCTAGACCTTCCCATGTTAAAACCCCCTTCTATTGCTAATGAGTTTCTCTTCTCTGAGCTACAGTGGTTCGCCACAGACACAGAATTAAAAGACTGGTGCTATCCCACTCTACACAAGAATCTCACCTCTGGTTTGATTACCAAGAACGGTAAGGTTTGCATACCCCAATCCAGCGCCACACTCTTCATTGATCAATTTCACAGCGCCAGCCACCACAGCATCAAAATTACCAAACGGTTGCTAGAGTCTCATTTTTATATCACTGATCTTCTAGCCCTCACGAAGGATTATGTTTCCCGCTGTCTCACTTGTCTTCGCAACCACCCCAACAACCCTCCCTGTATCGCACATCAGCATCTAGAGTACCCCACGACTCCTTTTACACATCTGCAAATTGGTTTCACACACATTCCCAGAGTTGCTGGGAAAGCTCAGGAGTACGCACTTGTTATGGTAGATATGTTCTCCCGTTGGCCAGAGGTATTTCCCACTAGGGCAGAGGATGCTAAGACAGTGGTTCGTATTTTGACTCGAGAGATAATCCCCCGCTGGGGGATTCCTCTCCAGCTCAATTCTGACAGAGGCCCCGCATTTACCTCCAGATTGGCAAAGAGCCTTTATAAGGCCCTTCAGGTGGACTGGAAGTATCATATCCCTTGGCACCCGCAGAGTTCTGGCCTCGTCGAACGCATGAACCGATCAAACAAAGACCGCCTGCGTAAAGCTACCGGGGGCACCTTTCATAACTGGAAGTCTGTCCTCCCGATAGTTTTGGCGGAAATCCGTATGTCCGTCAATCGGAATACAGGGTTTCCTCCATTTGAGATCCTAATGGGTAGACCGTTCCCCAGCCCCTGGGCCCGTCATCAGGTACTCACTGACCTCGGGGACCTCCAGCAGGTTAGGGATGAGTATGTCAGACAATTGATGATTTCTTTAGAATCCACCAGAGACGAAGTTACATTCAGATCTCCTTCCCTCCCAGGTACACCAACCCATCCTTTCCAGGAGGGGGACCAGGTCCTCATCAAGCACCTACAGAAGGGGAAACGTCCCGAGGATTTCGCCTACGGACCTCCCACCACTATTGTTGCCATCACCAGGACCGCCATTCTCACGGAGGCCAGCCCTACTTGGATCCACGCCTCCCGCGCCAAACTGGTTCCGTCAAGGCAAAGACAAAGACAAAGACAAAGCCAAAGACAAAGACAAAGACAAAGACAAAGCCAAAGCCAAAGCCAAAGACAAAGCAAAGGGGAGTCAAGCCCACGACAGCACAAGAGAGGTACTAGCGGACACCCCAGCACCCGATAACGGGGACCTAAAGGTCCCGACCTCCTACGCCATGATGGGACAAAGGGAGAGTATCGAGACCTCCGAAGATACAGAACCTCCAACTACGGCCCATACCCCTAGACAGGATGATGACACACCCCATGCCACCCAGCCTCACCAGTCATCCGCTGGTTGGGTGGAAACTATTATCATGTACCTTCTTTTGGCTTTTTTTTCACCCCTACGCTGACCCTCACCAATATGACGATTATGTTGCCCTCCGCAGACACATACGCAACCTCTCCCACAACAGGGAAACAATCTAGTGAGATGCAATGAAAAGAGGGGCCGGAGTATCCGGAGTAGATGCATTTGCGTGTTACCCCTTCCGCAAATGATATTTCCCACTATTCCGATGTGCTCCATCTGACATATGTGAGGTTTCCTGGTGAAATCCCATATGTCACCATCTCGCTAGATTCATCATATGTTCTTAATTAACATATGAGGAAAAGAGGGGATTGAAGGGATTTCATTCCCCTACACAGTTAAACATCCAGAAGCCCTTATGTATCTAAATAATATATTGCTGTAGTTTAGGAATGCGGCCCGCGGCTGTATCTCTGTAGAAGGTCGCGCATCTTTTATTATCTTGCAAACAGCTCACGTCCTTGCAGACTATGTCCTTGTATGCAAAGGCAGTAATCAGCTTAACCACAACACATAGAAAGGAACGTGGTCAATGTGTCCGTACAGTTTTTAGAAACCATAATATGAACTTTAGATAACTTGTTAAGAATGTGCATTTCTCAGAACTTCTGCAAGCGCTGCTTACGTGTGAAATGTAACCAACAATAATTTGTTTATGCCGCAAGAGATATGTTACCTCCGCCTCAGTGTGTCACGACTGATTAATGTGGTATTTTGTTTACGTTGACGCATATTGCTTTTCCACTTGCGTAAGTGGTTTTTACAATATAAAAGCTAGTGTTTTGAGTTCAGTAAAGCAGAGAGGCTATACCAACTGAACATCCGTTGTCTGTGTGTTCTTTCTGGTCCATTCTCTCTCCCAGTGCTGGACGAGTGTTTCCTCTACCGAGTGTCCATCCCACCAAAGGGTCAAGCGGCCAGTTAACCCCTTCACACACCCCGCAGCGAGAAAGGCTTAAAATACCTCTTATCCCTCAGTGTGCGCTTGTCAGGATAGAGAGACACCCAGCATGCAGACAAAACACAGTTAAGCAAGGAAACCCCCAATCGGAAAGAATGGTCCTAAGAATGGCCAGTATTAAACTGAATAGAGTACAGTATATATGAACAATATATATTGTTACCGGAATCCACCTGGTTCACTCGGGACGAGGCCGGGCCGGCACGGACAAGGATTGACTGGACACGAGTCTCTTCAGAAAAGGCAAACTTTATTGTGACATCATAGAATGCTCACACAGGATTGAATCGCAAAGAGTGAGCCCCGATCTCACTCCGACTAGGGGTTTTATACCCCGAATACATAATTAGGTACATCCCAATGAACCCACCCCGCTGTGACACTATCCCACCCCACGTGGGTCCGTACCTCCCATAATCGAATACAAAGATATTCCACACATTGGTCATAAATTGGCAAACTTCATGCTATTCTGACAATAGAGGATTTACCACTTTCTCTGGTTCCTGCCTATGCCCACCTCCCTAAAGCTTGTTTATTGTATATTCTAGATAAGGCCTCGTCTGGTTTCACACTCCCCTTTGTTCAACAGCTTGCTTCTCTGACCTTGATGTATCTATTCTTCATCCTGTCACTTGTGTGCCAGCTACGGCCTGGATTCTCGTTAGTTTTAATTGCTTTGCTGTTAGTCTAACACATTCCTAAGATTCTATGTAAACTACATCCTAATTTCAGCTAATATCTACTATTTAGATTCAAGTGAACCAATGTTCTGAGCAATATGGCCGCCTGGCTCAAGATGGCGGCCATCTCCTGGCCTGAGTCCCTTACATTCCCCCCTTGGCTCAAGTCTCAGATTCTCCCTCTGAGACTTGTAGCCACTACACTCCGCAATTGCTATTCTCAAATACCTCATACTTCAGGGGACCCATCCTTGCTGGGAACATGTCTTGTGGGATCATCAGTGGTATTTTTTGGGTTTGTGTAGGTGTCAGAGCTCTCTTGCATAGTGGCCATAGACATAGCCCTATGCGGTACAGGAGTATCCCTACCACTAGGATCACTACCACCATCAATATCATGGATCCAATCTGTAAGATAAATCCCAGGATTGATCCGAACCAGTCTCCGAATGCTCCAAACCCACGGAGTGGATTCCAGCCCTCGGCAGCAATCTGCCTAGCCGTATTCTGTAACTGGACTACCTTCTCTTGGTGATCCTGGATTACTTGGTAGTAGTCTGGAACCTCATGTGATGTGTTCCTGATGAATGTACAACACTCATAAGGCATTGTCATCTCACACAGTCCATTCAACGCTGCACTGATCGGTTCCAAAGCCATATCATGTATCATTTGTAACTTCCGGATCTCTCTCATCTCAATATTCAGCAACTGAATATCCATGCTTGTTTTATTCAGAATCTCATCCATCAAGTTATCATAGCTATTCATTCTCACCATCAACTCTCTTCCCCATCCAGTCCATGCTGGAAACCACTCCCATATTCGATCTTTCTTAGTGAACAGCTCTCTCTTCTGTTTTTCAAACACCAATGGGTACCTAGGGTGTAGTGCAGTGTCTGTGTCAGTATCGTCCCCCCGCACTCTCTGAATCGGAATCAGTCTGGCCAAATAACACATCTCTGTTATTGTAGGTGGTACCCATGTGTAACACACTCTCCCACAGCACACCTGATAACCCTCAGTCATCATAAAGGGTGATAGATGGAGTGTTCCCTTTCGCATTTCAACCATCATTCGTCCCAGGCGCAACAGGAGATCCAGTGCATTCCGTTTATCCACTGTCACATCTGCTATTATCTGTTGCTGTTCTCGGGTAAGTGTTACCGCCCTAAGTAAAAATAGCCTTGGCCCTGTTTCCATCCTGTATACATGCAAAGTCCAGTTAAATCTACTTGAATGACATGGATTGTCGCCTGTCCCTGAATTATTCCCTCCTAACTGAAAACACCACTCTGGTGGATACACCGGTCCGGAAATGGGGTAGTCAGGAGTGAACGCCTCTGGCTTCTTCTGGGGTTCAACAATATTGTGTATCGTAATATTTCCAGTTGCAAATGTACTTAAGTTCATAGGAATTGAAGCAAAAGGTATATGTATTGTCTCTGGGTGCAATTTGCTGCATACCCAGCACGCAGTCTGTCCAGACTTCTTTGCGTATGCATATTTAAATTTTACAAGCAGGTGCCCTCTTGGAGTGGTTTCCGTTCCTACATCACGCTTCTGTCTCCACATGGTACGGTTTTCCATTACTGGGTGTGTACCATTCCAGATATGGGAGATATCCACTTTCTCTGTCGCTTTTGGGCACTTTGGACATGCCCCCTGCGATAGTCCATAGATCAAATTAGCGAGGTACAGTATTAGCACCAAAAATGTCAAAATCCCTTGGGCAACTCTTTTCACAGTCACATAAACCCAATCCCTCCCCACCGGAATTTCAAAAGTAAAAGTCATCTCTGGTTGATCAAGGGTCGGGGAATCCCTTTGCTCCTCCATTGGTGGGTGGTCAGGCATTATTGTGTCCTTCAAAACACCCACTTGTTGAATCTTTTAGGTGCTCGAGACTGCGGTCTTTGTCAGCTTTAGCCTTAATGGATTGGTCTCGTTGGTGATAGTTACATAGTTACATAGTTATATAGGCTGAAAAAAGACATGCGTCCATCGGGTTCAGCCTCTCCCACATAACCTACTGCTGTTGATCCAAAAGAAGGCAAAAAACCCAGTCTGAAATGCTTGCCAATATGCAACATACTGGGAAAAGATTCCTTCTTGACCCCAGAATGGCAGTCAGATTTCTCCTTGGATCAAGAAGCTTTTACCCACATATTAAATATTATAACCCTTAATATTCTGTGTCTGCAGGAAGTCATCTAGTCGTTTTTTAAAAGTCTGTACAGTCTCTGACCCAACCACCTCAACAGGCAGAGAATTCCACAGCTTTATTGTTCTCACCATAAAATAACCCTTCCTATGCTTTAAGCTAAATTTTCTTTCTTCCAGTCTAAATGGATGACCCCTTGTCCTATGTATGGTCCTGTTAATGAATAGGTTATCAGACAATGGTTGATAATGGCCCCGTATATATTTATATAAGGTTATCAGATCCCCTCTAAGGCACCGTTTCTCTAAACTAAACAGGTTTAAGCTTGTTAATCTTGCCTCATAACTTAACCCTTCCATTCCCCTTATTAATTTAGTTGCCCGTCTCTGCACTTTTTCTAATGCTATAATATCTTTTTTTAAGACCGGTGCCCAAAATGGCACGGCATATTCAAGGTGCGGCCTGACCATTGATTTATACAGAGGCAAAATTATGTTTTCATCCCGTGAGTGAACTCCCCTTTTAATGCATGCCAATACTTTGCTTGCCTTGGCGGCTGCTGTTTGACATTGCACATTGTTACTTAGTTTGAAGTCTATGATTATTCCCAAATCCTTCTCCTGCTTGGATTTCCCTAACTCCGTAACATTTAGGGTATAAATTACTTGTGTGTTCTTCACTCCAAAGTGCATAACTTTGCATTTATCTACATTAAATTTCATCTGCCATTTAAGTGCCCAGTCCCCCAATCTATCTAAATCCCTCTGTAGCGAAGTAACATCCTGCTCACATTGTATTACTTTTCCTAGTTTTGTGTCATCTGCAAACACTGATACATGACTTTCAATGCCTATCTCAAGGTCATTTATAAATAAATTGAATAGTATTGGTCCTATAACAGACCCCTGAGGGACACCGCTTACCACTGGTGTCCATCTTGAAAATGTACCATTTATGACCACTCTCTGTACCCTATCTTTTAGCCAGTTTTCTATCCAAGAACAAGTATTTTCATCTAGACCAATTTTTCTTATTTAAATAGTAACCTTTTGTGTGGAACTGTGTCGAAAGCTTTGGCAAAATCTAAGTAAATCACATCCACTGCGACCCCCTGATCTATACTTCTACTTACTTCCTCATAGAACGTAATTAGGTTAGTCTGACATGATCTGTGTTTCATGAAACCATGCTGGTTTTTGCCAATAACATTATACCTCCCAATAAATTCCTGAATATTATCCCTTAGTAACCCCTCGAATACTTTCCCAGCCACAGATGTTAAGCTCACAGGTCTATAATTCCCAGGCACAAATTTTAAACCTTTCTTAAATATAGGGACCACGTCAGCTTTTCTCCAATCCTCTGGTACTATTCCTGAAAGAAAAGAATCTTGAAAGATTAAGAACAGAGGTTTACATATTTCAACACATAGCTCTCTCAGTACTCGCGGGTGAATTCCATCTGGCCCTGGGGCTTTATTCACATTCACATTGTTTAATTTCTGCAAAACCTTGTCCTGAGTCAACCAGTCACTTTGTATTAGTAAGTTTTTATTAATGAATTGCATGTCTCCTGTTATAGGTTTCTCTTTGATAAATACTGAAGAAAAATAATCATTTAAAATTTCTGCCTTATCCTGATCTTCAGTTAACAATAACCCTGACTCAGATTTTAGTGAACCTACATTTTCACTCTTAGGTTTTTTGGAATTTATGTACCTAAAGAATTTTTAGGGTTGGTCATGCTCTCTTTGGCTATTTCTTTTTCATTTTCTAGTTTAGCCCATCTAATCGCATTTTTACATGCTTTATTGGCTGCCCTATATGCTTTATAGGATGCCTCAGATTTATCAGATTTAAAAGCTTTAAATGCCTTCTTTTTATTTTTCATTTCCTTAGTTACCTTCCTACTAAGCCACATTGGTTTCAGTCTGTTTCTTTTATATTTATTAACCAGTGGAATATATTGAGACGTGTACTTTTCTAGTGTTAGTTTAAAGATATTCCACTTATCCTCAGTGTTTTTCCTTTATTTTAATAAAGTTGGCCTTTTTAAAATTATATGTTTTAGCATGCCCCTTTTGAATGTGTTTTTTTGAGTTTATTTCAAAAGTCACCATATTATGGTCACTGTTTCCCAACTGTTCCTTTACATTAATATTTGATAAAAGATCACATTATTTGTTATAACCAGTCCAGACAGTTATCCTCTCTAGTTGGTGTTTCTACCAGTTGTGACATGAAGGTATCATTTAAAATGTTCAGAAACCGGATTCCCTTTGCTGAATTACTAGTCCCACTATCCCAATTAATGTCCGGGTAATTAAAATCTCCAATAATTAAAGTGCTACCATGATCTGCAGCCTTCCTAATTTGCTCTAACAGTTGTTCTTCCTCATCATTATCTATATTAGGTGGTTTATAGCATATGCCAACCAATAGTTGACTTCCTGTTTATTCCCCAACGAAATATTACCCATAAGGATTCCACATTTCCCTCATCACTTTCCAGTTGTGTAATATTAGGCTTTAAATCCTGATTTACATATAAACACACTCCACCCCCTTTCTTATGTTTCCTATCCTTTCTAAACAATGTATAACCGTTTAAGTTTACAGCCCAGTCATGCGTTTCATCCCACCACGTTTCTGTTATTCCTATAATGTCGTATTGCTTAGTGTATGCTATTACCTCTAGTTCCCCCATCTTGTTATTGAGGCTCCTTGCATTAGCAAGCATACATTTAATGTTGTTGTCTCTACCCACACATGCTGAATGCGACTTTACATTACATGCCTCCACTGTTTCTGACATTACCCATCCCCCGGCTCCACCCCCCTTAGTCTGAGCTGAAAACCTTGCGCTATCTGCTCTGTCTCATTTTGTAAGATACTGTATCCCTCCCCCCTTCCACTAGTTTAAAGTCTCCTCCAACCTTTTAACCATCCTCTCCCCTAGCACAGCAGACCCTCTTCCATTCAGGTGCAATCTATCACAACTATACAGATTGTACCCAGTGCAAAATGAGCCCAGTGCTCTAAAAAAACCCAAAGCCCTCCTTCCTGCACCAAGCTTTAAGCCACGCATTGACCTCCCTAATCTCCCGCTGCTGCTTTCCACTGTAGCACGTGGCACAGGTAGGATCTCAGAAAATACTACCTTGGAGGACCTCTTCTTCAGTTTACTTCCTAATTCCCTGAAATCATTCTTCAGGTCCTTCCATCTTCCTGCTTACTTTGTCATTGGTACCAATATGGACCATGACAGCTGAGTCATCTCCAGCCCCTCCCAATAATCTATCAACTCTGTCAACCACATGCCTAACACGGGCCCGGCAGACAGCAAACTGTCCGGTTAAGGCGATCAGCGCGAACAGATTACCCTATCTACTCTCTTAATAATAGAGTCCCCTACCACCACAACCTGTCTAGGCTTACTTGCCCTCTTTATCCCTCCCTTAACTTGGTGGGCTGATCCCCCTGCTGTTAGAGGGAGCAGCCTCCTCCAGTACTGCTACACCTGAGCTGATGCACCCAACATCTTCGCTCAAAGGGGCAAATCTGTTGGTGTGCGCAAGATCAGGACTAGCCAACCTTTTCCTCTTCCCTCCCCCCCTGCTACCACGTGTCACTGACACCCAGCCACCAACCTGTTCCCCGGTTAACTCCACTCCTCCCACACCCCTAGATTCCTCAACTATACTTTGCTCCGTGAGAAGCAGGCTCCTTTCAAGATTGTCAATCTGCCTCAGCGTTACGATTTGCCCTTCCAGATCTCCAATATGAGCTTCCAGAAGAGCTACACATTCACACTTGCTACAGAGATATGGACCCTGGAAGGATTCCTCCAGACATGCATATATGCAGCAGGATGTGCACTGGGTCAAACTTCAAGCTTGCTAACACTCATACCCACACAAGAGAATATATCACAATTGATACCTGTTATTTGAACTCCTGTTTTTAAACTCCACTTGAAAATAGCCCACTTAGGAGTAGACCACTACAAGCCCTTGTGAGCAAGCTCAGTGAGCTGCCACTGAGTTTATGTAGCCATACAAGTGAAATCACCTGACAGGCTACACGCCCCCAATTAACAAGTCACCAGCCACCCAGGGAAAAAAAAACAACCAAAAAGCACAACAGAAAAAAAAAAACCAGCAAAGAGAAATTAAACAAATAAATAAACCAGAGGTTTCTCTCCCTCTAGAGATACAAACCACAGACCAGTACAGGTAGAATTCCTGTTTTTAAACTCCACTTGAAAATAGCCCACTTAGGAGTAGACCACTGCAAGCCCTTGTGAGCAAGCTCAGTGAGCTGCCACTGAGTTTATGTAGCCATACAAGTGAAATCACCTGACAGGCTACACGCCCCCAATTAACCAGTCACCAGCCACCAGCCATTCCACTCTGGTTCAGGATTAGCTGCAGCTGTCTTCAGTCTGGAGTGATGTATCCACGGGACCACCTCGACAACCTTCACTGCTGTAGGGGTTGATAATAGGACAAGGTAAGGACCTCTCCATTTTGGGCTTAGTGGGTCATTTTTCCACTCCTTCACCCATACCGAGTCACCTGGACAATACTTATGCAGTGAGGGATACAAAAAGTGAGATATATTATCTCCCACCCAAGTATTTAGCTTTTGCATTGATTTACCCAACAATACAACCTGTTCATTCAGTTTAGTTTCACCCAATGCCCGAAGGTCCCCCCTTAGTCCATTAATTAGAGGAGTAGGCCGTCCAAACATAAGTTCGTATGGACTTAGCTTCAATTGGGGGGTTGGCTTGCACCTAATGTGCAATAAAGCTATCGGCAGCACATCCAACCAGCCTAGTGACGTCTCTTGGCACAGTTTGGACATTAAAGTCTTTAGTGTTCTGTTCATTCGCTTGACTTTTCCCGAGCTCTGGGGCCTGTAAGCCGTATGTAGCTTCCAGGTTATGCCCAACAGATGGGCAAGCTGCTGCACACAGTTCTGTATGAAAGCTGGGCCATTGTCCGACCCTATTTCAAGGGGAAGTCCATACCTTAGTATAACTTCTTTCATTAGACTTCTCACCACTTACGTTGTCTTCTCTGTCCTTGTGGGGAAAGCCTCCACCCATCCTGTTAGAGTGCACACCATCACGAGCAGATACTTGTATCCTTAGCAAGGTGGTAGCACCGTAAAGTCTATTTGTAACAATGCCATTGGGGACAGCCCGACTGGCTGTTTTCCTGGAGGTTGAGATGGGCCTGCTCTTGGGTTATTCTTGGCACATGTCACACACTGCTGGGCTATTGATTTGCAGATTACTGACAGTCCCGGTATGTAGAAATGTGGCTCCAGTTGCTGCTCCATCATTTCTCTTCCTCCATGAGTACTTGCGTGAAGTGCTCTCACGATCTCTGGAGCCAATGTTGCTGGCAAGACTATTCTCCTGTCTGCCAATTGGAACCATCCATCTTCTCCATATTCTCCTTGTTCCTCCGACATCCACTTCTTCTCCTTCTCCGAATACACAGGTATCCATTCACTCAACGGAGCTGGTAATAGTGGGGCTACCACTACTGATCTGGCCTTGTATCTCTCGAATTCCTCCTGTTTTCCCCAGATGAATTCTTCTCTTGGTTGGTAATGCCGCCAGGCGAAGTACAGCAGGTCTCGCCTCTTCTGCACATGTCTTACTGCTGGCACAAAGAAGTTCATCACACTTTTCTTCATTTGTGGCAGGTTGTTTTCGATAAGGGTCTCTCTGAGGAAGAACTTCACCAGTGGGGCTTGATATTCTTCTGCTCCCAGTTCTCCCAGGCTTAGCAGCATTCTCGTGATTCTCAAATTGTTATGAGGGTTAGCTGTTAGATTGTCAAAACGTTCGGCGAAATTTTCTGCTCGTTCAATTTCAGTTACTCCAGTATCTTCTCCATCCTCCCCCACTAATTTTACACCGAAGAACTTCAGCATCATCTTGTACGCTCGGCGGAGTCGTTGCTGAATTTCGGAGGTGTTAATCATCAGACGTGCTTCTTTGGGACTCAGAGTGTTGTGGACAAAAATGTATATATTTGCTTTTATAATATTCAAAGGCCTAGAAAGAGGCCTAGAAAAATGCTCATTTAAGTAGTTTAAGTGGTTAATAAGGATTTAAGAATTAAATGCATATTATTGTTTAACACGCTATCTTAGCCGATTGTTTTGTACGCACATGTAGTTTCTCTTTCCAAGTATCAAGAAGAGAATGTTTTGGAACATCTTGGAACGTCCTGTAACAACGTCCTTGATGGCTAAGGGGACAAACGGAGAAGCTGATGTTTTATTTCCTTAACTGTTATTAAACAAAAGTCTGTAATTTCACAATACTAATGACGAATAGAATGTTGGGCAACAGCCTGTTTTCGTTACGTGCGAAGTAGCATAAAAGCCTTGTAAATTGTCAATAAAGGTCAGAGGAATCATTGGCTTTGAAGCCACATAGACGTATTCCTTGTCTGTGTGATTTCTTTATGCGCGCATATATCTGATTTCTCCACCGAATTAGAACAGAGACTGGCATCCGAGGAAGGACTCCATTGTCCACTTCAATTTGGCACCCAACGTGGGGCCCTGGGTTACACGCTTTATCCAGTGTGTCACCAACGAGGATTTCCTGGCGGGACCACACCAGAACAGGAGCCTGATCAACTTCGTAACCTCACAGGTAAGATACCTTTTGATATCTTATCGGTGACGTGTTCTGGTTTGTGATCCTACCCCGGGAAACCCCAGTGTGACACTTGGGAAAGGCATCAAAAGTGGGGTTTTATTTAACTTTGCCCAGGTGCCCGTTATACTGACCCACGAACCGCATGCCAGTTGTCTGCTTGTTTGTACGTGTCTGTTCACGGTTCTTTGTATTGATGGCATATTTCCTGATAGAACTTGTATTTTGGTTGTTAATCAGAGAGATTATCGTGATCCAGCGGAACAAGTGGCGTGTACCTGGTTAGTTATCTCCAGCGGTAACAGGTGATGTGATGAAATAGACGCATACCTGGTAGTAGGACTTTCCTAACGATAACAGGCGATCACAAGCTTGGTGGTAGGACGCGATATATCTCTGATTGAAGTATAGTTTGATTTACAGTCAGAGGAGTTTTTGTGGGTACTGGGATAGATGATGCATTAGGCGTATCTATTAGGAACTCACAAGAATATATATATCTAGTAGGAACAGGTGACCCTGTAGGATATATATGCTGCGCGATGGAGAGGTGCTAGCTACACCTTTCTAGCAGAGTCCTATGTTTGGAATATAGGGGAGGACGAGACGCTTTATTGTCGTGGTAACAAAGAGGACACGATAGATAGAGGTCTATCTTCCTTTCTGACTGTTGATAAACTACGTGAATTGAAAGTGACCGGGAAAACAAAGCTAACAATCGAGAATGGGAAATGAAAAGAGTAGCCATACTGGTTGGTTGTCGCCATGCAAGTTAGTTGAAGAAAGGACAGGCAAAAGAAATGTGACAAAACTAAAGATTTTAGGCAGGATTTGCGAATTAGATAATCCCAGATTACAGGTAGAAGAATGGAAACATGTGTTGAAGAATAAGAAAGGAATGTTGATTGATAATGGTTTATGGAATGTTGCACAGGCTTGGTATAGGGTAGCAAAAGAAATTGAGAACGAAGGGTGGATAGAAACATTAGATAAGAAGAAAGGAAAAAATAATTACTATTATCTCACTCCAAGTTCTGAGCCTCCTTCCTATGGTGAGGTATCCAAAAAGAAAATAATAACCCCAACCCAAACGACAACTGCCCAAAAACAGCCGACAGGTCTCTACCCTGTTTTATGTATCGATGGGTCGTACTACACCACTCGTCCTGTCACTTCCTCATTTACAGCCACAAGCCAGGTACTGACAATATACCCTATTATGCCTCACTTGCCCAATTTAGATACCGCCCTCCAAATGATAGACGGGACCGGTGACCCGGGTCAACTATTTTTCTCAGTAAATCGTACTGATGATTCCCTAACGTCCCACATAGGGTTACCTGCAACCACACCCCAGGTCACCCGTAGCCAGCCCACACTTTTTCCACCCCAGCAAACTGACACCACGTACCCTTTCTATCGAAACACCCACAACAGTCCCCCCTTGGTCATATCCATTTAAGGGTACTTATAAGTGCAGGAGGTGAAAAGTAGGGCTGAGCCGAACACCCCCCGAGTTTGGTTCGGGCCCGAACCCGAACTTTCCATATGTTCGGATCCGAACCCGAACTCAATGCAAGTCAATGGGGCTGAAAATTCGGTTTTTAGAGTGCCCTCCAAGAGGGCATATATGCTATATATTTGCCATAAAAGGTGTATGGGGGTCCGGGTAGTGCCCTGGGGGTCAGGAAACAAGGACAAAAAGTAAAAAAAAACGTTTTTAAAGGGACAGTGAGTTTTCCATGAAATAAGGGTTAAAAATAAAAACGAAAAATTCCTTCAAATATCGTGCCTAGGAGGTCCCCATAACCTGCCCGTGAAGTGGCGGATTTCTAGGATGTATAGAAACACTTAAAAACAAAAAAAATGACATTTCAAATGACGGTAAATGCTTTTCCTTTAATCTATCCATAACCAACTGCTTGGGACGGCAGTCTGTATTGAAAGATGAGACATTTTCGGACACGCAGAAAAAAAGTTTACAGATTTTTTGGCGTTGAAAAGCAGGAGAATGGAAAATTCTAGACCAAATAGCCGATTTGGAGTGAGATAAATGGGAGAACTTTTCTGGCCTGGCCATTTTGACCTAGAATTTTCTCCTCAGTCACCCTCCCGAGCTCCACCTTTCTCTGAACAACCCTGTCAGGGTCATAGAAAAAAAAAATGGTATAAAATAATCGGCGGTTGGACAGGGACGCCTGTTCCGACTCATGTAAATGTATGCAAACGAAATGATGAATTTTTTATAAGTGGGATGAAAGTTATTTTAAACCAGAATCTGATAATCTATAAGATGCGGATGATAGTTTATGACTCAATGTGAGAAGAGGTTAGGAAAGCCTATCCTAGATATGACAACTACAGGTTGCTTGCCAGTAGAGAGCATTACGAAGGACATGTATGTATGTATGTATGTCAGAGATGTAAAGCACGGTAAGCCAAGACCAAAAGCAGAATAGACAGGTGAGACATGACACCTGCTTTGTTTATGACATGATCCCATGGTTGGTTGTTTGCCAGGAGACTATGCGTTGTTTACTATTGTAGTGTATATGTGGAGTACAAGACGTACGTATGCGGAATTATTATACTTGTAGATAGAATCGTTTGTGTATATTAATGGAGTACCGCCCTAATGGTTTATTATTTTAGGAGAAAAAGAAGAAGAAAAAAAAAGAGGAAAAAATAGTTTTTATACGAAATATTCTCGGGAGAGATAGGCTACGTATTCTATCAGTATTGCTCTGCAGGACAGGGTGCTACGGACCCGGGTAGAATTAAGTGTTCAGGAAAAAATGTGAGCTTTAAATTAACCCGTATTATGTTTGTTTTATGTAAAATAAAAAATATAAAAAAATAAAATAATAGTGAACTCTGTGCAGTTTCAACGTGGAGCGGGTTTTTCCCTGCTGAAATATTTTATTTTGCTTTAAAATAGATATGGTATACTGTCAGTATCAGAAGATTGCAGGTATTTATTTCCTAGTTAATTTAGAGGATTTTCTAGTTAATGATGACCCCACAGACGGAGTGTGACCCAGCTAAGTACATGATAAAGCTACTAATGTGAGGAAAGTTTTAACCTCCAATTCTCTAACAACTGAGGATATTAGTTACAACAGTCTAGTGATGCCTGCTGATTCAATATTAATTTGCATAAACCGGAAAGGCGTCAGCAGCCCCGAGTATTGGCACCACATGACGTTTCTGCCTACCATCAAGATACCCCAGCGCAACTAGCTGTCTTCCGCGAGTCTCCTGCAATATTCCCTCCTGTACCCTGATAATGTCACTCTCACCTGATATCAGAGTCTTAACCCCGCTACTCTCTTTCCTTTTCCTGGGGGGTGATTCCGATTGTGATTCTGATTCTGGTAGTGTTGATGCTGTTAACTATGAGGAATTTTCAATCAATTCTGTTCAACTTCCCCCCTCGCCCCCACCCTTTCTGCCAGAAGAAGGAAAAGACACAAAACAAGCGCAACTACACGCACTCACACAGGTTGCAGTGCTAAAGGGAAAATTCACATGGAATGTTTAGTACACCAGAAGCTGATATTAAATCATTTAGCAGACACAGGAAAAGGAACTCGAGCAGCTTGTCACACTACTAGTAACCCAGAGCTAAAAGATAAAGTGTGCTTACCTAAGGCACTCTATCCGGCTGTAGTACAATAGGCACATGGGCCCTCCTCACACCTCTCAAATACAATGATGAATGCTCTCATCGGTCTACACAATCTGTCACCTTTCAAAATACTGTTTCCATCAACAATTGCAATTACAGTCTGACAGCCTGGTAACGAATGTCACAAGTGTTTCAAACATATTAACTGATATCTATGGTCAGGTGTTCTCTTGCATTCCAAACCCTGAAAGTATTGACGGCACCCATCAACTAGTCCCAGGAGATTGGGTACTAGTGAAGAAGTTTCTTCAGAAAAATCCACATGAGCCCAGATATGACGGTCCTTTCCGGGTCCTCCTCACAACAGCAACATCAGTAAAGCTGGAAGGAAAAACGACCTGGATCCACGCGTTCCACTGTAAAAAGACCTGTACACCAGAAACGGATGAGACAACAGCCCAAACATGATTATGTATATCCTTCTCATTTAGGGGGTGGGAATCCAGGGGCAAAATGTGGCTGTCATAATGGGACAAGCTGCTGTTGCTATGGTGCAAGTTGTTGTGGGGGAACAAGTTGGCATTGACATAATTCCACAGGTTGTCAAACAGATTGCTGATGGCACGGAAGTTGCTACTGCCGAAAACAAACTAACCACTTTTCTGGTACAATTCCTCTAACACTCGAGTGTCCACTTACACCTTTAACTATCGTGATGTAATCCCTTGCCCAGGCCCCCGCCTGCAGTGTATCTGGAGAAATGGGATCCAAAACAATTATGAAATATACATGTGCATTACCAATAACTATTGGGGACAGGAGTGTGGTAGTTGGGGATCAGTGGGATGGAATACTGGGGTTCCCTGGGGACACAAAACACAAAACGCCCTAGACGAGAAAGATAACAATGGTAAATCACTTCTTGCCTGCATGACACTGAAAATGGCCCCAAACACATGCCCCACCCAGGAATTGCAGGAATCAGATGATGACACAGTATTTAAATCTAGAACAGGGGCGACGGCACAGAAACTAATCATAATCCCCAGAATATCCTGGACCCGGGGGGGTCAGAGAATCCCTGGAGCCTGGGAAAATTCCGCCTACGAGATATGTACCTTGCCCCTGACTGGGTCCCTCCGCACCCACAGCCCAAACCCCTTAATCACCACATGATGCTCTCTTCCAATGGTATAGTGGCCATCACTGATCCCACGTTCGAGGATACTATGGCCATTGAAACAGGATACTCAGATATGAATGTTTGGTTAGAATGGATGAAATATAGCGCTCAGTCCCACAACAGAACCAATTGCTATGTGTGTGGTACTGCTAGGCCCCATCTAGGTACGGTACCCCTCAATATCCCAGAGGATGTCGAGGAATGCTTTCTCAGTCTGTTTACCAGCACCACTCTAAGTCACGATGCTTGCAGAGCATGGAAGTCCAAATACCCTCCCCAGACACAAAACCCCAGACTCTCAGAAAGTATCACCATCTACCCCGGGAACTACTGAAAAAAAGCACAACGAAAGGGGCACCAGGTACTCAACAAAAGGGCATAACCCAAACAACATGAAAAACGAATCAATTTGCACAAAGTGCAACTAGAGTACCAAGAGTAGGTTAATTTTAATAATACACATAAACAAACAATGAATGAAAAATTGCAAGGTTGGTAGTAGAGGGTGTGGAGGGTGGGACATTGACCACCAATCAATAAGCAAAATTGCACAATGAAAGGGTAAAAGGGTCTATACCTCAGCGGTTCAAGCCACCTACATAACCAGTAATGTAATAAGGAGTACCAGACAGCATATAGCAAACCCAAACAACTACCCTCACCAACCAAAATACAGTTAAAAACAACAACAAGGAGGCATAGCTTAAGCTAGTATCAAGAAGAGAATGTTTTGGAACATCTTGGAACGTCCTGTAACAACGTCCTTGATGGCTAAGGGGACAAACGGAGAAGCTGATGTTTTATTTCCTTAACTTTTATTAAACAAAAGTCTGTAATTTCACAATACTAATGACGAATAGAATGTTGGGCAACAGCCTGTTTTCGTTACGTGCGAAGTAGCATAAAAGCCTTGTAAATTGTCAATAAAGGTCAGAGGAATCATTGGCTTTGAAGCCACATAGACGTATTCCTTGTCTGTGTGATTTCTTTATGCGCGCATATATCTGATTTCTCCACCGAATTAGACCAGAGACTGGCATCTGAGGAAGGACTCCATTGTCCACTTCAAGAGGTCTGGAGTAAAAATTTCGGCCTTGTCCTTGATTTGGGAAAAGCCATTGGATATAAAAATGGTTGTCTTCGAGCAATTCGTCATCAGCAACCCATTTTCGTAGAATAATATCAATAAATTCTCCTTTTGGTTCGAATTTTCTCCAATTCATATAAAATTCGTAGTTCAGCATTGGGTCTTCGTCATCTTGCTTGCAGAGGAGGACTTTGGAGACTTGATCAGGGGGTACCAGTGGCTTTGCAGCAGCCTTCGCTGCCTGGTCAGCCCGTCTGTTTCCTTTAAGGATTTCATTATGTCCTTTCTGGTGGCCACGACAGTGCATGATACTGACAGCAGTTGGTTTCCACACCGCTTCCAGCAGGGCCGCGATATCAGCTGCATACTTTATCTGTTGTCCTGAAGAGGTGAGTAGTCTTCTTTCTTTGTAGAGTGCACCATGTGCATGGACAGTCATAAAAGCATACTTGGAGTCGGTATATATATTCACCCTTTTTCCTTTAGAAAGTTCGAGGGCCCTGGTCAGGGCTGTTATCTCAGCCAGTTGTGCAGACGTATCGCCTGGTAGGGCTTTGGCTTCGATAATTTCTTCTGCTGAGACAACTGCATAGCCGGAGACCTTTTTCCCATCATCCATATAACTGCTACCATCAGTAAACAATTGTAGGTCGTATTTGTCTAAAGGTATATCTTTCAGGTCTGGTCTGCTACTGAATACTTCTTCCATGACTTGGAGGCATTCATGATTTGGGTCCTCTTCACAGTCAGGCAGTAGCGTAGCTGGGTTTAAGGTAGCGATGAGGTCCAGATGAACCCGTGGATTCTCACACATCATAGCTTGGTACTTCGTCATCCGGCTATTACTGAACCAGTAACTTCCTTTTACATCAAGCAGGGCTTTTACTGCATGTGGCACCTTGACATGAAGAACTTGTCCAAGGGTCAGCTTGTCTGCCTCTGCGATGAGCATTGCGGTGGCTGTCACTGCTTTCAGGCATGGGGGTAGGCCACAGGCCACGGGATCAAGTTGTTTGGATAGGTAGGCCACAGGCCTATGCCATGAGCCAAAGTTTTGGATCAGCACACCTGTTGCTGTTTGGTTATGTTCATGCACATACAGTTGGAAAGGCTTGCTGTGATCTGGCAATCCCAGAGCTGGGGCCTCCATCAGAAGGGTCTTCAATTTCAGAAAGGCCGCTGCCTGTTCCTCTTCCCAGAGGAAGGGGTCATGCTGTCCCCCCTTGGTGGCTTGATGTAGGGGTTTGGCAATGTCTGCAAAATTGGGGATCCATAGGCGACAGAAGCCTACAGCTCCTAGGAACTCACGGACCTGTCTCCTTGTCTTTGGCTGGGGTATACGGCATACTGCTTCCTTTCTCTCAGCTCCCAGTGCACGCTTAGTACCTGTTAATTGAAAACCTAGATATTTTACCCTTTCTTTACATATTTGTGCTTTCTTTCTGGAAACCTTGTATCCTGCTTGGCATAGCAGATGCAGCAGGGCCTTTGTGGCAGAGAGACAGTCTTTTTCCGTAGGGGAAGCAAGTAATAAATCGTCTACATACTGTAGTAAAACAACCTTGTCTGGCTGAGCGTTGAAGGACAGGAGGTCCTGGCTGAGCGTGCAACCAAAAATCGTGGGCAAGTTTTTGAATCCTTGAGGGAGGCGTGTCCAGGTCATTTGATGACGCGCTCCCGTAGTACATTCCTCCCACTGAAACGCAAAAAGGGACTGGCTTGCGGGAGCCAGATGGATGCAAAAGAAAGCGTCTTTTAAATCAAGCACTGTGTAATATTTTGTTTCGCCAGGAATTAATGCCAATAAATTGTATGGATTGGGCACTACAGGGTGCAGGGTAACTGTGGCCTCATTAACGGCCCTTAGGTCTTGGACTGGGCGGTATTCTTGTGTGCCCTCTTTCTGTACTGGCAGTAATGCGTGTTCCACGGTGACAAGCAGAACTTCAAGATCCCATGGTCTTTAAGTCTCTGTAAATGTGTTTGAATATTCTGCTTGGCTTTCTGCGGAATATGATATTGTCTTAGAGCCACAGGCGTAGCACCTGGTTTCAGATCAACATACACCGGAGGAATATTTACAGCTAACCCAGGCGGGTTCTCTTCTGCCCAGACTCCAGGGATTTCCAAGAGTAGTGTGTACGGGTCTGGGGCAGCCGGCGGGGTTGGTGCCGTGCGCCATTCTTCTTCTCTTGGCATAATTACTGCAATTTTTACAGGTTGGGTATTCTGGCTGGCTGGGTTGTACTGCCGTTCAGAGCTGCCACTCTCAGGCAGATCTAATCTAGCGTGATCCCCGGGAAGAAATGTAATTTGGGCTTGCAATTTGCAAAGGATATCCCGCCCCAGGAGTTGGATGGGACATTCAGGCATATACAAAAATTCATGTTCTACATTGTGCCCTCCCACACTACATTTCCGTGATGCAAGAAAAGGATACTTAGCAGATACCCCCATCGCTCCCATAATATCAACCTCATTCCCCATTGGGGGTGCAATTTGCTGTGTTACAACAGAATATTCAGCGCCAGTATCAACCATAAAAATTTCAGCTTTGTCTCCCACCCTTACTGTGACCGTGGGCTCGTGATTACCGAGTGGGATGGGCCCAGGTCCGTGTCAATATATACCTTGTCCCTCAAATGACATTCCCGCCAAACCCACAAAACCCGAACCGGCAGTGTCATTTTGTTCATACCTGCCATTGTTTACTTGCCCGTTGGAGGCACCGTGACCTCCTGAGGCGCCCGCCTCTCCCTGTACCCCATTATTCTCTGATCTCTGAGGGCATTCATTTTTCCAGTGACCTTCACCCCGGCAAATTGCGCACTGATTTAACCCCAAGCGTTCCCTAGGGTCTCCCCTACCTCTCCCTCTACCCCTTGCTCTTCCTCTATCAGGGGCCCCCCTCCCATTACCCATGTAACCAACCACACCAGTCTGTCCCCTTTGCTTCCGTATCTCCTCCCGTTTTCTTCTAAATCCCGGTTGTGATATACTTTATTAGCAATTTCCACTAATTCACTAATTCCTTTCCCAAGAAATCCATCCAATCTCTGTATTTTGTTACGTATGTCCCGCTGTGACTGACTCACAAAGGAGGAATTAACCAGCCGCTGATTCTCTGTAGCCTCCGGGTCAATTGGACTATACATCCTATATGCATCTAGCAACCTTTCCAAAAATGCACTCGGGGTTTCTTTTATATCCTGCACAATATCTGCTATTTTACCCATATTTGTGGGCTTCTTCCCTCCCTCTTTAACCCCCATTATCACTGCTGTGCGGTATGTTTGTAAGTGAGCTATACCCTCATTAGTATTGTACAGCCATTTGGGATCTGTTTTGGGGTAATGTTCCTCCGCCCACGCTTCTGGATTAACTAAAGCGTCTTCCACTGCCTGGGTTAAAAGGATTTTCCGGGCGCTGTTATTAATACGGGCTCTTTCCTCTGTTGTAAACATTGTAAGCAGTAGTTGCTGACAATCTGCCCAAGTGGGATTATGTGTGAGCCTAACTGATTCTATCATACTGGCCACTGTCGCAGGATTTGCAGAATAAAGTGGTGTATGTGTCTTCCAATTAAACAAATCTGTTGTCGTGAACGGGACATATGTGAATTGTACCGGCCCCGGCTCTCCGTTCTCTAATGGGGGACCTGGTACTTCCCGCAAGGGGAGCTGCAGTTTACTCTTCCCTGGGTTGTGCTGATATACATCTCGGGGTTTATATATATTATTGGCAGCCCGTGTGGTAGCCCCAGGATCTCCATCCCCATCTCCACTCCCTTTAGGGGTTACTCGTCGGTAAACGGCCCCGTCAGGCATCTCGATCTTTTCTGCAATAACCACTTCATCCCCTTCATCCTCTGCCACCTCCTCCGCGATATCACGAGCTGGAGCTGAGGGAGCAGGCGGGTTAATAGCAGCAGCCTGCCCCCTCCTCTCTGCCCGCTCCACCGCGGCACCCAAAGCCTCCCTGGCTGCCCCGTAGCAAGACGGGTATGGTGGCGGAAGAGAATCAATCTCCTCCGGGTGTCCTGCCAACACCGGTTTACCCTTTGCATCCTGGCGAGGGGTTTCTTGTTTCTTATTTTTCCCTCCAACATAATAAAATGACTCTTATCCCTAACACAATACCTCCATATATCTATATACGGGTACTGATCAGGGTGACCATACCTTCCAGTAATACAGGAATGCATCTTCTGTATTAACTCTGGATCCATAGATCCCTGCTCTGGCCATTCGGGGACCAACATCGGCCAAACTATAGTACATAACAATTTTAATTTTTCTTTACCCAATTCCACACCATAGTGGTGTGTCTCATACAGCGCCTCAAAATTACGCACCATATATTCCAGGGGTGTTTCGCCCTCCTTTGCCTTCTTGGGTTTAGATGACCCATTACCCATGGTTACTCTTGAAAGTAATAACTTCTTCACAATACAGATATTACTTTTGGCAAAACACCTTTAAATCAACTGTCTGGTACTTCAAACAACAGTTCTCTCGTGTCGTATTCGCTTCCTCCATTGGTAGCCAACTGCAGTCGCCTGAGCTGGAAATGTACCTCCGGAGTCCACTCTCAGATTTGCTTCCTTGCTAAGCAAGTAGGCGCACAATCACTCCCAATACTCTCAGCAATCACAGCACGTACATGTACCAGATACATTCAGCACAAAACAGTACATAAACAATTCTACTCTTTCCCTGTAGCCTAGGGATCACTCGCACCTGCAGTCAACCGCTACGGTGTCCAGCAGCCGTTGCCGTACCGGTAAAGGCCTGGATCCCAGACAAGCCCCCAAAAATGTTACCGAATCCACCTGGCTCACTCGGGACGAGGCCGGGCCAGCACGGACAAGGATTGACTGGACACGAGTCTCTTTGGGAAAGGCAAACTTTATTGTGACGTCACAGAATGCTCACACAGGATTGAATCGCAAAGACTGAGCCCCGATCTCACTCCGACTAGGGGTTTTATACCCCGAATACATAATTAGGTACATCCCAATGAACCCACCCTGCTGTGACACTATCCCACCCCACGTGGGTCCGTACCTCCCATAATCGAATACAAAGACATTCCACACATTGGTCATAAATTGGCAAACTTCATGCTATTTTGACAATAGAGGATTTACCACTTTCTCTGGTTCCTGCCTATGCCCACCTCCCTAAAGCTTGTTTATTGTATATTCTAGATAAGGCCTCCTCTGGTTTCACACTCCCCTTTGTTCAACAGCTTGCTTCTCTGACCTTGATGTATCTATTCTTCATCCTGTCACTTGTGTGCCAGCTACGGCCTGGATTCTCATTAGTTTTAATTGCTTTGCTGTTAGTTTAACACATTCCTAAAATTCTATGTAAGCTACATCCTAATTTCAGCTAATATCTACTATTTAGATTCAAGTGAACCAATGTTCTGAGCAAGATGGCCCCCTCAAGATGGCAGCCATCTCCTGGCCTGAGTCCCTTAACATATAAATACTGAACCCATAGGGACAAGAGAGATATCACTGAACAAATACAAAATCAGAGGTCAGTACACAGAATCAGTATAATATATAACCATACAGAGAATATAGAGAAAAACCAAAGTCCAAATACCATAGTCAGGATCAGCACACAGAATAAATGTAAACCAAACAGGGACCAGAGCAAAAATCAGAACCAAGAATACTTAGCCAGAAGTCAAACCAGGAGATCATGAACACTGATAATCAGGAACGCACTGAGGGGTAACTAGAAACTACGGCAGGGCACAGAGTTAATTCAGTTGCTTCTCTATAAAGCCCGTCTAGGTCTCTGACCAGATGCAGAAGTCCCAGATACTAGATTGCCAGAATGTCACCCTCTCTGGGAAACCTTACTGCAGCACCAGCTGGCAAGACAGTGCTGTTCCTTCCTTTCAGTTCAGGGTTTCCAAAATGTGGAAATCCCTGCAGATCTCTAACGCAATTCGCATAGGTAGGCAACTTGCATTGTGTACGATGCGCAAATTGCACTTCACTCTGATCTTGCATACTTTTTGTACGCAAGTTCCGTAGCACCTGCGCTGAATGATGGATCAGAACTGCACGTGCACATGATGATGTTAACACATTGATCGTGCTGACATCCTCAGTGACCTGTGCAGTGACTGGTAGTTGGAAATTTCAAAATCTTGGCTGCCTGGAGATGCTTGTGTGGTCAGAGGAAATTTCTTCACATCACACACGATTATCTGGAGAACAGGGTGGTCAGGGTGTATATAGAGTATCCCTTTAACATATATCAAGATGGAGCTAATAAGGATATATAGAATAAGGGCATAGAGAAATTTCTGTGGAAAAAGTCGTATTGCCACACCGGGCCGTAACATAAAAGCACTAACTGTGAGCTGCATGGCAAAAGGCACAGATCTGGAGGCCACTTTTGGTTCTCTGCCTGTAGTAAGAATGCCTGAAATCCTGAACCTTCTTCTATATATCAGGTGCCTTGATACAAAGACAGTCACTGGAATATTATATTGAAGTATATTGAATTCCTTAAACCATCATGAAGAAAGGCAGATGAAACCGGCTCAAAACTTCCTAACATTTGTCAAAGGAGGCTCAAGGAAGCTGCTGGCTTTTATGGAATGGAAAACCAGATATTACAGATCCCCTTTGCTTTAAAAACTATTTAACCCACAGCAGTGTCATCCTCGCAGCTGGCATTTTCTCTAATCGTAATAAATCAGACAGCGGAAACTAGACGGGGAGTGATATCATCATGTTTTCTGTGAGTCGTAGCGTACGATCTTATCAAATTAAGAAGGGAGAGGGTTGGTGTAAGTGATGGATGGAGCTCATTTTATACAGAATGAGAATATTGACTTAGGCTAGCATGTTGTGCATAGCATTGATATACCACAGGAGAGGCGCACACGGCAGCATAGTCGGGAAGATGCCTTGAGGAATTAGTCATTGGCTACCAGAGGTGCCCATTATGATAATGCAGACAGAAATCCACTCAAAATGTAAACACTGAAAACACATTAGTATTCAGACAGATGATCACAAGCCTGGTAGCAGATAGGATTAGAAAAATAAATCTTAATGAAAGAATGTTGCAGGTTATAAAAAATTTAACTCCTATCGTGCCACACACATTTGTAAAGCAAAATGATCTAACTCTTTTATGCTATTTATCAGCTATTTGTACCTTAGAATAGTAAAAAAAAACAATGTTTACTTTCAGATACATGTAATATGCATTTATATAATGTGTAATGAAATGTAACGTTAGGGAACTCTAAGTTCCCAGTGTTTCTTGTTTAACACCTTCACTACCAAGTGGTGTTCCATCATCTAAATTGTAAAAATGTATGTAACTTCTATAATTCATTTTTGCAATACAATACAGTAAGCTCTTTAACCAAGGCTCCCCATGCTGCTCAAATTTGCAATCGCCTGCGATGTCCGATATACTGCAACTTTGTAAACATGTTCTGGAGATTACTGTATATGCAAATGCATTTAATTTCCAATAAACAAAATTCCTTTACTCTGGAAGATCTAGAACAGTGGTCCCCAACCCAGGCCCTCAGGGCCCACTAACAGGCCAGGTTTGCCAGATATCTGAAGCACAGCACAGGTGTTATGATTTGCTGCTCAGTGATTGCAGGATTCAGTCTGCATTTCCCCAAGGTGATCTGCAAAATCTGGCCTGTTAGTGGGCCCTGAGGGCCTGGGTTGGGGACCACTGATCTAGAATACTCAATCATGGTAGAGAAGGGGTTAATATTGACATTGCTTTGCCATGCAGGACAACAGCCATACATTAACTGTCACACCTGGGTAGGGTAGAGGAGTGGGATGGTTGAACCCAAAAAGTGTAGGTCATAGGGCAAATCCAAAACTAGGTACAAGAGAGGCAAATCTGGTAAGTGTAGTTTAAACAATATCTGAGGTAAGGGCAGGAGGCAGAGATTTGCAAGTGAAGGGGATAGTCAAAGGAACCGGTACACATAGAGTCAATCAGCTTCCAAACACACAAATCTAACAAGAGTAGATGCTGCAGAACACTGATGCATGGAATGGATAGAGGTCTGGCACTTTATAGTGGGTAAGATGGACATGCTCCCCATTGGCTGGCTCCAGGAGCACCATAGGAGCTTTCAACTGAGCCTCTCCCGGGAACACCCCCAACCAACCTGCACTCACCCCTCCACACCTAGCAACCTTGTCATAGGCTCCCCTGCCTCCCCGGTGCCATATTAGATTATCCCGTATGATTGGGCACCGTTGGGGGGTCACACACTTCGGTGTGCCCAGCTGTAAAAGGAAATGCCAGTTGCCGGTGCTGTGAGCCTCACTGTGAGCCACATTTGTTCCAGTGCAAAAAAATAGGAAGATGTGCTACAGGTGCATGGGATCCTCTCCTCGGCCGTCTTGAGGTTCGTGTACCCAGAGTTCCGCTGTGCGCCACAGGAAGAGTTGTTGTCAAATCTGCATGCCAGAGCATCTGCGTGGTAGGCTGTGACATTAACATGCACTGTTTGGGCCAGTTGTACCTAGAGTCAAGAAATCCTGGATCTTCAGCACGAAGAAAACTCAATAAGTCTTCACTTAAAATCAAGCTCAATCACCAACTTCACCCTTTATTCCACCTCTTAACTCTGAGTAAAACACATTTGCTCTTTGTATAGACTATAAATATAATATTAAGGGTTATAATACTTAATATGTGGGTAACAGCTGCTAGATCCAAGGAGAAATCTGACTGCCATCTGGGTCAAGAAGGAATTTTTTCCCTGTATTTTGCATTTTGGCGTGAGTTTCAGACTGGGTTTTTTTTTGCCTTCTTTTGGATCAACAGCAGTAGGGTTATGAGCTGAACTCGATGGATGCACGTCTTTTTCTCGGCCTGTGTAATGACCCATTATTGCCACTTCACAAACTCTGAACTACCTACTAACAAAGAGAAGCATAAATACATTTTCCCTGAAGTACACATCTACTCTAAAGTATTGATAGCACCCTACCCTTTTGTTAATATTGTCTCTTCCAGTTTGTCTTTCTCCATTAGTCTCTTGGCATGATTACCATCATCCCTCTCGACATCACTAATTTCCTCCCCATTTCACTCTTATCCCTATATCACCATCTTATCTTTTCTGCTTAACCTGATCACGTCCCTATTTTAGTATGAATGACATCTTTAATTATCCCTATATCACCATCTTATCTTTTCTGCTTAACCTGATCACGTCCCTTTTTAGTATGAATGACATCTTTAAAGTTGTTTGATTATATCACATTACCAATTTACCAATAATGCACAACTCTCATCTACTTACGACTATTTTCCAAATTTTTTAGTTCTCAGGAAGAGGTTTCTTACTGTAGGCCAAATAGGCTATTTTAACATTTAAAAAATAAATTAAAAGAAAATAAACTAAATGAGATGGAGGTGATTTACCTTTTCTGCCTATTTTTGTAATTTCTTTTTATACATAAGTATAGAAAAAAACGGATGTTTAATAATTCTATAGTGAAATATATAGTCCTTTTTATAGCCGCTTATTTTTAACAGAAAGAGAAAATAAATTCAAACACTGATCTAGTTAACCATATCTGCCACAGTCTATTGATACAGAAAATGTTAGACAATAATTGCTCTAAATTCCGTGTGACCTAACACTTTACTTATGTAACTATCCTCAGGTTTTCAACTTACTAATGAAACTCAAGGGAAATTGCGAACTCTGTGTTTATTCTGTGCACCTGAAAGGTAGGTTATGTTTTTCCTTCATAGACTTTCTTCTAATTAGAAGTAATTAATACCACAGAGTACCAATTAAACAACAACCAGTCATGTTCAGATCTGTGAGGAGACCCAAATACTTGTCGGTTGACTTGGGGGAGCAAGGAAACATTTACAATTATTTCAAGCAACATAGCAGATGTTTTATGAGATGAAGGATCTTAAATATTGCAAGGGCATGGAGTGCGCTGATGGACCTTTGGAAATGCTGCTTATTGTGCAATGTTTAAATGAATCAGAACAGCTGCGATTTTTATTTGTTCATTTTTTTCATAACCTTGCTTTCTTGGTATAGTTTTTATGAAGAAATTACTTATTAAAAGTTATTCAAAGCCAGGGCTCAATATAATTATTTTGTCCAGTTTTTTTGCAAAAAAATATTGGCACTTTTCGACAGACGTTTTTTTTCAAAATATCATCTGATTCAATCAAACAAATCATGATGTTCCATTTAAAAATGGTGCTGTTTAAAAATCCAATTTATAAACCAGGATTTCAGTGTTATTTTCTCAGTTTCCCTGTCTGAAAATCCATTTATCAACCCTTTTCAGCACTTGATAATTTTTCAAAAATTTATTGTATTTTTCATAAATTTGAATCAATGAGCTAAGGTTGAAATTTCCAAGGCACAAGTACCGATACTTGAGGCAATTATTTTTTTACAAATCCTCAAATGTCGGTATACTCTTAATTAAATCTGCTACATTGATTGTCTGCAGGGTTACAGTTATGTGTTGGCATTCACAGCAGCGTCAAATGTTTACGGTTTGTTTAAAATTATTGTTTCTTATTATTTTTATTGTTGAATTATTGAAAAACTTAGTAAAAACTTTTAAATTAGAATAAATAAATAAATAAATCTGCCACATTGAAAACTACCCAAGTTGCCCTTCGTTATTTGAAGAGGACAAATGTCTCAGTGACACTGCTCTCTCCTGGTTCTCTGTCTATCTCTCTCTTCGCTCCTTCAGTGTCTCTTTTGCTGGTGCCTCTTCACCCCCACTTTCTCTTTCAGATGGGGATCCTCAAGGCTCTGTTCTGTGTCCCCTAGTCTTCTCAATCTAAACTGCCTCAACTGGACAACCTCATTTCTACATATGGACTGAAATATCACCTCTTTGCTGATGACACCCAAATCTACCTTTCCTCCCCTGATCTCCCTCTTCCCGTGCTGGACCATGTTACAGCCTGCCTATCGGCTGTCTCCAAACTGGATTACCTCCCGTTTCCTAAAGGTTAATCTCTCTAAAATTGGACTTCTTGTCTTCCCTCCCTCTAAAACCAACATTCCTGCACTCATTTCAGGTGAATGGTGCCACCATTACTTCTACCTCTCAGGCTTGTTGCCTAGGTGTCTTCTTTGACTCTGATCTCTCCTTCACTCCTCACATTCAGTCACTAACCATATCTTGCTACTTCCACCTAAAAAAGATTGCTTGCGACTGTCCCTGTCTTAACCAGTTGGCTGCTAAGGACACGCTCAGCGTGTCCAGCCAAGTAGTTCTCCTGTGCCTTGGACGCGCTCCTATGTCCATAGCACAGGAGGCATCGATCGGCCGGTATTTCGGCCGATCGCTGCAGCCTCCTGGTGCGGGCTGACATCATGGATGTCAGCCCAGCCTCCAGGCGCGATGACGTCTATTCCAAGGACACCCCCCCACCAGTGCGGAGAAGGTGCCTGAAGTGGCTTGGGACAGACCCTATCTGCTTGGGGCACAGCAAAAAGGCAGGCAACACTTGGAAGGGCACAGCCTGCCCTTCCAAGCAGTGGCAGCCTTTAACCCCTTGGGGGCTGGATTGCAATTCGGCACCAACAGGGGCTGGATCGCTATTTGGCACCAACAGGCGCCTGATTGCGGTCCCCTCCCAGAGCTGGTCGTCATCTTGGATGTTGGCCAACCTTCCGGGATCTCCCCCGCTGACTGGCATCATCGCGCATAGCCTGATGACACCAGTTCGGGAGTTAACCCCTAGCTGCCACCTATGGTCGAGATAGGGGGACCAATGAACCCCCTATCTCCCGATCTGTGGTAGCTAGGGTTAATGTTTGCTATCGTTGGAACAGCCAGAGTATGGCCTTTCCAATGATACCAAACATGACCATGTTAAATGTAGTGAAAAAAGTGTAAAAATAAAAATATAAATAATTATTATATATTATATTATATTATAAATATTGTTTTTTGTTTTATTAATGCAGCAATATTGTTCCCATTTCAATTATAATGTGAACAATGATGCTGCACTAATGATTTTTTCTATGGGGGGGTTTGCTAAAAATCATATAATTCCCCCCCCCCCAAAAAATATAACGGGTTCCCATTTCTAATTTTTTTAACAAGCACTCCCCATAGAAAATATAACCGCAAACGCTTGCATGGTAAAATGTGAAAAAAAACCACTTTACATGCTGTAGATTATTGAAAATTCACATTTTATTCAATTTTTGTTATAATATTCAGGCAGGGCATGACATATACATATAATAATGATATATTGTGAGTTGCCGAGTCTGCCGGAAAGAACGATATATAATTTGTCTGGGTTGTATAATAAAACGTGACTTCATATCACATTTAAACATGATGAGCGAAACCGGAAAAATTAGCTCAGTACACAGGGGTGAAAAAGCTCAGCAGCGAAAGGGTTAATCAGGACTCTGCAAGGGCAGAAGACACAGAATGCCAAGGGCCTTTGAGCAGAAGTAAACTTGATGGAGGATATATTTAAAATATCACCAGCATTTCAGAATGTATCCTTGCTTTTCTCCTTAACCCCAAAACTTTACCCCAAACAACAACATTTTTGGAGAGATATTGTGGCTAGCTTTCTGAGTCTGAGGCATTAAAATAATTGAGAAACGGGGGGTCTCAATGACTCACTGCTAATCTGCAGTATAACATTACCTGGTGTTTAAGATTTTTTCTGGGAAACTACCATCCTACCTGAATAGACTGCTTCCCCCAGCAGTTCCCTCATCCTATAACCTCCGATCCAGGACCAGCACCATACTTGCAATACCACAATACAAAAAGAAAGTGTCTCAATACTCATTTTCCTACAGAGCACCGCAATTATGGAATAATCTCCCAGACTCAATCAAATCTTGCCCCAGTCTCAAGTCCCTCAAGAGCTCTCTATTAAAATACCTGGATACAGAATGCACCTGTAAACATGTAACATAATGACTTTATTTCCTACATATTTATTTCTGTGGTAATCTGTATATTTGTGTTGTTTTTTTTACTATCTTGCATTTTATTACTTTGTATTTCTGTAACAACTGTAAAAATTGCAATGCTCTTGAACCAAGGACATACTTGAAAACTAGAGAAATCTCAATGTATCCTTCCTGGTAAAATACTTTGCAAATAAATAATTTATTGGTGCTGCACTTATGTTTTTGATGATGTAGTGCATAATTGCATGCAGCATTATCTTGTCTGCATCTGGTCCCACATGCAGGGGAAATGGGGGGTTGACGATGCAGGGGGAATGGGAGGAATGAAAAGGTGAGTTTTTGCAGCAGTATTGTTCATGTTATAAAACCTGAAAGTGCAAAGCAGACATTGTCAGTGTTACGATAAAAATATATATACTTTTTTTTTTACCCAATATAAAGTCATGTTTGATCTCCCTGAAAAGGTGAGACTTTGGCTTTTCACACGACACATCACCTGACCTTGTGTAGTGTATGGAAGTGGAGTTACAGGTGTTCTAAGGATGGACCCATGCTTCCACTGTAAATTTTCTCCAGTTCTGCTGGAGGTAAAGGGTCTTTTGATGTTGTGGTGTCAGTCGACTGTCTGCAGGATGACCTAGAGGGAGATCCTGTTCATCATGGGATTGTCAATGACAACATGCACGTCTGTTCCAAAATAGCAGCAATTCTGATGTGTCATTTGCAGTGAAGGAGTTATATAACAAGGGATGACTTTAAGAGGCCATTAATCGCACTTCATCTTAAAACACCTCCACAGAGTCATCATTACATTATTTGCTGCTTATCCTGTTTTTTGTTAAAAAGGACACTTGGCTTCACACTTGTTCAGTTTGGCAACACTTTTTTAATTCTCAAATTTACAATTTCCGACCTTTTCTCCAATCCATCTGTAATCATACTAACAAATAAAAACTCAAAATTGACATTCTAAACAGTTATCACAATCTCCTTAAGCATATTCTCGTCATCTGATTGCCAAACCCTTTCTTTATTCTCTCTTCTGTCTTTTTTATCTCCCTTTTCTCCTTTCCCCTTCTCTTAACCCTCCATACTCTTTCCACATACGCCTTTTGCTGTCAGGTTTTCTTGTCATTGTGATGTCAATGGATCGTCTCCAAGGCAATCTAGAGGGAGAGAAAACAAATAATAAATATTATTTTGATTGCATAATGACAATCAGATTTCTGTTTGGAGCTGAATGCAATCCATAATAATCATTTTAATGGTTATGTCCCTGTACCACCACTTACTAGAAATGCATCTAAAGCATTTTATAAGTGAATCCACTGGAATCTATTAAACATCTTCCAAAGACTAAAATGTTCATATCTTCATTTTCTTCCCTGTAAAGAAAACTTTCTGGTTCGCACAATTTCCTTTTGAGTCTCAGTAGATGCACTTTCTAATGTCCTTTTAATGAACAGGTCACCAGAAAGTTGTTTATCTTGACCTTTAGATAATATATGAAAATGAGAAAGCCCTAATGGCTTTTTCAAAAACCAAAGGAAGCATGTAGTAGTCTAGAAACCTCCACCCCAAGGTCACAAGCAATATACAGCAAATAGCAGGCATGAAAAGCTTCATCCAATTTTGTATTACATTTATTAGTGCATTGTTCCACAGGGAGACTGGCAGCATTTCAGTAATCAGTAATCTGTATAGAGGGTTGAAGACTATGCTACCCATATAAAGTCTAAATAAAGTGAGATGTGCTTATAGTTTATATCCTTTACCATAAAGAGACACTCAACTCTGGGTTAAACCTTAAGATCACCTGACTCCCTCTGTGTCATGGAACCAGATTCCTTATTTGTTTTTCCCCCTTTGCTTTTACTTAAAATGGATTATTTCACTCTTCCTGTCTAACTCACATAGTTTGATTGGCCCAGTCCCATTTTCCCGCTTCTGCAAGCAGCTCTTCCCATCAGTTTACCTCAGAGCAGTTCAGCAAGCATCTGTCTGTACCGGTTGATTGCATCCTGTTTTTACCGTCCCCCACAACAGAGCACACCAAAGAAACCCTCTTTATCCACGTCCCCCCATAAGAGAGAATACCAGAGAAGCCCTCTGTAACCACGTCCCCGTAACAGAGTAAGTATACCAGAGAAGCCGTCTCCATCCACATCCCCCCATAACAGAGCATACCAGAGAAGCCTTCTCTATCCACGTCCCCCATAACAGAGCATACCAGAGAAGCCCTCTCTATCCACGTCCCCATAACAGAGTATACCAAAGAAGCCCTCTCTATCCACATCCCCATAACAGAGCATACCAGAGAAGCCCTCTTTATCCACGTCCCCTATAACAGAGTATACCAGAGAAGCCCTCTCTATTCACGTCCCCCCTAACAGAACATACCAAAGAAGCCCTCTCTATCCACGTCCCCCCATAGCAGAGCACATTAGAGAAGCCCTCTCTACCCACATCTCCCCATACCAAGGTACACCTGAGAGGTCCTCTTTATCTATAAAGTCACCTTTTATTTGCTGTGTTTTCAAGAGGGGATGAGTTAAAGCTATCTGACTTCAATCATATCCTGCATGTGACATTCGCTGATACATCATTGATACATGATTAAGGCTTTTCAGCCGAAACATTGTATTATCCCCTGTTATGCGGTGAATAAAGAATAAAAGTGTTAAAGCAGAAGGATCCGGTGTGGCCTGTCTTCTATTTCAAACTGTTTATCTGGACTGCGGATTCCTGGACAGAGCTCCCAGTGACTTGCTTACATTCCTGGTTGTCATGGTGTAGCCATGCATCACTGGTTTGTATATTGAAATCCAGGGGTGACATGCTGCCACTTCCTGTAGTAGCAGGATGTCACGTGAACGTGTGGAGAGAGAACGTACAAGGTTATTAACATCCTGTGGTGCTAGTTAGATCCCGAAAGTCCCATTAGCCAGAACCCTGAGTTCAGCTCTCAGGTTCTCAGAGGGTCCAAGACCCTGCACTTGAAGGGCTGAATCATATTTCTTTCTAATTTCTGAAACCAAACTGAATTCAAATTGTTGTCCTTGCATATGTCTAGTAATTAGCACATATAGGGAAAAATGTGTCAGATAGAAAAATTTGTTGCACAAGTCAGGGACACATAAAAATGGCAGAATATGTCATATACATTAAAATGCCACTGTCATAGGCAAAATAACGTTTGCCCATTCGACAGGGCATGACTCCCTTTACATAGACCAGCATTTTTCCACTGAACTATATAATGTGAAAAACAGATTTTTTTTAAGTTTCTCATCACCCCCACGTGACTGTTGCATCCTGCAATGAGGACGACGCCTGTGAGCAGAAAGCAACCTACAGGTCCACCTTCTGCTTGCTGTGAGTGGTGTTTGTCTGTCACTATCTGAGTGACAGCTCGCACAGCACACTGATCATGCAGGAGGCCGTCCTATAGGACGGATCCCTGTATGCTGCACTCCCTCCGACCGGAAATATGACACCGGCTCCGAGGAGAAGAGCGAAACTTCAAAACAGAAAATCTCGTTTTTTTACCTTATATAAAAGGGGAGGTGCCCTGTTAAACAGGCAAAAGTCATTTTGCCCATGGCAGGTGCAATTTAACATGAATAAACAAGATTATAGATTTTTTTCAATAAAAATTTGCCCTTTAGGCATAGATGATGTACGGATTAACTGAATCAACAAAATTTGGAGTGGAAGACATTAAGATTTAAATTTTAATAAATTAACATTTTCTCTTCTCCATCCATATGTTTTCCGTTTATGGAATTGAAAAAAAAATATATCTTTTTTTACGGGGGGCTCTAAATCTGTATCTGAAATGTATCGGTCTGTCCCAAATTAAAAGACAAGTATAAACTCACATACACTGTTGTAGGAGCTACACAATGCAAACCACGATGCCACTCATAAAACAAGGAATTAATAGCACGATACAGAAAATCTACATTTGTATGCTATAAAAATCATTACTTTTAATACAGAACTTTATTTCTTCTCTAACAAATTCCTTTGCTATGGCTTGTGATAACTGCATTGTCTAAGATGATTTGCAAATAAAACAAAACAAGTTTGACAATATTGATGTAGGCTTTGACTTTAAACTAAAAAGCGCCACTTCAGATAACGCTGATGAAAAATGTCTCCTTCAAACTTCTTCTACGTTTTGAAGATTTAACCTGCAGATAAAAGAGACCACGATATTCAATGTAAAACAAGAAACTACATTTCTAGAAGAAGAAAAAAAGAAAATCTGAAATTACGTCTCTGCTTGTGATCTTAATTAATTTGATGTAATGAATACAGCGGCAAAATCTTTAGGGAGATAAGTGTAGAATGAAAACTTCTGGGAATGAGATAGCATCCTCTGCGCAGATTTCTTTGGTAACATTTAATTAACCCTCTGAGAAAGAGATACAATTAAAAACCTCTTAGTTAATGCTTCCTGCTTAATTGGAATGTACATCTTAGCTGCTAATTGAGGGATTGGTTGTGAAAAATTGCCTAGGTGCGCCAACTGCATTGGGCTGAAATAACATCAATTCCCTTGCCAGCCAGGTAGGCTGGAGAATGGTGTAGTTAATTACCTTCTCTTTTTGTTTTTAAAGGATGCAATTATTTCAATTAATCACTAATTGAAATAAACTGTGATGCACGTGATATGATAGGAATACAGATGGTGCTATCGTACAGTCTGCATTCCCAATGTAACTGAATTTTGGGAGAAATTATTTTACCAAATAACTGTAGAGATACCAATTGCCCCACTAAGTGTGACCAGGCAAAATAAAGTCTGGGTGGTCTATAAAGCCGTTTACTCTTTCAGTACGCCTGAGCTTTTTTTTACAAGTCCCTAGACTATCTACAACAATGTAAGCAGACTTTTAAGTTAAAGAAGTGATCTCGTGGAACCATAATATATACAGTCAGGTCCAGAAATATTGGGACATCAACACAATTCTAACATCTTTGGCTCTATTCACCACCACAATGGAGTTGGAACAAACACAATGTGCTGTAACTGCAGACTGTCAGCTTTAATTTGAGGGTATGTACATCCAACTCAGGTGAACGGTATAGGATTTACAGAAGTTTGCAGATATGCCTCCCACTTGTTAAGGGACCAAAGGTAATGGGACAATTGGCTTCTCAGCTGTTCCATGGCCAGGTGTGTGATATTCCCTCATTACCCCAATTACAATGTGCAGATAAAAGGCCCAGAGTTCATTTCAAGTGTGCTATTTGCATTTGGAATCTGTTGCTGTCAACTCTCAAGATGAGATCCAAAGAGCTGTCACTATCAGTGAAGCAAGCCATCATTAGGCTGAAGAAACAAAACAAACCCATCAGAGAGATAGCAAGAACATTAGGCATGGCCAAAACAACTGTTTGGAACATTCTCAAAACAAAGGAATGAGCTCAGCAACACCAAAAGACCCGGAAGACCACGGAAAACAACTGTGGTGGATGACCGAAGAATTCTTTCCCTGGTGAAGAAAACACCCTTCACAACAGTTGGCCAGATCAAGAACACTATCCAGGAGGTAGGTGTATGTGTGTCAAAGTCAACAATCAAGAGAAGACTTCACCAGAGTGAATACAGAGGGTTCACCACAAGATGTAAACCATTGGTGAGCCTCAAAAACAGGAAGGCCAGATTAGAGTTTGCCAAACAACACCTAACAAAGCCTTCACAGTTCTGGAACAAGATCTTATGGACAGATGATACCAAGATCAACTTGTACCAGAGTGATGGGAAGAGAAGAGTATGGAGAAGGAAAGGAACTGCTCATGATCCTAAGCATACCACCTCATCAGTGAAGCATGGTGGTGGTAGTGTCATGGTGTGGGCATGTATGGCTGCCAATGGAACTGGTTCTCTTGTATTTATTGATGATGTGACTGCTGACAAAAGCAGCAGGATGAATTCTGAAGTGTTTCGGGCAATATTATCTGCTCACATTCAGCCAAATGCTGCAGAACTCATTGGACGGCGCTTCACAGTGCAGATGGACAATGACCCAAAGTATACTGCAAAAGCAACCAAAGAGTTTGTGAAGGGACAGAAGTGGAATGTTATGCAATGGCCAAGTCAATCACCTGACCTGAATCCCATTGAGCATGCATTTCACTTGCTGAAGACAAAACTGAAGGGAAAATGCCCCAAGAACAAGCAGGAACTGAAGACAGTTGCAGTAGAGGCCTGGCAGAGCATCACCAGGGATGAAACCCAGCGTCTGGTGATGTCTATGCATTCCAGACTTCAGGCTGTGATTGACTGTAAAGGATTTGCAACCAAGTATTAAGAAGGGAAAGTTTGATTTATGATTATTATTCTGTCCCATTACCTTTGGTCCCTTAACAAGTGGGAGGCACATCTGCAAACTGCTGTAAGTCCTACACCGTTCACCTGAGTTGGATGTACATACCCTCAAATTAAAGCTGACAGTCTGCAATTAAAGCATATTGTGTTTGTTTCATTCTAACTCCATTGTGGTGGTGTATAGAGCCAAAGATGCTAGAATTGTGTAGATGTCCCAATATTTCTGGACCTGACTGTATGTATATGCTGTGTGTAATGCTCCACAATATGGTGATTTAAGCAAATGGCAAGGACAAATACCTTACTATAGGAGTGGAATCATGTGATGAATACAGTGCAGATTGGATAAATATCAACCACCAATATTGCGTTGATTACCTAAAGAAAAAGAGAAAAGATCTGACATAGCGTAATTCAATATTGATTGACTGTTTATTTGTTATTTTAATTTATACTTGGCTGCTATTAAATCTTTAAACCACTATCGGTTTGGAGTCTTAATCAATAGGCTTTTTTTTAAATTATGCCTACTAAAACAATATCTGAGCGAATGAAGAAAGCCAATTTAAGGCTCCATATCACGTGAGCGTATTGATTCACTGCTCTCTTTCATCTGTAAAATATTTATAGAGTTACGCTATTGGTCCACTGTTCCTTTTTTCAAAGGGAACTCTTGAAGAACTAAATCTTCTGACCATTGTAGGCTTTCTGGCATTGTTATTATTATAATGAATTACACTATGTCAAACCTTTCCTCTTAGATTGTAAGCTCTGGAGCAGGATCCCCTCTCCCCTTAGGACCCTGCTCCAGAGCTTACAATCTAAGAGGAGAGAGGACCCTTCTCCAGAGCTTGCAATCCAAGAGGAAAGGGGACCCTTCTCCAGAGCTTACAATGTAAGAGGAGAAAGATTGTAAGCTCTGGAACAGGGTCCTTTCTCCTCTTGGATTGTAAACTCCGGAGCAGGGTTCCCTTTCATCTTAGATTGTAAGCTCTGGGGCAGGGTCCTAAGAGGAGAGGGGATCCTGCTCCAGAGCTTACAATCTAAGAGGAAAGGGGACCCTGCTCCAGATCTTACAATCTAAGAGGAGAGGGCACCCTGCTCCAGAGCTTACAATCTAAGAGGAGAGGGGACCCTGCTCCAGATTTTACAATCTGAGAGGAGAGGGGACCCTGCTCCAGAGTTTACAATCTAAGAGGCGAGGGTTGAGGAGAGGAGATATGTGTGTGTGTCTGTATGTGTATACAGGGAAGGTGAGTGTGTATAAATATATATATAAACAAAACCAGGGAGAGAGCACTCCAGTCAAACACATTCAAAAACTTGCAACAACAGCTTCATGCAAGAGTACATAATACCAGCTTTTACCACATGGTGAAAAATTCTTAAATCTAAGCTTTGTTGAATAAAAATGGTGGAAATTTGGTTCACAATGAACGGCCGTGAATTGCTTTAGCCTGCCAACAGCGTCAATGTAATCCACCCTCAGGTCCTACTCTGCTAACCTAATGACTGCCCTTCATGGGATAAACTCACGGAGGAACAGGTCCTTTCTGGAGCTCCCGCAGATCAAGGTTTGAAATATATATATATATGTATAAAGTGTAGGAAGGGGCTGGTGTGTGTGTGTATATATATATATATATAAATATATATTTATTTGGAGTGGGGGCCCTGGTGTGTGTGTCAGTATCTGTGGGGGGGGTCATGGTTTGTGTATACAGAGATGGCTCTGTGTATACAGAGATGGCCTTATAAAAACCCTTACTTTAGTGCCTTGATCCTGGGTGTACGGCTAGTGTGGTGCATTGGATAGCGTTTACAGACTAGGAAATGCAACACTCAGATCAGATACTTACACCTTTATTCTTCTATTTGACTTGCATCATGTTTCGCAGCCTCTGTATTATTACGCTTTATTTTATGACTGTTCTCTTCATGACATTGTTAAAAGGGCAGAATATGGATGCCATTAAAATTTTGCCCCCCCCGGAAAAATTTCTGCGGACGCCCATGTAAGGTATGTGTCCTTGTCATTTACTTAAATCACGGTATTGTGCCACCCTCTATTTGGCCAGAGGTGCTTCATCCTAGAGCCGGGACCATATCAGACTCTAGTAAATGTGAGTGTTTGCACTATATACATAATAGGAATAACCAAATTTCTGCTTGGACTGTACAATCGTTCCTTTATGTTCTACCTTAGTATTTTTGAGAAACACCGCGAAGACAGAATGATTACCCCCCCCCCTCTCAACTGCATACGTAGAAAACACATTTTTCATTGAACTCTGTCAGGGTTATTCAGAGAGCGTGAAAAGCAGGAGAATGACTGGAGAATGAAAAATTCTAGGTCAAAATAGCCGATTTGGAAAGTGAGATGAAAGGGAGAATTTTTCTGGTTTGGCTATTTTGACCTACAGGGTTATCCAAAGAGATCCGAATTGCTTGAGAAAGGTAACCGAACCCTGAAAATCAGCGTTCGGTTGCCTTTCCTGGCCATTCGGCTATCCAGAGAGCAGGCAATTCGCCAAATCCTGGCGAATTGCCTGAACATACGGTGCCTGTTCGGTGCCTGTTCGAGGGCAGTGAAATCCCCATGAAAAAGAACTGCTTCGGCTATTCAGAGAACGAAAACCAGCAGTGAAAGGTTCCCGAAATGCCCTGCCATTCGGTGGTTTAATTCGGCAAATTTATTCAGGAGAATCCCATAGGCTTCAATGTTAAAAATATTCCCGTTTTAATTCAATATCTAATAAACCATTCATTATAAAATTCTGCAGTAAAGAGTCTCTTTATTTATAGATTTTTTAGGATACCTTAAGCATTTTTCTGATTTTTTTTTTTTTTTTAAAAGTCCGATTTTTTTTTGGATTTTCTTTTAAGTTTACTTATTTTTTCTGTAACAGCCCTTTTTATTATCATTCCCTGGACCTCATGTGCAAATTTCAGACATTTTCGCTCAGTAATTTCTTTGCAAACAGCGTTTCATTTTCACAGATTCATACAAACGGTTTTGCTAATTTATTCACTGCCTCCTCTGTGTCTCAGCTGCTTCGGCTCTGTGTGATTCGGCTCCTGTTCGGCTGCTTCGCTGCGTGTGATCGGCTCCTGCTCGGGTTTTTCGAAGGTCAATCCAGATGTTTTTGCTTGTTTTCGGCGTGCATTCGGTGGGTTTTGCGGTTAGTTTTCGTCGGGTTTGCGGCAGCTTTTCCCTGCAATTCGGGGACCCTGTGGTGCTTTCTGAATACACCGCAGGGTCACCGAAATGGGATCGGCAAAAGGAACCGAATTGAAGAGAACGAAAAGTCACCGAACGTGCGGTGACTTTTCGAATCTCTTTGAATAACCCTGCTCGAATTTTTCATTCTCCAGTCATTCTCCTGCTTTTCACGCTCTCTGAATAACCCAGCTAGTCTTTTTCCCACTGGACATTTTACCTTTTTATGAGATTTCGATAACTGGTATACAACTCATGTGATTTAACCATTGATACATGCTTTATCTATAGCATTGCATGCAACACTTTATATATGATTATTCATGATCATTTATTCCAACACATATGTGATATTGGTTTAAGCTGCAACACAGTGCGCCTGCCACTTTTTATGAATGATATTGGTAACTCTATTTGAATAGCATTTGCTCCACTACTACATATGTGATTTGAGTTGTTACACAGTTTCGTTTGCACCCTGCACAATGCTCATGACACTTTATGTGAATGATATCGGTCACTTAATGTGAATAAGTATCTGCTGTATATGAAGCACCTCTTCAGTAGAATTATTTTCTCTAGTAATTTATTGAATTAATGTGCCGTTCTGGATACTATGGGCACTATTTTGTGCCTCTCGCTAAAACCGGGATGCTAAGGGGAAAAATTAGCGATCGCTAATTTCCTCTTTGTGTCCTGTTTTCACCAGCAGACCATAGGGCAGGCACTGAGTCCAGCAGACAGCCCTGTAGCGGTCGCTAGGCTCGTGGATACTGGGTGCAGTGCTAACGCACCGTCCTGAGCATCCACTCCAGGAAGTCCATAGGACTCCATGGAGGCTTCTCCTGCCAGGTCACATGAATGGCAGAATCTCGCCTCTTGCGAGATCCTGCTGGTCGGCAGAGTGATCGCAGAGGGAGACTGGGATCTTTTTTCCTCCAATTTCCCTCTGCTCCCGGCAGCCAGAAGTGGCGGCTCGGGCCACCATTCTCGCCGCGGGATAAGCAATGAATATTTGATTTTTTTTTTTTTTTTAGCTACAGCTAACTGATTCTGCAGAAGCTGAGTTGGTGTTAACTTTTTTAGTTAGGACCTTGACATCCTAACGCTAGTTAGTCTGTGCCTGTACATTGCACTCCCCATGTTAAGTATAGGGAGCGCAAAGTACAGTAAACGTGCGCAATTAATCACTAATTATGATCCGCTAATGGGTTTTTTAACCCGTTAGCGGATCAGAGGTGATTTGGGTGCAGTGCTATCACCTCTTGTAATCTAACGCACACGCTATATGTATATATATATATATGTACATATGCTATATATATATATATATATATGCTATATGTAGTACTGGTTGTATAATATTTGCATATGTATATTCTAACCAATCATATGCTAGTGTTCAAATGGTCTGGTGACCTTTGCACTGTCTGGTGTCAGTTGCCAGTAGGCATCTCTGCTAGCAACGGTCATTCACAGCAATCAGCAACTCTGTTGTATTATAATAAAACTAGCACCACGCTTATGCGGAATTCTGCATCAGAGCATCATTGGTAGAAGCACCTCAGCAGCATGAAACCTAAACATTACAGCGAGATCTCATGACCTCTACAAGATCTTGTGAGAGCGCGGCTGGAGGCCCCAGTGACCCTGTTACAATCTTCACATGCCAGCGGCCTGGAGGGGCCTTGCAGAATGCTGCTAGTGTATTCTGCCGGCCGCCCCAACCCCCCAGATACCACTTGTCAAATCAGCCCAGTGCTAGCTTCTGGTATTGGTTTAAGTATCAGGGGCAGGCCCTGACTGGCCATCGGGCTTACCGGGCATTTGCCCTTTAGGTCGTGGACCTTCCGGGCTGGTCAGTCGCTAGCGAGCAGGCCTTAACAGTTCCTGGCCGGCCAGGCTGACTGGGGCTTCAAACTGGTGGCCGTCTGTCCGTCTGGTGCGCCCAATCACATAAGTAGAGGGTGACAGTCCTCTGGTCGGCACCCGCTGATTATGTCACAGGGCGCACCGTGTAACGTTCAAACGTCACGAGGCACGCCCTGTGACGTAATCAGTGGGTGCCGGCTGGAGGGCCGGTGTTCTGAAAATTGCCTACTTTTCAGAACACTGTCTCCTGCTGATTATGTGATTATGTGTGCTGGCGCCCCCTGTGACATAATCAGCGGGTGCCTGCTGAAGGGCAGTCTCCCTTTGATTATATGTTGGGCGCGCCAGACGGATGGGCCGCCAGCTGGGAGTCCCCAGGTGACCTTCTCAAGCAGACTGCCTAATGCTGCCGGAAAAAGCTGACCAGCCACTTATCAGGTTAAAAAAAATTAAAAGGCGTTTTCAAAAAACCTACTGCATGAAAATGCATCCAAATTACAAATGAGCTCCTTTGAATAATAATAATAAAAAGGTCTGTTACAGAAAAGAAAACGCCATTTTAAAAAAACATAACAGGCCATTTCACTGACATTTCTAAGCTGTTCGGTGTCTCTGAATAGATTAACTATTGCTTCTCTATGGGGATTTCACTGCCATCGAACAGGCACCGTATTTCACTGGCAAATTCACCAATATTTGGCGAATTGCCATCTTTTTGAATAGCCAAATGGCCACGAAATTGCAAGTGTAATTGAGTGTAATTTCGTGGCCAATCCGGTGCTTTTTGAATAACCCCTAATGCGCATCGAATGGTGAATTCTATTGTGCGGTGCAATTTTGTGACCATTCGACTATTCAGAGAGCTGTAAATTTTCCAAATACTGGCGAAATGACAGCGAAATACGGTGCAATTTGCCTCAGATCGCCACAATTCGGTGACCTTTGGCGGCAGTGAAATTCTCATAGAGAAGTAATGGTTAATCTATTCAGAGACGTTGAACTGCACTGAAATTCCCATATTTTTCTCCATTGATTTTTCGGTGCTTCAGTTCGACAGGTTTAAACATCCCATAGGATTCAATGTAAAAAAAAATATATGTTATTGTTTTCATTATTTTTTTTATTCAACCGTTTATTCTTTTCATTTAACCGTTTTATTCTTTTCATTTCAATCCATTTCAAGTATTTTTCTGGATTTTTTTAGTATCAGGATAAGTGCATCCCTACCATAATGATTTATACTCTGATTTATAGATAAATTGTTGAATACATCATTAGATATTTTTTTAGTTAAAGTTTTATAATTATACATTTTTAATTATTTAAATTTCAGACTGAAAGTTAATAAAGTAAATTTTTAAGAGAGGCGGTCCAAAGGTTTGGCACAACAGATTGCCACCAAGAGCTCCACTCCTAATGGGAGCACACACAAAGGAAAAGCAAGAAGGTGATCTTTCATCCTGTCTTGCGAGTCACCAGAAATGCTGACAATGCAGATTGTTGCCCCTGTCTCCATTCAAACTGACGCTTCTATTTCCCATTCCCACATTTAAAAAATATATACAAACATACATTCCATACAAACATATGTTGGTGTTCATGTGCTTACTAGTGATGGGCCGAACACCCCCGTGTTCGGTTCGCATTCGAACATGAACATTTGAAAAAGTTCGGATTCGAACGCGAACACGATTCTAACTCAATGCAAGTCAACGGGACCCGAACATTCGATTTTTAGAGTGCCCTCCAAGAGATATTGGCCATAAAAGGTGTATGGGGGTCCGGGTAGTGCCCTGGAGGACAGGAAACAAGGAAAAAAAAGTTTTAAAAAAAACGTTTTTAAAGGAACAGTGATTTTTCCATGAAATAAAAGTTAAGAATAAAAACGAAAAATTCCTTCAAATATCGTGCTTAGGAGGTCCCCATAACCTGCCCGTGAAGTGGCATATTTGTAGGATGTATAGAAACATTCAAAAAGAAAAAAATGACATTTCAAATGACGGTAAATGGTTTTCCTTTAATCTATTAATAAACAACTGCTTGGGGTGGCAGCCTGTATGAAAAGAGGAGACGTTTTAGGACACACAGAACAAGTTTTAGTGATTTTTTTGGCTAAATTATGTGAAACTTATGCAGGCTTTCGATGAAAGTAACAACAGGTGCATTAAAATTGGACCTTTGGTGCCAGCTAGTGCCTTCACACCGTAACCCCTCTGAGGTATTGTGGAAGTGTGCAGTGGTGGAGCCAAGACACAGATTCAAATTTGCAGAACTCTGGTATAACTCAGTGATACACCCTGATAGCCTGGCAGCAGCTGGCAGTGCAAACACACAGATTCAAATTCCCAGAACTCTGGTATAAGTCAGTGATACACCCTGATAGCCTGGCAGCAGCTGGTAGTGCCAACACACAGATTAAAATTCCCAGAACTCTGGTATAAATCAGTGATACACCCTGATAGCCTTTGCAGTGCCAACACACAGATTAAAATTCCCAGAACTCTGGTATAAATCAGTGATACACCCTGATAGCCTGGCAGCAGCTGGCAGTGCCAACACACTGATTAAAATTCCCAGAATTCTGGTATAAGTCAGTGATACAGCCTGTCCCTGATAGCTGTCAGTGCCAACACACAGATTCCAATTTCCAGAAATCAGATATAACTCAGTGATACAGCCTGTCCCTGATAGATGTCAGTGCCAACACACAGATTCCAATTTCCAGAACTCTGGTATAAGTCAGTGATACAGCCTGATATGCAACAATCTCCTCTCCTCTCTGATTCACTCCTGCAACAAACACGCGCTGGGGCTGCGGGGAAGCCTTATATAGTGTGCTGCGGGGAAGCCTTATATAGTGTGCTGCGGGATTGAGCTCTGTGAGCCCATGATTGAGCAAAATTTGCCCAATAAGGACTCTGAGCCATGATTGGCCGTCATAGTCTTGTACCTGTCTTGCACCTGACCTGTGGTCAGGTGCAAGGCTGTAGCCAATTACAAGCTTCAGGCCAGTGGGAAAGTGCATTGTGGTCCATTGCGGGCGAATACGACCCAAACACGCGGAAATGTTCGCTGTTCGACGAACGGCCAAACGGCCAGCCCATCCATAGTGCTTACTGATCTTCCTGTCATTTACTAAAATTGTACACTCAAATAACAATGACCAGCACAAGATCTCAGATGTTTTATCAATTAACTCTATCACACCCAAAACTGGGTATGTTGCTTTTGCCTGGAAAAACAGTGGCAACAAAATAAACAGTCCATGAAATCTCATTTATAAACCTTTTTATTTCAAGACTTAGGGGGTTATTCAGGGAGCACCAAAATGTAACCGGAAACTGAATTTCAGTGAATGGGAACATTTCGGGGCCATTCGACTGTTCAGAGAGCAGGCAATTCGCCAAATTTTGGCCGAATTGCCTGCACATACGGTGCCTGTTTGAGGGCAGTGAAATCCCCAATAGAGAAGCAATGCTTTGTCTATTCAGAGAACACTGAACAGCTGAGGAATATCAGTGAAGTGCCCTGCCGTTCGGTGGTTTCATTCGTCAGGTTTATTCAGGAATCCCATAGGCTTCAATGTTAAGACTATTCTCATTTTAATTCAATATCTAATAAACCATTTATCATTTTATTCTGCGGTAAAAAGTCTCTTTATTTTTAGATATTTTATAAAGGATCATTTAGGCATTTTTTTGGATTTTTTTGTCAATTTTTTCTGCCGTTTATTTTTTTAAAATCGTTTTTTCATTTTTCTGTAAAAGACCTTTTTATTATCATTCGTAGGATCCTATATGGAAACTCCAGACATTTTCGCTCAGCAGTTTTTTGGCAAACAGCGTTTCAAATTTCACACTTTCAAGCAAACTGTTTTTTGTTTTTTTCACCCCATTCGTCTCTGTGTCGGCTACACACTTTCGGCTTTCTCAAAAGAAAAGTGGAAGGAGCAGGTACCACTATCACTGCAAACATGTTCAGCAAACTTTATTGCTGCTTTAAAACAGCCAGTGAGAGACTGAGAGAGTGCCCTCAAGTCACTCTACTGTACAGCGAAACAGTTCAGGTTTATATAATTATTGCAAATCCCTGTACATTATGCTCACATACAGTCATTACTTTAACGTACTGTTATGATTTTTGGAAGCTGCATTGCAAATAATTTGATTACAAATCCGCAAGGTGTGTAACCTGTTTTATTTATATATCTTTATCACATTTATTTTATTTGACAAAGGCTATTTTTACTTGTTTAAAATTAACACAGACCCCTATGAAACTGTACAAGATTAGAGCTGCCATCTTTTGTTTAAATCCTTTTACCCAATACTATTTCTGTGATGCATGAATGAGTAAATTAAAAATGTGTAAATTTACATTTTTTTCTCAACTATCTCAGACTAACAATCTGTACACCAAATTGCATTTTTTTTATCCTTCATTTCAATCTCAACTATGGGCCCATGTTTCAAATTGTTTTTATGCTAATATTTATTTGTAACAATTTCTGCATTGTTTTGCATAACAAGTAGGACATCCTATTTGAGCTTTGACAAAGGTCTCTACTACCGCTCTTTATTCTGCAGATTGGACACTAATATACCACATCCAGAGGACAACTGAGTGAAATTAATTAATGCAGCATAATGACAGGTATGAGTAGCCATTGGGGAGATTCATTAACTTCTCCTGTCTGTCAGTTTAGAGGAGCACTCAGGAGTTACCAAGAATTTTGCAGGAGCTGCTAAACTGGAATCACACTTCAAATAAAAAGTTATAAACCCTCTCAAATTACCTCAAACTTAAAGCACAAAAGGTTGTGAGTGGAGCATTGTCTTGTTTCCCGATGAAACGAGGATGACTACTCACTTGATGATCGGGTATCCCCGGAACGCGCTGACATCATGTCGTCACAAACACCCACTTTTGTTTTTGATAAAGTATATTACCAGGAAGGATACCTTGAGATTTCTCTTGTTTTCAAGTATGTCCTGGGTGGCGAGTATGTACCGTTAGGTGGTGTCTTGCCCAAGGACACTTACTGGAGAGGTGCTCTTGCTGGAATCAAACCCATGACTCCACAGGCTCTCTCCACGCAGAGCAGTGATGTTACCTCTACTTCCCCCAGCCGGTACTTACCTCCAGCAGAGCTTTTGGAAGTGGAGGAGGGATTTTTTGATATCCCATATCTACAACTTCTATAAGTCTTATAAGGTCATGTGAGGTATCATATTGCGATTTTATTTAAATATATCAAAAGTGACCATGTAAAATTTGAAATGGAGTACTTCATGGAATATATAAATATAGCCACAAAGGTTTAGAGTATAGAGTTTGAAAAAATTTATTTACATGCTGTAAATTATTGAAATCCAATTTTTTGTATTACTCAACTGTGGCTTCTGTTTCTCGACCACAACTGAGACCTCCAACTTGACCGATATTATAGCCTCTATACTTATAATGGTGAGAGCCATTCTGCCCACAATTAATGCAGAATGTCTTATTGTAGTTCTTATTTTTTCAAGCTGACAAGTCCCTAAGAGACTTTTCAGCTCTATTCAGTTATCTAGCAAACGATTTTAGCACATCAAACCCAGTGAGTCCGTTAGAGATAGAGGATTCTATTCACTAAAGACAAATCTGAAGCAAAGCACATCACAGTGCAACTACAGCTGAGTTTCACTAGTAGTGGTGACATAGACATAATATATATCAGACAAAATTTACATAATTTTCCTGGATTGGGGAATACTGTAACAACAAAAGCAAAGGTGAACAAGATGATAGAAAACAGACAAAACATATATATATACTGTATATATACTGCCCTTATGAGGATACAGATGTATGGTGACCATCACAGGCACTCTTTTGTACTAAACAGCAGAGGAAAAACACTAACATAGTGTAAAACCGTAAAAGTTTAATCAATGGAAAATAATAAATTTGTCCCCACTCACAAAATAAGTGGCACACCAAATGAGATGGTGCAAACACGCAGGATAGAAACATAGGCTGTCAGCTCTTGAAAAAGTCACTCTGATTTGTAAGACAAAAAGCATCGTGCGTATCCAGCCTACGGCCTTCTTGGATGGGCTTTACCTTCGCTGTGGACACAGGCCTGTCTACTAAAACTCTAGATCCATAACTGGAAATTTGCCCAGATCTCCATAAGGATGGACGGTACCTGTTGACAGCCTATGTTTTTATCCATTCATGTTTGCACAATTATCTAATTTGGTGTTGTGATGGACTGGCCCAGCACCCTCGGTCGGAGGCTATTTCACGGGACATTTGTTTTCAGTGAACTTTTGTGTTGGTGCCGTTGCGCCAACTGTTCTGCGGGATCGGAGGGTTTCGGAGGGTGGTTCCGGTATGTGGGAGTGTGATGTATGGTGTAAGGTGTGCCGGTCGCGGTCTGCCGGGGTGCCGCCATTTTCCACCGCCTCATGGCTGTCCGGGTGGATCAGGAGGGAAAATGGCTGATTCGGTGCACCCGGCTCTGAATCGGCAACGCCCCGAATCGCGTCGGCCAATGAGATCTGGTGGGTGGGCAGGAGGTGTTCCCAACGGCTGAGCGCATGGTGGAAGTGTTAAGTAGAGGTGTCTGAAAATAAATCTTGTCTTTGTTTTGAGTTCATGCAGCTACGACTCGTGCCTCTCTTTATTGACCGCATCTGGTGTCCCTCGTGGCCCAGAACACAGAGTGGAGGAGAGGGACGTGTGGGGATACCAATTGCCGCGCGACGGGAATGGTACCAGGCGAGTCGCCCATTCCGCCGGCGGGAGATTTGAATGCAGTGCTGCGCAGTGTGGGGGGTACATCTGCCGTTGAACAGTACTACCCTCAGGACCAGCGGCTATCCCATACCTTCATCACAGGCATCCTGAAACACCTAAGAGAGGAGAATCCGGTCAGTTTCCCGGGCGATACAGATCCCATTCAGGTCAGTGACCAGCTGCTCGGGACGCTGGGTGCCGCCACTCAGTGGTCGGGCTGGGCTCACCCGGGGGTCACCCGATAATGACTGGCAACATATCTCCAAGTCATACCGGCCGCTCGAGACGCCGAGGGCCTAGGCTCTTGGTAGTCGGGCCGACGATACAGTAAAGGGGAGAGAGGGGGGAGAAGTAACGCAGATTTGAGCATACCGCAAGCGGATCACATCACCTTCCGTCACACTGGTGGCAGCGGTGGGATTGCTCTCTGCAACAAAAAAAAAACCCCAAATCCCGAAGAACATCATGACAGTATATGCGGACTACAAACGGGACACTTTGCGGAACATGCTGGAGAACCGTGGTGGTACTCCGGGTTCCAAGAGTCGGGACATTCTAATAGAGGAGCTACAACGGTTGGATCAAGGTACGGCGAGCACAGCGCTACCCGCCGATAACCCACCTGTAATTGTCACGGCCGGAGCCGACGAAAGCGAACTACAGAGGAAAGTACGAGAACGGGCTGCCTTATACGGAGCAGCCCCGACAGAGGCAGTGATGCAGCACCTGGTTCGGGAGATCTGCCAGGAGGAAGAGCGGAGAAAGGAACGCGAACACGAGCTCCGGTTGGCGGAAGTGCGGAGTCAGCGAGACCGCAGCCCCCGGGTGGAGCGATCCCCGGGGAGAAAGGTGCCCTTTCAGGCGTTTAAAGACTTCCGCGAAGCCGACGAGGAAATAGAGAGCTATCTCCAGGACTTTGAACGGTTGTGTCAAGTACATGAGGTCCACCCCACCGACTGGGTAAGAATCCTGGCGTGCAAACTGACCGGGCGGGCCGCGGAGGCCTACCGCACGGTGCCAGACGAGGAAGCCACCAACTATGGGCACGTGAAACAGGCGCTGCTGAGCCGGTTCGCCGTGACCCCAGAAGCCAGTCGAGCTAAGTTCCGAAACTCTCGCCGACCCATCGGCGCTACCCATGTGGAGTGGGCTCACCGATTACAGCGGGATTTGCGCACGTGGTTCCTGGGGAGCAAAGCGGAGACAGTACCCAAGATCACACAACTGCTACTGCTGGAGCAGTTCTTCGAGCATACTCCCGCCGCCATCCGGGAGTGGGTGCGGGACAAGAAGCCCCAAACTGTACAACAAGCAGCTATTTGGGCCGATGAATATGCTGATACGCGGAAGGTCACGGGGGGGGAGCGGCCGTTACCCCTCCGACCTGTGATCCCTGCCTCGCCAACCCCAGTGCCGACAGTCCGGCCGCTGGCTGCCCGACCTCCCAGTCGACCCAACAACATGGCCAACATACGCTGCTATGGATGTAACCAAGACGGACATTATAAGCAGAATTGCCCCAACCGACCGGACCTGGCACGATCTTCTCCTAGACCATCACAGTCGACCCATTGCTACGACGTCGAACTCCCCTGGCCGGAAGCTCCGGAAGAATGGGAGCGACTACATGAGGCGGACCCGGTGCAAGCTGCCGCGGCTGATAATCGTCATCACCATCGCCAGGCGGTGTGGGTCAACGGGAGGGCGGCTGAAGGACTTCGAGACTCTGGGGCTACGATCACTTTGGTTCGGCCTCACTTAGTCCAACAGAACGACCGGTTACGGAATACTGTTGCAGTACGAGTGGCTGGTGGTAAAGTTCTCCGGCTGGAGACGGCCCGGGTTCACCTGGACTGGGGATCCGGAGAGAAAGTAGTGAGAGTGGGGTTATTGAACCAACTACCGGCCGAGGTGCTCCTCGGTAATGATCTGGGACGACTGATTTCTGCATACTCCATGGAGGCGGCCACGCCAGTCACCACTAGACTACAGAGCCAACGACACAGCAATAGCACTCCGAAAGGGACCCAGGTGAGACCTTCCCCAACACCCCGCCCGATCCCAACGCCCCGACCTATACCGACTCTTCCCCTACTTTCTGACACCCCCTGCCCCTGGAGCTCCCCAGAGACACTTCGCCATCAGACTCAGACAGACCCCACATTGCAAGGCTACCGTGACCGGCTGGCCAGGGACTTGATGAGAACCGCAGCGACCGGATAGAGTGGGAGGATGGGCTGCTGTATAGATACACAGAGAGAGAGGGGTCCAGGAAGAAACAGGTCCCCCAGAAACAAATGGTGGTACCCCAGGGCCCAAGACAGGAACTCCTGCGCTTGGCTCATGACATACCCTTGGCGGGTCATCTAGGGCAGAAGAAGACCCGCCACCGGTTAGCGCGCGCCTTCTTCTGGCCCCGCCTTAGCGAGGACACCCGCGAGTTTTGCCGTACCTGCCCTGTCTGCCAGAAGGCGGGAAAGGCCGGGGATCACCCGAAAGCACCTCTACACCCCATGCCCATCATCCAGGAGCCTTTTAGTCGGGTGGCGGTCGACCTGATTGGGCCATTGCCCCGACCCAGTGCTACCGGGAAGAAGTATATACTTACCATTGTAGATTATGCTACCCGGTACCCTGAGGCCGTGGCTTTGGCCAACATCCAGGCGGACACAGTAGCAGACGCTCTGCTGCAGGTGTTTACGAGAGTGGGATTTCCGCGGGAGATCTTATCAGACCAAGGGACCCAGTTTACCGCTGAGCTTACTCAGCAGCTCTGGCGGCTGTGTGGGGTCAAGGCGTTACACAGCGCCCCATATCACCCGCAGACCAACGGACTGTGCGAGAGGTTCAATGGGACCTTGAAGCAACTCATTCGGGCCTTCGTTCACGAGAGAAAAGATTGGGAGCAATACTTACCCCACCTGCTGTTCGCCTACCGGGAGGTACCGCAGGAGTCTACCGGATACTCCCCGTTTGAACTGCTATACGGGCGTCAGGTGAGGGGGCCTCTGGATCTGGTTAGGGCTCAGTGGGAGGGGAAGCAGGAAGAAGATGGGGTCCCGGTTGTGAGTTATGTCCTGAAGCTCCGGGAGCGCTTGGCAGAACTTGCGGGGTTGGTCCGGGAAAACGTGGAAACCGCTCAGGCTCAACAAAAGACGTGGTACGACCGGGCTGCTTGCAGCCGCTCGTTCTGCGTGGGACAGCGGGTGCTGGTGTTGAAACCACAGCGGCAGAACAAGCTGCAGGCGGCCTGGCAAGGTCCCTACACGGTGGTAACCCGACTGGGGGATACCACCTATGTGGTGGCGAGTTGCGCGAACACCAGAATCCAACGGACGTTCCACGTCAATATGTTGAAAGCCTTCCATGAACGCCCGGAGACAGTGGATGCCATATGCGCTCCGGCTGTCGAAGAGACGGAACCGTTTCCTCTGGTAGAGTTACCGGGGGTGGCCAAACAACCCTCTGGTGTGGATCAGGTGCAGCTGGGGGAGGCGTTGGGGTCCGAGAAGCAGGCACAAGTACGGCAACTACTTCAGAGTTATTCGGAAGTTTTTTCGGCCCTTCCGGGTTACACCGACCAGGCTGTTCATTCCGTGGACACCCCTGGTCAGCGGCCCCTGCGACAGCCTGCGTACCGTCTTCCGGAGGCAGTCCGGGAGACTATGCGGACCGAGATACGGGAGATGTTGGAGCTGGGGGTCATTGAGCCGTCTGCCAGCCCATGGGCCTCGCCCGTGGTCTTGGTACCAAAAAAAGATGGAACCACACGGTTCTGCGTAGACTACCGTCGGGTGAACGATTGCACCACGACGGACGCCTACCCGATGCCCCGGGTCGATGAGTTGCTGGACCAGATCGCCAGTGGTCATTTTCTGACCACGGTGGATCTGTGCCGGGGGTACTGGCAGATCCCCCTTGCCGAGGAGGCGACCCCGAAGTCGGCCTTCATCACCCCGTTCGGCTTGTATCAGTTTAGAGTCATGCCGTTCGGGATGAAGAACGCCCCCGCTACATTCCAGCGCTTAATAGACCGCCTCCTCGATGGTCTCCAGGGGTTTGCGTGCGCGTACCTGGACGACATCGCCATTTATAGTCAGAGCTGGGAGGAGCACTTGGTTCATGTAGGGACGGTCCTGGGGCGCATCAGGGACGCCAATTTAACCCTCAAGCCCGAGAAGTGTAAGGTGGGGATGGCAGAGGTGCAGTACCTGGGTCACCGGGTAGGGTGCGGAGTACAGCGACCTGAGCCCGCTAAAATAGAGGCTATCTTAGACTGGCCCACCCCCGTGACTAAAACCCAAGTCCTCGCTTTTTTGGGTACAGCAGGTTATTACAGAAAATTCGTACCCCGGTATAGTGATCTGGCCAAACCCCTGACGGACCTGACCAAGACGTCCCTACCTCGACAGGTCCTGTGGTCCCCGGAGTGCGAGCAGGCCTTTCAACAATTAAAGGCCGCCCTGACCCAAGCTCCCCTACTGGCAGCTCCCGATTATAACCGGCGTTTTATTATTCATACAGACGCGTCCATGTTCGGACTGGGAGCTGTCCTGAGCCAAGTGGGGGACGACGGGGGAGATCATCCAGTGGCCTTCATTAGCCGAAAACTGCTACCGCGGGAGGTGGGGTATGCTGCGGTGGAGAAGGAGTGTCTGGCTCTGGTCTGGGCCCTACGAAAGTTTCAGCCATATGTGTATGGGCGGTCTTTTACTGTACTAACGGACCATAATCCTCTGGTGTGGCTCAACCGGGTGGCGGGAGAGAATGGCCGGCTGTTGCGGTGGAGCTTGGCACTTCAACCCTTCAACTTCACCATTCAGTACCGACCGGGGACACAAAATGGTAATGCCGACGGATTGTCACGACAGTCGGCTCTGGACCTGGTGGAGGGGGGAGTACCGACTACCCCGACTACCCCGGCACGACCCGGGTGCGTCGGACTTTGTGGCGGGGGAGGAATGTGATGGACTGGCCCAGCACCCTCGGTCGGAGGCTATTTCACGGGACATTTGTTTTCAGTGAACTTTTGTGTTGGTGCCGTTGCGCCAACTGTTCTGCGGGATCGGAGGGTTTCGGAGGGTGGTTCCGGTATGTGGGAGTGTGATGTATGGTGTAAGGTGTGCCGGTCGCGGTCTGCCGGGGTGCCGCCATTTTCCACCGCCTCATGGCTGTCCGGGTGGATCAGGAGGGAAAATGGCTGATTCGGTGCACCCGGCTCTGAATCGGCAACGCCCCGAATCGCGTCGGCCAATGAGATCTGGTGGGTGGGCAGGAGGTGTTCCCAACGGCTGAGCGCATGGTGGAAGTGTTAAGTAGAGGTGTCTGAAAATAAATCTTGTCTTTGTTTTGAGTTCATGCAGCTACGACTCGTGCCTCTCTTTATTGACCGCATCTGGTGTCCCTCGTGGCCCAGAACACAGAGTGGAGGGAGAGGGACGTGTGGGGATACCAATTGCCGCGCGACGGGAATGGTACCAGGCGAGTCGCCCATTCCGCCGGCGGGAGATTTGAATGCAGTGCTGCGCAGTGTGGGGGGGTACATCTGCCGTTGAACAGTACTACCCTCAGGACCAGCGGCTATCCCATACCTTCATCACAGGCATCTTGAAACACCTAAGAGAGGAGAATCCGGTCAGTTTCCCGGGCGATACAGATCCCATTCAGGTCAGTGACCAGCTGCTCGGGACGCTGGGTGCCGCCACTCAGTGGTCGGGCTGGGCTCACCCGGGGGGTCACCCGATAATACTGGCAACATATCTCCAAGTCATACCGGCCGCTCGAGACGCCGAGGGCCTAGGCTCTTGGTAGTCGGGCCGACGATACAGTAAAGGGGAGAGAGGGGGAGAAGTAACACAGATTTGAGCATACCGCAAGCGGATCACATCACCTTCCGTCACAGGTGTGCCACTTATTTTGTGAGTGGGACGCATTTATTGTTTTCCATTTGTAGCGCTGTGTTAAAAATCTTGCTGTGGCAGTACCTATTTTTGGCCACAAGATGGAGACTATCGCGATCAGAGATACTGGACATTGGGACTACAATGCCCGGCATGCTTTGCAAGAAGACAGGAAGTGGGTGGGAACTGGAGACTTACATCCTCTGCCTCGTGGAGAAAGTTCCAGAGTGCGCCAGAGAAGGAAAGAGAACAGACGCATTGAAGAGATCACGAGAGGGCCTAGGCCAGAGATCAAGAGAGACCTGTTAGTCCAGAGAGGATCACCTAATCTGAAGAGAAGGAGATCCACCGGAATCCAGACATTGCTGCAGACCGGAGGAATCGAACGGAGAGCAGGCGGTGAGCTGGATGAGCTGTGTGGAGTCAGACAACGGATCCGGCCGCTAGTATTCCCAGTCAAAATCGGGTGGAGAGACGTCCTGGGTCAGTGGAGCTTAAAGAAATCGTTGGATGGGTGAGAGGCCTCCAAGGCTGTTTTATGATTAAAGGACGCTCTGCTGTTTTCTCTTTAAAGTCCACAGGGCCCCAACTGACTAGTCGAAGACCTTCCTTTAATAAACTCACTGGCCAGTTGAACAGTACCCGGGTACCACACACACATATACACCTTTCACATTTTGGGACTTAACTTGTGCAGGACTCACTTCCTTCTATGAATCGGAACAAGGGGTTAAAAGATAAAGATACGTTCCGAATATATTTTTCTCTTTTCCGCTGCGCGTTTACCGTAGTACGAAGGGATTGTATGTTTGGGGTTTTGCTACGTGTCCCCTTTTTCTGAACTATCGGGAAATTGCATTGCTTTTATGTTCGGTTGCGAATATTTTATTTTCCGAAATACGAAGCCTCGTGTTTCGTTTCTTTTCCGCTACGCGTTTTACCGTGATACGAAAATACTGTAATAATACTTGTGAATACCGTATTTCAACATCTGCTCAAATATTTTAGTAAACTATATAAATGATAAAAACTCACAACTGTGTTGGAGTATATTTATTCCCTAGTGCGGGGAGACTGACCCGTGGTTCATTTTCAGCGGCTCCTCCGGGAGTGAGCGCTACACATTGATTAAACGTTTACGGTTTTGCACTATGTTAGTGTTTTTCGCTGCTGTTTAGTACAAAACAGTGCCTGTGATGGTCACCGTACATCTGTATCCTCATAAGGGCAGTGTATATATATTTTTTGACCATTTTCTGTCATCTTGTTCACCTCTGCTTTTGTTGTTTCTTGATTTTTCGGCACCTGTTAGGGGAGTGTCGAGCTTGGAGACAGGCCTCATTAGTGATTTCACACAATATTGCATATAAAAATTGTGAAACACTATTAGATAATTCTGGTGAACTCATACACGCCATATTTTGAAATATGAGAACACTAAGTCTGGGGTCAGACGAGCGCACTGATTGCGCACAGTAATGGATGCACTTTGTAACGGATGAGATTGTGGTTACGTTGTATCAGTCCATTTTGACTGATGTTGAGAAAAAGAAAAAAAGCTGTATGCAGGGGTTTCTCTACGTCTGTCTAGCTTTTTCACGTCGATGCCATCTTGGCGTCCGTTGCAACATGTCTCGCCCGGGCTTGAAAAAGTGCGCAGGTACTCCGTGTGTTGTTCTCTATTGACTCCTTTGAAAAGCTACAATGGACAGCAAACAGTGTGCTCGTCTGACCCCAGCCTAATGCCTTTACGAAGTATAATTTATGTTACTTATCTCAGTGTTGGTCTGAAGGGATTAAACTAGCAAGTACGGAGCCCCGCTGGTGTCAGGAGGAAAAAATTAATTTAAAGCGTGGGCACGATTTTCTAGGTCAGTGGTTCTCAACCGCAGTTCTCAAGTACCCCCAACAGGCCAGATTTTAAGGATTACCTTGGAGAAAAGCAGACTGAAACATTGAGCAGCAAATCATATCACCTGTGTTGTGCTTCAGATAGCTGGAAAACCTGACCTGTTAGGTACTTGAGGACGGCGGTTGGGAACCACTGTTCTAGGTCATGGGGACGATTTACTAAATTGTTCCCACGCTTTAATTATTTTTTTCCTTCAGCGTATGCAGGAGTTACCAGTCCTCCTACCTCAGCCTGGGCTGCATTCTCCCGCAGGTCTCCATGGCCGGCTGCAGGCAAATGATAATAGCCCTAAAACCTCCTCTCCACATATGTTTGTCTGGTGGCTCAATGTATTAATGCGCCTTGTTTGTAAGCACAAGGTCCTAGGATTAGGGATGAGCCGAACATACCCGAGTTTGGTTCGAGCCCGAACCCGAACTTCCCATTTGTTCGGGTCCGAACCCCCATGCAAGTCAATGGGGCTGAAAATTCGGTTTTTTTAGAGTGCCCTCCAAGAGGGCATATATGCTACATATTTGCCATAAAAGGTGTATGGGGGTCCGGGTAGTGCCCTGGGGGACAGGAAACAAGGACAAAAAGTTTTTAAAAAAAGTTTTTAAAGGGACAGTGAGTTTTCCATGAAATAAGGGTTAAAAATAAAAATGAAAAATTCCTTCAAATATCGTGCCTAGGAGGTTCCCATAACCTGCCCGTGAAGTGGCGGATTTCTAGGATGTATAGAAATATGTAAAAACCCAAAAATGACATTTCAAATGACGGGAAATGCTTTTCCTTTAATCTATCCATAAACAACTGCTTGGGGCGGCAGTCTGTATGAAAAGAGGAGACATTTTCGGACATGCAGAAAAAGTTTACTGATTTTTTGGCGGTGAAAAGCAGGAGAATGGAAACTTCTAGAACAAAAAGCCGATTTGGAAAGTGAGATAAATGGGAGAATTTTTCTGGTTCGGCTATTTTGACCTAGAATTTTCCATTCTCCAGTCATTCTCCTGATTTTCACCTTTCTCTGAATAACGCTGTCAGGGTTATTCAGAGAGCGGTGAAGAGCAGGAGAATGACTGGAGAATGGAAAATTCTAGGTCAAAATAGCCAAACCAGAAAAATTCTCCCATTTATCTCACTTTCCAAATCGGCTATTTGGTCTAGATTGTTCTCTTCTCTTGCCAGTTCTCCTGGCTTTCACCTCTCTCTCAGGGTTGTTCAGAGAAAGGTGAAAACCAGGAGAATGGCAGGAAAAGAGAACAATCTGGACCAAATAGCCGATTAGGAAAGTAAATAACTTAAACAAGCTTTGTTTTAGGGATGTGCACCGATTTTTTTTTAGATTCGATTCGATTCTATTTTTCGAATTTTTAAACTTTTCGATTCGGCTCGTTTCGACTGCTTTCCGTTTCGATTCGGTTCGGTTCGATTCGTTTTTCGGGTACATTTATTTTTCGGAATATCGACCATTTTTCGTATTTTCGGGTCACTTTACTAGGTTTCTGTATCGACTTTTCGTTATTTCGGAAAATTTTCGTTTTTCGGAATTGTACATGGTTTTCGGCATATCGCCAATTTTTCGTATTTCGAAACTTTTCGTATTTCGGAACTTTTCGTTTTTCGGAATTGTACATGGTTTTCGGTATATCGACAATTTTTCGTTTTTCGGAACTTTTCGTTTTTTCGGAACGTCTGTTCTCGTTTCAAAGCTGTCTAACTCTATTCGTTTTGATGAAAACTACTATGGTTTACTTTTTTAATACTACTTTATATATTTTTTAAAATAAATTTTTGGTTTGTTTTTCGGATCCGATAATTCATTCTGTCGATACGATTATTCTGGCGATTCTATCGTGTTTTTTTAATTAACCCTTTCGCTGTTGAGGCTTTTCCCGTCCCTGTGCTGAGCTAATTTTTACCGGTTTTGCGCATCATGTTTAAACGCGTTTTGAAGGCTTATTTTAGTATATGACCCAGACATATTATATATCGTTCTTTCCGTCAGACTCGGCAGATTCATAATATGTCATTATTATATGTATACGTCATGACCTGTCTGTATATTATAACAAAAAATGCAATAAAATATGATTTTTCAATAATTTACAATGTGTAAAGTGTTTTTTTTTCACATTTTAACATGCGAGCAATTGCGGTTATATTTTGTATGGGGTCGCTTGTTAAAAAAATTAGAGATGGGGTCTCGTTACATTTTTTTTTGGGGGAAATTACACGATTTTTAACAAATGCACCGCATACAAAAATCGTTAGTGCAGCATCATTGTTCACATTATAATTGAAATGGGAACAATATTGCTGCATTAACAAACCAAAAAAAAGAAAAAAAAAAAATTATTTTTTTTTATAAATTTTTTTAAATATTTTTTTATTTTTAATTTTTTTAAAAAAACTTTTTTCACTGTAGTGTTTGGTATCGTTGGAACCAAACTTTAACCCCTAGCTGCCACGGATCGGGAGATAGGGGTTCCAATGAACCCCCTATCTCCACCATTGGTGGCAACTAGGGGTTAACTCCAGGACTGGCGTCATCGTGCTATGCACGATGACGCCAGTCCTCAGGGGGAGTTCCCGGAAGCTTGGCCAACATCCGACATCCTCATGGATATGCCCCAGCTCCTCATGGATATGCCCCAGCTCCTCGTGGACATGCCCCAGCTCCTCGTGGATATTGCCCCAGCACCTCATGGATATGCCCCAGCACCTCGTGGACATGCCCCAGCTCCTCGTGGACATGCCCCAGCTCCTCGTGGATATTGCCCCAGCACCTCGTGGATATGCCTCAGCTCCTCGTGGACATGCCCCAGCACCTCGTGGACATGCCCCAGCTCCTCGTGGATATTGCCCCAGCACCTCCTGGATATGCCCCAGCTCCTCGTGGTCCTCGTGGATATTGCCCCAGCACCTCGTGGATATGCCCCAGCTCCTCGTGGACATGCCCCAGCACCTCGTGGACATGCCCCAGCTCTTCGTGGATATTGCCCCAGCACCTCGTGGATATGCCTCAGCTCCTCGTGGACATGCCCCAGCACCTCGTGGACATGCCCCAGCTCCTCGTGGATATTGCCCCAGCACCTCATGGATATGCCCCAGCTCCTCGTGGACATGCCCCAGCTCCTCGTGGATATTGCCCCAGCACCTCGTGGATATGCCCCAGCTCCTCGTGGACATGCCCCAGCACCTCGTGGACATGCCCCAGCTCCTCGTGGATATTGCCCCAGCACCTCGTGGATATGCCCCAGCTCCTCGTGGACATGCCCCAGCACCTCGTGGACATGCCCCAGCTCCTCGTGGATATTGCCCCAGCACCTCGTGGATATTGCCCCTGCACCTCGTTAGTGCAGCATCATTGTTCACATTATAATTGAAATGGGAACAATATTGCTGCATTAACGAACCAAAAAAAAGAAAAAAAAAATGTTTATTTAATTTTTATAATTTTTTTAAAATATATTTTTATTTTTAATTTTTTTAAAAAAACTTTTTTCACTGTAGTGTTTGGTATCGTTGGAACGGCCATGCTCTGGCCGATCCAACCATACCAAACTTTAACCCCTAGCTGCCACGGATCGGGAGATAGGGAGTTCATTGGAACTCCCTATCTCCACCGTTGGTGGCAGTTAGGGGTTAACTTTAGGACTGGCGTCATCGTGCTACGCACGATGACGCCAGTCCTCAGGGGGAGTTCCCGGAGGCTTGGCCGACATCCAAGATGTCGGCCAGCTCCGGGAAAGGATCACAAACCGGCGCTTTTCAGCGCAGATTCGCGATCCAGCTCCCCAGGGGTTAATGCCAGGCACCATTTGGAAGGGCAGGCTGTGCCCTTCCAATTGGTGCCTGGGTTAACCCCCGCAACGCCGCTGATCGGGAGGGAGAGAGGTCGCGATGACACCTAATTTCACCGGCGGCGGTTCCGGATGCTGGGCTGACATCGAGGATGTCAGCCCGCACCGGGGGGGCCAGCGATCGGCCGGAACCCGGCCGAACGCTGACCCCAAAGGGAGGATGCGCTCAGCGCGTCCTCCGCATACCAGCAGCCATGCGGAGGAAGCGCTGAGCGCGTCCTCCGCATCGACGTGTTTAACAGTGTGGAAACCAAGCAATACATAATTAACTTATTAACGTAAAGCAACGCACACAAACAGGAAAATATAGAAAAAATTGAAAATTTATTTACAAAATGGGGAAGGGAAGGGAACATGCCAAGGATGGCAAACTGCCCAACAGGGGCACAAACAACACAAACAAACATACATTTTAGTATTACTGGCATTTGAGGAGATGTTGGAGCTGGTCCGCATCTTTGATTACAAAGATTATGACTGCAGTAAGGGCCCTTACGGCAGGAAGAATAATTTTAGGAAGGATCGTATCATTGACAAGCTACGCGCACCACCATCCTGGAGGTGTTTGGGAAAGACGGGACGAAGGACCAGATCAGAAAACGCTGGTCCGACCTCAAAGCAGGCGAGCAGGAGCAACTGAGGCACATCCGTATTGACTCTTACTGCCGCTCCAGGATGTCCGCGGTGTTACTAAGGTGTTCCCGGAGGTGCTGCAGCAGTTCATGGATGGAATCCAGTGTCCTGACTGCCAGGCGAAGCTCGCCAATCGCCTCCTGATTGCTCGGTCTGGCTTCTTCGATATATCCAATAAATGAAAGAAGGAAAATACAGTAAGTAAAGCAGGTTTCTATTTTTGACTGAAAGTCTTGAAAAAATATAACAGTAGTATATACCAGAGCTGGCGGCCTCCTCCTGCTCCTCCTCCGACTCCTCCTCCCCCACCACCACCGTCTGTATATCCAGTGCTATATGTAAGAAATTAAAGAAATAAAAAATACAGTAAACAAAAAATGTTTCTGTTTTTGACTAAAAGTCGTTGCTAAATAAAACAGTATATACCAGCGCTGGTGGACGCCCGTGGCTCCTCCTCCTCCTCCGCTGGGGCACTGGTCCCTGCCCGGGCAGATTCGGCGTCCTGTGCCCTCTTCCTGTCTTCTGCCAAATCCAAAAAATATAACACGTAAATAATGCAGACTGGAAAAAATGGTATATCTATACAACATATTGCCGAAAGTATTGCGAGACCCCTCCACTACCCCACTACCAGCTTAACCCACCACTACTCCCATCTCATAGGTCTAAAGTCACAAAATATTTATTTATTTCCCCTGCACATAGACATATATTACCGTTCATTTATATATTTTTTTCAGAAGTAAACATTACGTTTATTCAATAAAAACTATTATTTGTGTTGTGTGCGTACAAAACGCATTGTGTGACTGCTTTTAGTTATTTTATAGATGCCTCAGCCTCAGTTTCACTTTCAGTTTCTGCTAATAATAAAACTGGATATTGCAGAAACAACAACAGAAATCCACCATTTTGTTTTGAAATTTGCATCTAAAGCATTCAATGACACTGCTGCAGCAGCTGCTGAGGATGTATTGAACGCAGCTCTGTTTGGATGCACTTTCAGAAGAACTACATGTCCCATCCTATCACTTAGCAGAGACGCAGAGATTTTTATTGATGCGCAGGTGGGAGTCAATATTGGGCAAGCTGCGGGTCATCTCGTATGCATCACTCAATCACAACAACCTCCCCCCCCCAGCACACTACAGACTATACACACAGTGCCAAAAGAAATCCAGCATTGTAACTTCATCTACATACATCAAATATCACAATTTTCACGAATACGTAAAATCACAAAAAAGAAAAGTTATGGCAAAACTGCATGTATGACGAATTGTGAAAACGCAAAGCTATACACAATCACATTGCATGAAAAAAGGACTAGATAAATCAGCGTATTTCTGCGCACATTAGCACATGCAAGCACATTATTATTATTATACAGGATTTATATAGCACCAACAGTTTGCGCAGCGCTTTACAATATAACATGACACTTACGTTTCGCTATGACGCGGCGGATGCGTCTCAACTGCTCCTCCTCGCGTACTTTTAAATCAGACCAGCGTTTCCGTAGCTGGTCCTTCGTCCGGTCCTTCCCAAACTTCTCCATAATGGTGGCGCGTAGCTTGTCCAGGATACGATCCTTCCTGGCGTTATTCTTGCTGCGGTAAGGTCCCTTCTGGCAGTCATAATCTTTTCTATCAAAGATGCGGACCAGCTCCAACATCTCCTCAAACGCCATATTTTGGGCGCGTTTTTTCTTGGGTGCAGGCACTGCAGGTGGAGCTTCTTCATCAAGAGATGACGAGGAGGTCTCCTCTCTGGCAGCGGCCATTATGAAGAATAATAAAAAAAAAATTTTGTTCAAAAAGTTGTCAATAAAACTGGCTCAATAAAGTTACGACATGTGCGCGCGCGCGCATGCGCGACCCGCGGACGAATCGGATCTGACCAAAATACGAAAATTCTGATCGGATCTTTGGAAACAATAAAAAAATTTACAGAATCAGCCATATAACCGATACTAGTTAAATATACGATGTCCAGACTTACCGAAATGGTACCGAAATCCCGAATGGAACTGAAATCATGAATAGAGGGAAAATAAATTTCGATTTGACACATTTCAAGTCCATTCGAAAATTCCGAAAAATTTTCGATTTGGTAAACTTTTCGTTTTTTCGGAAAGTCTGTTCTCGTTTCAAAGCAATAGATTTCGATTTGACACATTTCAAGTCCATTCGAAAATTCCGAAAAATTTTTCGATTTGGTAAACTTTTCGTTTTTTCGGAAAGTCTGTTCTCGTTTCAAAGCAATAGATTTCGATTTGACACATTTCAAGTCCATTCGAAATTCCGAAAAATTTTCGATTCGGTTCGGAAACCTGTTCGGATTCGACATTTTCGGATCTAAAAAATTTCGGATTTTCGGCCGAATCGAAAGACCCGAATCGGGAAATTTCGTGAAAATTCCGAAATTCCGAAACCCGAAACGCACATCCCTACTTTGTTTTAGCATTATAACAATATTATGATTATTAAGTAAATGAAACAAAGCTTGTTTAATCTACTTAATTTAGTAAATCATCCCCATGACCTAGAAAACTGTGCCCAAGCTGTAAATATTTTTTTTTCCTCCTGATACCTCTGTAAGCAAGAGATATGTTGTTCTGGTTTTTAAATGTGTTTCATTGGTTGTTAGGTTTGTAGATGATGTTTTTAATATCACACAAACAAGATACGTACTAATTTTTTTAATGGGTTCTGTTCTAATAGGAGACCTTGAACAGTTATTTGCCTGGTTTTACAAGTATACGTTTCTCATTGTGAAGAGCATCAAAGAGATAAAACTTGGTGTCAAGTCAATAGTACACAATAAGGAGAGATTCTAAAAAAGAGAATGAATCAGAACAAAAATAGTGTGACCATGTGATGGAGTATAATATTTCTGCACAATTATTGTTATGTACTTAGAGAATCTTCAGAAAAACAGGCTTATTACAAATTCCAGCGATGTATCCTGCTAGCTCAATTCACTGTCAGGAGGGAAAAGGACTATAATAATATGAAATATTTTACTGTGAAATTAAGTAAAGTAAAATGTTTATTACTAGACAACCTAATAAAGTATGTAAAAGTAATAAAGTATATAGTTAAAACAGTATGGCGTCCTGCGTGTTTTGTCTCGTTGTAGCATAAGTAACTTCCCATGGATGTGAATAACAATAAAACAATACATAATTACAAACATGAATACATTTCTACTTGATAATGTGGCTGTGTATTAGTGTCAGCCTTTAGTGAGGGCAAACGTTGTCTGATTCTGATTCTGGTCCATATTTTAGGCAATATATTCTTCATTTTTCTTAGTCAACATATTCTATTCCATTTTTAGGGCAAAAAATTGCAACATGATTCTGTTCTAGTTTCTGGGCATCAGTTTCTGCTCAATTTTTAGGCAACAGATTCCGTTTCTAGGCAAAAAAAGCAACAATATTCTGCTCCAATTTTTTAGGCAACACAGTCTGTTGATTCTTTTTTAGCATCAGATTCTGTTTCATTACTAGGCAAAAATGCAACAAGATTCTTCTCTACTTTTAGGCAACATATTCTGTTAATTTTTTTATTTTTATTTTTTAGGAAAACCAAGGCTTATGAGAGTTCTCTGAACAGGTAGTGGCATAAGTGGCCTGCTCTACAGTGGGTACTCACTCAGGTCTCGTAAGGTTTTAGCTTGCTAAGAGATTATCATTTGCAAATCAGACTCTTATTACACATAAAGAGAGTCCAGAATTGAAATGCCAAGGATCTCTCCTCTATTACAGAGATAAAGCAACCCCTGATGAAGGTTTTCCTTTTTTTCGTTAGGCAACATATTTAGCAAATTTTTTGAAGTATCAGATTCTGCTCCATTTTTTGGACATGTGCCATAGAAAACTGATATGAATAAGCTGCTAAATTTCTCCAATAAAATGACTTGAGTGCAACATTTTTCCACGTTGAATTCAACTTATGTTACCAAGCGTCTAAATGTGAGGAAACTTTTCAACTCACAACTTTTTTAATGTGTCTTTTGCAGCTGCATTCACCAGTGTAATAATAATAATCCTCGAAAGAGTGTGGAGTATTTAACTCATGTAATCATTCAACTCCACATGCAATGGTGTAGAGTCATATTTCCCAACCCTGTCCTCTGGGAACAGTAATAGGTCAGGTTTGCAAGATATCTGAAGTAAACACAGGTGATGTGATTTGCTGCTCAGTGATTGCAATATTCAGTCTGCATTACCCCAATGTAAGCACTAAAATCTGGCCTGTTAGTGGATCGTGAGGACAGGGCTGGGAAACACTGGTGTTGTCAGGCTCGCGCCATGATGGAGTCATGGCTGAGCCTTAGGTTTAAGTTTATTTTCCCAAGCACTGGGGGAGAGCAAATCAGGCAGACACAGGAAGCTGTATAAGTATATAAAGTATATTCCAGAAAGGTAGGCACACAGTCTATACACAATACAGAGCACTGGAAACAAATAGAAAAGTCCTTCTGTACAGAGGTAGTGTCTTGAAGCACTAGGGATAGTGGGCTATGCAGTGTCCACCAAGTAGGAACCAGGAGCTCTTCGCAAAGTACCTTGAGAGCAGGATGGTGGAGTGAGGCTTGAATACAGATAGCCACAGGTGTGGTCACAATACACCAGGGATAGTGGGCTAGGCAGTGTCCACCGCAGACAGGATCCACAGACCTGGAACCAGGAGCTCTTCGCAATGGACTTGCTGTAAGGCAGGCAGATGAAGCAGGAACACTTGTAGACAATAACGATAACAGTACAGAGGATCATAGGGAATGCAGACAGACTCAGGGAGAGGCAGCTCACAGAACCTCACAGTAAGCAGGATGGGGAAACACAAAATGAGAGAGCCCTGAGAGAAGGGTGTGACCAGGTTATATGCACACCCACTCAGGAGCTGGCACAGGTGATTAACCCCTGAGACATGGAGCAACAGAACATATGATGAATAAGCAGGCTTCTCGGGCTGAGGCATGACAGGTGTACAATATAAAGAATTTTCTTTCATGATTAAGCACTATATAGGGAATGGAAATATGGAGACAGGGCTTATGTATGTGTTTTATCTTGTATGTCAGGATAAAGTATTAGGGTGGGTGCTGCCGTTAGAATATAAAGTGTCCACACACCTCAAAAAACACAATAAGAAAACAAGAGAAAGGGTTTCGGGTGCACCCTTTCAAGAGATTGACTTTAGAGATTGCTCCGCCTCAAAAGGACACTCACTGCGGAAGCCTATATGGTGAAAACGCGTTCTGGTGATCCTTTTATAACTTTTGTATTATTTTATATACAAAAAAAATTGATTTATTCCTGCCATATGGCTTTTTTTAATTTAAATAAAAGTCTATATTTTTAATTTTTATACATTTCTTGCTGCCTGGTCTTTTTCATCGATACACATTTTTTCCTGAGCCCTCTTATTCGTCCTACCCACCCTGGAACCTGGATTACATAACCGGAACCAAGGAAAAGAGAAGAAACTAACTAAATATAAGTATTCCAATCTTACAGTACTTTCATCCTCTGCGTGAATTATTCAGTACATATTACATTTTCTCTTGCAAACTGCTTTTATTATATATATATGTGTAAGATGCTGTTTTATTACATAACCACTAGGATGCGCCCGGAACCCTTTCTCCTGCTTTATGATTAAGCACTAGTGTTATGTACCTTTTACAAGTCCATGTAGCTCTCAATATATGGGACACAGTACCAGAATAATAAAAGTACGTATTCTTTAACACCTCAAGACACTAGATGGCAGGAGTTTAGGACCATGAAACCATGTCTTATGACATCACAATGCTGCAGCCAGAGTTCTAAAGAAAGATCTGGTGACAAACTCTAATCTCATATATCATGCTTTAACATATTAGCAGTGGCGTAGCGTGGGGGGTGCCTCGGGGGCGGTCGCCCCGGGCGCAATTTTCTTAGGGGGCGCAAAATTTCAAAAGAAATTTGAACCACTAATATTTTCCAGCAGGGATCAGCAAGGTGTCTGCCAGTTTTGCCACGCCGCGGTGACTTAGCACTCAGCATCCAGAAGGGAGGACCAGGACATAAAATTCTGGTTCTGTCCCGACTCCTACTTAACGCTGACATGAGTCATGTGAAGCAGCGCAGCATTATTCGACGAAACACCCTGTACCACGCATGTCAACCCCCCTTGAAGCACTGTTCCAGCCCCCCTGCAGCTGGCAGCCCTGCAGCTGCTGACCAGGGAGAAGGGAGGGAGGCACCTGCCCTGCAGCACAATTTAAAATTCGGTCTCCACTAAGCCCACTGGACAGCCCCCCCCCAGGCCACCAGCAACTCCACACAGGTAGGCAACACTGTGTGACACCAGAGCAGCGTGACCAACACACAGTGAGGGGTACAGGGAGACAGTGACTGGAGGTTCAGGGAGAGAATGACTGGGAATACTGGGAGAAAGTGACTGGAGATACTTGGATAGAGAGAGAGAGTGACTGGGGGTACTGGGAGAAAGTGGGAGTACTTGGAGAAAGATTGAGAGAGAGACTGGGGTTACTGGGAGAGAGAGAGTGACTGGGGGTTACTGGGAGTGACTGCTGGTTACTGGGAGTGACTAGGGGTTACTGGGAGTGACTAGGGGTTACTTGGAGAGAGTGACTGGTTATAGTGTGAGAGTGGAACTATGCTAGGGTATACTGGAACAGGGTGACTGGTAGCAGTGGTATAGCGTGGGGGGGCATGTGTGTTTCATTTTTTTTATTATATCAGTATTTTGTTAATATACAATACTTGTGCTTGTGGGGTAACGGGGTCAATACGCTACTGGTAGAAGGGAATCATGGTGTGTTATCATGTCCACAGGTTGGGGGGGGCGCACAATTCTTGCCTTGCCCCGGGCGCTGACAACCCACGCTACGCCACTGCATATTAGGATGTCATAAAAGCCTGCATAGTGACATCACAATTATGCAGCCAGGGCGATAGAGGAAGACGTGATCCTAAAATCTCATGTCAATGTATCTCATCTTTCATCAATCCTATCTCATCCTTGCAAACTTTATGATGTTGAAACCCTGATTAGTGACATCACAATGCTGCAGTCAAAATGCTGAAGAAAGGTCTGATGAAAAACACCTTCAATAAATATATTTTCTTCACACTTCATGTACTATATAAATATTTTTTGTAGTTATAACAACTTCTTGTTTTCCTGTTCCAGGCACGTTTAAGTGAAAGATGCACTTTAACCTCAAGATAAATAAAACCAAGCTATATCTGTAAAGAATATGCATCTTATTATTATATAAAAGTAACATATTGCTTTGAGAGGCAAGAAGTTAATTAGTTAATTACAAGATAATTAGCAAAATCCTAAAAATCTGGAAAGCTAGTTGCTCTCTGGAAGATGTGTTGGATTGCCCTAACCTTACAGATGCTATCACAGATGGCTAATTATGAGAATTGTAATTAGGGCAATTACCTGTGTAGAGAAAAATACTATTGTGAGGAGATCTGAAACACATTTCACTTATGTTAAAGTCTAAGGAACGGCAAGCAACAGGAAAATCATTGACTTTTTTATGTGAGAAAAAAAACCAGTGTTTAGGGCTGTTGAATTACAATTGCCATACACTTTCTGACTAAAACAATTTCAAGTTGACAAAGTAAAAAAAATGGATAACTAACAATCTGTCATTGTGTGTTTGTAAGAAAAAATGTTTGTCTAGTAGGCTTTTCATAGCACAGGTAAGATTAGAGATCAGACAATCAGTGTCCCATATTTTTCCAGGTTCACTACGACCACTTCAGTCCATCCCATTTTTAATCCAATGTGCACCATGTATGTCTCAGAGCTCCACAGCAATAAAACTCACAGTAATGGGTGCTGTGTATGAGTGAATCATAGGTGAGGCCCTGACCCTTGCCAAGCTGGCCAGGTGAGGCTGCGGCCGACTGTGTGTGGGCCCCCCGAGTTCAGGGTCCGGTTGCAGTGGAACTCTCTGCACCCCTGGTATTTACGCCCTTGCTATCACCCATCACAATGAGGGAGAACTGGCGATGAGAGGCTTCCAGGGTCTGCTGAATCAGGTGTTAAGTGGAAGGAGACAACTCTATTAGCTCATATTGTCAGACTCTGGTCCATGTCATATGTGTAACAATGCCTGAATATATTCCACATTTGGTGGATGCATCCTACATGACAGAAAGCCAAGTGTTTTTCAAGGAGGTTTAATTGAGAGGCATCTCGGTTTCTATTTCACGTGCAGAGGTAACTTGCATGCAGAAACTTGCAGAATTATCTCTCTCAAAAATGTTGAATTGGGGACGATAATATTGAACTCTTTTACTGCTAGTAGTAAAAATAATTAGTGACTTGGATTCACTTGGAATTCTAATGCTTGTGACACTTTATGTGCATCCTATACAAAGCACAGAATCAAGGGAATAGCAAAGAAGAAGCAAAAAGATTGGTGTAAAACACAAAAAAATCACCTATTTTATTTTTCAGAAGATAAGTTAATTATTTTACAAGCCTTTCCGTAGATTTAAGGAGAAAAGTAATTCATTTTGTAGTATGTAGACTATATTTACGCTAAGGTTGAGCAGTAAAAAAATGTCCCTTTCATAAAATGCATCATACTCTCAGGGTTATTCAGAAAGCACAAAAATGTCACCGACATTTTGATACTCTCCCGTTCCCCGCGATTCAGCTAGTCGGATTCGCTGATCCTACAGTGAATTCAGCATTCACCGTAGGGTCCCTGAAGGAAACAAGCCGCCAAACGCATCCGAAAAACCACAGCAAAACCGCTGAATTGCTCCAAAAACCCACCGAATCGATCTGAAAAACTGCTGAAAAAACACTGCATCTATCCGAAAAACCATCCGAAAACCCACCGAATGCATCTGACGATTCGCTGCAAAACCGCCGAATCCGAAAAAAGCAGCCAACCCGCCGAACAGACCACTGACCATCTGCCAGAAAAAGCTGACGTAAGAAAAACATTTTTAAAAAAAATCAGGAAAAAATTTCGCTGAAAAATCATGAAAAATGCCTAAAAAGATTCCAGAAAATAAAGAGACTTTTTGCTGTGAGTGAAAAGAATAAATGGTTGAATAAATAGTTAAGAAACACGAGAATTATTTTTACATTAAAACCTAAGGGATTCACCTGAGTAAACCTGCCGAATGAAACCACCAAAAATCAGGGCATTTCACTGACATTTCTCTGCTGTTCGGTGTCCTCTGAATAGATTAACCATTATTCTCTATGGGGATGTCACTGCCACCAAAGATCAATGTATATCACTGGCAATTCGCCAATATTTGGCGAACTGCCAGCTTTTGAATAGCCGAATGGCCACGAAATTGCACCTTATGGGGAAATTCACTGTTTGGTACAATTTCGGGGCCAACTCGGCTCTCTTTGAATAACCCTGTATACGTTTATTTAATCTTGCAAGTATATTTCTTCAGAATTTCATCTTTTCATTTCTTAAGTCCCTGCAGTTCAAGGTTTTCCATTCAGAAAGAAAATAAAAGGAATTCAGGCAAAATGATCCTCTAATGGTTATAAGGTTATTATTGCAGCACAGTTTCAAAATGACTTTAAATGCCTTTATGTAAAAGAAATTACCTGCAATTAGATGAATGATATGGCTTAAAATGTAACCTATTACAGTATAATAGTGCTGACCTCTATCTTTTGTCATCCACATGCTTCCTTTGGACATCTATTTTCCTAACTGTAGAAATGCAAAGTATTAAAATAACTCTTATACATTAAATTCAATACCAGTTGTTCCATTTAACAGGATTCTATTTAGTATCTGAAAAGTGGAACAAATGGAAACACTGACAAATGTTTTGTCTCATGCAATTTATTATATAGTAGAGAACAGAAGGTAAATCACTCTGACCCTGGCTGCTTACTTACAGAAACAAGACACAAACACCTGGATATAATTATTTCAATGCTAGATCAAACAAACAGCAGCTCACGACTCCACTGTTAAAAATCCAATTATGTAAAAAATGAACCGGCCGTTATTGAATTCTTGACCCAGCTACTTAAATGTCAAACTCGAATTGAGACGAGTAATTTACACACTAAATTCAGATTCAGAGTTTTCAATGGACTCACTAGGGAACATGACCAAGTAAACTCAACTCGGTTAATGGATGTGACATCCTTCAAAAGTGGAGTTCTTCCATGGAAGGGTGATATAGTCTGTATCCCTTCCTATTACTTTTTTTTATTATAATAAATTTTTATTGAATATTTTTTTCAAGTCAAAGGATATAAAGAAAAGGTGATGGAAGGGGGAGGGGTGTGGGTAAGTGGTGTGCAGTGAGGGAGGCGGTGTGTTGGCTGAGGGAGCATAAAACCAGAGATTGGTTGTGGGGGTGTCAGGCTCTGGTTCTGGGGTGGAACCAGGTAGTGGAGATAAGGCCCAAACGCGGTTACTACTACCGACAGGATAGTGGGTGAAGGAGGGTGAGTTGGAGGAGACTGACCAGATCTTGAGGAATAACTGAAGACTGCAGACTGGAGACTAGAAGGACACTGGTGGAAACACGGTGGAAATCTTGATTGACCCAAAAGGTTTTTTTCTGATACAGGGAAACAGCAGAGCTAAACACCTCTCTCTGCTAGGAAGGGATAACAATACTGAAGCACAGAAGGGAAAGAGGGAGGGAACTTTATTTCAGATGAGGAAAGGTGTGGTGTGTTAGTTGTGCATTAACTGTTTGAGGACCTGTGGTTCTAGTTCTAGTGCTTGGGGGAGGCAGCACTTTTCCTGTGCTGCCAAGGTGCCGTTCAGGAGGGAATGGTGCCAGCCTGGCACTTCTTCCGGCGACGGCGGTGTGAGGCATGACAGGGGGTGTCGGGCAGTTGTCACATTCAGGAAGAAGGAAATTTATGTGAGGGGCGAGCCTCGGAATGGTAGAACCAGCGACGTAGATGGAGAGGTAATGCACCAGAGGCCCATGTATGATGTCTTCAATATATCGGATGTTGTGAACTTCCTGAAGCCATTCCTGGATCGTGGGGACAGTGGGAGCTTTCCAGTGTCTGGTTAGTATGGCTTTCGCTGCATTTAAAAGCCGTATGTCTAGTGAGTTCTTGTAAGCTGTTGGGTCAGCTGGGGTGTGGTGCAGTAGCAAAGCAGCTGGTGTGAAGTCAGGAGAGGCTGAAACCTTACAAATGACGTTATGGACGGTGCGCCAGTATGGTTGGATCAAGGGGCAGGACCACCACATGTGAAGCAAATCAGCTTGTGGCGACTTGCATTTCCAACAGGAACCATAGGTACTGGGATCAAAAGCTGCTAGTGTCTCCTGAGAGGAGTTTGTATGTGGTTTTCTGTGATTTGGTGGCAGTCGAACATGACATGGTGAGGGAGGAAATTTGATCCCATTCCTCCGTAGTGAAGGGAATTTGCAAGTCCTTCTCCCATTTGGCACGGTAAGATGGAGTGGGGCATGTGAGGTGCCTTACTATTAATTTAACCCTTTCACTGCTGAGCCATTTTTCCCCATGTGCTGAGCTCATTTTGGCAATGTTGTGCTCATCATGTTCAAACCTTCCTAATTATAGACGATTAAATAAACACTGCTGACCACACAGTCGGCAACCTTGGAAATACTAGGTCCTACCGACCGAGCAATTGAGATCTGATACATCGGTACTATGCTATGTAGAAGACTCCATGATTGTTTAAATTTATAACAATATATAGTGTGTTGAGTACTCAAATTACCGCACCAAATATAAGCAACATTAATATAGTTGCCTTTCCAAATAAACACAGTCTTTCCCCCTATGACATCATTCGGTCTTTATATGGCTTATTGAGAAGCATGTTCATTTTTAAACGTGTGTATTACTGGTGAAATTCCAATTGCACTTGTAACTTCATTTTAGCCATAGAGGTCTAATTAGAAGTGCAATAACTCATGAATTGCGCATATTCATAGCGCTAAAGAACTAATGATCAAGATATTTAATAGCGTAGTTAATTGTTTCTGTTCCCATACATAACAACTGTATAGACCCAATATAAAGGTTACCGTATTTTTCGCTCCATAAGACGCACTTTTCTCCCCCCAAAAAGTGGGGGGGAAAGTGGGTGCGTCTTATGGAGCGAATGCCCCATGATATGCCCCAGCTCACCTGCCGCTGCCGTGTCCGGCTCCCTCTGAGCGTGCGTCCGGCGGCAAGGAGCTTGGGCACTCGCCTGGGGGAGCCACGTGAACGCGATCTCGCGAGATCGCGGTCACGTGGCTCCCCCAGGCGAGTGCCCAAGCTTCCTGCCGCCGGACGCACGCTCAGAGGGAGCCTAACGCGGCGGCAGCAGGTGAGCTGAGGCATATCCATGAGCTGCTGGGGCATATCCATGAGCGAGCTGGGGCATATCCATGAGCTGCTGGGGCATATCCATGAGCTGCTGGGGCATATCCATGAGCTGCTGGGGCATATCCATGAGGGAGCTGGGGCATATCCATGAGCGAGCTGGGGCATATCCATGAGTGAGCTGGGGCAAATCCTTGAGTGAGCTGGGGCATATCCATGAGTGAGCTGGGGCATATCCATGTGCTGGGGCATATCCATGTGTTGGGGCAATATCCATGAGCTGGGGCAATATCCATGAGCTGGGGCATTATCCATGTGCTGGGGCATATCCATAAATTGGGGGGCATATCCATAAGTTGGGGGGCAAATCCATGTGCTGGGGCAAATCCATGAGCTGGGGCATATCCATAAACTGGGGGGCATATCCATAAGCTGGGGGGCATATCCATAAGCTGGGGGCAGTATCCATGAGCTGGGGGCAGTATCCATGAGCTGGGGGACAGTATCCATGAGCTGGAGGACAGTATCCATGAGCTGGGGGCAGTATCCATGAGCTGGGGGACAGTATCCATGAGCTGCGGCAGTATCCATGAGCTGGGGGCAGTATCCATGAGCTGTGGCAGTATATCCATGAGCGGAGATGGGGCAATATCCATTATTACACTATTTGATTTCAGAATATTTGTTTTCCTGTTTTCCTCCTCTAAAAACTAGGTGCGTCTTATGGTTAGGTGCGTCTTATGGAGCGAAAAATACGGTAATTCAAACTGACACACTATTGTCCAAAGTGGGAATTTGGCAGGATAGCCAGTTCATGATACGCACCTGTACTTTTTTAATTATCATGTGTATGTCTTATATGTAATAATTTCAATAAAGGTTACATTTTAACTTGTTTTTCAAATTGATATAGTCACTTTGTGGCTTTTTTGAGGTCATGTTCAAATATCTTTTGAAGTAATGTTTTATTATAGAACCCATACAAATTATATATACTTTTTGTTTAGCAGATCCAGTAGTTTCAAAATATATCATTATTATTCGTACACATCATGTTTAGTTAAAAATTCTATAGCAAATTTAAAAAAAATTAAATATCCCTTCAGATTTCACTTATTTACAGTGTGTAACATTATTTTACTGCATTTTAACATCCAAAACTATGAGGTTTTATATTCTGTTGGATACTCGATCAAAAAAACTAGAAATGTGAACCTCTCATTGCATTTCAGAGATAATAAACAATTTTAATGAAAACTGGACAAAAATAACTTTGGCTTGGTTTAATCAAGGCCGCCATCAGGGCATTACACTCCATGCTGCTGAAAGAGGCCCAGGGGCGCCCTTTTTAACAGCTCCGGTATCAGACTCCATGAGTTCAAATCCGGAGCTGTACTGTGTGTCTCCTGACTGGCTGGGCGGGCCAAGCAGCGTGCGTGGGCCTCCCAAGCATGCTGCTTTGGCGCCGCCCCCTCCAGTCACCTGAGAAGCTGCCTGCGATGGAGGGCCCGGGAGAAGAAAAGAAGAAGGAAGAAGAGAGAAGAAAAGAAGAAGGAAGAAAAGAAGGAGGAAGAGAGAAGAAAAGAAGAAGGAAGAAGATAAGGAGAAAAGAAGAAGGAAGAGAGAAGAAAAGAAGGAAGAAGAGAAGACGGGGACAGAAGACGGCAGAGCAGTGAGCCAAGGCCCAGCCAGACCCCAAGGCTCAGCCAGACCCCGAGGGCCCAGCCAGATCCCAAGGCCCAGCCAGACCCCCAGATCCCAGCCAGACCCCCAAAGTCAAGCCAGACCCCCAGGGCCCAGCCAGACCCCAAGGCCCAGACAGACCGCCAGACCCCAAGGCCCAGCCCCCCAAGATCCAGCCAGACCCCAGGGCCCAGCCAGACCCCCAAGGCCCAGCCAGACCCCAAGGCCCAGCCAGACCCCCAGAGCCCAGCCAGACCCCAAGGTCCAGCTAGACCCCCAAGGTCCAGCTAGACCCCCAAGGACCAGCCAGACCCCCAGGGCCCAGCTAGACCCCAAGGCCCAGCCAGACCCCAGATCCCAGCCAGACCCCCAAAGTCAAGCCAGACCCCAGGCCCAGCCAGACCCCAAGGCCCAGACAGACCGCCAGACCCCAAGGCCCAGCCCCCCAAGATCCAGCCAGACCCCAGGCCCAGCCAGACCCCAAGGCCCAGCCAGACCCCAAGGCCCAGCCAGACCCCCAGAGCCAGCCAGACCCCAAGGTCCAGCTAGACCCCCAAGGTCCAGCTAGACCCCCAAGGACCAGCCAGACCCCCAGGCCAGCTAGACCCCAAGGCCAGCCAGGGCCCAGCCAGACCCCAAGGCCCAGCAGGACCCCCAGATCCCAGCCAGACCCCCAAAGTCAAGCCAGACCCCCAGGGCCCAGCCAGACCCCAAGGCCCAGACAGACCGCCAGACTCCAAGGGCCCAGCCCTCCAAGATCCAGCCAGACCCCAGGGCCCAGCCAGATCCCCAGGGCCCAGCCAGACCCCCAAGGCCCAGCCAGACCCCAAGGCCCAGCCAGACCCCCAGAGCCCAGCCAGACCCCAAGGTCCAGCTAGACCCCCAAGGTCCAGCTAGACCCCCAAGGACCAGCCAGACCCCCAGGGCCCAGCTAGACCCCAAGGTCCAGCCAGGGCCCAGCCAGACCCCAAGGCTCAACCAGACCCCCAGGGCCCAGCCAGACCCCCAGGGCCCAGCCAGACCCCAAGGCCGAGCTAGACCCCCAAGGTCCAGCCAGACCCCAGGGCCCAGGTAGACCCCAAGGTCCAGCCAGGGCCCAGCCAGACCCCAAGGCCCAACCAGACCCCCAGGGCCCAGCCAGACCCCAAGGCCGAGCCAGACCCCTAGGTCCAGCCAGGGCCCAAGGCCTGGCCAGACCCCAAGGTCCAGCCAGGGCCCAGCCAGACCCCCAAGATCCAGCCAGACCCCCAGGGCCCAGCCAAGGCCAAAGGCCATCATACAGACAGCACATTACTGTGAATTTTATTGCTGTGGATTCTGTGATATGCTCATATACCGCACATTACTATGAGTTTTATTTATGTGGAGCTCTGTGATACGCTCATACACACTGCACATTACTGTGAGTTTTATTGCTGTGGAGCTCTGTGACATTATAAGCAATAAGACCATGGAGACACAGGTTTGAATCCCGGCAAGAACACCTCTCCAGTAAGTGTCCTTGGGCAAGACACCTAACGGTACATACTCGCCAACCAGGACATACTTGAAAATTAGAGAAATTTTGATGTAGCCTTCCTGGTAAAATACTGCCTCAAGAAAGAAAAAATTAGACAGCACCAATTTTGGAAGCCATGCAAATAGGTTTTCTAATGTCACTATTATTGCTAGTATTGATGAATGTATTTTCCTAATAACTATACATTGATGAGAGTTATGAGCTGTAAAGAGGTAAAATTGTCATTACCAGACTTTGAACAGGTTTTTTTTTGCATGCTCATACAAGGTTATTCAGAGAGCGGGGAAAAGCAGGAGAATGACTGGAGAATGGAAAACTCTATCAGGGCTATTCAGAAATAGGTGAAAACCTTGAGAATGACTGGAGAATTGTAAATTCTAGGTCAAAATAGTCAAACCATAAGAATTCACCCATTTATCTCACTTTCAAAATTGTCTTTTTGGTCTAGATAGTTCATTCTCCTGGCAATTCTCAAGGTTTTCACCTCTCTCTGAAATGCCCTGAATGTTAAATTAGCCAAACCAGAAAAATTCTTCCATTCATCTCACTTTCCAAATCGGCTATTTTGACCTAGAATTTTCCATTTTCCAGTCATTCTCCTGCTTTTCACCGCTCTCTGAATAACCCTGATAGAATGAATCCGCCCAGATCACATCTATTGAACCTCTTTATTAATTTATAGGGGAAAAAAAATCAAGATTTTTTAAAATGCTGAATAATAAAGTTTTGTGGTCTTATATTGGTTAAAATAGTATTTTGAGTGTCTTTCGTTAAGGTTTGAATTTGGTATAATTGGTGGGATAAACTCTATAAAAATGGATTAATAAATATTCCTGCTGTGTTTTTGCCCCTAGAGGCCTTTATGGAGTTTATTCAATTAAGCAAAACTTTGTACAGAATCTGTGTGTGTATTTAGAATTAGCCTAATAGTGACTAACCCTAACACCAAGATACCCTTGTCTGCAATTATGGTGAATTCACTATTTAGCGAATGATCATCGTTATGAGCTGATGATGGAGTCGCCGAAGCCCTAGAAAAATTTGGGAACGTTGCCGAAGAGCATAGAAGTTCGCCAAAGAGACATCAGCGAATTCCACTGTACTACAAAAAAAAAATGGTAATCTCCTATTCTCCTAATAGTTGGATAAGCCAATGAAAATGTATTAAAATGTATTTGAATAATAAAAAAAGGTCCTTTAACCCTTTGGCTGTGGTCGATGTGTTGGGAATGTCATGGGGCTTCCTCGCTATATGCGGAGAACATTTTATTGTTTGGGTATCAAAATAAAAGTAAAATAATAAATATTTCCTTTTTTTTTTCTTTTTTTTCGAACACAGCAGTATTTTTCATCTTTTCAATGACGCTGCAATAACTCACCATTTCATTTCTCATGTCACCAACAAGCATGGAGGTGATGGTAGAATCCGTTATTACGAATCGTTACATTAAAAACCTAAACAGCCGCACTGCAGCAAAGTGCACGGGGGTAGGGGGACTTTGGAATCCTGCATCACTAATCTTTACATATCACAAGGTCAAGTGAGGTGTCATTGGACAGGAAAGAGAACAAAACAAAAAACGTTTTTAGTTATTATTTTTAGTTCCGAAGCAATGAAATTGTCCATTTGTCATGTATAAAATGAGCAATACCACTGCCATTACTCCCCTTCTCATTTCCCATGCTGGGAGCAAAGTCAATATTTTATTCATAGTCATTAGTGATGGGCTGAACACCCCCGTGTTCGGGTCGCATTCGAACTCGAACATTTGAAAAAGTTTGAATTCAAACGCGAACAAGATTCGAACTCAATGCAAGTCAATGGGACTCGAACGGTTGATTTTTAGAGTGCCCTCCAAGAGGGCATATATGCAAGATATTTGCCATAAAAGGTGTATGGGGGTCCGGGTAGTGCCCTGGGGGACAGGAAACAAGGACAAAAAGTTTAAAAAATACATTTTTAAAGGAACAGTGATTTTTTCATGACATAAAGGTTAAGAATAAAAACAAAAAATTCCTTCAAATATCGTGCCTAGGAGGTCCCCATGACCTGCCCATGAAGTGGCGGATTTGTAGGATGTATAGAAACATTTAAAAAGAAAAAAAATGACATTTCAAATGACGGTAAATGGTTTTCCTTTAATCTATTCATAAACAACTGCTTGGGGCGGCAGCCTGTATGAAAAGAGGAGACGTTTTAGGACACGCAGGACAAGTTTAGTGATTTTGTGGCTAAATTATGGTGAAAATTGGACCTTTGGTGCCAGCTAGTGCCTTCACACCATAACCCCTCTGAGGTATTGTGGAAGAGTGCAGGGGTGGACCCTGCCGTCAAATATTACAATGATATGAATCTGGTACACGTGTCAGTGCACTCAAATATTGGACCTTTGGTTCCAGCTAGTGCCTTCACAACGTAACCCCTCTGTGGTACTGTAGAAGAGTGCAGTGGTGGAGGTTTTGGCAATGCAGAAGAGATCCCCGATCTATTCAGTTACATCAGCATCAGGGAAGTGATAGCTGATGATCCAGGACTGATTAATTTTTATAAATGTCAGCCGGTCTACAGAGTCAGTGGACAGACGCACTCTTTTGTCTGTGACAAAACCTCCAGCGGCACTGAACGTCCTTTCAGAAAGCCCGCTGGATGAAGGGCAACCTAGTAGCTGCATAGCATATTGGCTAAGTTCTGGCCAGTGATCCAGTCTCAACACCCAGTAAGCCAGTGGATCATCTGCTGTAAAGGTATCCAGGTCTTCCCTTGCCCCTAGGTAGTCCTGCACCATATTGTGAAGATGCTGGCAATGGGTGCCTACATTTGGCATCCCTGGGCGTCGTGGACTAAGAAACTTGCAAAAGGTATCAGTCGCTCTTCCTATGATAAACCGCAGCCTCAGAAGCACCTGTGTCATCACTTGGTAACCTACCAGTACCTGGAAAGGTGTTACACAAGTGTCACTTTAGAGCGTCCTCAAGTTGTTTCATCCTGTCCTACCTCTGTGAGGGCAGGATGAGCTCTGCAACCTTAGCCTTGTATCGTGGATCAAGAAGGTTTGCCAACCAATAATGATCATTCTCCTTGATAGCATGAATCCTGGGGTCCTTTAGAAGGCTTTTCAGGATAAGGGAGCCCATGCAGCATAGGTTGGAGGTGGCATTAGCTTCTGAGTGTTCCTGGTCACTGAGGATTACTGTATCGTACACTACCTCCTCCCAGCCATGTACTAGTCCTTGAGTTTCTGGGCACACAAAACCCTCCCTTGAGGAATCCCCACCTTCAATGCCCCAACAACTTAAATATTCCTCCTCCTCCTCATCCTCCTCCTGTCTGATCTGAGGACCCGCAGGAATGCTGTCTGCGTAAAGACTGGGGCCTTGAGAGCTAGCAAAGTCCTCCTCTTCCTCCCGCTGCTCTGCCTCTTGTGCCATATCTATAATTCCCCGCAGAGTGCGCTCCAGCAGGAACACTAAAGGAATTGTGTCACTGATGCATGCACTGTCCCTGCTCACCATCCTCGTTGCCTCCTCAAATGGTGACAGTACAGTGCATGCATCCTTGATCATCAGCCACTGCAGGGGGGGGGAAACAAGTTGACCTGAACCTGTCCTTGTGCCGTACTCACACAGGTACTCATTGATGGCCCTCTGCTGCTTGTGCAGACGCTGCAGCATTGCCAATGTTGAGTTCCACCTGGTGGGCATGTCACAGATCAGACGGTTTTTGGGAAGGTGGAATTCTCTTTGAATTTCTGCCAGGTGAACACTTGCTGGGAATGACCGTCTGAAGTGGCTGCAGACTTTTCTGGTCTGGCTGAGAAGCTCTGCCAGCCCTGGGTACCTGGTTAGGAAATGCTGTACCACCAGATTTAGGACATGTGCTAGGCATGGTACATGCATCAACTTACCTAGGCGTAGGGCGAAGAGAAGGTTGCTGTCATTATCACAGACGACCATTCCCAGCTCAAGCTGGCGTGGTGCTAACCATCTCTGCACCTGCCCCTACAGAGCTGGCAGAATTTCTTGCCCGGTGTGGCTTCTGTCCCCTAAACAAACCAGCTCAAGCACAGTATGGCATCTTTTTGCTTGAGCCATTGCGTAGCCCCTGCCACGCATCGGTTTAACTGCCACTTCGCCAGAGACAGAGAAGGAGGAGGAGGAAGAGGAAGAGGTGGTGGAGCAGACAGACCTCATATAAGCAGCTTTCTGGAGGCGTGGTGGATGAACAAGCTCTAGCACAGAGCCCCATCTTGGATCCCTCCCAGCTGCAATCAGAGTTACCCAGTGTGTCGTGAAGGAAATGTAACGGCCCTGTCCATGCTTGCTGTACCACGTGTCTAAAGTCATGTGCACCTTGCTGCTAACTAGGGATGAGCCGAACACCCCTGTGTTCGGTTCGTAGCCGAATGGCCGAAATGTTCGAATACAAACTCGAACACAATGTAAACCTATGGGGGCCGAACATGCAAAATGTGTTCGCAGTTCTCCTAAATGTAGGAGACCTGTGGCTGCGGCCCCCAGCCCCCGTAACTCACCTGTCCTGCAGCTGTCCCGGCCTCCTGTTTCCCGGTCCATCAGCTCCTCCGATCATGTGCACCTTGCTGCTGACTGCCTTTCCCAATGACTCCATAACATTGTCTTCCACATACTGGTATAGTGCTGGAATGGCCTTCCGTGAAAAGAACTGGCGTTTTGGAACCTGCCACTGTGGTACAGCACATTCAGCAAATTCACGGAAGGAGGGAGAGTCCACCAGCTGGAAAGGCAGCAGCTGTAATGCGAGTAATTTTGCCAAGCTGGCATGTAGACGCTGTGCAAGGGGATGGTTGGGACTATATTTTTTCTTACACTGCAGCAGCTGGGGCAACAAAATCTTACTGCGTAAATCTGCAGCTGATGGGATGCTGTCACATTCTGAGGAAGGACCTGGTACACCCATTACTGTAGCATCATCCCTGTCAGTGGAGGTTGTAGGCAATGACATGGCAGGACATATAGTGGGGGTAGAGACAGATGAGGAAGAGGACCTATGCAAAGTGTTGTGCCAACGGGATGCGTGGCAGGTGGTCATATGTCGCTTCAAGCATGTGGTACCCAAGCGTCTGATGTTTTTCCCACGCTTGATCCAAAAAATATTTTTGGAGCCATTTCACTGCTGTACGCTGAGCTAATTTTTGCAACTTTCACTCATGTTTAAACGCGATTTGAAGCCATGGGAAATGTTTGAGCAACAACTAGTGGGAAAATTTTGATCTTAACGCAAATGTTAGTGCTCACTTGCATGAGATTAACATTTGCTGCGGCGTTCACCGCATATTTGTAACGATTCCCCAGGACAGACCTAGTAACAGACCTCTAACCCTCCGATCCTTAGGATGGTCGGGACTTTGGACCACTAAACCTAACCTCTAGCAGCCACACAGGCCAGGGAGACAGCACCAACAATATACACCACAGACTGATATCAAAATATGTTTGTACTGCGCTATAGTATATGGCAGGATGGAAGCGCACCAGCAGTAACAAGCAGCGGAATATACCAGACAGGGGTGCAGAGCGAGAGTAGTTGTTATATCAAAACCGGGTCAGCAACATTTAGGCACTTGTACTGCGCTACTGTATATGGTGAGAATTGACACACACCAGTAGCAACAGAAGGCAAACAGAACAGGCAGGGAGTACACAGAGAGAATAGTCAAATGGCAGGCAAAGCCAGCAACAGATCGGGTCCTCAGAACAGGCAGGGTAAGTAACAAGTATACAAACTGATTCGGTAAGCTAGCGATGCGGGAATTAAACTCCACGGCAAAGCGAGGTGTAAGTGCGCGCTCCTGATTTAAAGGTCCCGGCGGCTCCGCATCATCTTGCCGTGCCCTGCCCCCTGATAACTCACAGCTGCGCCGGGTGCCACCGAAGCTCCTGGCATTCGTCCAGCTGGTGGAACCATGCGTCCGGGGGCCCCTCCGATCGCCACCCGGGGCCCTGGATGTCACAATATTACAATCCAAATGCAAACAGGTTAAGTAACCAAATTTGTAAGAAGAATAATTAATGCAGCATATGAATCCTCACACTGCCGCACAGCACCTCTACAGTCTGACGCTAGCTTTAACCGGTGCGCTGTGTGCAGCTTCTAAGAAGATACGCTATTATTGTAGCGAGGAAGCCGGCTGCGCATTTTGCATCGCTCCCTCTACACTATTAGCGTATCTTCTCAGAAGCTGCACACAGCGCGCCAATGTATGCAGCGTCTAACAGCATGGGAGACGGGAGGCTGTGCTTGTTGGTGGATCCGGGAATCAGGTGAGTATTAGAAAGAAAGAAAAAAAAGTTTTATTTTATGTTCCTTGGGACATTTCAAAATGTCCTCGGATTAAATTTTTTTTAGAAATGTGTCGCCTTACCTTAGCCTTGTGGTCAGTCAGTGGAGGCTCCCTGGATCCTGGTTGTGGGGGGTCTGCCGTGGCCGCAGGTGCAGTGGCTCCCTCCCTGCGCCACCTCTCTGCCACATGCACCCGGCCGGCCTGCCCGCACAGTCGCAGCTCTGTCATCCAGCGGCCGCATGCTCCTCAAGGGTTCCTTGGGAGGCACTGGCGGGCTGCCCTCTACAGTGCCTGATTTGAGGGCCTCGTCTGCCTGATGTTTTAGCAACAAGATTGTTTTATCCCATAGGCTTCAATGTTAAAAATATTTCCATTTTAATTCAATATCTAATAAACCATTGCTTATAATATTCTGCAGTAAAGAGTCTCTTTATTTTTAGATTTTGTTAGGATTTTTTAAGCATTTTTAAAAAAATTCAAAAAAATTTTTTCAAACTTTTTGCGAACGGCCTGAAAAGTTCGAAATTCGCAAACTTTCGAGAGGCCAATGTTCAATGTGAACTCATGTTTGCATCGAACCGCCAGTCATATAGTCATATTATTCATAAAACACCATCTTCCAAAACACAAAGAAAATATTCAATTTCTTGGTTAAAATTGTGTGTTTTCTCAGAAAAATGCAGTAACAGGTTCCCATTTCATTTTTTTTTAACAATATAGAATATATAACCGCAAAGGTTTGGATGATAAACTGCGTATAAATAATTTTATACGCTGCAAATGATTGAAATCTGAATGGAAATATCCTCACACAGTATCTGCCTGGATAGATATACCCATACCTGCATTATTAAATAATCTAAAACATGTTTTAATTTCACTAAATTCCAAAAAAAGCCCAGCAAAATCTTCAATTTCAGGCCCTAATCTTAATCCAGCCCTGTTCTCCACACGTCTTGGGGCTGCACAGTTAAGCGGGAACATACTTACTTATCCGTTCGGGGTCCTAGAAGTCCATGGAGTGGAGTGGCTGCCAGGCCATGTGATCGCGGAGGGAGACTGTAGACTATTTGTCCACAGTGTCACTCTGCTCTGAGCGGTCAGAAGCAACGGATCGGGCCACTGTTCTCTCTGCAAGGGGAGAGGTGAGTATCCGATTTATTTGGGGGGGGGTTTGCTGGTGCTAATTGATTCTGCAGAAGTTGAAACAGTTAGCACCAGCTTATGGGTGACGGTAAAAATCTGTTTAATCCATCGGTGTGTTAATTAGCGCTAGCATAAGTAAGGTATTACAAAGTCCTAATGCTACTGATTGCGCTCCCCAAGTTTTGTATAGAGTACGCGAAATACAGTAAGCTCACGCAAGCTAGCGAGATCACCGATGCACTTATGGCTGTTTCACGGATTTAGTGTCAGGAAGGTAATATGAGTGGCATGCAATAAAGCCATTTATCCTGACGTTAACCCTTACTCACCTGGATGCCCATAGTTTATAAAATACCATCATGAGATGGTGCTGCAATGTGGCGATTTGTAAATAAGCTCCATAGCTGACTCAATGCAATAAAGCCATTTATCCTGACGTTAACTCTTACTCACCCGGAAGCCCATAGTTTATAAAATGCCATCATGTGACGGTGCTGCAATGTGGTGATTTGTAAATAAGCTCCATAGCTGACTCAATGCACACTATTGTATAAAACAGCAGAAAAAATAATACAGCTTTCCATTAAAATGGTAGAATTTACTTAACAATCACAAAGCATGCTCATTAGCATACTTTTATTTTCAGAGTTGTTTTTAATTTCATGGGATGTTGGCCTGTTTATTAGCACTGCATCTGGTAGCATTGGAGCAAGTGCCAAAGGCCCACTGCTGCTGCAGCATGCTGCTACCAACTGAAATATACTCTGTGAGCAGAAATCATCACCTCTTGTCGCATGTTCATATTTCATCAGCACAGCAGATTTTCCCACCAAAAGATAAATGCAGCCAATTTCCAATTACCTTCTGCACCTGTTTATACAAGTCATTCTATAAAAATAATACTGTGTATGTGCCAGAGGTGCTACACATAACATTCCCTGGAAAAAAAATTACACAACAACAACAACAAAAATATACGTGAGCAACCCAATATTTATCTAAGCGTGCCAGTATTTTTATGGGGTTAATCAAAGAGCATTGGTGTATGCCAAAGTTGCAAACAGTGGTGAAAATCCGTTGACAAGTACCTGCAATTTCAGAAAACCCCGGCAATGTCCCAATAACCCCCAAGACTTATTTTTTTATTCCTCTTATGTAATTTACATTTATCAAGTTTATATTTCCTTTTTTATTTTGGAATTTACTGCAAGCATTAGTAAAATTAATATCTGTACAAGAGACATTACCTTGACGTATCGTAAGCTATAATCGGAGAGGCAAAAGGAAATATGGACCATCAAATAATCTATATTTTTAAAATTATATATATATATTTTTTTGCATTTAATGTTTTTATTTTGAAAGGAAATAAGGTCACATTCGACCAGAGAACTTGGCCTCGCAGGGCCAAACAGCGCATTTGCATAGATACCAGAAAATAAAAAGAAGTGGGCGTCATAAAGAGATATCAGAGTAGAAAAATATAAACAAATAATAGAAATAAGGGGGGGGGGAGTGTCCGCATAAGGAAAAAACAAAGAGTCCACAGCGAGTAGGGGACAAAAAGGGAAAGGGTGGGTAGAATAGTCCAGCATACGAAGTCTCAAAGAGATTAAAATGTCCGAAAAATAAGGGGCCTACAGGACTGGGTGGTGGGGGATGAAGTAATAACACATCGGTAGAAAAATAAGGGAATCAAGAAAACTGTATAAAAGAGGAGTAAAGTCCAATAAACCAAAAAACATAAAAGGAACAGAGAGTCAGCTCACGGGACCATACTCAGGGGCCAGTACCAGTGAAGGAGGATCACCTCCAATTCAACCCAGGTCTGAGGCATCAGGGGATGAGACCCGGTGGCTCGGGGCGGCTGACACCCGGGGGCGCAACAGTCCCAGTGAGTGCAGAAGGCGCCACGCTTCCTCAGGGGTAGTCACCGCATGACTCAAGTTCATAACAAATAATCAAAGATCCAGCTGCACCCCAGCGGTATCGTATCCCGTCTCCAAGAAGGAAACCGGACACTTCTCAAAAGCATCTCCGAGCCAGCAAGGTCACAAAAGATAGGTCGTTAAAGAGTTGCAGAGTGGTTGTCTCAAAAGGTAGCGGAGCCCGGACCGCCGCGGAGGACATGAGGCGTCGCTTATCAGATTCCACGCTAGCAACGGCAAGCACGTTCCGAGGAGCAGCCGTAGGGGCCGTAGCAGCTTTCCTAAGGCGAACAGCAGAACAAAAAATAGCAGATGCATCGGCTGGAGACCCCAGCACGTGGGAAGCGAGCCAGGTGACATAATCTAGCAAAGCACTCGCAAGAACACGCTCCGGTATACCCCGGATCCGTACGTTCTTCCGGCGATGGTTCGCCTCTAGTGCCTCCACTGCTCCCGTAAGTAATGTCACCTGGGCCTGGAGAGTATCTATCTGAGGGCCAACAAGGGCCTGCACTGCCGCAGCTCCCTCCATTCTCGTTTCTACTGTCTCCAGGTGGTCCTGAACTGCTTTCACCTCAGCATGCATGGTCGCAAAGTCCGAGTGCCATACCGCCCGCATCTCTCCCAACATGTCGTTCAGCATCTGCTGGATATCACCTTTAGTGGAAGGCAGGAGGTTGTCCCCTCCACTGCACATGGATGGAGGCCGTGAGGCATCTGAGGCTCCGTGTGCTGCCGATCCTCTCACTGCACCAGATCCCTCCGTCTTCTTCTTCGATTGCCCCACTTTCCCAAGAGGCTTGTGGGGGGGCCTGTGTGTCCTCTGACCAGGATAAACCCCCCCTCGTCTGAGGAGCTCACCCCCTGGGTCGGAATCTCGAAAGGGTCACCCTGGCGCTGGCGCCATTCGGTACCTAGGGATTCCTTTATGTCCCGTTGTCGGGGGCCTTCCGTCAAGTCTTCAAACCCGTCTTCTTGCCCATAGTGGCAGGTTAGAAAGCCCGAGTACCTTGCGGTCGATATCCACTGATCCGCTGGATGGAGGGCTCCAAAATGGCCACCAGGCGTAAGCCGCGGGATCAGGCTGCGGACTCCAAAGTCCCCCAAACAGCACCTGACAGGCAGCGAAATCAGCTCAGGAAGGGTAAGCAGGGGTGCTAGTATGTTCCTAAAAATTCCGGGCTCTGCTACCGGCGTGGAAACAGCGATAATCCACATAAATTGTCTCGAAGTATCAGAGAGCGTTCCGAAGTGCGACTGTTCCCGCCGGCTGTCAGCTCCACCCCATTATATATTTATTTTTACACCAAAAATGGTAATGTTTGGAATCATTGGAAAGGCCGTGGATGCCACGAATCGGGAGATACGGTTATTCAAATGACCCCGCAGCTCCACTTGGCAGCTAGGGGGTTAACTGGCCAACTGACATCATTGCACAAATGGCGACGACATCAGTGGGTGGGGGGTGACCCCGGAGGTTTGGCTGGCATACAAGATGTCAGCCACCTCCGGGAGCGAATCATGACCCGGCACCTAATGGGTTAAAGTGAGACACGGCTGGAAAGGGCAGACTCTGCTCTCTCCAGCAGTGCCTCTCTTTTTTTTCTAAGTGCAGCCGTTAGGGACAAAGAGGGGTCCAAATAACATCATCACGATGGCTGGGACCCATAAAACCATTGGGCTGCCTTCAAGGAAGCCAGACCGATGTGGGACTCCGGCCAGAGTGGTGAGTATAGGGAGGGGGTTAAAGAACCATGACATACATGGTATGTCCTTGGTCCTTAAGGGGAATTTTCCACAGGACGTACTATGTATGTCAGTGGCCCTTAAGGGGTTAATGGTACTGTCAGAATTTGGCCACAGGTATTTCTTCACCTTTGCAGACGTATGTGATATCCTCACAAGCTCTTTGTATGAATGTTTTCTGCAGAGCTCAATAAATTTATTACCGTAGATACTCGAGTATAGCGAGACCCGAATATATCGCGATGGATAGAGAATTATTGTGGAAATGAGAGAATACTCAAGACTCAATTATAATGCGAGGAGCAAACCTTTAGAAGTATACTGCATTGGTAAACAATTAAAATTCTTCAAGCTTCTCTTAACACAGTCAGGATACCCCTCAGGCCAGGGTGCTCTGCTCTAGAATGATTGCCGTTGTAACGAAGTATGAAGCCGCCAGCCAACTGTCTTCTTTACTTGCAATAAAATTGCCGGCAGAGCGAGGTGACCAACGCAGTGAATCATTCACCGATAGCCAGTACGCCGGGAGGTGTCGTTTTCTCACCTCCGGCTCCAGCAGGCAGGCTCAACCACTGCATCGTGGAGCGAGGGTGCATGCTCGGTTTTAAGCCAATTTTGAATGATTGGCTTAATCCAAGTGTGTCCTCTGACCGTGATGGATCCCACCTCTCCCAGGGAGTCCACATTCAATTCAGGGAGACTACCAGAACTTCCGGGAGACTTGGGATCCCTGAGAAAGTCAAGTTTTTTTGTTGTTGTTTTTCTTGCATGCGATGCACATGCGATGCACATGCGATGCACATGCGAATATAGCGCGACCCCTCCAATTTTAAGGTAAATTTTTGTCGCAAAAATCTAGCGGTATACTCGAGTATCTACAGTACATAAAAATAAACCTAGGTTGACCAACAGAAAACCAACATAGTAGGTCCATAAGCAATTTCGGTGTCGCCGAACGCTGCGAATTGCGTGGAACTGCGACAAACTGCACCGTAATTTGGCAAATAGACAGCTTAGTGAATAGACGAACTGCCCTGAAATTGCACCCCACAGTGAAATTCACCTTTCGATGCAATTCGGTGACAAGTTCAGAGGTTAGTGAATAACCCCTTTAGTTTAAGATTTTCCTAAGAAAGGTGGAGGGATATAGATGTTGTATGACTATGTCAAACCACCGTGTTTTAATTAATATTATTATTCTAGTCAGTATAATTGTCAACACTGATTTGGTTATACTGTATATGATTGGACCGGACTGGCTTTTTTACTGCTCAAATTTATTTTAATGGTTATTAATTTAGATTAACATTTATCAAGTATAATACAGCTTAAAAACTCTGGCATTGGTGATCGCACGCTAACCTGGTTTCAATCATATGTATCCGACCGATCACAATATGTGTCAATTTCTGGCAGCTCCTCCCTCCCACTCCCAGTCACTTGCGGTGTACCCCAAGGCTCAATACTAGGCCCCCTGCTGTTCACAATATTCATAAATGATCTGCCCAACGTCTGCAAAGCCTCAACTGTACATATGTACGCAGACGACACTGTGATCTATACCAGCAAACCAAATCTCCCGCAGCTGGAGGCCGTGCTGCAAGAACAATTCACAGAGGTAGAAAAGTGGATCAAAAACAACAAACTTTTTTTAAATACTGACAAAACTGTAACGATGCTCTTTGGAACAGCACCTAAACTACACAAATTGCAAAATCCCCATCTATGTGTTGGGACAAAATCAAATGGCACGCTGACCACAGTCACATCTCTCAAATATCTAGGTATGTGGTTGGACCCTAATCTATCTTTGGCCCCCACATCGAAAAACTCTCAACTAAACTTTACCCCAACTAGGTGCCCTGTACAGAAACAAATCCTGCCTTAGTCCCGCGGTAAGAAAGCAGATTGTACAGCAAATGCTTATGCCGGCTATTGATTACGGAGATGTAGTGTATGCAGCCGCCCCACAAACACACCTTCATAAACTTACTACATTGTATAACTCATTCTGCCGCTTTGCGCTACAATGTAACTACATGACCCACCATTGTGACATGTTAAAAGAGCTAAACTGGCCGTCGCTGGAATCCAGACCTTTCCAGCCTGGTGTTTAAGAGCATCTCTGGGAAGCTGCCACCCTACCTGAATAGACTGCTTCCCCCAGCAGCTCCCTCATCCTATAACCTCCGATCCAGGACCAGCACCTTACTTGCTATACCACAATACAAAAAGACAGTGGCTCGTCCTCATTTTCCTACAGAGCACCACAATTATGGAATAACCTCCCAGACATCATCAAATCTTCCCCCAGTCTTAAGTCACTCAAAAGCTACTTACTAACATACCTCAATACAGAATGCACCTGTAAACATGTAACCTAGTGACTATATTTCCTACATATTTTTTCTGTTAATCTGTATATTTGTGTTGTTTTTTTTTTTTTTTTAATATCTTGCATTGTATTACTTTGTATTTCTGTAACTGTAACACTTCAATGTTCTTGAACCCAGGACATGCTTGAAAACGAGAGAAATCTCAATGTATCCTTCCTGGTAAAATCCTTTATAACTAAATAAATAAATAAATAAATGTAAGACACTGAAAAAATAAACCCTGGAAATAGAAAAAAATAGGTGGAAATCTCAAACCTCCCCACAAACTGTTTTTCATGAATTGATATGTGTAATTTCAATCAACTATGTCTATCTGATATATATCTTGCTGTGTGCTTGTCAAGATCCAACCCAGCAGGAGTAGTTTACGCTTGTCTCCTGGTGTCGTACGGATTGTTTATTCGAGGCATTCTATTACAAGAAATACAGTCAAAAATAGGGAGCTGCTAAGGGTTAATGGCTCAGCCCAAATTGGAGCCTATTGGGGTTATTCAGAGAGCCCTAAGTTCAGTTAAGTCCTACACTGTTCACCTGAGTTGGCTGTACATACCCTCAAATTAAAGCTGACAGTCTGCAGTTAAAGCACATTGTGTTTGTTTCATTCCAACTCTATTGTGGTGGTGTATAGAGCCAAAGATGTTAGAATTGTGTCGATGTCCCAATATTTCTGGACCTGACTGTATAAGGTCCAATGAATGATAATAAAAAGGGCTGTTACAGAAAAAAGAAAAAACTGTTTAAAAAAAAAAGGAAAAAAATTTTGCTGAAAAAATGCCAAAAAATGCCTAAAAGATCTTAAAAAAAATCAATAAATAAAGAGACTTTTTACAGCAGAATAAAATAATAAACGGTTTATTAGATATTGTGTTAAAACGGGAATATTTTTAACATTGAAGCCTATGGGGTTCGCCTCAATAAACCTGCGGAATGAAACCACCAAACAGCAAGGCACTTCAGCAACTTTTCACTGCTGTTCAGTGTTCTTTGAATAGATTAACCATTGCTTCTCTATGGGGGGTTTCACTGCCTTCGAACAGACACAGTACGTGCAGGCAGTTCACCAAAATTTGGCAAATTGCCTGCTCTCTGAATAGCCGAATGGCCCCGAAATGTCACCGTATGGGTAAATTCCCTGTTCGGTGACATTTTGGGCCACATCATGTCTCTCTGAATTACCCCTTATATACTGTATGTACTATAGCACAACAGAATCTACTTGCTCCAGTATGTATTCCTATTTCCATTCCAATCACTTTTATTTCTTTATAAATTCCTCAGCAGTATTTTTATAGTACTTAGTTCATTTATTATATTAAAGATTTTCAGTAAATATTTTATTGAAAACATATCAACATGGGGAGCCCTTTTTGCGCCACAAAGACATTTCAATATCCAGTATCTGTTATAATATTCTTTCTGCTTAGTATGCACATTTTATGCTTGTTCCTACAGTGCTTAATGAATTTCACATTGATATCACATGCTACATTATGTTCCCAGCTTTCACTGTTTAATTTCCCATGTTTCTTTAATGAGTTTCAATTCCACATCATTGCTTTGCATATAATAATTAGAAAACAGAATACTGCGTGGATACCACGAGGGCTTGTGGTGAACAGCACGTACCATAACTCATTATATGAAATCAACATCAAACATGCTACAGTATATTAGACATGTCACCGTTTTTTTTTAAAGCATGTAAATTGTTTATATTTTAAATTCATTTAATTTTTGATGGGCGATAATTTGGCAGTGGTGTTTTATTACCAGTTATACATTGGAGGCTTGTTAGCTAATAATATCATAGGACGGGAATGACATGCGAAATTTAAATTGCAAATTTATTTCCCACACTGCAAGTAGAATAGGGTCCGCAAGCCAATATTAACTGTTTGGTGAAGTGGTAGGCTACTGTTGTCACCAAGTCTGTAAAGCTAGGTGCTTTTAACATGCCAAGCACTTCATCTTTGGTATGTTCTATATTTCAGCAGTTAAACTTCTTCTGGGTAGTCCATCACAAATCCTCTATGGTAAACGTTCGCAGGCTAAATATGGTAGCAATATCTCAGGCATTAAAATGTTCACATTTATCAATACTATCAGGGTTATTCAAAGAAAGGTGAAACTCTGCACAACGTCTGGAGAAGTGAAAATTCTAGGTCAAAATAGCCAAACCAGAAAAATTCTCCCATTTATCTCACTGTCCAATTCAGCTATGTTGAACTAGAATTTTCACTTCTCCAAAAGTTATCCAGTGTTTCACCTTTCTCTGAATAATCCTGTATATCTCATTGATTAATGAGATATCTAACACCTCCAGGGTTAAGTATTGCCATCACAGTGGTCAGTGTTTATCGATGTGTCTGAGGCCACTCCTAATGTGCTTACCCTCTTTTCCTGTGCTTCTGGCCTTGCTCAGAGATGCGTCCTTGCCATCTCTTTGACAGCTTCCGATTGCCTTGTAGAACTGCGTAGAAAGCAGTTCTCTGTCATCTTGCAGTGCCAAGGTATCCTGCCAGTTAGTCAAGTATCTAATGAAGCATAATAACTAAAGGGGCAAGATATATGTATAGGTAAAATGGAATTCCTTATCAAGTGTAACAGAAACTCTTCCACCTTTATACCCTCAACGTCCATGGCATATCTGACAGACCAAGTGGCATACTGTATAAGAGTTAATGTTCTCCTCTGATTCTTTGTTCATAGACTGATTGATGTTGATATTGTGCTAGTAGCAGATGGTTCCATCCCGGCGCGCATGGATTTCTGGCGTAGAGGCATTGAGAGCCGTCGACCGACTAGTGGCTATAGTCAGCTCAAGCCTTCTGTCGGTCAGGATTTTACTGGGATGACTACCTATCAGGGGGTCTGAGAATTGCAATTCCAGTTGCAAACCACAAACCTGCATCTGTTCTTGTTGAGGACTAGCTTTGGTTGGGTTTGGGTCTGCTTCATGTGCCTCTGTGCCCTTCCTCTCTCGACGGTGTCTATCTTACATGTGCTAATGGCGTTGGACTACATCACTTTGTGATCCCCCCACCTTTGGATGGCGCGTGTTGTGTGTTTTTTTTTAAAATTATTTTTATTATTTTTTATTATTATTTTTTCCTTTTCTCTCTTCTCTTCTATCTCTCACTTTGTCTCTTTCTCTTCTTTTCTCTCTTTTTCCCTGTTTTTCATCCTCTTACTGGCTGAATGTGGAGCCATGTCTTGCTCTAGCTCTGATAGGCTGATGCCCTGCCGTTGGCCTTAGGGACTGGTTCTTACTATTTTCTTGCAGTATCAGTTGGTCACAACTACCCTTGGGGCACCTCCGGTGGTGCATCAACCCCGGTACTACAGAGCTTGTCTCATTTGTTCTTGCTCTCTATTGGTATTATTTCTATGTATACTTAAAAACTGCCCTTGTGGATTGTCTATGTAACGTTGGGAGCTTCCAGCCCTACCTGTGTGCTTGAGGGCAGCATGTCTGATGCTGCTCGCTGACCAATGCCCGGTTTAAATGGAGACAGGCAGGGAGGTGGTTGCATGAGGCGCGGCTTGAGTGGGCGTCGTGGCCTGGTGAAGGTCTTTAAAAACCCTCAGTGTATTCTCAGCAGTTGCCAGATCGTGGTTATCCATACCTGAGCTCCTTGTACCTGACTGCTATATTGAATTAACCCGTTATTGACCTCTGCTTGTTTCTGACTATTCTGCCTTCTGTTGCCCTAGACCATTTTCTTGTACTACGCCACTGCTCTGATATCGACCCGGCTATTCCATTTGACCACTCTGAACTCTGTATTCCTGATTCTGGCTCGACTGACTACTCCGTGTTGTTAACCCTTTCTGTCTAGCTAGTTTACCTGGCCAATTCTAAGGACCAGACAGTTAGAGATCTTTCACGGCTACTCTGTTTGGTAGCTTCTGGGCTCTGTGGAGTGTGGGGTGTTAAGTACTGCGTGGTGGGATCTGGGAATCCGTGACATTACGATCTGGCCACTATGGATCCCGCAGACTTAACACAGCACTTGGCTAACTTTGTATCCAGACAGGATGAGCAGGATCATAGGATGGATCAGTTTGCTATTGCCTTACAAACTATCCTGACTTGTACGGCTCACCTGGAACCAGCTGGGGTTGCACCCCCGCTTGATATACCTGTGTCCCCTGTCGTTCAGACATACCAGGTACACATGACCGCTCCTATGAGGTTTGACGGTACTCCCTCAGAGTGCCGGGGATTTTTGGTCCATGTGGATATTCATTTTAAATTAAATCCACAGATGTTTTTCTCTGACATTGCCAAAGTGGGGTTCATTATTAATCATCTGTCTGGCAGAGCATTGACATGGGCGACTCCGTTATGGGAGGCAGAGAAACCTATCATACGGGATTATAAAGAATTCATAGCCGAGTTACAACGTACATTTAATCCTACCAGAAAGGCCACGGTAGCTGGCAAATCCTTGTTCCGCATACGTCAAGGGAACAGGACTGTTTCTGATTATGCCATAGAATTTAAAACCTTGATCTCTGATGTGAACTGGACAAATGAGACACTGGTTCTGGCTTTTATGGAGGGGTTATCAGAGTCATTGATGCATGAATTGGCTCCACGTAAACTACCTGAGGTATTGTGTGAACTCATTGATTATTGTATAGATCTGGATAATCAGATAAGGGACAGAAGGACTCCAAGAGAGAAGCCCAAGAGACCGTTACCTAGGTTGGCCCCTGTCTTTCAGGCACCACCAAGAGAGTTATCTCCTCCCTCTGAGCCTATGCAACTAGGCCGTACTAGGCTTACAGAGGAAGAGAGAACAAGGCGTTTTCGTGAGGGATTGTGCCTGTATTGTGGTTTGGGGGGACTTGTACGATTTCAATGTCCTACTTGTCCTAAGATGCCGGAAAACTACCGCACCTAAGGCAGCTGAGGAGACAGGCCTTGGGTGTGACGTGCATGTCTCCTGTCAAAGACACTAAACTTATGTTACCAGTATCCTTGGCTTGGGAGACCAAGACCACACATACTACCGCTTTTTTGGATTCTGGGGCTGCTGGCAACTTTATCGATGTTAACTACACTTCTTCCATTTCTCTACCTCTGGTTGTAAGAGAGACACCCTTAGCCGTCGAAGCCATAGACGGCAGACCGTTATCCTGCCCTAGGATTACTCACGATACGGTTACAGTGGTTCTTACCACTGGTCTCTTGCATAAAGAAGAAATCATATTTCAAGTTATCCATTCACCTTCCAATCCTGTTGTACTTGGTTTCCCTTGGTTGGTGGAACATAATCCTGTTATTGATTGGGCTAAGGAGAGATACTGTCTTGGAGTCCTGCTTGTTTTGGGACTTGTTTAATACCCATTCAGCATGTCGGTGCCCTGAACACACCCACAGCTCCTCCATTGTCTACAGAGGTTCCTGACCAATATGCCGACCTCAGGGCTGTATTTGATAAAAGGGAGGCAGAGAAACTGCCTCCACATAGACCATATGATTGTGCCATAGATATTCATCCTGGTACCATGCCTCCTCGAGGCAAAGTATATCCTCTTTCCATAAAGGAGAACCAAATTATGGAAGAGTACATAAAGGAGAATTTGGAGAGAGGTTTTATCCGACGTTCCTCTTCTCCAGCAGGGGCTGGGTTCTTTTTTGTGTCTAAAAAAGAGGGAGATTTACGCCCGTGTATCGATTATAGGGGGCTTAACAAGATCACCATTAAGAACGTGTACCCTATCCCTCTCATATCAGAACTGTTCGACAGGTTAAGGGGGTCAGCAGTATACACAAAACTTGATTTAAGAGGAGCTTACAACCTGATACGTATAAAAGAGGGGCATGAGTGGAGAACAGCATTTAACACCAGGAGTGGGCATTATGAATACTTGGTCATGCCTTTCGGTCTTTGTAATGCTCCAGCGGTATTCCAGGATTTTATTAATGATGTGCTCAGAGATTTCTTACAAACCTTTGTTATAGTATACCTAGACGATATATTGATTTACTCTCCCGATCTGAAAACCCACCATGCACATGTCAGACAGGTATTAGCAAAATTACTGGACAATGGTCTTTATTGCAAACTAGAGAAGTGTTTATTCGACATTACTACTGTGAAATTCCTTGGGTATATTATCACTCCAGAAGGTTTTGAGATGGATCCTTCTAAACTCACGGCCATCTCAGAATGGCCTCTCCCTCAAGGTCTCAAGGCCATACAGAGGTTTCTGGGGTTTTCCAACTATTATAGGAGATTTATCAAGAATTATTCCACTGTAGCCTCCCCTATCATTAATATGACACGTAAAGGTCTGAAGAACCAGATCTGGTCTTCTCAATCCAAACAAGCATTCGAAGCCCTCAAACAAGCTTTCACTTCCACTCCCGTGTTACGGCATCCTGATCCCAGGATTCCGTTTGTTCTTGAGGTTGATGCTTCCGAGATAGGCATTGGGGCTGTCCTGTCTCAAAGAGAGTCTCCAGGAAAACCTCTACATCCTTGTGGGTTCTTTTCAAGAAAATTATCACCAGCAGAACACAATTATGATATCGGTAACAGAGAATTGCTTCTTATTGTGTCTGCCCTATCAGAATGGAGACATTTGTTGGAAAGTACTCTTGACCCTTTATTGATAATTACTGATCATAAGAACCTTACGTACATCGGGGATGCTAAACGTTTGAACGCGAGACAGGCCAGGTGGTCATTGCTACTGTCTTGATTTAATTTTGTATTGACTTACAGACCAGGTGACCGCAATGTAAAGGCTGATGCCTTATCTCGTCAATATGACCCGTATGAATCTAATACACAAGACTACAATCCTATAGTTCCTCCTGAACGTATTGTGGCTTCCACAGTCTTGTCTGTCTCCTCGCCTTTCCTGGAACGCCTCCAGGCAGTTCAAGTAGGGGCTCCACCTGACAAGCCTCCAGATTGTTGTTTGTACCTGAAAAGGAAAGCCAAGAATTACTCATAATGTTTCATGATTCTAAACCAGCAGGTCATCCTGGTATTACTAAGACTCTTACCAGTATCTCCAGACAGTTCTGGTGGCCCACCATGCGACAGGACGTACGTCTGTTTGTTTTGGCTTGTCAAGTCTGTGCCAGAAGCAAAACCAGTAAATCTTGCCTGTCGGTCTATTGCAGCCTTTACCTATGCCTAAGAGGCCTTGGTCTCATCTATCTATGGATTTTATTGTGGACTTGCCGAAGTCCAAGGGTCATACTGTGGTTCTGACAGTTGTAGACCGCTTCTCCAAAATGGCTCATTTTGTCCCTCTACCTAAGCTTCCTACAGCCAAAGAACTGGCGGTTGTATTTGCTAGAGAGATTGTACGAATACATGGGGTTCCGTCTGAAATAGTCTCTGACAGAGGAGCCCAGTTCGTCTCTCGTTTCTGGAGGGTTTTCTGTGCAGAGATGGGGGTGCAATTGGCCTTCTCTTCAGCATATCATCCACAAACCAATGGGGCAGCAGAGAGGGCAAATCAGGGTCTCGAACAGTACATACGTTGCTTTACCACACAACAACAAGACAATTGGTCGGAGTTGTTGCGCTGGGCTGAGTATGCACGTAATAACGCCGTTAACGAGACCACTGGCCACTCTCCTTTTTCTGCCATCTATGGTTTTTTCCCTCCGGCTCTACCGCTTCAGTTTACTGAACAGGTCATCCCGGCTCTCGATGACCATCTCACTCAACTGCAAGAGATTTGGAGACAGATTCGAGAAAATATGGAGCGCAATGTTGCTGTCCAGAAATGCAAGGCTGACAGGCATAGGTTACAAGCTCCCTCCTATAACGTGGAGGATAGAGTTTGGTTGTCCACTAGGAACGTGAAGTTGCGGGTGCCTTCTATGAAAATGGCACCTCGGTTTATAGGTCCATATAGGATCATTTGCCGCGTTAATCCTGTGGTTTATGCTCTTGTCCTTCCTAAACATCTTCGCATGCACAACGTCTTCCACACCTCCCTACTGAAGCCATTATTAGATAACAGGTACACGCGGGTCGTTCCTCCTCCTCCACCTATTCAGGTTGATGGTGAATCTGAGTATGAGGTTAGGAGGGTTTTGGATTATAGGCTGTGCAGGGGCGCTCTGCAGTACTTGGTCGATTGGGTGGGTTATGGTCCAGAAGACCGGTCCTGGATTCCAGCTTCCGACATGTCTGCCTCTAGGTTGGTCAAGGCGTTCCATGCCTCACACCCCGATCGCCCTGGTGGTCGTCCTGCCGCTCGTCCTGTTGGTCGTCCGGTGGCCTCCCGTGGTGAGGGGGGTACTGTAACGTTGGGAGCTTCCAGCCCTACCTGTGTGCTTGAGGGCAGCATGTCTGATGCTGCTCGCTGACCAATGCCCGGTTTAAATGGAGACAGGCAGGGAGGTGGTTGCATGAGGCGCGGCTTGAGTGGGGGGCGTGGCCTGGTGAAGGTCTTTAAAAACCCTCAGTGTATTCTCAGCAGTTGCCAGATCGTGGTTATCCATACCTGAGCTCCTTGTACCTGACTGCTATATTGAATTAACCCGTTATTGACCTCTGCTTGTTTCTGACTATTCTGCCTTCTGTTGCCCTAGACCATTTTCTTGTACTACGCCACTGCTCTGATATCAACCCGGCTATTCCATTTGACCATTCTGAACTCTGTATTCCTGATTCTGGCTCGGCTGACTACTCCCCGTGTTGTTAACCCTTTCTGTCTAGCTAGTTTACCTGGCCAATTCTAAGGACCAGACAGTTAGAGATCTTTCACGGCTACTCTGTTTGGTAGCTTCTGGGCTCTGTGGAGTGTGGGGTGTTAAGTACTGCGTGGTGGGATCTGGGAATCCGTGACAGTCTATTGCGGAGATTTACATGTTCTTTTTCACGTTATTGCTTGTACTCTGTGTTCTTGTGATAATAACATTTTGTTTGAAGAAAAAAGATAATGTGCTAATAATGTGTAGTGTAAACTGATCAGGTTTACGCTTCTCCTGATTTACTTCTCACTCCCCCATGTAGACAATGTACTCTGTTGATTGTGATATATTGCCTCCCCCTTGTTTCACATATAAACAGGTCTCTGTTTTTATTTTCTTTCTTAGTGGCCTCTTCTTTCTAACCTCAGATTATTGCTGTTTCTCCTGAAAACTAAATAAACTTTGTGTTTATAAAATAAAACACTATTATTCTTCACTGCGCTAAGTCATGTTGGTGTTTCGGGAGAGATACCAAGAACTATACTACGGTCTCTCAAATTCTGCCTGGGGGTTGTGGAGGAAGGAAAGTGCAGCAGATCTTCTTGAGCTGGGAGGAATGAGCCCTGTAACAGGATTGGGTCTGGTCCTTAAGTGAGAGACCAACCTCCCTCCGTTCCTGTTATATCAAGTAAGCTAATGCTATCAGGTAGGCTTAATGATTACGATTACTTCCCTTTGAGGTGAGGCAGAAGACAGTGGTCCTGGGCAAATATCTTAGGACCCGGCTTCAAATTTTTTTTTTTTTATTTAGTATTCATTTACTATTACAAGAACTGCCTACATAGAACAAACTAAACCGACCGTTGATAGCAGAAAACTGCGATCAGTGGTTGGCAAGAAATAACCTGACACCTTCAGTTGAGCAGTCACAATGTGTAGAGTGTTTCTTTAACCCTTTCCCACCGCAGGGTGTACAATGCTGTCCCTGCGGTGAGTGGGCTTTGAAGACATAGGCCGTACTAGTATGCCCCATTGACTTCTATGGGCCGCCTCGGCCTCGCCCAGCACTGGAGGTGCGCCACTGGCTGCTGTGGGACTGCCTGAACTCAGGCCATCCCCCTGTAGCCGCAGACAAGCATCGCACATCAGCTACCTGAGCAGGCTGAAGGAGAGGCTCGCCGCAGCACCTGGTGGCGGGAAGTACTAGTACGCCCCCTGGCGCTAACCCTCTCCCACCGGGCACCACCTGCCTGGCATTATGGGGTTAATGATGCCACTAGTGTCAGTGCAGTAGAGTAAGACCTGCCAGAGGGTGGATTACATTGACGCTGCTGGCAAGCTTAAAGCAATTCCCGACCATTCAATGCAAACTAAATTTCCACCATTTTATTCAACAAAGCTCAGATTTAAGAATTTTTCATCATGTATGATGCTGTTGTTGGTTTTTGAATGTGTTGACTGGAGTGCTCTCTCCTTGGTTTTGTTTATATATATATATGTATATATATCACGAGTATAGCAGTCTGTAGTGATACCTTTTTTATTGGACTAACGTTACATTTAAACTACAAGCTTTCGAGAGTGATCCTCTAAAATAGGTATCACTACAGACTGCTTTACTCGTGATTTTGGCATCTGGACTAACACGGCCTACCTAATATATATATATATATATATATACACATAGAATGTATATATTTTGAAAGGATATTATCCTCGAAAAAGTCGCCGCTGTGCGATGAAACACATCGGATTTACATGTCCATATATGGTTTTAATTCATACAGATTAAATTGATGGTTATTTTACTATCCCAAGTTTACAGTCTATTCTGTCTATCCACGGCAGTCCTGTGGTTCCTCTCCCCCCATCAGGATTGGTTCCAGCAGACCCAGTCATCGCGGAGGAAGTTGAGTATACAATCAGTGCTGGAGATGAAGGGGTGGGGTTTAAACAGGAACAGGTGTGACCTTGACAGGAATGGGAGTGTCAAACTTAAATTAGGGGGTGCACAAATTTAGTCAGGCCTAGGGCAGCACAAAACCTTAATACACCACTGACTAGCATTCTTAGTGCGATAAACTATTTGACTTGGTATTCAGTGATAAAGCATTAACAATAATATTCTACAGCTAGTGATTAGTGATATTTTGGCAGAGGGATACTAGTGATTGAAAGCAAGATATGAGAAAGGACGCATGATGTGTTAATTCACATGTAAACTATAGCACAGTGTTTTTCCCAACCAAACAAAGGTCAGGGCAGGCACTTAGCAGAAATTTGTGTCAGGGAATACATATTTGAAGTCTTGTAGAAACATGGTATGATTATTAGTCACATGATTTAAACATCCAACCTTATATTACATAACACCTCTGGAGGTTTGTAATCAGGATATAAAATACAAACTCTCTATCCAAACTGGATAAAGGTACATTATCCAATATTTAATAAGCAAACTGTTCTAATATGTTACAATGTTTTACTTTCCGCAGAACAAATGTAGATTACTGCATACTGTGGCTGTTATAGTAAAGCATTAACACTTAATAGATTTCAACAACATTTGTGAATTCTCTAAGGATACAGAATGATGACATTATGACTAATGAACACTGAAGGCTAAAATGTCCACTGTGAGAATGAACTGGATGGTCTGATTTACTCCCATGGCAGCTTGCTGTATTCTCCACAGATTTCCACTTCTAATTTGAAAACATATAAAAGCTCAAATCAGACTGTGAATACTTTCAAGAGCAGTTACGTCTTGCGTTTCTGGTAAGCTGATGATGTCCTTAATAATTTAAAAAATTTTAAGAAATGCAAGTGTTATTCTGTTATATTTTGTTGATCCAGAATACCATGACATTAAAAGACTTAAATCTTGTTTATGAGAATATGTTTAGGATAATGAAATATATCTATGCTATTATAAAACTGTCTACATTAATCCAGATTACTTACATTGTATCTCCTATTGAATAAATATCACAGTGCCAACTTAAATAATACGGGCAATGTTTTTTTTTTAATGAAAGATACGTTTCAATATTTGAATATTTGCTTTCTTCTATTTTTTATTCCTTTTTCCTTTTATCTATCTATCTATCTATCTATCTATCTATCTATCTATCTACTCGGGAGACTGTACACAAGGTGGCTGTAAGGAATAACTTCAATATAGTTTTTTTTAATAATTGATCATCAGTTTAGTCCGCGCTGCGGAATATGCTGGCGCTTTATAAATAAAGAATAATAATAATAATAATAATAGTCCATATCTGTATTTTTATCATCTTGATAAATGTCCCGTTATGGAATAAAATGTCCATTAATAACTAAATAAATTACATCGAAATTCACCTATACAGAATCCAAGTGCGCTTCATCTTGGAAAACAGATGCTTAGCTGGTACAGCAAAGAAACATCCAGAAATCTTGAGACCTTAAATCACTGTGCGGGACTCTGAAAAAAAAATATGTATATATATGTGTGTGTATATATCTAAAATGCAAGGAAAGAGCACTCCATCTCAATGACCACCTTCTTCCATCATTTTCCATAGCAAAAAAAAGCACAGTTTTAAAATGTTCAAAAAACCTGACTGAGGTAATAAATGATGGGGATTCAGTTCACAAAATATGATCATACATTGCTTAAGCCTGTCACCATCACCAAAGTACCCCAACGTTGACCGGTCCTATCTAACTTGACCGAATCTGCATTTACAGGATCAACTCACCCTGGAGCTCCCCAGCAGCTCTAGGCCTTTATAGGCTGCCACGGTGGGGCACCTGTGAACAGGGAGGGGTGCATACCAAATGAGGGTTGTCAGCCCTCTATATGTATAATACAAATAGCAAAAGATTGCACTCAACCTACACTAAGTGGGTACATCTAAGACATTAAATACAAAATACCAGGAAAGAGCACTCCATATTAATGACCACCTTCTTCCATCGTCTTCTGTAGCAAAAAAAAAGCACACGTGACTGCCTATAAAGGCCTATATCCTGCTGGGGAGCTCTGAGTTTATCCTGTAAATGCAGATTCGGTCAAGTTAGATAGGACCTGTCTATGATGGGGTACATTGTGACAGGCTTAAGCAAACTATGATCATACTTTGTGAACTGAATCCCCATCATTTATTATCTCAGGTTTTTTGAACAATTTAAAACTGCTTTTTTTTTGCTACAGAAAATGATTGAAGAATGTGGTCATTAATATGGAGTGCTCTTTCAGTGTATTTTGTATTTAGTGTCTTAGATGCACCCGCTTAGTGTAGGTTGAGTGCAACCTTTTCGCTGTTTGTATTATATATATATATATATATATTTACTTAAATGTATGGTTAAGAATTAACTATTATATGGGTATTCAGGGTAGTATTCACTTTTGGTTACCATTGTCACCTTGTCACCTTGGCTTCTGCATTCTTCATACTGATGGCTTAGTTTTGATTAAACTTACTTTCAGACTTAAAGCGTAGAAGCATTACAGTATTAAAGGCAGCTGATAAATAATGCATTTTAGTCATTTGCTAGTTGTGAGTAACATAAACTGAATATCACTTAACTTTATTTCTCTTGTAAAATCCTTTACACAAAACAATAATAAAAATAAAGGACGCTCTCATAACAATGCACGCTATAGATGTGAGCACTGGGATTAAATATTCACATACACTTTGATTCGATTAGACGATTTAATGGAATCTGAATATATTTGGAAACGCATATAAATGTAGTTCTGCAGATATTGAATTCTAAAGAGATTGGTGTTAAAATTGTCTTAGAAGTCTATAATGTATTCTTTCTCTTTTGATTTCCTTTGGGAAATGGAGATCAGCTAAAATGTCAAGATATATTGTGTATTAAAACAGAAATTTCAATAATGGGAAGATACAGTGACTTTCATCAGATAAAGCAAAGACAAATTAACAGATGTTCCTTAACACACATGAATAGAAGACTTTGGGTACTATACCACAGTTGGCGCTAATGTTAGTGTCTGAATGTACCCCCTTACAGCACTATTCCTTTTTCTCACGCTAACTTGGGGATGCTAATGGAGAAAAACTGCGCCTGCAGATTTCTCCGTAGTGTCCCCATGTCAACGAGATATTCCGAGACAGGTGCTAGCTCAGCACCTCGCCCCGGAACGCAGTGCTAATCGCTGGGATACTTGATGTAGCACTTCCATGCCGTCACGAGTATCACCTCCTAGAGTCTTTAGGAGTCCATGGAGGCTTGCGCTTCCGGGCCACTCACACGAGATTGTGCTCATGTGAGATTGCATTGCGCAACGGAGTGATCAGGGAGGGAGCCTGGGAATTACAGTATTTGTTCCCACTCTCACTCTGCTCCTGGCGGCAAGAAGTGGTGGACCGCATCACTGTTCTCACCACTGGATGATTGACACAATCATGAGACAGTTTTAAACTCACAGTGAAACGCGTCCTGGACATCTGTTCAGCCTTTTAATTTTAGTTTATCTTAATAAACTTTTAAGATCAATGCCCCTGCTTTCATGGAGGTTTTTATTGGATTTGACATTCTAACAAATCCATAGGCAATCTATCTCGAGCTTGGTAAACTCCACCAATGGTGAGTTTAAGATTGTGTAGATACTGTGTATATTGGAGCTACACAAGGAGATTCTCTCTTTACTTTTTATATCGACTGTGCTGGAGAGCCAACTTCTAGACATGTGCACAGCACAAAATTTCGTTTTGAACGAATGAATTAGTCCTAAAACGTAATTAGTTTAGTTGCTGAAGAAATTCGTTTTCAGTTCTTTATTATGAAAACGAATTTCATTCATCCGAAAACTAATGATACATTGTACTGAGAGATAATGTAATGAGCAGCCGATCTCAGCACTCACATCCACTGGATTTAAAGGGCTAAAAATAAAATGCTCCTCTCTGTATAATGTATAGAACATCCTCCTGCATTAATTAATATCCCTCTCTGTATAATGTATATAACATCTTCTTTCATTAATTAATACCCCTCTCTGTATAATGTATAGAACATCCTCCTGCATTAATTAATACCCCTCCCTTTATAATGTATCCACCTGCATTAATACCCCTCTCTGTCTAATGTATAGAACATCCACCTGCATTAATACCCCTCTCTGTCTAATGCATATAACATCCACCTGCAGTGTGACGTGCCCTTGACCCCTTCCCAGTGCCGGTTGGCAGAAAATGCAGTGTGAAGCGTATGTGTTTCCTCTGCCCACAAAAATCTGAATTCCCTGGTTGCTGGTCTCCAAATCGGTCACTGATGATGTCAGAGCCCTTGCAATAGCAAATATCCTGAGAGATGGCAGCTAGCAGATCTGTACTGTGCATTTGCATGAAGCACCAATCCATCGTTCTTTGCTGGCACTACAGCACGTGCATACAAAAGTAAGAAAGTAGTGTAGGTACTCAAATTGCATAAAAAAGCTGTGGGGACTTCCACATGTCAGAAGTCCTGAGCTGAAGGGGAGGAGCAGCCCCTGCCAAGACAGAAACATTGAGTATTTTACCTAAAAATAAAAAAACTTAAATAAAATAATTGGGCAGATGCTGTCTGCAGCATATGCCCATTTAATTAGAGTTTAAAAATGGCAGTCATTTTTCATTACAGTGCTCCTTTAGCTAAATGAAAATAACAAAATAATAATTGTGGCAATTCTATATGTGCCATACTTTCCTAAATCAGAGCAGCTAACTGCTTCTTATAACCAATGAACTGTTTTTCTATTCTTGGTTTAGCATTTCCTCCAGGTTATTACATAAAGGTTCTTAGGTTTTTCAAGTGTATATGCCTATTTGAAAAAAACCCTTAAGATTTTAATCTTCCAGCAACAGAACCAAAACTTGTTGTTTCCCAAAGTAGCTTATTTCTGGTTTTGAGTATGTGCTTTGGACCACTGCCCCCCCCCCCCATCGATCTTCTAGTCGGTTAATTTTCCTCACTGACTACAAGACATTAGAGGTCAAACATTGGTGATATTTCTAAAATTCACTTTTGTATCTACCTTAGTTTATAAAACTCAAAAGTGCCACTGGCATTCACATTCAGTTAAAGCATAGTAGATCCACCTGTTACATCAATTTTGATGACCATTACTTTAACCCATTCGCTGTAAAGTGGGTTTTTTTCACATTTTAACATGCGAGCGTTTGCGGTTATATTTTCTATGAGTTACGCTTGTTAAAAAAATTTGAAATGGGTGATTTGTTACATTTTTTTGGTGGAAAATTACACGATTTTTAACAAACGCACCCCATACAAAAATCGTTAGTGCAGCATCATTGTTGCTGCCGCAAACCCATCAAAAACTCACCGCAAAAACCCAGCGAAGGCACGCCGAAACCTGCAAAAACATCTAGATTAACCTTCCGAAAACATCGGAAAAACCCGAGCAAGAGCCGATCACACGCAGCGCAGCCGCCGGAAAAAGCCGACACCGCAGACGAATGCAGTGAATAAATCAGCAAAACAGTTTGCATGAATGTTTGAAAAGTGAAACGCTGTTTGCAATGAAACTACTCAGCGAAAATGTCTGAAATTTACATATGAGGTCCAGGGAATGATAATAAAAAGGGCTGTTACAGAAAAAATAAGTTAAGCTAAAAAAAATCTGACTTTTTTAAAAAAAAATCTGACTTTTTTAAAAAAAAATCTGACTTTTTTAAAAAAAAATCTGACTTTTTTAAAAAAAATCTGACTTTTTTAAAAAAAAATCTGACTTTTTTAAAAAAAAAAAAATCCTGAAAGATGCATAATATATCCTAAAAAATCTATAAATAAAGAGACTCTGCTGCAGAATATTATAATCAATGGTTTATTAGATGTTAAATTAAAACGGGAATATTTTTAACATTGAAGCCTATGGGATTCGCCTGAATAAACCTGCCGAATTAAACCACCGAATGACAGGGCATTTCGGGAACCTTTCACTGCTGGTTTTTGTTCTCTGATTAGCCGAAGCATTGGTTCTCTATGGGGATTTCACTGCCCTCGAACAGGCATCGTATGTGCAGGCAATTTGCCAGGATTTGTCAAATTGCCTGCTCTCTGAATAGCCGAATGGCCAAGAAAGGTAACCTTTCGGCAGCCATTCGGATCTCTTTGAATTACCCTTTTAGTAAAAATGTTTAGATATCCTGCTTATGGGATTTCTATTTATCATAATGAGATTATTAGTAATGCAGCTTCCAAAAAATTCCAGCACAATTTTAAAATAATACATATATGTGGCAGAATGCATGTGTATGAAAATTACAGTGACATCTTAGATCTGTTCTGTATATTTTCACTTGTTATAACCCTCTGAATCATTTCCCTGTACAGCAGTCAGTGACCCCAGAGCTCTTCCTATAAATTGCAATGTTAAAAAACCCCCGTTTTTATTACTTTGAAATCATTTTGTTCCATTTTTTTTTGCTTTGAGTCATTTTTTTCGTTCTGGTTCTTTTAGTTTAGGAACATTTTGTTCCGTTTTGGGTCATTTTCGTTACATTTTTCTCATTTTGGATCATTTTCATTCCGTTTGATAGCGTTTCAGGTCATTTTCGGTCCGTTCGATATTGTTTCGGATTGTTTTCAAATCGACTTCCCTTCCAACATAACGTTTAGTCATTTTCGTTGTACTACCACGATTCGTAATTTTGGGCGATTCGTAATATCAGACTGCCGATATTACGTTTTTCGAAAACGAAAAAACAAACAAAAATACAAATCTCGGATGAAAATTTAATTTTGACGAAACGAAATGCACATGTCTAATAGAAAGGCCAGTCAGAAGGTTGTTGCAGTAGTCCAGGCGGGAGATTACAAGAGAGTGAATAAGTTGCTTGGGGGTGTTAGCAGTCAGAAATGGATGAATTTTGGTGATATTGGTAAGGTGATTGCGGCAAGACGAGGAGAGTGATTGGATGTAAGTGTTGATGGAAAGACTGGAGTCAAGAGTCACTCCGAGGCAGCAGACCTGGGCTGAGGGAAGGATAGTGATACCGTCAACACTTACAGAAAAATAAGAAATCGGAGTAAAGTTAGAAGGGGGTATTAGAAGGAGGTTGGTCTTGGACATATTAATCTTCAGGTAGAGTGAGAGGCCATCCAGGCAGAGATCCCAGACAGACAGTCACTGACCTGAGAGAGAACAGAGGGAGAGCGATTGGAAGTGGAGAGGCAGATCTGAGTGTTATCTGCGTATAGATGATACTTGAAGCAATAGTTAGTGATGAGTTTACCCAGTGAAGAAGATGTAGTGATGGAAAAGAGCAGAAGACCTAGGACTGTGCCTTGGGGTACATCGACTGACAGAGGCATTGAAGAGGAGGAATTGCCAGCAAGGGATCCTAAAAGGATCTATTGGAGGGTAAAATTTTAGCCAAGAGAATTGACTTATTCTTTTCTCTGCACAAAATGCAAATCCTTTGAATCTGCAGCAAAATGGAAATGTAAACAGGGCTTATTAATTTTGTCATAAAAAATTCAAATTTGGGAATTCTGTTTTTGTTTATTCTGCTGTTATAGAACTAACAATACAAAAGAAATTAGTGAGATCAATTCCAACATGAAGTGTCACCTTAACAATTTTGTATTTAGATTTTTGATTATGTATGTATTATGTACATAACATTAACCTGGGGATAAATTGTTCTTGTGTTTCAGTTTGAGGTTACATTGTTCAATTGTGATCTAATATACAGTATATAAGCAGCTTAAAACATCATTTATTAAAGCATAACCCCCCCAGGGTTTTATGCAAAATTATCAGAAATATGTTAATATGTATACTTTGTGTTTAAAAATTCCTATGCACATTTTTATTAACTGGCACTTGACATAGCATTTCATGTGTATTGCAACATGGCTAAGAATATGCTTAATTCCAGTCTTTCAACATTACATTTATCTTTATTAAAAGTAACCTGTCATATTTAACTCTGACCTTTATTTAATTGCATCCATAAGTATGGAATGAATGTACAGCTATGAATTTATTACTGTTATTATTTTATAATTGCTATCCGAGACTGCAAATGCGGTACAATGACTTAAGATTTTAACCTCAAGGTTATCAAATAATATAGCGAAATGATGTAGGCGCAGAACTGAACATTGATGTACTTTACATCTATCTTTAGTCCATCAGTTTTTTTTTTCTATTATGTGTGCATTCATTAGCGTGACATTTCATTAGTCTTTATTCTTTTATTACACCTTTGTAAGTTGATATATATCAACAGATTTGCATTTACTCTATCTTAAAATGTTTAGCAGGAGGAGATTTATGCCTTAAATACTTGTCAATATTCTTGTGAAACGTGAATTGCTTACTAAGGTCATATTTATATTCTTTTATGTGATTACATTTTACTTTGCAGACTTCCTATAATTAAATCCCATTTATAAAGTAGATTAATAGTTGTAAAATGCGTTCAGATAAATGGTGGTACAAAAGAAAGGATTGATTTGAACACCCTGTACTTGTAAGCTTACTGTCTTGCTCAGAAAAGAAAGGTAAATTCAATATACCAATGAGACAAATGAGCTGGATAGGGGAAGCCAGACAGAGTCTGGTAACTTATGTCAATGCATCTGAAGGACTAAATAGTTGTTACCTCACAACTCAACAAGTATAAGAATACGGAGTTTTATAAAAATATACAAAACCAGAAGGTCCTCTGAATTTTTTATATTTTGTATGTTAATTTCAATGGTGACTCAGAAACACCCTTATAAATCTCAATATTCTGATTTTGATCCATATGCTGCACTGTAGTTTTGCTGATATTAATGTGTCAGTTGTTATTTGAGCAATTTCATGGAGAAAATCAGCACTTTTTCCTTGTCAACTTGTGTCACGGTCAATGTACAGCCTGCAGTTCAGGCAATAAATAAATGTCCATAAATACAGCCAGTGTTCTGTCTATCTGTAATAAGCAAGAAGTAAATTAGAAATGAAATTGGCAGTTCAATTAATACTGTAAGAGATAAAACTGCAATATAAGCTTCACATCCAAAGAATTCTTCAACTTATTGCTGAGAGATATATCACTGGAAGTCACCTTTTATTTATTTTATAAAACTTCGGCATGTTTAATAGCAATGGGGGCATATGCTGCTGATGGTTTTTATCTTCAGAAATTGCTTTATTAAATGTATTATGAGATATATTGAGACATTTAATGAAATTATGTCTTAATAGCTACATAGTCAGTGTCTACATTGTATAGCTAGAGTCAGTGTTGATAAGTCTGTATATATACATTTTACAAGTTTTATTTTAATAGGTTTTTACAATCTCATCGTTTTTTTAACTAAAGGTTTTTTAATAAAAAATGTTAAGTTGTTTAGTTACGTCATGTAGCTAATAACAATAGGAAAGGTAAAGAGTATTCATTTCTATTACTGGTACTATTAATGCCATTAATAACAACAACCATATTTAATGACTTAGTTCTATTTAAGGACAACATTTGGAAAGTAAAATCTCCAATATATCCAATATTTTATCCATATTTTAACACCATAATAATATGGTCTCCTTGCATAGGTTATGGTGCCTGGTAGACCCCAGAGCCACCCCTAGCATTTACAGGGTTCTAGATGAGAACCTTTTGTGGGACTCATGCTTTCAATACCACATCACTTTATACTCCACCTTTGTTTACACACAGATGCACACCCTGCCCCCCCACAATGATTTTCACAAATGGACACCCCTCCCCCAAGATAGACACCCCTGACTCTTCTCGTCTCCAGATAGACACTCTTTCCCTCCACCCCATAGAAAGACACCCCCTCTCTATCACATTCTCGTGAATAAATAGCCTCACACCTTCCAAATAGTTACATTAGCTTGGTTATTCAGAGCAAGGTGAAAACCAGGAGAACTGGCAGGAAAAGAGAACAATCTAGACCAAATAGCCAATTTGGAAAGTGAGATAAATGGGAGAATTTTTATGGTTTGGCTATTTTGACCTATAATTTTCACTTCTCCAGTCATTCTCCTGAGTTTCATCTTTCTTTGAATAGACCCTTAACACTCCCATCTCATTGCTTCCTTGGAGGTGGATGGCTCACAGAATCAGGCAGTCCTTGAGGCAGCTGGAGTTCGATGTTGTCCATTGGCTCTGTTCATTTAGATGGTAAGATTCAGAAGTGGCACAGCGCCTTCCAAATTGTGGGGCCCAGGGAGTGTGCCCTGCTCGCCTTACCCAAAAAGCAGGCCTAACCCCACTTATAGGGCTATATTACAAAGTTGGTGCAAACGTAACCAGAGCTGTTGTTAATTTAACAGCTCCATAGGCTATAATGGCTCTGGTAAGTTTACAACAGCTCTGGTTAAGTTAGCACCAACTACGTAATATGGCCCTCAGTCTTCTTGTACATAGAATGTTATTACTGCATTTTATGAAATTGTGTCATTTGTATCAAAACTTTAGTAATCTGACATGAATATAAAATATATATATTGGAGCTGCAAAGTATAAAGATATAATTCTGACATGAATATGATTTTTTTTCTCTTGCAGTTTTAGTGATGGCATTAGAACCTCGGCTGATCTTTAAGGCAGTTGGATTCTTCTCATTGATCACTATTGGAGTTCCTAGTAATGCAATAATTCTGTCTGTTTTTACCCACGTAAGAGTCACTGAGAAGAAGTTGCTGCCTTCCAATGCAATCTTGTCCATGTTGGCTTTGGTGAACCTCTTAGTCATCATCTCCAAAGGTCTTCCTCAGGCCATCCATTCTATTGGCATACGAAATATTTTAAATGATATTGAGTGCAAAATATTATCATTTATGTATAGGATATGCAGGGGCATGACAATTTGTGTCACTTGCTTGCTCAGCTGCAACCAATGCATCATTCTGGCTCCATCTTCAAAATCCTGGCTTTCTCTCAAGCAGAAAATTCCACCCAATTTACCATGGGTCATGCTATTACTGTGGTGCATCAATATAGCCATCTACCCATCATGCCTGATACATGTCCGTGCCATAGGTAATTACACAACTTCGAAGTACACCTTGCATTTGGAATTTTGCAACCATGATTTTATGACTTTTGAGTCCTATGTTGCCAATGGAATTGCTATAGCCCTCCGTGACTTCTTCTTTGTTGGGTCTATGACACTAGCCAGTTGCTATATAGTCCTTACATTATATAAGCATGGGAAGCAAATACAGGGCATGCGCAGTTCTGACAAAAACCCAGGGAAGAGTGTTGAATACAAGGCTTCCAGAGCCGTAGTGTTACTAGTTACCATTTATGTTGCCCTCTTTGGACTGGACAGCTGCATTTGGATTTATACTTTAACGGTTTCAAGAGTGTCTCCTGTTATTTCAGATGCAAGGGTGTTTTTTGGCACCTTGTATGCTGCTCTCAGCCCTATAGTAATCATAAAGACCAACAAGAAAATTAAGACATCTTTGATGTGCAGATCCAAAGATAGGCTACTGGCTTCAGATGCAACACTGACTGATAGTAAAGAGCATCAATAGCTTTAGAAGTAAATATGGAGCATCACTGACGACATCTATCCTATACACCCATGGAATAATCCAGCTGCTGTCTCCACTTTCAATCCATTTGACAACTTCTTTTTAGGTTGCATTTGGTTATAGTTGAAGAATAGGAACAACTGTAGGGTTTATCAAAATGGCAAAATAGCATTTGATGACAACCTAATGGAGATTTCCAACAATATCCAATGGAAATTCTAACTGGAATTATATAAAGACAACATGATTTTTTTATAATGCAGGGGTGGGGACATTGTAAAAATGGGAAATAGTCTGGTTGCGTTGTAGTAAATTTAATTTCTCCTACCTAATAAATATGGTTCTAGCACAAAACCCATTTGCTGTAATGATTGATAATGTCAACTCTATATTACATTATGAAGAGTAAGCTAACTCACTGAGAGTATCAGTGGAAGAGCAACATTGACCTTTCATATCACAGAATACGTTTTATATTAATATCATCAGAAAGATAGCCTCTAGGCATCAAATATCTGCTCAGTTCACACATGAAAATTTATATTAAACCATAATACACTACAGTGCTACTAAACCCTCCAAGATCCTAAAAACCAAATGCAACACTTTATTAATTATAAGACTATAAAACTTTGGTTCATATGAATAATTTCATCCTATGTTTTCTTTTTTTCTCTATGATTTGGGTGAAAAGAAATTTGTCAAAGTCACAATTCTGCTCATAGAGACTTTAACCCCTTCATTACCGATATCGAGATATCTCGGGCTTCAAAGGCACCATCTGGTGCCCCGATTTCGCGATATCTTGGTAATGAAATTAGTTTGCTGCAAGCGAATTTCATTTGCTTTTGGGCTGCATAAGGTGGCCACAAAGTTTTAGCCCTGTGGGCGTAATGCCCGAAGAGCTAAAACTGTAAAATCAACTGCTCAAAGCTGAACTATCGGGCTTTCAGCAGCCAATGCAGGGAGAAATAGAAGAAAATAGACCAGCCGCTCAAACCTCTAACTCAATTTGGCAGTAGATGGCGCCATCTACTGGCCAAAAATAGATTATTCACAGTAAGACATACAATAGGTATAAACTCAAATATTTCTTACTTTAACCCTTTCGCTGCTGAGCCTTTTCACACCTCTGTGCTGAGCTAATTTTTACCGGTTTCGCTCATCATGTTTAAATGCGATTTGAAGTCACATTTTATTAATTGACCCAGACATATTATATATCGTTCTTTCAGGGAGACTCGGCAGATTCATAATATATCATTATTATATGTATACGTCATGTCCTGTCTGTATATTATAACATAAAATGCAATAAAATTAGAATTTTCAATAATTTACAACGTGTAAAGTGTTTTTTTTTCACATTTTAACATGCGAGTGTTTGCGGTTATATTTTCTATGGGTTGCGCTTGTTAAAAAAATTAGAAACGGGGAATCGTTACTTTTTTTGGGGAAAATTACGTGTTTTTTGGCAAACGCCCCCCATAGAAAAAATCGTTAATGCAGCATCATTGTTCAGATTATAATTGAAATGGGAACAATATTGCTGCATTAATAAAATCAAAAAAAACTTTTTTTTTTTTTTTTTTATCTGTACATAGTCATGTTTGGTATCATTGAAAAGGCCATGCTCTGGCCTTTCCAATGATGTCAATCATTAACCCCTAGCTGTCACGGATCCCATAGGTGGCAGCAAGGGGTTAATTGCGGGAATGGCGCCATCGCGCTGTGCACGATGACGCCAGTCATTAGGGGGATATCCTGGAAGCTTGGCCGACATCCAAGATGTCGGCCAGCTCCGGGAGGGGACCGCGATACGGTGCATGTTAGCGCCATATCGCGATCCAGCCCCCTAGGGGTTAAAGACAGCCGCCGATTGGAAGGGCAGGCTGTGCCCTTCCAAGCGGTGTCTGCCTTTACTGGCTGGCCCGCACGGATGGGGAGGGGGAGAGGTCCGAAGGACCTCCCCCTCCCCTTCAGGCACCTTCCTCGCAATGGTTGGGGGGTGCCTGAAATAGACGTCATCGCGCATGCGCGATGATGTCTATTGTGCCCGCTGGGGTCCCAGAGGCTGGGCTGACATCGATGATGTCAGCTCGCACCGGGGGGCTGCCGCGATCGGACGGAATCCTGGCCGTTCGCCGCTGCTTAGGGAGGACGCGCTCAGCGAAGTAGCCATGCGGCAGGACACGCTGAGCGCGTCCTCCGCATGGAAAGGGTTTAAATTTATTTAAAATGATTTCACAAAAAAACATTGGTTCCTGACAATGTTTTTTTGGAAAATCACTTGGTAGTGAAGTGGTTAAATTTGTTCTCTTTGTTCGCTTTCAAACTTACCGTGGCATTTTTTTCTTCTTCTTTCGAATTGTTCTGCCTCCAAGAGTAATTTAATGAATACACTATTTTATTGTATATACAGTCAGGTCCAGAAATATTGGGACATCGACACAATTCTAACATCTTTGACTCTATACACCACCACAATGGAGTCGGAATGAAACAAACACAATGTGCTTTAACTGCAGATTGTCAGATTTAATTTGAGGGTATGTACAGCCAACTCAGGTCAACGGTGTAGGACTTACAGCAGTTTACAGATGTGCCTCCCACTTGTTAAGGGACCAAAAGTAATGTGACAATTGGCTTCTCAGCTGTTCCATGGCCAGGTGTGTGATATTCCCTCATTACCCCAATTACAATGTGCAGATAAAAGGCCCAGAGTTCATTTCAAGTGTGCTATTTGCATTTGGAATCTGTTGCTGTCAACTCTCAAGATGAGATCCAAAGAGCTGTCACTATCAGTGAAGCAAGCCATCATTAGGCTGAAGAAACAAAACAAACCCATCAGAGAGATAGCAAGAACATTAGGCGTGGCCAAAACAACTGTTTGGAACGTTCTCAAAAAGAAGGAACGCACCGGTGAGCTCAGCAACACCAAAAGACCCGGGAGACCACGGAAAACAACTGTGGTGAATGAATGAAGAATTCTTTCCCTGGTGAAGAAAACACCCTTCACAACAGTTGGCCAGATCCAGAACACTCTCCAGGAGGTAGGTGTATGTGTGTCAAAGTCAACAATTAAGAGAATACTTCATCTGTCACGGCTCACTGCAGGGGTTAAGGATTCGAGCCCAATATGCGGTTACTCAGATGATGAGGCAGAAAGGGAAGGTTGTAATCCAGAACATAGGTTTATTAAACAAACAGAAGTAAACCAAGGAGGGAAATCTGAATAACTAATAACAATAGATAGGAGCTGGATGGGCAGGATAATGTATACAGGGGACAGGATATACTTAGCAGAAGGGGTAGTCAGGACAGGACACTGAATAGCACAATAGGGCTAACAGAAGATACTGGATGCTGAATAAAGAATAAACACAGGTGAACAGGAACTGAACACTGAATAAAGAATAAAACACAAATCAGAGCTTGACTGAACAAAAAAAATGGAAAACAGATACAAAAGAACACACTAACTGGTACAGAGGGTAGAGGATCAAAAGATACAGAAGGCAAAAGACAACATAAGATCAGGCTAGGTATCAGAAGGGTTATGACTGGAGAGTGGTTAAATCAGGCTTAGGTCGGTGGCAGGCGGCTGGCATAGAAGTAGTCAGAGTCCAGAATCCAAGGTCATACACGGGTTGATCAATAGATAGGATGATGGGAGTTGCAAAGGGATCCAGAAAATGGGGAATGCAAGAAATGTCCAGGAAGGAGGGTAGCAGAGATAAGGGAGTCCTCAGGATACCAGATGGAGGGGTTTCTCATAATACCAGATGGAGGGGTTTCTCAGGATACCAGATGGATGGGTTCTCAGGATACCAGATGAAGGGGTTCTCAGAATGCCAGACAAAGGGGGTTCTCAGGGTGCCAGTTGAGCATCAGGCAGGTCAGTGCATAGCACACAGGTCAGGCTTGCAATGAGTCGTTCTATAGATAGAAAAGACGATGCAGAAGCCCTGATTCAGAGGTGAGGCTGGATTAAATTGGCAATGCAGGCCCAGCCCAAACCTGAGGCTGGAGAAGTGGAGGAAAAATCAGGAACGGATCCCTGAGTACTAGGACACCAGTCCAGGCAATAGCAAAATCAGGACTGGAATGGCTTCATTTGCCCTTTTTACCGCGTCTGCGGCGCGAATCATGACATCATCAGAGTAAATACAGAGGGTTCCCCACAAGATGTAAACCATTGGTGAGCCTAAAAAAACAGGAAGGCCAGATTAGAGTTTGCAAACAACACCTAACAAAGCCTTCACAGTTCTGGAACAAGATCCTATGGACAGATGAGACCAAGATCAACTTGTACCAGAGTGATGGAAAGAGAATAGTATGGAGAAGGAAAGGAACTGCTCATGATCTGAAGCATACCACCTCATCAGTGAAGCATGGTGGTGGTAGTGTCATGGCGTGGGCATGTTCGGCTGCCAATGGAACTGGTTCTCTTGTATTTATTGATGATGTGACTGCTGACAAAAGCAGCAGGATGAATTCTGAAGTGTTTCGGGCAATATTATCTGCTCACAGTCAGCCAAATGCTGCAGAACTCATTGGACGGCGCTTCACAATGCAAAAGGACAATGACCCAAAGCATACTGCAAAAGCAACCAAAGAGTTTTTGAAGGGACAGAAGTGGAATGTTATGCAATGGCCAAGTCAATCACCTGACCTGTATCCCATTGAGCATGCATTTCACTTTCTGAAAACAAAACTGAAGGGAAAATGCCCCAAGAACAAGCAGGAACTGAAGACAGTTGCAGTAGAGGCCTGGCAGAGCATCACCAGAGGATGAACCCCAGCATCTGGTGATGTCTATGCGTTCCAGACTTCAGGCTGTGATTGACTGCAAAGGATTTGCAACCAAGTATTAAGAAGGGAAAGTTTGATTTATGATTATTATTCTGTCCCATTATTTTTGGTCCCTTAACAAGTGGGAGGCACATCTGCAAACTGCTGTTAGTCCTACACCGTTCACCTGAGTTGGATGTACATACCCTCAAATTAAAGCTGTCAGTCTGCAGTTAAAGCACATTGTGTTTGTTTCATTCCAACTCCATGGTGGTGGTGTATAGAGCCAAAGATGTTAGAATTGTGTCGATGTCCCAATATTTATGGACCTGACTGTACAAATATAATTTAGCCTGTTTGCTGAAGAGCCATTTCACCCTTCATTTCATTTGGATGATTTTTTTTTTTTGTTCATCGTGTCTATATGTTATTTGAAGTGGTTTTATTGCAGAACCCAGAAAAATATTATCTAATCTTTTTCAGTGAATTCAGCCGATTCTAAATATATCATTATTATGTGCACATGTCATGTCAGAAATCTATATCAAAAAATGTCAAAGTGTCTATTTCAATTAAGATTTCAATCATCTACAGCAGTGGTTCCCAACCACGGTCGTCAAGTACCCCCAACAGGTCAGGTTTTCCATGTATCCGAAGCACAGCACAGGTGATATGATTTGCTGCTCAGTGATTGCAGGATTCAGTCTGCATTTCCCCAAAGTGATCTGCAAAACCTGGCCTGTTGGGGGTATTTGAGGACCGCGGTTGGGAACCATTGATCTACAGCATGTAAAATAATTTCCCCACATTTTATCATCCAGACCTTTTTGGTTATATTCTCTACATGGCACATGTTTTAAATTAAATCAGAACCGGAGAGCCTTTTACTTTATTTCTCTAAAAAAAATAAGCAATTTTATCGCTTACACACAAAAAAAGGTCAGTGCCCAAATTTGTACCACCACCAGTATCCCAATGCCAAACCAGATCTATAGAGGTTTCCCCCAAACCAGTGTGACAACAAGCGTAGATATACGTATCTGGTAGCGCGATGATAATCGCTTCTCGGTATTCAGTTGGTTCTCATGATTTGCATCACCACATGGATTTTATATAAAAGAAGCAAAAAAATACATATGATAGTGCAGGGTGTTTTAATTAAATATTGATGCAATACTGTTAAGCTGTTCCACTCACAAATGTAGAGCCCTATCACTGGCTCTGAGTGGTTGAATGCATCTGGGTACTTTTTCTTATTATTATTCTGAAGGTGCCTCACGCTACCAGATACGTATATCTACGCTAATTTTATCGCTTGTATTTTGCCACATTGTGTTTCACGAATCATAAGATTATGGGGGATTATTCAGAGAGCATCTCTCTCATTCCCCACACTTCGGGGAATCACAGTTCCCCACCCTGCAGTGAATTCAGCATTCACAGCAGGGTCCCTGGATTGCAGGGAAAACCCGCCTCAAACCCGCCATAATTCGACGAACAGGGTAAAACAAAAACATAAAATAATACAATTGGAAGTGTCAAAATTGAAACGCTGTTTGCAAAAAAACTTCCAAATGAAAATGCCTGGAATTTACATGTAAAGATCCAATGAATGATAATAAAAAGGTCTATTACAGAAAAAAGAAAACACGATTAAAAAAAAAAACAGAAATTTTTTTTGCAGAAAAATGCCTAAAAGATCCTCAAAACTCAATAAAGAGACTTTTTACTGCAGAATAAAATAATAAATGGTTTATTAGATATTGAATTAAACCGGGAATATGTTTAACATTGAAGTCTATGGGGTTTGCCTGAATAAATCTGCCGAATGAAACCATCGAACAGTAGGGCACTTCGGCAACTGTAACACTGCTGTTCGGTGTTCTCTGAATAGATTAACCATTTTTTCTCTATGGGAGATTTCACTGCCTTCGAACAGGCACCGTACTGGCTGGCAGTTTTCCAAAATTTGGCGAACTTCCTGCTCTGTGTATAGCCGAATGGCCCCGAAATGGCACCGTACGGGGAAATTCCCTGTTCGGTGAAATTTTGGGGCCAGTTCGTCTCTCTCTGAATAAACCCTTACGTATAAATCGCTCTACTCTTGGCACAAGAAGTTAGAAGGTGAGTGAATTGCAGAGGCATACAGGGTTATTCAAAGAGAATCGAAAAGTCACCGCGCGTTCAGTGACTTTTCGTTCTCTTCAATTCGGTGCGATTTGGTGATCCCATTTTGGTGACCCTGCGGTGTATTCAGCAAGCACCACAGGGCTGTCGTAGTGCAGGGAAAACAGGCAGCAAACCCGCCGAACACTCACCGCAAAACCCGGCGAACACACACCGAAACCCGCAAAAACATCTGGGTTAACCCCACTGAACATGCCGGAGAAACCCTAGCAGCCGCCGATCACAGCGCAAAGCAGCCGCCGGAAAAAGCTGACACCGCAGACGAATGGAGTGAACAAAACAAAAATAGTACGCTTGAATGTTTGAAAAGTGAAACGCTGTTTGCAAAGAAACTACAGAACAAAAATGTCTGAAATTTACATATAACATCCAATGAATGATAATAAAAAGGGCTGTTACAGAAAAAGAAAACACAATAAAAATTTTTTAAAAAAATTTCACAAAAAAATGCTTAACCACTTCAATGCTAAGGACGCGCTCAGCGCGTCCTCAGCATTACCGCTGGTGTGCTGAGGACGCGCTGAGCGCGTCCTCACATTGGGGTCAGCGTTCGGCGGGTTCCGGCCGATCGCTGGCCCCTCCGGTGCGGGCTGACATCCTGGATGTCAGCCTGGCATCCGGACCAGCAGCCGCCATTATTAGGTGTCATCGCGGGGGCGCGATGACACCTAATTCAGGCGCCCCCGCATGTGCGGAGGAGGCGCCTGAAAGGGAGGGGGGAGGTCCTTCGGACCTCTCTCCCTCCCGATCGGCGGCGCACAGGGGGTTAACCCAGGCATCATTTGGAAGGGCACAGCCTGCCCTTCCAAATGATGCCTGGCATTAACCCCTGGGGAGCTGGATCGCAAATCGGCGCTGAAAAGCGCCGATTCGCGATCCTTCCCGGGAGCTGGCCGACATCTTGGATGTCGGCCAAGCTTCCGGAACTCCCCCAGAGGACTGGCGTCATCGTGCGTAGCACGATGACGCCAGTCCTACAGTTAACCCCTAACTGCCACCAAGTGTGGAGATAGGGAGTTCCAATGAACTCCCTATCTCCCGATCCGTGGCAGCTAGGGGTTAAATTTTGATATCGTTGGATCGGCCAGAGCATGGCCGTTCCAACGATACCAAACATGAAAGTTAAAAATGTTGTAAAAAAATAAAAAATAAAAAATAAAAATAAATAAATAAATTTAAAAAAAAATTAAAAAAAAAAAATAAACACTTTTTTTTCTTTTTTTTGGGTTTGTTAATGCAGCAATATTGTTCCCATTTCAATTATAATGTGAACAATGATGCTGCACTAATGATTTTTGTATGCGGTGCGTTTGTTAAAAATAGTGTCATTTTCCCCAAAAAAAAATGTAACGAGACCCCATCTCTAATTTTTTTAACAAGCGCACCCCATACAAAATATAACCGCAATTGCTCGCATGTTAAAATGTGGAAAAAAACACTTTACACGTTGTAAATTATTGAAAATACATATTTTATTGCATTTTTTGTTATAATATACAGACATGACATAACGTATACATATAATAATGACATATTATGAATCTACCGAGTCTGACGGAAAGAACGATATATAATATGTCGGTGTCATATACTAAAATAAGCCTTAAAAACACGTTTAAACATGATGCGCAAAACAGGTAAAAAATGACCTCAGCACAGGGGCGGGAAAAGCCTCAGCAGCGAAAGGGTTAAATGATCCTAAAAAATCTATAAATAAAGAGACTTTTTATTGCAGAATATTATAATCAATGGGTTTATTAGATATTGATTTAAAATGGGAATATTTTTAACATTGAAGCCTATGGGATTTGTCTGAATAAACGTGTCGAATGAAACCACCGAGCAGCAGGGCAATTCGGCAACTTTTCACTGCTGGTTTTCGTTCTCTGAATAGACGAAGCATTGCTTCTCTATGGGGATTTCACTGCCCTTGAACAGGCAACGAACAGGCACCGTATGTGCAGGCAATTCGCCAACATTTGGCGAACTGCCTGCTGTCTGAATAGCCGAATGGCCAGGAAAGGTAACCGTATGCTGAATTTCACTGTTTGGTTACCTTTCGGCCTCAATTCGGAACTCTTTGAATAACCCTGATAGTTTGCTTTACACATGATAATGAACAATGTCACTGTCTTGGAGCAAAATCAAGGATTTGTTTCTTAAATATTTTTTTATTTTTATATTTCTGCACAAACTTTAGTCATGTTTGATATCATTGGAAAGTCCATACTAAGACCTGACTAATACCACCCACTTCACTTTGTGGGGGTGTATAGAATGGGGATGAAGTGGTGCGGCAGCATCCATTTATATGGCACCATGCATAATAACGCATTGCTAATCTTCTTAATACTTGCTCCCAGTGTAGGAAAACAAGTAAGTTACTGCAGTGGCAGGAATGGAATGTTAAATATAATAATACATATATTTAATTATTTTTATAGAATTAGTAATTAATGTTAGATTGTTATTACATGTATTTATTAACTAATTTGAAGTACTGACTGTAGGACTATTCTAATACCTTATAGACATTTTTTACTAGTTTATAATAAAAATATTATTGTGTATGTACATACATTTTTTACTGTTATATTATCTTCCTTTGAAATATATCATAAAAATATTATAAAATTTATTTATATTATATTGATGGATAATAGTAAATTAACCCTTTCACTACCAAAATCGAGTTCTCGATTTTGCATTGTAATATATCAAATAGCACTCATTAGCAAATCAAAAGGCCATTTTCACACCTTTTAAAGAAATATTAGTGTGTTCCATGTAGATAAATGAAATCCACTCTCTTATCATGGTCCAGTCACCCTGGAGAGAGTTAAAACTTGCTGCAAAAAGCACTCCCAAACCTCACTGTAACAAAAAGTTCAAACACATTACTCTTGAATTACAGCAGCCAGAGAGAGGGGGCAGAATACAGGAAGAGCTCTTGGGTCACTCACTGCTGTACATGGCTATGATTCAGAGAACTATAATGACTGAAAATACCTTAACAGTACAGATAAAAGGTGTTACTGTAATTTCCATATACAGACACTATGTCACATACAGATATTATGTGTATATTCTATTGGCATTTTTTGGAAGCTGCATTGCTAATAATCTCATTATGATCACTAAAAATTCCCATAAGCAGGAGATCTGACAATTTTTATTATTTATCTTTATCACAGTTACAGTATTTGACATAAAGACCATTTCTGCCTGTGTACTGGTAATGCAGACCCCACGTGACATTGTGGGAGATAAAGGACACCATCTAGACATCAGAATCTTTCATTCCAATGAAAATCAAATACATGAAAAAATAAAAAAGAGCAAATTTACATTCTTTTTATTTTTTAACTGTCTCAGAACAACAACAATCTCTGTGCAAATTTTCTTTTTTACCCTATATGTAACTGTTAACTTCATCCTGCAACATTCCCTTAACCCCTTTACTAAAAAGTGATTTTCCAAAAAAACATTCTCAGCAACCAGTGTTTTTTTGAAAAATCATTTTAAATAAATTTTAAAGTAAGAAATAATTGCGTTTATACCTATTTTATGTCTTACTGTAAATAACCTATTTTTGGCCAGTAGATGGTGCCATCTACTGCCAAATTGAGTTAGAGGTTTGAGCAGCTGGTCTATTTTCTTCTATTTCTCCCTGCATTGGCTGCTGAAAGCTACTGAAAGCCCGATATTTTAGAACTTTGAGCAGCTGATTTTACAGTTTTAGCTCTTTAGGCATTATGCCCACATGGCTAAAACTTTGGGGGCTCCTTCTGCAGCCCAATAGCAAAAAAGATTTGTTTGCAGCAAAAAAAAATCATTTGCTTTTGTGCTGCAGATCAGCATACTAAGATATTTGGCGAAAACGGGGCACCAGATGCCTTTAAAGCGTGAGATATCTCAATATCAGTAGTGAAGGGGTTAAATAGATCACAAGAAAATAGCTGTTTATCCATTTACTACCGCAAACAAATATTGTAGCTTGGCTGAGTAGTAGTTTGAGCTCTTAAATTAATAAGTGGTGCCGGTATAATTTCAAACTCTCTTATTACATTTAAAAGCTCAGCTGGAGTATACTGTCATGTTATATTATTCAGAGAAGAAATCTCTGAGTTTCATTTTCTGTGCCAGGTTGTTCTGGTGAGAGCCACACTCGTGGAGTGTGAATGCAAAAGTATAGGTCTCCACAATCGGATGTAGCACATGCGCTTTATTTCCAGAGACAAGGGATGCACAACACCTGGGAATACTAACAGCAGAGGAGGAGGTTCACTTGGATGCAGATGGACAAGCCATGAGCAGAAAGGTCCAGCCCGCAATCAGAAGGGTCCAACCTTCAGTCACACCTAATGCACAAACTAATTTGCAGACTTCCTGAGGATTAGGAGCTTTAATAAATCAACCAACAAGAAACCCTGGTCTAGGACATAAAGAGAATAACACAAAGCAAAACACATGAAGCCAGTTGGAAAGTAAAACAAAAGGTTAAACATAGGTGAAAAGTAAAAAAAGCATGATTTGCAGGGTAAGGCTGGAGTCAGACGAGCATTTTGAAGAGGGGAAGGAACGCGCTTTGCAGCCCCGTCAACGTGCGTCCTAGTGCTTTGATGAAGATGCTTGCTCCATGGACAAAATTGTTTAAAAAGTGCATACATTGTAGAATATTACACACGTTGTTTTGTGGAATAAATTATAATTTCAGAAATTCAATTATTTTTGGGTCGCGACTTAATGACTAAGGACAATTTTGGGTCCCGAGGGTCCACAGGTTGAGAACCACTGCAGTAAAGGATGAAATGGCTCCTCCCCTTCTCACCAAAAAAGTCTGCTACAAAATATCTATAGAGATAGAGAAGAGAGAGTGTTAGCTAATACCTATGTTTTGCAAAATAGCAGAGAACGTAGTAAAACTTTACATTTGTGGTTTAAAAAGACAAAACAAACATGAAATCTACTGTGGTTCTAATACCATCTAGTGGATAGTTTTGTTAATATCATCAATGCGGTTGGATTTTGATGACATTGTTCCATGCAGCAATGATGTGATACGATTAATACAGTTTTTGTAATTTTTTCCAACGTGTGTTTTGTTTAAAATTTCTAGTACAGATTCTTAATAGTCCAAACCATTTAAATTTAATTTTCATTTCAAATAATGACTTCCCACAATGTTCAGGTAGCAACTGTAACTCTTTTCATTTAAATGTATATATAGTTATATAACACATTGTAACCTAGGTAGAACACCCAAGAAATGTTTTTTTATGCACTAAAAAGTAATTTTACTAATAAACTGTAACATTGAAAGATAACAGTGAGCTTCATTTTGACCATATCTTGCTCACCACAGTGAAATGCTATTTCAAGTTATTTTTTATTATGGAACCTACACAAATTTATCATTTAAACTTCTGTGGATATGTTTACTATCAGTGACACCGTCACAGCACTCATTCTAAAAACTATCAGAAAACATGTTACTGCATTTTGCTATGGCATTAAACAATTTTAACCAAATATTTACCAAATTTTAAAAAAAAATCAAAACTTTTCTGTTGTATCTTGTCATGATGTGTTTTGTGAATAAAATAAGTATGTATGTATGAGACTTCCATTCAATTTCTTTAAATGCACAAAATTCCAAAATAAGTTTTGTCTGTATTCTTTTTTTTTTACTTTATATCTCTAATCAAAAATTGTATTAATGAGACAAGGGTATTTATTTTACATAATTATTTACTTATCAGTATCTATTTCTGGGTTTTTCAGACTGTAAGCTCATCTGAGCAGGGCCCTCTACACCTCTTGTTTCCAGTCCCATGTTTGTCTATTGTGTCTTGTTCCCATTGGTTATTGTAAAGCGCTACAGAAACTGTTGGCGCTATATAAATGATGATAATAATAATAACCATAAAGAGAAATATAAACTTGTCACATAGGTCTAGCTTTCCTGAGAAAAAAAGAGTCTTTACCCTAGACTTTTTCTAATGTCTTCTTGATATAAAAAAACAAAAATGGCTTTTGTTTTCATGTGATCTGCTCACTTCTGCACAGGATCCTTGCAGTCTATCAAAATCCAGTTTTTCATTAAGGCTGGACATTTATCACAGATAAATAAGGATTTAAATGATTCAACACTTTTCTGCAGAGTATATTTCTTACTGTTTGGATGACATAGTGCATACTTACAGACTGATCCAACTCCTTCCACATCCTCCTTGTGTGGGAAATATGAAGGTGCGTCATGGCAGTGCCATTGTTTATGTACTATTCGAAAGGTGGAGAATGGAACTGCATTTTCATTTAAAAAAGCAGAGAACTGCGCTGCTTTGTCACTATAATAGGTGAAGAATGGCACTACTTATTTTATTAAAACATGATATTTTTTTGTTGATACATTTTATATAGTCATGATGGTACCTCACTTGACGTTCCAGGGCTAAGAAGTGGAAATACAGGGGTCCAAAGAACCACCACTCTCTTCTTCAAAATTCTTTCCAGCTCAGCTAGAGTTAGTTAAGGGGGGGCAGGTTCTGGACAACATTAAAGCATGACATCAGTCTGCTATGGGGTTTGCCACAGCTCAGCCTGACACTAAGCTCCTGGGCGCAAAAGAGGAGATCATGATGGATGATGGGTGATCTTGGTGAGCGCACACAATTTTCTCCTCTGCTCTAACTATATCCAGCTGATGCAGTAGGTGGATGTTTGTACAGTCCAGTGCTTCTCGACATTTACTTCAGATGGACCCCTGCATTTCCAAAAATACAGTACATTATTAGTACCCCTATTTTAAAAAAGAATTTGCTGTTGATGTAATATGAAGCTGTTTAACCTCCCTGGCGGTCTAATTTTTTCAAAATTTCGTGTCTAAAAGCGTCTCAATTTTTTTTTAAAGGAAACGTGTTTTTGTACATAGTTAGCCTGTAATAATTAGGAATCACGCACTGAAATCCGTGCAATCAAGAGTCCTTACTGGTAAAATACTTTATAAATAAATAAATAAAAAATAAATAGTAAATACACTGAGTCCGATAAAGTTTGAAACACGACATAATAATTTATTATCCCAAAAATAATTATCCAAAATAATGCAAATAAATGATATTCAATAAAATACAACAAAAAACACTGAAATCTGTTGCAAACAAGGGTGAGACGATGTATGGTCTATTTCTTATCCTGTACTGCCACCTAGTGGCCGTTCATAAACATTACACTGTATAATCCAAATGTAAACTGTAAAAAAGATTTATTTTCTGCTGGCCCCGCCCCCTGCATCGTGTGACTTCCAGCAAGCAGCTCGCCGCGATCACTCTGCGGGGGACAGCGAGGGAGCCAGGAGGAGGTGAGTAGGCATCCAGCCCGAGTGGCTCGGGGTTACCGTTCGTGGTAGCGAAATTTAACCCAGAGTCACACTCGGGAATACCGCCAGGGAGGTTAACCCCTTCGCTGCGGTGGACGCGCTCAGCGCATCCAACCGCATGTCACGTTCCATGCGGTGGACGCGCTGAGCGCGTCCTCTCTTTGGGGTCAGCGTTCGGCCGGGTTCCGGCCGATGGCTGGCCCCCCCGGTGCGGGCTGACATCCTCGATGTCAGCCCAGCATCCAGAACCGCCGCCGGAGTGATTAGGTGTCATTGCGGGGGCGCGATGACACCTAATTCAGGTGCCCCCCCGCATGTGCGGAGGAGGCGCCTGAAAGGGAGGGGGGGAGGTCCTTCGGACCTCTCTCCCTCCCAATCGGCGGCATTGCGGGGGTTAACCCAGGCACCGTTTGGAAGGGCACAGCCTGCCCTTCCAAATGGTACCTGGCATTAACCCCATGGGGGCCGGATCACGAATCGGCGCTGAAATGCGCCAGTTCGTGATCCTTTCCCGGAGCTGGACGACATCTTGGATGTCGGCCAAGCTTCCGGGAATGCCCCCTGAGGACTGGCGTCATCGTGCATAGCACGATGATGCCAGTCCTGGAGTTAACCCCTAACTGCCACCAATGGTGGAGATAGGGGGTTCCAATGAACCCTCTATCTCCCGATCCGTGGCAGTTAGGGGTTAATGTTTGGTATTGTTGGATCGGCCAGAGCATGGCCGTTCCAACAATACCAAACATGAGTATGAAAAAAGTTTGTAAAAAAAAATAAAAATTAAAAATAAAAAAATAAAAATATTAAAAAAAATTATAAAAAAAAATAAACAAGTTTTTTTTCTTTTTTTTGTTATGTTAATGCAGCAATATTGTTCCCATTTCAATTATAATGTGAACAATGATGCTGCACTAACGAGTTTTGTATGCGGTGCGTTTGTTAAAAATCGTGTAATTTTCCCCAAAAAAAATGTAACGAGACCCCATCTCTAATTTTTTTAACAAGCGCACCCCATACAAAATATAACTGCAATTGCTCGCATGTTAAAATGTGAAAAAAAAAAACACTTTACATGTTGTAAATTATTGAAAATTCATATTTTATTGCATTTTTTGTTATAATATACAGACAGGTCATGACGTATACATATAATAATGACATATTATGAATCTGCCGAGTCTGACGGAAAGAACGATATATAATATGTCTGGGTCATATACTAAAATAAGCCTTAAAAACACGTTTAAACATGATGAGCAAAACCGGTAAAAATGACCTCAGCACAGAGGCGGGAAAAGCCTCAGCAGCGAAAGGGTTAAACTCTCCACTTCGAGGTTCACTATCACTGCCTTAATATATAATTTATAGTATGTGTGTTTGGAATGGGTTGCAGAAAGTTGTGTGAATATCTGTATGTGTGTCCTACCTGTCTGTCTCCTTATGTGGCTAGCTACTAGGCAGATGTGTGCCCAAAATAAATGGACCTAATGAGAGCAGTCAAAAGGTTAAGAGGGAACCTGCCGTGGGGATGTCCATTGGCATTGTGGCACGCTAATGAAGTGTATGGTCATATCTTGTTAGCAACTCTCCATTGTTTATTCCTAAGAAAGGTGTTTTTAAAACCTTTCAAACTACATTATTGAAGATTGCTCCGAATTTTGTACTAACACTGAAAAAGACAAACACAGAGACCCTGGCCCTCGTTTTTCACTGAGAAGTAGACCATAAAACAGGCACCCACACCGCGTCAAGGAAATCTCTGCCACTCTTTCCTCCATGTGCTAATCTGGACAGTGTTTAAGTGAGTACAGTCCATTGCGTGGACCAAGAGGTAACGACCTGAAAGACGGTCGGTCACCTATCTGCAGGGGAGAGCAGTCACGCAGACATGGCTATATGGGGTGGTGCTAAACGTGATGGAGGCTGGGAAGGAGGACATAGGAGGTTATTCAGAGAGAACCAAATGTCGAAATGTCCGTTCCCTGCACTTTGGGGAATCAAATTTCACCACCCTGCGGTGAATTCAGCATTCACCGCAGGGTCCCCAGAGAGCAGGGAACGGACCCAAAAATCCATTGCAAAACCACAGAAAACCCACTAAACTCCTGCCGAAAGCCTGCTGAAAAACGCACCCATTACGATCCGAAGTAACGGATCACTCAAACTGCTGCAAAAAAAGACACGCCGAATACGTCTGGAAAAAGCTGACAAGACACCAAACACAGTGCAGACCAGCCGTCGGTTTAAGCCGACAAGCTGACGAACGGGATAACAAACACGATTGAAAGTGTCAAAATTGAAACAGTGTTTAAAAAAAAAAATACTGAACGAAAATGTCTGGAATTAACATATAAGGTCCTATGAATGATAATAAAAAGGTCTGTTACAGAAAAGACGCTATTAAAAAAAATTGCAAAAAATAATGAAAAATGCCTAAAAGATGCTAAAAAATCAAATTGCCAAAGTGCACCGAACTACAAGTGAAAAAAAACACTGAAATTCACCTGAAATTTCAGTGGTTAGTGAATAGACCCTTTAGGATGAGCTCAGTATAACTGCTTCTCTGCACAGGTTACCAATATTTAGCAATTAAAGGGACATGCGTATCTAGAAATCATTGTTTGTCTACAGTACCCTTTATCCCTTGTTCTGTGATATTCCTGTGGTCCTAGTATCCGTGGTTCCTGGACTGGACTTCATACTGCGTAGCCCACTATCCATTAGGACTGGAGATCTGCCTGGATTCCTGTGCTCCAGTTCGCTGCCTATCCTGAGAATCACTTTTGGCTGTACCTTGATGAAAATTCCTGGGGAGTGTACAGCCCGTGACTACGTGGCCCACTATTCTTTGGGTCCTAGAGGCTTTCTTGGCTGCCAGCCATTCATCCTGTGTCTGATGCTTAAGACCTTCATTCAAGGTATTGCTACGCAAGTGGAGTCTCCAGCTTCTGACTGCACAGCCCACCATCCTCTGCTTATTGTATACATTGCCTGTGTATATTGATACTCCTATATGCAAAGACTGTGTCATTCTGCTGTGCATTCAATATACCTTTTATTACCTTCAATCCAAGTCTCCAGTGTCTGTTTACCTGCTCACCCCCAGCGCTTGGGAAATAAACCAAACCATAAGGCCCTGCCTTGGCTCCATCCTGGCGCGAGCCTGACAAACAATGGACTAGTGGCCACTTCCTTTACAAGACTACATTTCAAGTGCTGGAAGTCTAAACAAAAAGGCCGTATTACATACTGCCCACTAAAACGGGGGCGCTAAGGACTAGCATCCCCGTTTTAGCTCCATATTATGGGGAAGGCGCCGATTTAGTAAACAGTCCCTTAATGCAGCAGAAAGCCTCAGGATGCTCGAGGCCACGCTAAGAGCCACTGCAAGTGTCCCCACCATGGAATCCATAGGACTCCATTGAGGCTTCGACTGCAGGTCACATGCAGGATCTCGCCTCTCATAAGATCCTGAAGGTAGGGTGGAGTGGTTCATGGAGGGAGACTGGGGACTTTTTTCCACCAGTCTCAGTCTGCTCCCTGTGGCCAGAAGCCGCAAATCAAGCCGCAGTTCTTGCTGCGGGATAAGAGGTGAGTATGTGATTTTTTGGGGGGATTTATAGCTGGTGCTGACTGATTCTGCAGAAGCGGAATCCGTTAGCACCAGCTCCTAGCTGTGGTTAACTTTTCAGTTAAACGTAGCAGGATGTAATTAGCACTAGGACTTTGTAATCCTAACGCTAATTAACTCTTTGCACTTCCCATGTTAAGCAAAAGAACACAAAAAGCGCAATCTCCGAATCGGTAATGGTTTTTTTAATCAGTTAGCTTTTTGAATGTAATATGGGCGGCCCATGCTAGGGCCACTTAAGCTAACGTTAACGCTCACAGCTGAACGGTAACGTCAGCATTAAGTATGTAATAGGGCTCAATGTGTTTTATTTAACCAAAGTGCCGTATTCTGTAGGTCAATGTTTCCCAAACCTGTCCTCAGGACCCTCCGCCTCGCCAGGTTTGCCAGATATCTGAAACACAGCACAGGTGATCTGATTTGCTGCTCGGTGATTGCAGGATCCAGTCTGCATTTCCCCAAGGTGATCTGCAAAATCTGGTCTGGTTGAACGTCCGAGGACAGGTTTGGAAAACCCTGCTGTAGGTTGTCGTGCACCACATTTTTATATTAGAAACCCCAATTAGGGATGTGCGTTTCGGGTTTCGGAATTTCGGAATTTTAACGAAATTTCCCGATTCGTGTTTTCGGATGCGGCCGAATTTCCGAAAAATTTTAGATCCGAAAAGTTCAGATCCGAAATGTTTTCCGAGCCGAAACGAAATATTTTCGGATTTTTCGAATGGGCTTGAAATGTGGCAAACGAGGAGAACAGATTTTCCGAAAAACGAAAATTTTCCGAAAAACGAAAATTTTCCGAAAATGAAAATTTTCCGAAAAACAAAAATTTTGTAAAAACGAACATTTTCTGAAAAACGAACATTTTTCGAAAAAACGAAAAGTCGATACAAAAAACGGGCAAAATGACACGAAAAATACGAAAAAAGGTCGATATGCCGAGAAATGTGCAATTCCGAAAAACGAAAATTTTCCGAAAAACGAAAATTTTGTAAAAACGAAAATTTTGTAAAAACGAAACTTTTCGGAAAAACGAAAATTTTTCGAAAAACGAAAAGTCGATACAAAAACCGAGCACAGTGACACAAAAATACGAAAAATGGTCGAAATTCCGAAAAAAAAATGTACCCGAAAAACAGGTCGAACCGAATCGAATCGAAACCGAAATCGGTCGAAACGAGCCGAATCGAAAAGTTTAAAAATCCGAAAAATCGAACCGAATCGAACCGAAAAAAAAATCGGTGCACAAGCCTAACCCCAATAAGTCCTTATTTGATGCCCCCAGTTTTCTAGTTTCTACAAATACATACTTTATTTGCTGTATTTGTTTACTCAGGTAAACCTTTTTAAATGCTGACATGCATTTTTCAAAGAAATTGCAGGAACATGCTTTCATATATTGAGGTTGTGCAATGTGTCCATAAGGGCTCCTAACTCTAGGATGATATTTTTTCTTTTTATAATGTCTGTAACGATGAATAGAGTGTCTATACAGATTTATTTTTAAAACTAGACCTGAAAATCAACAGTAATATCAGTTCTATGGATATTGTAAATTAGGTGATATAATTGTTGTTTATGATATAGGTTATGATGAGGTGATAAAGGTTATATAATTTAACAAGGAGAATAAAAAATTCTAGGTTTGCTTCAGGCTTATAGTGTAAAAATATCATCGATCCTTAGGGGGAAAGTGCTATGATCTAATTAATTCCTTCTGGAATGAGACAGGAAAACTAAAGAGTATAAATTAAAGGGACAGGTGTTTTTATAAGTACATATCAAGCACTAAAGCAAAACCGTGCAGAGATAAGGTAACAGCAGCGCACAAGAAGGAGAACAGAATTTTATTGATGGTTTTGTAGACAGAAAGTTCTTTAAAAGCAGCTAGAAAGAGAAGTATAAATTAATCTACTGTACAAACATAAAGTATTTTATTGTTATTTTTATAGATCATTAACATGCAATGTTAACTGGCAGCCGTGCAAATCCTATCTACATGTTGTGCCTTTTTAATAGTCTTACGCTCTTGTTGCGCCTTTATTAATACTCTTATTTTTGTTTATTAAAACTGACAGAAATTACTTTGTAAAGTCATTCTTGAAATTTAAAAATATATCTCTGAAAGAAGAATATCTCAGAAACCACTGCCATAGGACAAGCTCGACAAGTAATCTTGAAACCTCTGGGAGCCATATTAGTGCAGATTTATTAAGCATTATCAAATGATGGGAGAAAATGCACCTATATCATCCATTATTCTGTAGAGTACATTCATCAGCTTAAAAGTAAGTCCCATCCTGTCTATATTTTAGCACATCTAAACAATGCTTATCAAGAACCGTTTGACATACATTCACCACCATCACAATGAGACAAAAAAGTGCAAATAAATAAATTCACAATTCATAACATATACTAAAGGGTCTATTCAGAGAAAGGTGAAATTCTGGAGAACTTTTGGAGAAGTGAAAATTCTACGTCAAAATAGCCAAACTAGAAAAATTCTCCAATTTATCTCACTTTCCAAATCGGCTATTTTGACCTAGAATTTTCACTTCTCCAAACGTTCTCCAGAGTTTCACATTTCTCTGAATAACCCTGTAATTGTTGTCTGCCTTATGAAAGAGTAAGAAAAGAGCCTTGCATTTTCTATTTTCATTTTATATCTACCTTTTCCCTTTCTCTGTAACCTTCAGCTATGTTGTTTTGGGTTGGTTGTGCTGCTTTAACAATTTAAACTGTATTCTAGTAGCATGAGAACTATAGGGGTTATTCAGAGAGAGCCGATCTGGCCCCAAAATTGCACCGAACAGTATTCAGCTATTCAGAAAGCAGGCAGTTCAATGCTGAATTCACCGCAGGGTCAGCAAATCAGACTCCCCGAAGTGCAGCAAATCAGAGAGCACTGAAATGTCGGTGACATTTCAGTGCTAGCTGAATAACCCTGTATTTTTAACATTGAAACGTATGGGATTCGCCTAATTAAACCTGCCGAATAAAACCATCGAATATCAGAGCATTTCACTGACATTTCTCTGCTTTTCGGTGTTCTCTGAATAGATTAACCATTGCTTCTCTATGGGGATTTCACTGCCGCCGAACAGGCACTGTATTTTGCTGGCAATTCACCAAAATTTGGTGAACTGCCTAATTTCGGAATAGCCAAATGGCCCCGAAATTGCACCGTACGGGGAAATTCATCATTCGGTGCAATTTCAGGGCAAGTTCGGCTTTCTCTAAATAACCCTGTTAATGGGCCTGAGTTGGAACCTGACCCTAAGAGCCCCACCCAACTCTACCTTTATAGGAATTTGAATACGATGAAGGTAGGTACGATGAATACGATGAACTTCTGATCCTTTTAAAACCTTCACTACCATGATCAAGTATGCTCGATCTTCAAATCTCCAGAAGGTACCCAACATCAAGTAAAGTCATTCAGGCCTTTTCTGGGTGCTGCTAAATTTTACAAGAAAGTGGACTTGTTCAACCCTATTTTTAAGTTTTTTTTTCTTTACTTCTGTGTAAGCGACACAAAATTATTAGTATTTTAAAGTGATAACTAGCTAGCATTATGACTAAATTAAATTAATTTTGTGTGTCAGTCAGCTGAATGTGTGGATGAAATTGCATTACCATTTATTTATGACAGGTAACACAATGAATAGATGAATTTTTTTTATGACATACATTTCCACCATATCAAATTGCAGCAAGATCTTTCATGTACAGTATGTCCTAGGGAATTATTGATATTATTGTCAAGCAAAATAATAAGACAATATGCTTCATGAATTAATTAACTAATATAAAAAAGTCTAAAATGTTGAAATTATTTTAAGTATATACGTAATCTTGTTGATGTAATCGTTGATGTAATCATTGATTTTATTTCTTTTTATAATATAGTGCAAAGAGATGCTAATTTTCTTGAATTCTAATTATATAAACTATATCTTGTTTCAGTTTTTGAAATAAACATAATGGATCTTCGCTTCCTTTTCAAAGCTACTGGCTTTCTGCTGCTATTAGTGATTGGAGTGCCAGGGAATATATTTATACTATCACAATTTGCTTTTGTGAGGATCGTAGAGAAGAAACTTCTGCCAGCCAACATCATCCTTATGGTCCTGTCTTTTGTAAATTTCCTTGTTCTTCTCTCTCGGGTCATTCCTCAATGCTTAGAAGCTTTTGGATTGGAGAATTTACTCAATGACATGGAGTGCAAACTTGTTTTATACACCTATAGAGTTAGTCGAGCCATGTCCATCTCCATCACTAGTTTACTTAGTTGCCACCAATGTATCCTCATCACACCTAATACTGGAATTTGGACATATCTGAAACTGATAATAACAAGAAATATTAATACTATTATTCTAATCTTATGGTGTATTAACCTTATAATGTATCCTTATAGTATGTTGATATCTCGGGCCAAAGGAAATTTTACAACCTCTCCATATACACTGCGTGTGATGTATTGCAACATAGACTTCTCAAATTATTTCTCTTACATTCTCAATGGGGCATTCATGGCTTGCAGAGATTTTATTTTTGTAGGGCTCATGACTCTTGCAAGCAGTTACATTGTATATCTGTTGCTATCTCATAGGAGATCCATAAAGAGCATCCGAAGCTCAGATAGAAACAAAGGGAGGTCAGTTGAATACAAGGCCTCTAGAGCGGTCATCTTGTTGGTTGCACTTTATGTTGTGCTTTTTGGGTTAGATAATTCTATGTGGATTTACACTCTTACCATGTCTAATGTAAGTCCTGATATGAATGACGCCAGGATATTACTTGCCTGCTCTTACTCTGCTCTTAGTCCTTTAGTCGCAATTGCAACCAACCCCAAGCTGCAGCAAAGGGTGAGATGCCCACAAAGAAATAGGTCACTGCTACAAAATAGCTATGGAGAAGAAGGAAAAGTTTTCAGTGTTTGCTAATACCTGCATATTGCAAAAATCTAGACGAAGCACCGAGATTGCATGCAATTTTGATGCCTTGCGTTTTGGCCCATTTTGACTCCCTTTGGTTACTCCATTTTGCCAAAAATAAAGTGAATTCACTATTTTGTTGAAACTGGAGTCACTGAAGCAGTTATCGGATGTCAGCGAAAACCGCAAAATTGGGCCGATAACTGTCGAAGTGTGTCGAAATGGCATTGGTGAATTCCACCGAATTGAAGAAAAAAAATTCTATATATAAAATATGTATACTTTGTTTTTCTTTTTAAGATTTTTCAAAGACACATAAGGGTATAAAACAATATAATCTTCTTCAATTTCATATCAGAATGTTTCCCCAGGGGGCATTACACTGCATAAAAGTTGTACAATCATATCAAGTAATATTAAAGTATGTTTTGTTATAGCAATAGGTAAGCAGTATATTTCATAGGAGAGCAAAGGTATGTTTTTAACTAAAATGTGATGTTGGAATTTAGTTGTAACATCTGAAGCAGAACAGATAAATTAGTTTCTTCAAAACGTATTCACTAATCAAAAATTAAATAACAAATTTAGAGATTATCTACCTAGCTGTGATTTGATGGAGCATTCCAAGTTAAAGTGACATGCATGCTTTGTCAGTGTGTGCCTATCAAAGCGTGTAATGCCTTTTGAATGAGCCAGTGCTCTTATTCAGCAGGCATAAAAAGAAGGTAAATATGATATTTTTCATATTTACTTGATTTTCTTTCTTGGAATTTTTCATACTCACTGCAGGAGGCACATTGATCCAACCAATCAGTGTGTTTTCTGTGGAATACATAAAAAACGCACTGAGCATGTGCGACTGAGTTGCTCCTCCTCCCTCCTGCACTTTGAGCTGAGGGGAGGGAGGGGCTGTGTCATTCCAATCTGTAACTCTTTCACTCTCAGCTACTGCAGAGACAGGGAAGGAAAGAAATCAATACATACAGGGAGAAAGAGAGACAGCAGAGAGAGGAACAGCAAAATAAAGCAGAGGGAAAGCAAAGGATAAGCAAGAGAACCTCAGAAATGGCGCAGGGAGCGTACAAGAGAAGCAGTGAGCGATCGCATGCAAGAGACAGCGCAAGAAAGAGTGTGAAAGTGAGTGACCTGTGAAGGAGTTTTAGTGAGACAATGACTATGTAAACCATGAAAGAGAGCAGGCGAGTGTGTCAGTGGGTGAGCGAGTCAGTGGGTGAGTGTGTGTGAGCAAGTGAGTGAGTGTGAGTGAATGAGACAGTGAGTATGTAACCCATGAAAGAGCACAAGTGAGCGTGTCAGTGAGTGAGTGTCATGAATCACGCCACCGCAGGAAGGCCCAGACCAATGCTGCTTCAGAGTACTGGGCCTAGCAGTAGCTTTTCCTGCAATTGCCCTGCTTGTTTAGTCCACAGGTGTCCTTTACTTACCTGTAATAAAGAATCAGGAAAAGGAAGCCACATCTGGACCACAATGCTTCTGCATTGTTCAGCCTGTCTGCATACAAGCTAGAATCGTGCTTTCTAGACTCCAGTTGATCACAGAGTACCAGACCCTTGGCTTTCTCCTTTGGACTTTGTTTGCTATCTGCCTACCCTAGACCTACGTCTTACCCCCAGACTACGCTTCTGGGATCACCCTTGCCGGATACCTCAGCTCAATTATTCCGCTGCCCACTGTGCACCTGTCTACAGAATCCCATACCCCTCAGTCTTCAACCCTTTTCCTGCGCTGCCTACCTGTGTCCTCCGTACGTTCCTTCTATACCTGTGTCTAGCATTCTTCCTGTCTTGCCCCTCTTTTTCTATGGCTCATACCATCGCCCAGTGAGATCAGTGACAGTGAGTCAGAGTGTGAGTCAGTACGCAAGTTAGTGTATGTGTGTCTTGCTTTCACAGTTGCAGAGATAGCTAATATTCAGTTCCTCCGTTTCCTCAGTCTGAGGTTCTGAGCGTGCACAGGGTTTCACATGCACAGCTTGTGCTAGTTCATGTGAAGCTCTAATGGGTGGGGTAGTGGGTGGAGTGGAGGCCAGGAATATTCAGGAAGTAGGAGCTAAAGAAACACCCCTACCTCAGGACATGGCCAGATAAGATGAAATGACAGAGTTTAAAGCAAGAAAATAAAAAAAAATCTATATTCTTAAAACTTGTATTGATTTATTCTACAGTAGTTTGTTTGATGGTATAAAAGTGTTTAAATGTCAATTTTGAAAAAAACAATTCTAGACACGCAAGTCCCTATAATTGCTAAATATTGATAGTCTGTGCAGGAAAGCAGTTATAATGGGCTCATCCTAAAGGGTTTATTCACTAAGCACTGAAATTTCAGGGCAATTTCGGTGTTTTTCACTTCGGTGCAATTCGGTGCACTTCAAGTTTTCCATTTCACCGACAGTATGGTAAATTCACTATTCATCAGATGATCAGATGATAGTGTGCAAAAGATGGAGTCGCCAAAGCCTCATCCAAAAGTTGGAGACCGTCGCCCAAACGCACCGAAGAGCGCTGAAGTTGCCTTGGCGAAATACAACGAACTACAAAAAGGAAAAAAAAAAACGAAACTCTCCTATTCTCCTAATAGGTGTTTAAACCAATAAAAATGCATTAAAATGTGTTTAAATAATAGAAAAGGTCCTTTAAAAAAATAATAAAAAGGTCTGTTACAGAATTTTAAAAAACACCTTTTAAAAAAATTGGGAAACAAAATGTCTAAGAAATACAAAAAAAAGGGTGTTCTAAAACATAAAACAGCTTTTTGCTGAAAATGAAAAGAATAAATGTTTTTTTAAAAAGAAATTCAAAATGATATAACTTTTTTTACAAACCTATGGAATTTGCCTGTTTAAACCTATTGAACTGATACATGAAAAATCAGGGCATTTCGTCTACGCTTCGGTGCAGTTTCCCGTTCACTGAATAGATGAATCATTACTTCTCTATTGGACAATTTTGCGACCGCCAAGGACCGCTGAACTGTGGGCAGTGCCCAAGTGCCCAATGGGTCAGTCCACCCCTGGTAAGGAGTTAGGTAGTGTAGGGGTAACTTAGTGAGGGGTTTAGGTAGTGGAAATTAGGTAGCACAATAATTAGGGAGTGGAGATTTTTTAGTGGGAGCAAGTTAGCATAAGTGTCATATAGTGGGGGGATTGAGAAGCGAGGGGTTGTGTAGAATAGAGGTCAAGTAGTGGGCTTTTTATAGCAAGGTTTAGGTCCGAATAGGGGTTGAGTAGTGTAGAGGTTAGAGGTTAACCCTCTATTCCCGTGGAAACTCGCAATCTAGAAGGGTTTGTGGTGGAAACAGGAGGAGAGGACTGCAAGGTGAGAGTGATGGGCTGGTTGCGTCAGTTAGTTGTGTGGTAGGCTTCTCTAAACAGGAATGGCTTAAGGGAGCGTTTGAAGGCAGGGAAACTAGGGGAAAGTCTAATCGTAAGAGGGAGAGTGTTCCAGAGGATGGGGGCTGCGTGTGAGAAATCCTGCAGTCTGTCATGGGAAGAGGTGATGCGGGAGAAGCTAGGCGCAGGTCACTGTTTGACCTTAGGGAGCAAGCTGGGGAGTATTTAGTGATTAGTGAGGACAGGTTGTAGGGTGCTGAGTTAGTGAGAGCTTTGTAGGTCAGGGTAAGGATTTTGAATTTAATTCTGCAGTGGATGGGGAGCCAGTGAAGGGATTCGCAGAGAGGAGCAGCAGAGGCCGAGAGGTGGGTGAGGTGGATGAGTCAGGCAGAGGCATTCAGAATAGACTGTAGGGGGGAGATGCGGGAGAAAGGGAGGCCAGCTAAAAGATTATTACAATAGTCAAGTCGGGAGATTACAAGGGCGTGGATGAGTTGCTTTGTGTTGTCAGTGGTAAGAAATGGTCGAATTCTGAAAATATTACGTAGTTGGTAGTGGCAGGAGAAGGAGAGATACTGGATGTGGGGGATGAAGGAAAGAGCAGAGTCATGTGTAACTCTGAGAGGGCGAACCTGGTTAGATGGGGAGATAGTGATACCATCAAGCATGATGGAGAAGTCAGGAGGTGGGGAGGCATTAGAGGGAGGAATTAGTAGGAGCTCAGGCTTGGACATGTTAATTTTTTGGTGGCGAGAGGCCATCCAGGAGGAGATGCCAGATAAACAGTTGCTGACTTTGGAAAGGACAGGAGGAGAGACATCAGGGTAGAGGAAGATCTGAGTATCATCAGCATAGAGGTGGTAGTTAAAGCCAAAGCTGTTAATGATTTTTCCCAGGGAGACTAGGGAGAATTCTAGCACTGCATTTTTACAGTTTTGCCTATGTTAAAATATGCATCTCTCTTCAGTTATAATCTACAAATCCAAACTTTCAATATACTGACAGAAGACATGTCCCAGCATGTTGTACTGGTACTACCCTTTTCTGATGACCCTGGTTCTCACAGTGATTCATTGCATCATGAGTATTACTGACTCCATTGCATGACCTTCTCGGTGATATGTATGTACAGTGATTCTAGACCACTGCTTACGAAAGATAAGTTGCAGAGTGCTTTTCAACAGAAAAGTCATATATAAAGTTTATATAATGTCAGTGACTATGTCCTCTTGCTGATTCATAAGTAAAAGATGCAGATAGCAAATGTAAAGTGCAAGGGAAAAGGAAATCAACTGTATCAACCTTTATTAATACAAGATGAGATAAACAGGGAAATGAAAGAAGGGTTTAACCCCTTCGCTGTGGATGACGTGTGGGGAACGTCCTCACATAAATGATTTTTTTTCTATGTGGTACGTTTGCTAAAAATCACATAATTGCCCCAAAAAATGTAACGAGTCCCCATTTCTAATTTTTGTACAAGCGCACCCCATAGAAAATAAAACCGCAAACGCTCGTGTGATAAAATGTGAAAAAAACACTTTACACGCTGTAGATGATTACAAATTCTAATTTTATCGCATTTTTGTTATACTATACAGGCAGGACATGACGTATACATATAAAAGTGATACATTATGAATCTGCCGAGTCTGCCGGAAAGTAGGGATGTGCGTTTCGGGTTTCAGAATTTCAGAATTTTCACGAAATTTCCCGATTCGTGTCTTCGGATTCGGCTGAATTTCCGAATCGGATCGGACCCAAAAACCGACAGATCCGAAAAGTTTTCCGAGCCGAAACGAAAAAATTTCGGATTTTTCAAATGGACTTGAAATGTGTCAAATCGAAATTTATTTTTGCTCTATTCATGATTTCGGTTCCATTCGTGATTTCGGTTCCATTTCGGTAATTCTGGACATCGTATATTTAACTATTATCGGTTATATCGCTGATTTTGTAAATTTTGTATTTGTAAATGCGTATCACATGTTTCTTGTGGCATTCGGGTCAGTTTAGCGTTTTTTTAAATCGTTTTGTTCATTTTTTTTGTTCCTTGGCTTTCATACCATTTTAATATGATTAAATAAAGTTGTGAAATGTATATTCAAATATTCATAAGAAAAAAAGGATCTTTATTTAATAAAAAAAAAAACACGATAGAATCGCCAGAATTATCGTATCGACAGAATGAATTATCGGATCCGAAAAACAAACCAAAAATGTATTATAAAAAAATATATAAAGTATAAAAAAAGTAAACCATAGTAGTTTACGTCAAAATGAATAGAGTTAGACACTTTGAAACGAGGAGAACAGACGTTCCGAAAAAAATCGAAAATTTCCGAAATCACGAAAAGTCGATACAAAAAACGAGCAGAGTGACCCGAAAACACGAAAAATGTTCGATATTCCGAAAAAAAAATGTAAACGAAAAACGAGCCGAACCGAACCGAATCGAAACAGAAATCGGCCGAAACGAGCCGAATCGAAATTTTAAACATCCGAACGAATCGAACCGAATCGAACTGAAAAAAAAATCGGTGCACAAGTCTACCGGAAAGAACGATATATAATATGTCTGGGTCATATAATAAAATGTAGGTTCAAATCGCGTTTAACCATGATGAGCAAAAGCGGTAAAAACAGTGCCCCTCCACTAGAGTGCACAATACAGAGCAGGAACATGCAGTGAGGTCAGTGGCTGATGAGGCTTCAGTCCTTCCGGAGCAGAGCAGGCAGCCCGGTCCGGGCAGTAGTCAGTCCAGGGAGAACAGCACACACAGTCCCTGTGTAACGGCAATGTGCTCACAGCGCTGAGTCCCAGCTCTCCGGCAGAATGCCTCATACAGCCAGTGCCAAGTGTCAGCCACAACGTCCCCTCCTGCTGGGAGGAGGCGCTGCCACAGCAAACACACTGAGGTCACACCCCGAGCACAGCCTTGCACACACTGATTGTGACACGAGGACTCATAACTGTAGTGCGCCAATGCATGGGAGGTCATCCTTCCATTCAGGAATTTTTTGAATGGCTTGGACCAATGGTGCTTTCCCATTGGTCCAAGCTATTCCATTGCTCTCTCAGTGCCTACATAAACTGTCTTGGGGACACCTCTCACTCCTATGAAGGAAGTCTGGAGTGTCCTACATGAGGTTAATCCCCTGCTGGCAGTGAACCAAGATAGCTACGATCATCATTGCCAGCGTGCCAGAGGGTATTTGTGGATGGTTAAGTTTACAACAGCTCTGGTTAAGTTTACACCAACCTTGGATTAGGGTCCTTTTTTGTTATGGCAACTTCAATGAAGACCAGTCCACATTTTAAGAGTAATCAATACAGAAAATTCCAAATGGTTCACATTGATTTTCTTGCAACTCTCTGTAGGACATTTGTAGGGATGCAGTTAGATTTTATGTAAATGAGTGAGGGTTGGTGCACTGACTGTAAGACAGCGAGATAAAAAAAGCTTGCAAATAATAAAACATGCAAATGTCTTGTGTAAATACTCTGAACTATGATTTTTAAGTATTAACGAAAGGTAAAAAGTGCCCCAGAAAATAATTTGTTTAGAGGTTATAATGTTTCTCTTGTAGTCCTTGAATTCCCTCTAAACTGTATACTTTGATTCCTTTAATCAACTCATAAAGTCAATTTAACTGTATAAACCCTTAAACTATGGTACATTTTCAATTTTTATATATTTTTTTAAGCTTTTGTTTTCATATATCCCAGCTTCTGTTTAAATCTATGAAATTTATGTGTGAAAATGTGAGTAATTTCTAAACCACAATCTATATATATCCATTTACTAGCTTTTTCTAGCCTAATTGATCTCTTGTGGGATGACATTATGTACAACATGGATTATAAATACCAGTGAGGCCATAACTAATATTCATTTAGCAAACTCACGAACATCGGAGACTACTTGTAAGTAAGTTTTCGTAACAGTATCCACATTTTCGAATGAAAAACAGAAATAGTTGTGCAGTGTAATTAACTATCATTTGCTACTTGATTTTAGATTATTATTATTATCATTGAGCCACTTAATTTGCAGAGAGTCAATGGCATCTGCAGCACATATGTTCTGTGAAAAGCACATTTCAAAATACAAAAAATCTAGATGTTGTGTCTTCTTAGAATAAATAGAAAAATAGCATAAATATTTAATTATCAAAGCAATTATATTTGCTAAATATGACAAATATTGTATTATTAAATAAATTATATTCAATAAGTTTAATATAAATCTTTAACAATTGCAAAATGAAGTAAAAAATGTAGAGTTTGTGTGTTTACACAGGCATGCTATATAATAATATACAATAAAATTTAGATTTTGAATATGAACTGAGTGCAAGATTTTACAGTGAAAAACAATTATCTGAAGTTCAGTGTTAATTTTTCTGTACTGAGGTATATTTTTTAGCAATATAGAAAAGAACGTATTCTTGATATTATGTTGCTCTTGTATGTAAACAAGGGCACTGTAAATACAAAAAGAAATCAAGACAAAGCATAAAGTTGACGTGCAACCGCAAGGTTCTCCCTAAGACGCCACAGATAGTATTAACCAGGGTTACCACCAGAGCTGGATTTTTATCTCTGTAAGCACGGAAATGTGGAGCGCTCCTACCCCCCACCCCCACCCAACAAATAAAAGAAACATGCCAAAATAACTTTAAATTTTTATTTTGGGGCAAACATAAAAATATATATATATTTTTTTTTAAAACTGAAAAACAGTTTCAAATCAAAAGAAGGGTCAGAATATGTTGCTTTAGTTGAGCAGCGGCATTGTTTGTTTTATATGTAAAAGCATATATTGCCTCTGACGTAGAACAAAGAAAAAAAATTAGCAATTACTTCTTTTCAGGTTTTTTATTTTTACACATTACATGGTCATGTTTAGTATCATTTTAAAGACCAGACTCTGACCTTTCCAATGACATCTCACTTACCCTTGTGCGGTGTAAAACTCAGAGATACAGGTTCCAAAGTCCCCCTGTGTCTCCTCAATGCAGTGCCATGGTCTAGGTTGTCGATGAAACAATGCGTTGCATCATCAGATCCACACTTGCTTGCAATGTGGGAAATGAGAAGGTGAGTTATCGCACTATCACTGTTCACTTTATAATTACAAACTGAATAAGAGTGCTGTTAAAGAAAAATAATATTTTATTTGTTATTTTATTTTTATGTAACTATAAACTGGTTATATTTGGTATCACTGGAAAGGTTATAATCTGGCCTTTCAAATGATGCTGCATATGTCCCTCTAGCCTTTAGGGCTCCAGAGATACAGTTGTCCAAATGAATGGAAAAAAATTTTTTGTTTTTTTTACAGAGCAAGGCGCCCTCTTGTGGCAGGCACCTGTAGGCACATGCCAACTCTGCCTAGTTTTAAATTAGCACCCTATGTAATGAGAAGAAAATTGTGACCAAATGGAGAAAAATGTAATTAACTTTATTAATTCATATTTGGTAATAATGCAGAAAAATAGGAAGTTGATTTACACCAAGAAAGGATAAAACCAAAAGAGCTGTACCATTAAAATTTATAAAAATGGGGCTCCTGTCCCTCTGTAGAGGTGTGTGCACCAAACTAAGCCACCTAAGTGACATACAATAGGCAAAGGTTGCTAGAGGAATTAATGGTTTTAGTCACTTTGAATTGAGCCAACACAGATTCCACCTCTAATTAATATCCTGTTGTGATCATATAACGTGTGCAGAGCCCAAGACCAACAGCAGGAACACTGTCAGGTACTGTTCAGTTTCTCTCATGTATACCAAAAAGGTTTTATTTATATTTCTTATCTCTGACATCATGAATTTAATCTGTGACTATTATCCTTCTAATAATGACAATGTATAAGATAATTATTGTGTTGTATCAAAATACCTATTTTGGTGTATAATCTCCAAAACCATTTTTTTTCTATGTAGCACCATGGACCTTCTGATTGGTTTCAAAGCTGCTAGCTTCCTCCTTTTGGTGATTATCGGGATTCCAGGAAATATATTTATTATACTTCAATTTACATACATCAGACTGCTTGAGAAAAAACTCTTACCCACAAACATCATATTAATGACATTAGCTTTAGCGAATTTACTTGTCATACTCTCCCGTATCATCCCTGAGTCATTGAACGCTTTAGGTTTCAAGGACTTACTAGATGACTCAGAGTGTAAGTTGGTCCTATTCACTTTCAGAGTGAGTCGTGCAATGTCCATTGGTGTCACCAGTCTGCTTAGCTGCTACCAATGCGTCCTTATTGCTCCAAACACATCGATTTGGCTTTATTTTAAAAAATTGGTAACCCAAAATGTTCTGGTTATTATTCTAACCATTTGGTTCATCAACCTGTCAATTTACCCTTATAGCATCTTGAATGCTCGCGCAAGAAGAAACCTTACAACCTCTCCATATACTTTGCACTTGGTCTACTGTGATGCTGACTTTTTAAACTACATTGCATACATCATTAATGGGTCAATTTATATTCTTCGTGATTTTATTTGCATTGGTCCAATGGTTTTGGCAAGTGTTTATATTGTGTATAAGTTACTACATCATAAGAAATCTATGAAAGGCATGAGGAGCTCCAACAAAACCAAAAGCATAACTGTTGAGCAGAAGGCATCTAGAGCGGTCATCTTGTTGGTTGCCCTTTATGTTTTGATGTTTGGGTTGGATAATACCATGTGGCTCTACACATTAGCTCTCTCTAATGTCAGCCCTAATATGAATGTCAATGAAATTCGAATCTTCTTGGCATCTTCATACTCAGCTTTCAGCCCTATAGTCATTATTATTACAAATCCCAAACTTCAGCAGTTCTTCGTGCTCTGTAATAAAAACAGACAACTACCTGCGGTGTCGACTTCAGAAAGCAATGAAAATGTGTATACTATAAGGAAATAGTTTAAATTTATATGTCACTGGCTGCATGTGATTTTTGAATCAGTATTTTGCATTGTATGATGATTGAAGGAGTCTCGATTTTAGTCATTCTCCATTTTTAATAATTTTAAAAATAAATAAATGGAATCAGAGGACTTTATACGTATCTACACGTACTGTATAGAGATCGGGCCGGTCAGCGTAGTGATAAGCAGGGGGAGACTGGGGGGGGTACTTTTTCCCCCAGTCTTTCCCTGCTCCTGCTGGACTGAGGAGGCGGACAGAGCCGCGGTCCTCGCTGCGGGACAGGAGGTGACTATCTGCTCACGTTTTTTATTTTTTTGGCTGGTGTTAACGGATTCTGCAGAAGCGGAATCCGTTAACACCAAGTCCTGGCTCTGGATAACATTTTGCTAACCACGGCCGGACGTTAATTTGTGTTAGGACTTTGTAATCCTAACGCTGAATAACACTTTGCGCTACCCATGTTAAGTATAGGGAGCACAAAGTACAGTAACCTCACGCTGAAAAGCGCAAGGTACCAAACGCAAACGGGTTACTTAACCCGTTAGTGTTTGGATTGAAATATGCGTCACGCAGGTGAGAGCTAACGTTAGCACCAAGTATGTAATGTGGCCCCCTCAGTTTTTTATTATTGCCATCTGTTAATTACAACACATTCCTGTTTTCTTTACAATTAATATTTATTATTAGAGGTAGCATTATGTTTTCATTTTAATAGGCTGTTAGAGGTATGTGAATGTCTTCAGTCTTTCATGTCATTACAAATGATCATCTTATATCTAAAACCTAATCTAGATATGTATGACTTGTTTATTTCATATGTGTCTATCAAAAACAGTCAAAAGAGATACATAAATCAAATAATGAATGGAGGCTTTTTTTGCTGCATCCTCTTTTAGTGGTATATAACACATTTAATACACATCATTCCTATCTAGTCACCACATGATAAAATTTCAACACAGTCATGGTTATTCAAAGAGATCCGAATTGTGGCCATAAGGTAACCGAACAGTGAAATTCAGCGTACGGTTACCTTTCCTGGCCATTCAGCTATCCAGAGATCAGGCAGTTCGCCAAATGTTGGCGAATTGCCTTCACATATGGTGCCTGTTCGGTGCCTGTTCAAGGGCAGTGAAATCCCCATAGAGAAGCAATGCTTCGTCTATTCAGAGAACAAAAAACAGCATTGAAAAGTTGCCGAATTGCCCTGCTGTTCTGTGGTTTCATGCGGCAGATTTATTCAGGCGAATCCCATAGACTTCAATGTTTAAAATATTCCTGTTTTAATCCAATATCTAATAAACCATTGATTGTAATATTCTGCAGTAAAAAGTCTCTTCATGTATAGATTTTCTAGGATCTTTTACGTATTTTTTGGTATTTTTTTGCAAAAATTTTTTTAATCGTTTTTTCTTTTTTTGTAACAGCCCTTTTTATATGTAAATTTCAGATATTTTCATTCTGTAGTTTCTTTGCAACAGCGTTTCACTTGTCAAACCTTCAAGCGTACTGTTTTTTATTTTTTTTCACTCCATTCATCTGCGGTGTCGGTTTTCTCCGGTGGCTGCTCTGCGCTGTGATCGGCAGCTGCTCGGGTTTCTCCGGCGTGTTCGGTGGGGTTAATGCAGATGTTTTTGCGGGTTTCGGTGTGCGTTCGCCGGGTTTTGCGTTGAGTGTTCAGAGGGGTTTGCAGCGGCTTTTCCCTACACTACGACGGCCCTGTGGTGCTTGCTGAATACAAGTTGCAGAAATGGGAACGCCAAATCGCACCGAATTGAAGAGAACGAAAAGTCACCGAATGTGCGGTGACTTTTTCGATTCTCTTTGAATAACCCTGAATCTGTTTTAAATCCCTGTGTGCTTTTCTAAAAGTAATGGCTTTTTTTTAACAAAAGACTTTAAAGATGCACAAAAATATGAATGTAAAATTTAATTGAGAGTGCACTCAATCGAAATTAACTTTGATTGGATTAACCAAGATCAGTATCATCCTTGGGACTGATAGATGCACTGAATTTAAGTGAATATAAATGATTATTGATAGGCTAGCTTATGTAGAGGGAAATCAGTGGCTATTGTATTGACGCAGCATAATCAAACCCATGTTGCTTTTAGCCACTGCCATATACATATCAGCACATCATAAAAATACAACCTTGACTTTCATGTGCTTATTGTCACATAAATGCACCCTTCTATTCTCACACTCACAGCTACTTGATTAAAACGTCTGCCCTTTTTGTACAACAACTGAGATTCACATCTGAGCTCTGCCTAATGATTCTTTAACTTTCCAGCACCATGTGTGAATAGGGGGTCAGCAACCATTTCTAAGTACCAAAGTATTGTTAAGTAAAAATAAACTAAAAGCATCAAGTGATTATGAAAGGTTCAAACACCTGCTTCATTTATAGCCCTTAAAATATAATTCTCAGAAGGTCAAAGGCACATTCTTGTTACTAGAGGTGTACATTCGTTTCGTAACGAATTGGAATTCATAACGAATTTTGTTAAATTTGTTTTTCGGAAGTACTTCCTAAATAACGAATTGATTTGATCCGAATTTGAAACAAAATGGTATGCAACGAATTTAATTCGTTATGCCTTTTCATCATGAAAGAAAAATATGATTAACTGGGGTTTATTTACAGTTGTGTTCAAAATTATTCAACCCCCAATGCTGTAAAGGGTTTTAGGGAATTTAGTGTACATTTGTAATTGTATTCAGAATGAAATCCTACAAGGACTTTTTAAAGAACCATATGCAACTAAAATGACATCAATTGGTTTTGTAATACAGTAGTAAATGTTTCTTTTGTGACTTCTTCATTGACACAATTATTCAACCCCTTAAAGACTACCACTCTGAAGAACAGAGGTTCATTCAAGTGTTTTCAATCAGGTAATGAAAACACCTGTGGATGTCACGGAGCAGCAATAAAGCATAATAAGCACCAATTAGGCAGCTTTAAAATGACTGTGATACTCAGCTCCTTCTAGACATTTACTGGTGTGGTTACAAACATGGTGAAGTCAAGAGAATGGTCCAGGAAGACAAGAGAAGAGGTGATTACTCTTCACAGGAAGGGCAATGGCTATAAGAAGATTGCAAAGATGTTAAACATACCAAGAGAGACCATAGGAAGCATCATTCGCAAATTCAAGGCAAAGGGCACTGTTGAAACGCTACCTGGTCGTGGCAGAAAGAAGATGCTGACTTCGACTGCTGTGCGCTACCTGAAGCGTAGAGTGGAGAAAAGTCCCCGTGTGACTGCTGAGGAACTGAGAAAAGATTTGTCAGATGTGGGTACTGAAGTTTCAGCTCAGACAATACGGCGCACACTGCGTAATGAAGGCCTCCATGCCAGAACTCCCAGGCGCACCCCCTTGCTGTCTCCAAAGAATAAGAAGAGTCGACTGCAGTATGCCAAAAGTCATGTGGACAAACCACAGAAGTTTGGGATAGTGTTCTGTGGACTGATGAAACAAAATTAGAACTGTTTTGGCCCATGGATCAACGCTATGTTTGGAGGAGGAAGAACAAGGCCTATGAAGAAAAGAACACCTTGCCTACTGTGAAGCATGGCGGGGGGTCAATCATGCTTTGGGGCTGTTTTGCTTCTGCAGGTACAGGGAAGCTTCAGCGTGTGCAAGGTACCATGAATTCTCTTCAGTACCAGGAGATATTGGATGACAATGTGATGCAGTCTGTCACAAACCTGAGGCTTGGGAGACGTTGGACCTTTCAACAGGACAATGATCCCAAGCATACCTCCAAGTCCACTAGAGCATGGTTGCAGATTAAAGGCTGGAACATTTTGGAGTGGCCATCGCAGTCATCTGACTTAAATCCGATTGAGAACCTCTGGTGGGACTTAAAGAAAGCAGTTGCAGTGCGCAAGCCTAAGAATGTGACTGAACTGGAGGCTTTTGCCCATGACGAATGGGCGAAGATACCCGTAGATCGCTGCAAGACACTTGTGTCAAGCTATGCTTCACGTTTAAAAGCTGTTATAACTGCAAAAGGATGTTGTACTAAGTACTAAGATTGAATGTCACTTGGGGGGTGAATAAAACTGATAATGATGTGAGCACAGAAAAGACATTTGTGGTTATTTCATTATAAATGTTATGTTATATTTGTCTGACCTACACGTGCCTCTTTGATTTAATTGTAAGCAAGATGACTGAATGATCAAAATCAATGTCAAACTGGCCAAAACACTCAATTTCAGTGGGGGTTGAATAATTTTGAACACAACTGTAGTTATCCGAAATTTAAATCACTATATCAACTATTGAATCGCTATCGAATTGATATAACAGTTATTGAATAAATATATCAACTATCAAATTGATCTTACCTTACAATACATACACTACAAATACTACAGTCAGCAAACGAATTTATGAAAAAATTTTATTTAGTTTTACTTTTTCACAAGTACCTGTCCCTGTTATTTGGCCTCTGGTACTAAATCTGTGAGACAGTTTAATATCTAAGCCTAGCTTGCTTTTTAACAGCAAAATTTGATCAATTGGGGTTTTATTTAGTCATCAAAAATTCGAATTGATATATCAATTATCGAATTGATATATCAATTATTGAATTGATATATCAACTATCGAATCAATATCAAATTTTGAATCGATCCAAAACTAAACAAAATGAAATACGAAACCAAATAAGCTCCGAAATATGAAATGAAATTCCGAAAACAAAATTATTTTAAAACTAAATAAAATAAATTTTTCAGCCGTGCACACCTCTACTTGTTACTGAATTATGCAAAATGTTTTTCTATCCATTTTGGAACCTTCAGCACTTGATGGGGTTGTCCGGAGGTATGTGATGCACTTTGAATCCATAATAAAAAAAAATTGTGTGTATTGAACAGTAGGCAGCGTTGGCCTGGAATTTGTTGACTCAGAAAATGAGAAAATGTAGGGTGTTATTCCGGAAGCTCTGGTATTCTTATCCAATAAATCTGCAGGTTTGGAGTTCCAGAGTGCCCTGAACTTTTGTCTGGATTGCTATATTGGCACCTGGGCTTCTTCGTACATGACCTGATCCTGGGAATATATAAAGATGAATTATCAATTGACAGTCAAGTGCTCTAGAAGATGGGAAAAGTGGACCACACTGTACAGAGGAGAAAGGTCCCAACGACTGACCTCAGGCAACAGTAAAAGAGACAATTCAATAGGCTATATGAGTGTCTTTCTAGAGTGTTTTGTAGTCTTCCCAAGATCATTGCCTGGCACACTGCTCTAAAATACTGACAAAACTGACCCACTGCTATTACACACTGAAGGCAGTATTACAAAGCTGGTGCTAACTTAACCAGAGCTGTTGCAATCTTAACAACCCCAATGGCTCTGGTAACTTAACAAAAGTTCTGGATAAGTTAGCACCAACTTTGTAATATGGCGCTGAGACTTTAACACACTGACACACTGTAGTGACACTCTGCTGTAACAAACTGATGCATTGACACACTGCTGTAACACATTGACACTGCTGTAACACATTGAAACACAGCTCTGACACAAGGCACTAACTATTCTCTAGTGAACGCTAACATTAGCGTTCAGATATGTAAGCATTATCACTAGGATAAAATGACCTTAACACATGCACCCCATATAACCTTCCACACAGTAAACCCCCAAATAATCACTTAGTGCATCATTGATTGTGCTAACTTCCACAATCTTACTGTACAATGCACGTCCTAAATTTAACACAGGGAGCGCAATCATTAGTTAGTGTTAGGATAAGTAAGGTATTACAAATTCTTACTGCTACTTACCACAGGGACGCTCAAGGCAAAATTTTAGCTACACCTAAAAGCTTTTGCTACATGATTCCACAGTTGCAAAATCATTTAGCAACCCCTAAACCCCCCAATAAATCCGGTACTCACCTCTTATCCCGCAGCGAGAACGGTGGCCCAACCATTACTTCTCCTGGCCATGAGCAGAGTGAGACTGGGAACAAATAGTTCCCAGTCTCCCTCCGCAATCACTCTGGCACTGTGTGATCTTGCGAGAGCGAGATCACTTGGGGCTTGCGGCTTGGAAGTGAAGCTCTCCAGTCCTAAGGACTCCAGGGGGTGATAGTTGTGGTGGCAAGGAAGGGCTACCGTGAGTATCCCAGGGGTTAGTGCTGCATTCTGGGGCAAGGAGCCAAAGTAACGCCTGTCCTGGAGTCTCCCGCTAAAATGAGGACATTTCGAGGAAAACTGCGCTTGCAGATTTTCCCTGTTAGGGTCCCGTTTTTAGCACACACTAGCGAATAGGGCCCAACACTGCTTTATTACCCTGAGACACCGACATTTTCCTCAGACACACTGTTGTAACACACTGGCACACTGCTTTGATACACTCCTATACACTTCTATAATACACTTACACATTGGCTAATACACACTGTCAGTAATCAATCACAAGGACACATAAGAATCACTCAAGCTCAAAATGGTTCTGCCATGACATAAGCCCTTCCATCTGCATTCGGACCTTTTTCCCCTGATTAGTCTAGACAGGTGTTGTGCAGGTTCCACTTGCAGAGGTAGCTACAGGAGCAGCCCAAAACCACCTTGCTAGGCATTCTGTACTCCAATTTAATAGTGTTGCCATTTTCCTGCTTTGTCTTTGCACACTATCTCATGGTTTTCCAGAGATCTGTGTGTCATGTTCCCAGACTGCCTTTGTTACTGGTATCCAAGTCCTGCCATATTCCCAGTGTGCTGTGTTCCCTGATATCTAGCCTGCCTGGAACCCTAATATCTAGCCTGTCAAGTTCCTGTTATCCTAGTCCTGCCATGTTCTCTGATATCCAGCCTACTGGGTTCATGGTTTCTTAGCCCTGCTGTATTCCTGATATCCTTGTTCCTGGTATCCCAGCCTGGGCTTACTGTAAAAAAGATGAGGGGAAAAAGCTGCATCAGAAATGAGTCAAATTTGGTGAAAGCTTTAAAAATGACACACAAATTCAGGCGAAATGGGTGCTTTGGACTAAAATGGACTGTCATTTTCCATAGCTAGGATTAGAAATTAGGATTATAAATTAAGGTTAGGACTAGTGTTAGGTTACTATAGGCACTTGTTTTAGGGTTTGGGTTTCATTTAGGTTTCGGATTATCCCTAACACTAAACTCTAACATTCTGCTCTATTTTTGCTTCATTTTTAGGCAGCAGTGCAGTGTGAAAAGAAGTGGTAGACCCTGTCCCTAACCTTAATTTCTAATCCTAACCTTAACACTAATTTCTAACCCTAACTATGGAAAACGATGCTCCATTTCAACCTGGAGCATCCAATTAAGTTGCAACCAAACGTCGTCTTTTTACCGTGTCATTTTTTACGACATTTCTTTCTGAAGATAAAGCATTCAAAATTCAGATGAATTTCAATTTGACTAAAAATGAACGCTCATTTCTGCTGTTCATCAATCTTTTTCAAATTACAAAGATGCAACAAATATTTATAAATGTACTTGATTACGTCCTCTGTAGTGAAATAATGTAACTAATATATATAATAGAAATGCCTTAATATAAAAGAAACAGAGTTTCCTTTTCTTCTTTTTATATTGTAAAAATATGTACATGTAGTAAATATGGTAAAGGTATTGTAAGGAATTAGGTAAGGCTTTTTTAATTGTTTTCTTTTTGACTTTATACTGTGGGCTTCAGTAGGGATGAGCCGAAATCGGTTCGCGCTCAAACTCGAACTTTTCAAATGTTCGGATTCGAACTCGAACTCGAACTCGATGCAAGTCAATTGGACTGAAAATTCGATTTTTAGAGTGCCCTCAAAGACGGCATATATGCTAGATATTTGCCATAAAAGGTGTATGGGGGTCCGGGTAGTGCCCTGGGGGACAGGAAACAAGGACAAAAAGTTTTAAAAAAAAGTTTTTAAAGGGACAGTGAGTTTTCCATGAAATAAGGGTTAATAATAAAAATGAAAAATTCCTTCAAATATCGTGCCTAGGAGGTCCCCCTAACCTGCCCGTGAAGTGGTGGATTTCTCGGATTTATAGAAAAATGTAAAAACCAAAAAACGACATTTCAAATGACGGTAAATGGTTTTCCTTTAATCTATCCATAAACAACTGCTTGGGGCGGCAGTCCGTATGATAAGAGGAGACATTTTCGGACACGCAGAAAAAGTTTAGTGATTTTTGGATGAATTATTCTGAAACTTATGCAGGCTTTGGATGAAACTAACAATATGTGCTTTAAAATTGGGCCTTTAGCGTCGGCAAAAGTGCCGTCACACAATAACCCCTCTGAGGATATGAATCTGATACAGGCGTCGGTGGCAGTGCACCCAAATATTGTGCCTCTGGTGCCAGGCCAGCAATACAGTAACCCCTCTGTAGTATTGTGGAAGAGTGCATGGGTGGACCTTGCGGTCCTATATTAAAAAGATATGCATCTGGTAAAGGAGTCAGTGCACCCAGATATTGTGCTTTTGGTGCCAGACTGCCTGGTCAGCAAGTACCATCATACATTAACCCCTCTGTAGTATTGTGGAAGAATGCAGGGGTGGACCTTGCGATCCTATATTAAAAAGATATGAATCTGGTAATGGGCGTCAGTGCACCCAGATATTGTGCTTTTGGTGCCAGACTACCAGGCCAGCAAGTACTATCATACAGTAACCCCTCTGTAGTATTGTGGAAGAGTGCAGGGGTGGACCTTGCGGTCCTATATTAAAAAAATATGCATCTGGTAAAGGCGTCAGTGCACCCAGATATTGTGCTTTTGGTGCCAGAATGCCAGGCCAGAAAGTACCATCATACAGTAACCCCTCTGTAGTATTGTGGAACATTGCAGGGGTGGACCTTGCGGTCCTATATTAAAAATATATGAATCTTTTTAAAGGCGTCAGTGCACCCAGATATTGTGCCTTTCATGACAGCAAGTGCCTTCACACCGTAACCCTTTTGTGGTATTGTGGAAGAGTGCAGGGTTGGACCCTGCCGTTCAAAAAATTAAAGTGATATAAATCTGGCACAGGCATCAGTGCAGCCAAATATTGTGCCTATCATGGCAGCAAGTGCATTCACACCGTAACCCTTTTGTGGTATTGTGGAAGAGTGCAGGGTTGGACCCTGCGGTTCAAAAAATTAAAATGATATAAATCTGGCACAGGCGTCAGTGCAGCCAAATATTGTGCCTTTCATGGCAGCAAGTGCATTCACACCGTAACCTTTTTGTGGTATTGTGGAAGAGTTCAGTGCTGGAGGTTTTGTGAATGCAGAAGACATCCCTGATCTATTCCATTACGTCAGCATCAGGGGATTGATAACTGCTGATCGAGGACTGATTCATTTTTATAAATGTCAGCCGGTCTACAGAGTCGGTGGACAGACGCACTCTTTTGTCTGTGACAAAACCTCCAGCGGCACTGAACTTCCTTTCAGAAAGTACGCTAGATGAAGGGCTACCTAGTAGCTGCATAGCATATTGGCTAAGTTCTGGCCAGTGATCCAATCTCGACACCCAGTAAGCCAGTGGATCATCTGCTGGAAAGGTATCCAGGTCTGCCCTTGCCCCTAGGTAGTCCTGCACCATACGGTGAAGACGCTGGCAATGGGTGCCTACATTTGACGTCCCTGTGCGTCGTAGACTAAAAAAATTTAAAAATGCATCAGTCAAGTGGCCCTGGCCTTCACCACTATTCCTCTGATCATCCGCAGCCTCAGAAGCACCTGTGTCATCACTTGGTAAACTACCAGTGCCTGGAAAGGTGTTACACAAGTGTCGCTTTAGAGCGTCCTCAAGTTTTTTCATCCTGTGCTCCCTCTGTGCAGGCAGGATGAACTCTGAAACTTTACCCTTGTATCGTGGATCAAGAAGGGTTGCCAACCAGTAATGATCCCTCTCCTTGATAGCACGAATCCTGGGGTCCTTTAGCAGGCTTTGCATTATAAGGGAGCCCATGCAGCGTAGGTTGGAGGTGGCATTAGCTTCTGAGTCTTCCTGGTCAATGAGGATGACTGTATCGTGCACTTCCTCCTCCCAGTCCCAGCCACGCACTAGCCCTTGTGTTTCTCAGCACACAAAACCCTCCCTTGAGGAATCCCCACCTTCAATGCCCCCACTACTTAAATATTCCTCCTCCTCATCCTCCTTCTGTCTGATCTGAGGAGGACCCGCTGGAATACTGTGTACGGAAAGACTGGGGCCTTGAGAGCTAGGGAAGGCATCCTCTTCCTCCCACTTCTCTGCCTCTAGAGCCACATCTATAATTCCCCGCAGAGTGTGCTCCAGCAGGAACACTAAAGGAATTGTGTCACTGATGCATGCACTGTCCCTGCTCACCATCCTCGTTGCCTCCTCAAATGGTGACAGTAGAGTGCATGCATCCTTGATCATCAGCCACTGTGGGGGGGGGAACTAAGTTGACCTGAACCGGTCCTTGTGCCATACTCTCACAGGTACTCGTTGATGGCCCTCTGCTGCTTGTGCAGATGCTGCAGCATTGCTAATGTCGAGTTCCACCTGGTGGGCATGTCACAGATCAGACGGTTTGTGGGAAGGTGGAATTCTCTTTGAATTTCTGCCAGGCGAACGCTTGCTGGGAATGACCGTCTAAAGTGGCTGCAGACTTTTCTGGCCTGGCTGAGAAGCTTTGGCAGCCCTGGATACTTGGTTAGGAAACGCTGTACCTCTAGATTTAGGACATGTGTTAGGCATGGTTACATAGTTATAGTTACATAGTTATATAGGCTGAAAAAAGACATGCGTCCATCGGGTTCAGCCTCTCCCACATAACCTACTGCTGTTGATCCAAAAGAAGGCAAAAAACCCAGTCTGAAGTGCTCGCCAATATGCAACATACTGGGAAAAAATTCCTTCTTGACCCCAGAATGGCAGTCAGATTTCTCCTTGGATCAAGAAGCTTTTACCCACATATTAAATATTATAACCCTTAATATTCTGTGTCTGCAGGAAGTCATCCAGTCGTTTTTTAAAAGTCTGTACAGACTCTGACCCAACCACCGCGACAGGCAGAGAATTCCACAGCTTTATTGTTCTCACCGTAAAATAACCCTTCCTATGCTTTAAGCTAAATTTTCTTTCTTCCAGTCTAAATGGATGACCCTTGTCCTATGTATAGTCCTGTTAATGAATAGGTTATCAGACAATGGTTGATAATGGCCCCGTATATATTTATATAAGGTTATCAGATCCCCTCTAAGGCGCCTTTTCTCTAAACTAAACAGGTTTAAGCTTGTTAGTCTTTCCTCATAACTTAACCCTTCCATCCCCCTTATTAATTTAGTTGCCCGTCTCTGCACTTTTTCTAACGATATAATATCTTTTTTTAAGACAGGTGCCCAAAATTGCACGGCATATTCAAGGTGCGGCCTGACCATTGATTTATACAGAGGCAAAATTATGTTTTCATCCCCGTGAGTGAACTCCCCTTTTAATGCATGCCAGTACTTTGCTGGCCTTGGCGGCTGCTGTTTGACATTGCACATTGTTACTTAGTTTGAAGTCTATGATTATTCCCAAATCCTTCTCCTGCTTGGATTTCCCTAACTCCGTACCATTTAGGGTATAAATTGCTTGTGTGTTCTTCACTCCAAAGTGCATAACTTTACATTTATCTAGATTAAATTTCATCTGCCATTTAAGTGCCCAGTCCCCCAATTTATCTAAATCCCTCTGCAGCGAAGTAACATCCTGCTCACATTGTATTACTTTTCCTAGCTTTGTGTCATCTGCAAACACTGATACATGACTTTCAATGCCTATCTCAAGGTCATTTATAAATAAATTGAATAGTATTGGTCCTATAACAGACCCCTGAGGGACACCACTTACCACTGGTGTCCATCTTGAAAATGTACCATTTATGACCACTCTCTGTACCCTATCTTTTAGCCAGTTTTCTATCCAAGAACAAGTATTTTCATCTAGACCATTTTTTCTTAATTTAAGTAACCTTTTGTGTGGAACTGTGTCAAAAGCTTTGGCAAAATCTAAGTAAATCACATCCACTGCGACCCCCTGATCTATACTTCTACTTACTTCCTCATAGAACGTAATTAGGTTAGTCTGACATGATCTGTGTTTCATGAAACCATGCTGATTTTTGCCAATTACATTATACCTCCCAATAAATTCCTGAATATTATCCCTTAGTAACCCCTCAAATACTTTCCCAGCCACAGATGTTAAGCTCACAGGTCTATAATTCCCAGGCACAAATTTTAAACCTTTCTTAAATATAGGGACCACGTCAGCTTTTCTCCAATCCTCTGGTACTATTCCTGAAAGAAAAGAATCTTGAAAGATTAAGAACAGAGGTTTACATATTTCAACACATAGCTCTCTTAGTACTCGCGGGTGAATTCCATCTGGCCCTGGGGCTTTATTAACATTCACATTGTTTAATTTGTGTAAAACCTTGTCCTGAGTCAACCAGTCACTTTGTATTAGTAAGTTTTTATTAATGAATTTCATGTCTCCTGTTATAGGTTTCTCTTTGATAAATACTGAAGAAAAATAATTATTTAAAATTTCTGCTTTATCCTGATCTTCAGTTAACAATAACCCTGACTCAGATTTTAGTGAACCTACATTTTCACTCTTGGGTTTTTTAGAATTTATGTACCTAAAGAATCTTTTAGGGTTGGTCTTGCTCTCTTTGGCTATTTCTTTTTCATTTTCTAGTTTAGCCCATCTAATCGCATTTTTACATGCTTTATTGGCTGCCCTATATGCTTTATAGGATGCCTCAGATTTATCAAATTTAAAAGCTTTAAATGCCTTCTTTTTATTTTTCATTTCCTTAGTTACCTTCCTACTAAGCCACATTGGTTTCAGTCTGTTTCTTTTATATTTATTAACCAGTGGAATATATTGTGACGTGTAGTTTTCTAGTGTTAGTTTAAAGATATTCCACTTATCCTCAGTGTTTTTCCCGTGAAAGAGTTTCTGCCAGTCAATGACATTGAGAGCTTCCTTTATTTTAATAAAGTTGGCCTTTTTAAAATTATATGTTTTAGCATGCCCCTTATGAATGTGTTTTTTTGAGTTTATTTCAAAAGTCACCATGTTATGGTCGCTATTTCCCAACTGTTCTTTTACATTAATATTTGAGAAAAGATCCACATTATTTGTTATAACCAGGTCCAGACAGTTATCCTCTCTAGTTGGTGTTTCTACCAGTTGTGACATGAAGGTATCATTTAAAATGTTCAGAAACCGGATTCCCTTTGCTGAATTACTAGTCCCACTATCCCAATTAATGTCCGGGTAATTAAAATCTCCAATAATTAAAGTGCTACCATGTTCTGCAGCCTTCCTAATTTGCTCTAACAGTTGTTCTTCCTCATCATTATCTATATTAGGTGGTTTATAGCATATGCCAACCAATAATTGACTTCCCTGTTTATTCCCCAACGAAATATTTACCCATAAGGATTCCACATTTCCCTCATCGCTTTCCAGTTGTGTAATATTAGGCTTTAAATCCTGATTTACATATAAACACACTCCACCCCCTTTCTTATGTTTCCTATCCTTTCTAAACAATGTATAACCGTTTAAGTTTACAGCCCAGTCATGCGTTTCGTCCCACCATGTTTCTGTTATTCCTATAATGTCGTATTGCTTAGTGTATGCTATTACCTCTAGTTCCCCCATCTTGTTATTAAGGCTCCTTGCATTAGCAAGCATACATTTAATGTTGTCTCTACCCACACATGCTGAATGCGACTTTACATTACATGCCTCCACTGTTCTGACATTACCCATCCCCCCGCTCCACCCCCCTTAGTCTGAACTGAAACCCTTCCGCTATCTGCTCTGTCTCCATTTTGTAAGATACTGTATCCCTCCCCCCCTTCCACTAGTTTAAAGTCTCCAACCTTTTAACCATCCTCTCCCCTAGCACAGCAGACCCTCTTCCATTAAGGTGCAATCTATCACAACTATACAGATTGTACCCCAGTGCAAAATGAGCCCAGTGCTCTAAAAACCCAAAGCCCTCCTTCCTGCACCAAGCTTTAAGCCACGCATTGACCTCCCTAATCTCCCGCTGCCTTTCCACTGTAGCACGTGGCACAGGTAGGATCTCAGAAAATACTACCTTGGAGGACCTCTTCTTCAGTTTACTTCCTAATTCCCTGAAATCATTCTTCAGGTCCTTCCATCTTCCGCTTACTTTGTCATTGGTACCAATATGGACCATGACAGCTGGGTCATCTCCAGCCCCTCCCAATAATCTATCAACTCTGTCAACCACATGCCTAACACGCACACGGGCACACCGGCAGACAGCAAACTGTCCGGTTAAGGCGATCAGCGCGACAGATTACCCTGTCTACTCTCTTAATAATAGAGTCCCCTACCACCACAACCTGTCTAGGCTACTTGCCCTCTTTATCCCTCCCTTACTTGGTGGGCTGATCCCCCGGCTGTTAGAGGGAGCAGCCTCCAGTACTGCTACACCTGAGCTGCTGCACCCAACATCTTCACTCCAAGGGGGCAAATCTGTTGGTGTGCGCAAGATCAGGACTAGCCAACCTTTTCCTCTTCCCTCCCCCCCTGCTACCACGTGTCACTGACACCCAGCTACCAACCTGTTCCCCGGTTAACTCCACTCCTCCCACACCCCTAAATTCCTCAACTATACTTTGCTCCGTGAGAAGCAGGCTCCTTTCAAGATTGTCAATCTGCCTCAGCGTTACGATTTGCCCTTCCAGATCTCCAATACGAGCTTCCAGAAGAGCTACACGTTCACACTTGCTACAGAGATATGGACCCTGGAAGGATTCCTCCAGACATGCATACATGCAGCAGGATGTGCACTGGGTCAAACCTTCAAGCTTGCTAACACTCATACCCAAACAAGACAACAAATATATAAACAACAATTGATACCTGTTATTTAAACTCCTGTTTTTAACTCCACTTGAAAATAGCCCACTTAAAAGTAGACCACCTCAAGCCCCTGTAAGCAAGCTCAGTGAGTTGCCCCTGAGATTATGTAGCCATACAAGTGAAATCACCTGACAGGCTACACGCCCCCAATTAACAAGTCACCAGCCACCCAGGGAAAAAAAACAACCAAAAAGCACAACAGAAAAAAAAACCAGCAGAAAAAAAAAAAACCAGCAGAAAAAAAAACCAAAAAGAGAAATTAAATTGACAAATAAACCAGAGGTTTCTCTCCCTCTAAAGATACAAACCAGACCAGTACAGGTAGAATTCCTGTTTTTAACTCCACTTGAAAATAGCCCACTTAAAAGTAGACCACCTCAAGCCCCTGTAAGCAAGCTCAGTGAGTTGCCCCTGAGATTATGTAGCCATACAAGTGAAATCACCTGACAGGCTACACGCCCCCAATTAACAAGTCACCACCCACTCAGGGAAAAAAAACAACCAAAAAGCACAACAGAAAAAAAAAACCAGCAGAAAAAAAAAAACCAGCAGAAAAAAAAACCAAAATGAGAAATTAAATTGACAAATAAACCAGAGGTTTCTCTCCCTCTAAAGATACAAACCAGACCAGTACAGGTAGAATTCCTGTTTTTAACTCCACTTGAAAATAGCCCACTTAAACGTAGACCACCTCAAGCCCCTGTAAGCAAGCTCAGTGAGTTGCCCCTGAGATTATGTAGCCATACAAGTGAAATCACCTGACAGGCTACACGCCCCCAATTAACAAGTCACCAGCCACCCAGGGAAAAAAAACAACCAAAAAGCACAACAGAAAAAAAAAACCAGCAGAAAAAAAAAAAAAAAAAAAAAAAAAAAAAACAGCAGAAAAAAAAACCAAAAAGAGAAATTAAATTGACAAATAAACCAGAGGTTTCTCTCCCTCTAAAGATACAAACCAGACCAGTACAGGTAGAATTCCTGTTTTTAACTCCACTTGAAAATAGCCCACTTAAAAGTAGACCACCTCAAGCCCCTGTAAGCAAGCTCAGTGAGTTGCCCCTGAGATTATGTAGCCATACAAGTGAAATCACCTGACAGGCTACACGCCCCCAATTAACAAGTCACCAGCCACCCAGGGAAAAAAAACAACCAAAAAGCACAACAGAAAAAAAAAAACCAGCAGAAAAAAAACCAAAAAGAGAAATTAAATTGACAAATAAACCAGAGGTTGGTACATGCGTCAATTTACCCTTGCGTAGGGTGGAGAGAAGGTTGCTGCCATTATCACAGACGATCATTCCCAGCTGAAGCTGGCATGGTGTTAACCATCTCTGCACCTGCCCCTGCAGAGCTGAAAAAATTTCTGACCCGGTGTGGCTCCTGTCCCCTAAACAAACCAGCTCAAGCACAGTATGGCTTCTTTTTGCTTGAGCCATTGCGTAGACCCTGTCAGGTGTCGGTTTAACTGCCACATCGCCAGAGACACAGAAGGAGGAGCAGGAAGAGGGAGAGGTGGTGGTGGAGCAGACAGACCTCATAAAAGCAGCTTTCTGGAGGTGTGGTGGATGAACAAGCTCTAGCACAGAGCCCCATCTTGGATCCCTCCCAGCTGCAATCAGAGTTACCCAGTGTGCCGTGAAGGAAATGTAATGACCCTGTCCATGCTTGCTGGACCACGTGTCTAAAGTCACATGCACCTTGCTGCTGACTGCCTTTCCCAATGACTGGATAACATTGTCTTCCACGTGCTGGTATAGTGCTGGAATGGCCTTGCGTGAAAAGTAATGGCGTTTTGGAACCTGCCACTGTGGTACAGCACATTCAGCAAATTCACGGAAGGGAGCAGAGTCCACCAGCTGGAAAGGCAGCAGCTGCAATGCGAGTAATTTTGCTAAACTGGCATTTAGACGCTGTGCTTTTTATTATTATTATTATTCTTTATTTAATAAGCGCCAGCATATTCCGCAGCGCTGTACAATAAGCACAGTATAGACAGGGTTACAATACATTGAACAACATTTGACAAACAGTACAGGAGGAGATGAGGGCCCTATTCCCGTAGGAACTCACAATCTGGGAGGGTTGGGGTTGGAAACAGGAGGAGAGGACTGTAAGGTGAGAGTGATTGATGGTTGCGTCAGTGAGTTGGGTGGTAGGCTTCCCTAAATAGGAATGTTTTAAGGGAGCGTTTGAAGGAAGAGAAGTTAGGGGAAAGTCTGACAGTATGAGGGAGAGCGTTCCAGAGAGTAGGGGCTGCACGTGAGAAATCCTGCAGTCTATCATGGGAAGAGATGATGCAGGGAGAAGCTAGGCGCAGGTCACTGTTTGACCTTAGGGAGCGGGCTGGGGTGTATTTGGTGATTAGTGAGGACAGGTAGTTGGGAGCTGAGTTAGTGAGGGTTTTGTAGGTAAGGATAAGGATTTTGAACTTAATTCTGCAGTGGATGGGGAGCCACTGTGCTTGGGGATGGTTGGTGTCATGGAACGGACATGATAGCTCTTTTCAGCGAGCTACAGGATTAAAGACTGAACCCTTTTTAAAGACCATTTTTCCTGTTTTGGTTTTGGTTTTGCGTGTGAGCCTATGGACCTCTTATTTTATTGCTAGATGTGGTTTTATTGGTGTAATGTAATGAAAATGTACCCTGTATGATGTGACTGTAAAAGTATGAAAGAAACCGTTTGTATGTGTTTTTCCCCGTCGCCATTTTGCTCATCCCAGCATGGTTTCACAGAACAAAGAATCTCATGCCCCAAAATGCAGGATGCAGCAGACCAGAGGACTGAAGGCTTTTCCAAGACCTCATCTGCCTAATCCCCTGGACAATGGGGGAGCCTGAAAGGGCAAAATAGAGGATACAGCAAGCCAGCTGATTGGAGGCTTTTCCAAGACCTCATCTGCCTAATCCCTGGACAATAGGAAGCCTGAAAGGGACCTGATAGGGAACAGAAGGCTGGGAAAGGAGCCAATCAGTGCTGGTTGTGTGGGTGGGGGAGTTGGTAATCTGTTTGTGTGAAGTTGTATAAATGACCCTGTTGAAACTCATAAAATTCAGTTCAATGTTTTAAAGTATACAGCCACGTCTGGTGTCTTCATTTCAGAGCTACAATCACTATTGCAGGAGACGCTCAGCAGTCTCCTGCATCACCACTCAACCCAGGAACAGGATCCCCAAGGCAACACCACACCATCTCTCCAGACACCGGACCAACGCCATTTCATCCTCCAGGCCGCTCGAGACGCCGAGTGCCGTGCCACTCGGTAGTTGGGCCGGACGCCATGAAAGGGGGGGTCAGATAGAGCAGGACCGCAGGCGGACTTCCATCCCGTCACAGTTGGGACTATATTTTTTCTTACGCTGCAGCAGCTGGGGCAATGTAATCTGACTGCGTAAATCTTCAGATGATGGGATGCTGTCACATTGTGAGGAAGGATTACTGTAGCATCATCCCTGTCAGTGGAGGTTGTAGCAGGCAATGACATGGCAGGACATACAGTGGGGGTAGAGACAGATGAGGAGGAGGAGGACCTACGCAAAGGTTTGCGCCAACGGGATGTGTGGCAGCAGGTCATATGTCGCATGTGGTACCCAAGCGTCCGGTGTCTTTCCCACGCTTGAGCCTCATCTGACATAGATTACAAATAGCAATGGTGGGGTCTTCTGCACATTTCTTAAAGAACTCCTAGACAGCAGAGTTCCTGCATGTGTGCTTTGAGACAACAGTGCTCTGCACTGGAGCAGCTCTGACATCTGATGCCTTGGACTGGCTAGTGCTACGGTTGGTCATAGAGGATGTTGTGCCTTGTGTTTGCTGTGCCTCCTCCTCACTTGATTCCTCTGTTCGATCTGGCACCCAGGTGGAGTCAGTGACCTCATTAACATTGTCATCATCACCCCCTATCTCCTCGTCACTGGAGTCAACTTGGCAGGATGCTGCAGCTGCTGGGGCCAGTTATTTGTGTGTCATCTCTAGCACCCCCTTCCTCTAGGTTGATTATACACCCTTCCTCAACCTCAGAGATTGAACCAGAGCACTGTACTTGCTGCGCATCCTCAAGCAGCATGTCACTGTCATTGTAGTCAAACAATTCAGCTGACTCCTCCGTGTGTGATAGCGAGGCTACGGCAGGAGTAGCTGTGGACATGGAGGCTGCATTATAGGCTTTTGCAGCTGAGGTCGACTGTAAACCACTAGAAGCCTGGCTGACAGAGGACTCGGAGGATGAGGATGGCCTGGTTAGCCAATCCACCAAATCCTCTGTATATAGCTGCTGCTTAAGAAGATGGCCAGCACCAGTTAGAAAGGACAAGCGTGCCCCTGCAGAGGATACACCACGTCCACCACGACCAGAGGCACAGCCTCCCGACACAGGGGCTCCTTGCCCTCTTATCTGTGTCTGGGAGCGTCTGCCTGTTCTTTCAGACATGGTGAGTGATATATAGATTAAATATATACAGAACTCTGATTCCACTTTGGTATAAAGATGAAAGATTTACAGAACTCTGGTATAACTCAGTGAGACACCCTGATAGCTGGCAGCCAGTGACAAGACACAGATTACAATTCCCAGAAACCTCCTATAAATCAGTGAGACCCCCTGATGGGTGGCAGTGACAAGACACAGATTACAAGTCTCAGAAACCTCCTTTAAATCAGTGTGACTGCCTGATGGGTGGCAGTGAGAAGACACAAATTACAATTCGCATAAATCTGCTAGAAGTATGTGGGACCCCCTGATGGGTGGCAGTGAGAAGACACAGATTACAAGTCTCAGACACCTCCTTTAAATCAGTGTGACCCCCTGATGGGTGGCAGTGAGAAAACACAGATTACAAGTCTCAGAAACCTGCTATAAATCAGTGTGACCCCCTGATAGCTGGCAGTGAGAAGACACAGATTACAAGTCTCAGAAACCTCCTTTAAACCAGTGTGACCCCCTGATGGGTGGCAGCCAGTGAAAACACACGGATTATAACAATTCCCAAATATTTTGTAGAAATAGTGACCCCCAAAGTACTGTGTGGCACTGGCTGTGTGACAAGACACAGATCACCTCAATTCCCAGATATTTTGTAGAAATTAGTGACCCCCAAAATACTGCATGACACTGGCTGTGTGACAAGACACAGATCACCTCAATTCCCAGATATTTTGTAGAAATTAGTGACCCCCAAAATACTGCGTGGCACTGGCTGTGTGACAAGACACAGATCACCTCAATTCCCAAATATTTTGTAGAAATTAGTAACCCCCAAAATACTGCCTGGCACTGGCTGTGTGACAAGACACAGATCACCTCAATTCCCAGATATTTTGTAGAAATTAGTGACCCCCAAAATACTGCGTGGCACTGGCTGTGTGACAAGACACAGATCACCTCAATTCCCACATATTTTGTAGAAATTAGTGGCCCCCCAAAATACTGCGTGGCACTGGCTGTCACAAGACACAGATCACCTCAATTCCCAAATATTTTGTAGAAATTAGTGACCCCCAAAATACTGCATGGTACTGGCAGTGACAAGACACAGATCACCTCAATTCCCAAATATTTTGTAGAAATTAGTGACCCCAAAATACTGCGTGGTACTGGCAGTGACAAGACACAGATCACCTCAATTCCCAGATATTTTGTAGAAATTAGTGACCCCCAAAATACTTGCTGGCAGTGACAAGACACAGATCACCTCAATTCCCAAATATTTTGTAGAAATTAGTGACCCCCAAAATACTTGCTGGCAGTGACAAGACACAGATCACCTCAAATCCCAAATATTTTGTAGAAATTACTGAGCACCCAAAATAGTTGCTGGGACTGAGCACAATGATTACAACAATTCCCAGATACTTGGTAGAAATGAGACCCCCCCAGTAGCTGATGGCAGACTGGCAGTAAGAACACACTAACACAACAACAATCTCCTATGAAATCTCCTCTCAAACGCGTGCAGAAGCGCTGTGTGGAAACTTTATATAGTGTGCTGCTGAACTTAGCTCTGTGAGCCCATGATTGGGCAAAATTTGCCCAATCAGGACTCTGAACCGTGATTGGCATAGTGTTGAACCTGTCTTGCACCTGACCTGTGGTCAGGTGCAAGGCTGTAGCCAATTACAAGCTTCAGGCCAGTGGAAAAGTGCATTGTGGTCCATTGTGGTGCAGTGTGGGCGAATACGCGGCGAACACGCGGAAATGTTCGCAGTTCGTGAACAAACGAACAGGCTATGTTCGATGCGAACTCCAAACCGATCGAACCAAACAGCTCATCCCTAGGCTAGGGATGTGCGTTTCAGGTTTCGGAATTTCAGAATTTTCACGAAATTTCCCGATTCGTGTCTTCGGATTCGGCCGATTTTCCGAATCGGATCGGTCCCGAAAACCGACAGATCCGAAAAGGTTTCCGAGCCGAAACGAAAAAATTTCGGAGTTTTCGACTGGACTTGAAATGTGTCAATTCGAAATTTATTTTCGCTCTATTCATGATTTCGGTTCCATTCGTGATTTCGGTTCCATTTCGGTAATTCTGGACATCGTATATTTAACTATTATCGGTTATATCGCTGATTCTGTAAATTTTGTTTTTGTATTTGTAAATGCGTATCACTTGTTTCTTGTTTCCAATGATCCGATAATTCTGTCGATACGATAATTCCTTCGTAATCGGGTCGGATCCGATTCGACCGCGGGTCGCGCATGCCATGCTCGCTCGCGGATGTCATAACTTTATTGAACCAGTTTTGAAAACTTTTTTGACAGGCCAAAAAAATTGAAATTATTTATAATTTAACCCTTTCGCTGCTGAGGCTTTTCACACCTCTGTGCTGAGGTCATTTTTACCGGTTTTGCTCATCATGTTTAAACGTGTTTTGAAGGCTTATTTTAGTATATGACCCAGACATATTATATATCGTTCTTTCCGTCAGACTCGATAGATTCATAATATGTCATTATTATATGTATACGTTATGTCATGTCTGTATATTATAACAAAAAATGCAATAAAATATGTATTTTCAATAATTTACAACGTGTAAAGTGTTTTTTTTCACATTTTAACATGCGAGCAATTGCGGTTATATTTTGTATGGGGTGCGCTTATTAAAAAAAATTAGAGATGGTGTCTCGTTACATTTTGTTTTGGGGAAAATTACACGATTTTTAACAAACGCACCGCATACAAAAATCGTTAGTGCAGCATCATTGTTCACATTATAATTGAAATGGGAACAATATTGCTGCATTAACGAACCAAAAAAAGAAAAAAAAATGTTTATTTTTTTTTTTTATAATTTTGTTTTTAAATATATTTTTATTTTTAATTAAAATTTTTATTTTTAAAAAAAAAAAAATTTTTAACAGTAGTGTTTGGTATCGTTGGAACGGCCATGCTCTGGCCGATCCAACCATACCAAACTTTAACCCCTAGCTGCCACGGATCGGGAGATAGGGAGTTCATTGGAACTCCCTATCTCCACCGTTGGTGACAGTTAGGGGTTAACTCTAGGACTGGCGTAATCGTGCTATGCTATGCACGATGACGCCAGTCCTCAGGGGGAGTTCCCGGAGGCTTGGACGACATCCAAGATGTCGGCCAGCTCCGGGAAAGGATCACGAACCGGCGCTTTTCAGCGCCGATTCGCGATCCAGCTCCCCAGGGGTTAATGCCAGGCACCATTTGGAAGGGCAGGCTGTGCCCTTCCAAATGGTGCCTGGGTTAACCCCCACAATGCCGCCGATCGGGAGGGAGAGAGGTCCGAAGGACTTCCCCCCTCCCTTTCAGGCGCCTCCTCCGCACATGCGGGGGGGCGCCTGAATTAGGTGTTATCGCGCTGCCGCGATGACACCGAATTTCATCGGCGGCGGTTCCGGATGCTGGGCTGACATCGAGGATGTCAGTCCGCACTGGAGGGGCCAGCGATCGGCCGGAACCCGGCCGAACGCTGAACCCAAAGGGAGGACGCGCTAAGCGCGTCCTCCGCACAGCGGGAGCCATGTGGAGGATGCGCTGAGTGCGTCCTCCGCATGGAAGTGGTTAACATGGCTGAAAGACGAGACAGAGAGTCCCATTCGGACACCTCCTCATCTGCTTCCACCCCAGAGACACCACCCAGGAAGAAGCGGGCCAGCAACATGGCATTTGAGGAGATGTTGGAGCTGGTCCGCATCTTTGACAAACGAGATTACGACTGCCGTAAGGGCCCTTACGGCAGGAAGAATAACACCCGCAAGGACCGTATCCTTGACAAGCTCCGAACCACCATCCTGAAGTTGTTCGGGAAAGACCGGACGAAGGACCAGCTCCGAAAACACTGGTCCGATCTGAAGGCATGCGAGCAGGAGCAGCTGAGGCACATCCGTCGCGTCATAGCCAAACGTAAGTGTCATGTTATATTGTAAAGCGCTGCGCAGACTGTTGTCGGCGCTATATAAATCCTGTTAAATAATAATAATGTGCCTGCATGTGCTAATGTGCACAGAAATATGTTGATTTATCTAGTCCTTTTTTCATGCAATGTGATTGTGTATAGCTTTGCGTTTTCACGACTCGTCTTACATGCATTTTTGCCATAGCTCTTCTTTTTTGTGATTTTACGGATTCGTGAAAATTGTGATATTTGATGTATGTAGATGAAATTACAATGCTGGATTTCTTTTGGCACTGTGTGTACTGTAGTGTGCTGGGGGGGGGGTTGTTGTGATTGAGTGATGCATACGAGATGACCCGCAGCTTGCCCAATATTGGCTCCCACCTGCGCATCAACAAAAATCTCTGCGTCTCTGCTAAGTGGTAGGATGGGACATGTAGTTCTTCTGAAAGTGCATCCAAATAGAGCCGCGTTCAATACATCCTCAGCAGCTGCTGAATTGATGCAGCGCAGCAATTCAGTTTGCTACAGCAGTGTCATTGAAGGCTTTAGATGCAAATTTCAAAACAAAATGGCGGATTTTTGTTGTTTCTGCTATATCCACAGTTTTATTCGCAGAAACTGAAAGTGAAACTGAGGCATCTATAAAATAACTAAAAGCAGTCAGCACAATGCGTTTTGTATGCACACAACACAAATAATAGTTTTTATTGAATAAACGTAATGTTTACCTCTGAAAAAAATATATAATTAAACGGTAATATATGTTTATGTGCATAAATAAATATTTTGTGACTTTAGAACTTTGAGATGGGAGTAGTGGAGGGTCAAGCTGGTAGTGCTAGTGGGTAGTGGAGGGGTGTCGCAGTACTTTCGGCAATATATTGTATAGATATACCAATTTTTCCAGTCTGCATTATTTACGTGTTATTTTTTGGATTTGGCAGAAGACAGGAAGGCAAAGGCAGCATCTGCCCCAGCGGGCACCAGTGCCCTAGTGGAGGAGGAGGGGGAGCCACGGGCGACCACCAGCGCTGATATATACTGTTTTATTTTGCAACGACTTTTGGTCAGAAACATATTTTGTTTACTGTATTTTCATTAAATTTTTTTATGTATAGCACAAGAGGAGCAGGAGGAGGAAGAGGAGGAGCAGGAGGAGGAGCAGGAGGAGGGCGATGGAGAGAGGGAGCCGGAGCCGCAGCAGGAGGCCGCGAGTCCAGGTTTTTTTTTTACTGTTGTATTTTGCATCGACTTTTGTTCAAAAATAAATCAGTTTTGTTGTTTACTGTATTTTTTATTTCTTTAATTTCTTAGATATAGCACCGGAAGAGATGCTGATGGTGGTGGTGGAGTCGGAGGAGTCGGAGGAGTCAGAGCCTCAGGAGGCCGCCAGCACTGGTATATACTACTGTTATATTTTTTCAAGACTTTCAGTCAAAAATAGAAACCTGCTTTACTTACTGTATTTTCCTTCTTTCATTTATTGGATATATAGAAGGAGAAGCCAGACCGGACACATCCAGCATTAGGTCCAGCGTCAGGTTGGCGATCGGCGAGCTACGCCTGGCTGGCGCCAACTTCGATGCCATCCAGGAGTTGCTGCAGGAGTTCAGGCAGCATATTAATAACGCCATTGACATCCTGGAGCGGCAGTAGAGACCAGCCTCCTCCTCCCCTATGAGTATGTTTGTGCCCCTGTTGGGCAGTTTGCCAATGCCATGTGGCATGTTGTAAATAAATTTTATATTTTTTCTATATTTTCCTGTTTGTGTGCGTTGCTTTTCCTTACTTAATAAGTTAATATGTATTGCTTGGTTTCTTTTCGACACTGTTAACATTATATGTACATAAATTTATTGACATTTCTATGGACCCTTTGTCATAAATTTGTCAACATATTTGTAGCCATGAATGTGACTGTGCACATTCTACACTTCCTGCCTGGCCAAAAAATGTCACACACTAACACAACCTTGTTGTACTGCATTGAGATTTGATTACCGTGGCATGGTTTTGTAAAGCTTAGGCGATGTCACAACAACACGGATTTTTGTCCACAGTCACATTCATTGTATAACCAAGAATTTATCAAAAAATATTGATGGCAGCACTGTGTGAAGTCTTCTCCGACACAACCCAAAGATCCTCAGTGCGGCTCAGGTCTGGTTTATTTGTCCCTATTTGCAGCTTCACGCAACACCTCCTCCCAGCTATGAGCTCTCTCTCTCCCACCGCTGCCCGCTAAGACGCTGCCCGCCAACATGGTCACGTCTTTGCAGGAAGACCACAGCGCAGGGGAACGGCAGCTGCCGACAGTCCCAAGACCTCGTTACAATGACGTCAGTTCTGGAGTTAACCCCTAACTGCGACCAATGGTGGAGATAGGGGGTTCCAATGAACCCCCTATCTCCCGATCCGCGGCAGCTATCGGGTAATGATTGGTATCTTTGGATCGACCAGAGCATGGCCTTTCCAACAATATCAATACATGACAATGTTAAAAATTATAAAAAATTAAAATATAAAAAAATAAACAGGTTTTTTGTTTTGTTTTGTTAATGCAGCAACATTGTTCCCATTTCAATTATAATGTGAACAATGATGCTGCACTAAGGATTTTTGTATGGGGTGCGTCTGTTAAAAATAGTGTAATTTTCACCCAAAAAAATATAACAAGTCCCCATTTCAATTTTTTCTAACAAACGCGACTCATAAAATATAACCGCAAACACTCGCGCATGTTAAAATGTGGAAAAAAACACTTTACACTTTGTAAAACAAACATTGAAAATTCTAATTTTATTGCATTTTTTTGTTATAATATACAGACAGGACATGACGCATACATATGATAATGATATATTATGAATCATCTGCCGAGTCTGCCGGAAAGAACGATATATAACATGTCTGGGTCATATTATAAAATAAGGCTTCAAAACGCGTTTAAACAAGAGGAGCGAAACTGTTAAAAATTAGCTCAGCAGCAGACCGCACACAGGCGTGAAGGGAAGCCGTGAAATGCCTCAGCAGCGAAAGGGTTATTTTTTTTTTGTCCATTTTAAATCTTTTTATTTGTTGTTTTTTTTTCGTTTCAGATAATTTTGATCAACTATTTTTCCGTTTTAAAACCTTTTGTTCTCGTTTTTATTTTTAAAGTCAGACCATTCGGGTCAGTTTAGCGTTTTTTAAATCGTTTTGTTCATTTTTTTTTGTTCCTTGGCTTTCATACCATTTTTTTAATGTGATTAAATAAAGTTGTGAAATGTATATTCATAAGAAAAAAAGGATCTTTATTTAATAAAAAAAAAACACGATAGAATCGCCAGAATTATCGTATCGACAGAATGAATTATCGGATCCGAAAAACAAACCAAAAATTTATTATAAAAAAATATATAAAGTATAAAAAAAGTAAACCATAGTAGTTTACGTCAAAAACGAATAGAGTTAGACACTTTGAAACGAGGAGAACAGACGTTCCGAAAAAATGAAAATTTCCAAAATCACGAAAAGTCGATACAAAAAACGAGCAAAGTGACCCGAAAACACGAAAAATGGTCGATATTACTAAAAAAAAATGTACACGAAAAACGAGCCGAACCGAACCGAATCGAAACAGAAATCGGTCGAAACGAGCCGAATCGAAAATTTTAAACATCCGAACAAATCGAACCGAATCGAACCGAAAAAAAAAAATCGGTGCACAAGCCTACCCTAGGCTTCAGTAACCGCAATTTTCGAACAAAGCACATTAACTAGTTTCTTGCCCCAGAATGCAGCGCTAACCGCAGTGATACTACTAGTAGTGCTTCTGCGTCGCCGCATGTATCACCTCCTAGAATCCATCGATGTAGGTCTGCGCTTCCAGGCCGTAAAATCACATAGAGCTGCGGAGTGATTGCAGAAGGAGACTGCGAACTATGTCTTCCCAGTCTCACTCAGCTCCCGGTGACGAGAAGCGGCAGATCGGACCAACACGAGATGAGAGGTGAGTATTGGATTTAATAGGGGGGGGGGTTATGGAGTGCTAAATGATTTTGCAAAACTGGATTCATTTAGCACCAGCTTTTAGGTGTAGCTAAAATTTTGCCTTGCGTATCCTTAGGCTAATTAGCGCTAGGACTTTGTAATACCTTACTTATCCTGATGCTAATTAGTAATTGTGCTTCCCATGTTAAGTATAGGATGTGCAAAGTTCAGTAATCTCACATAAGTAATTAGCGCAATCACTAATGTGCTAACTGATTTTTGACAGGTTTAGCGTTAGGAATGTAAAATGGGCGGCATGCTTTAACCACTTGAATGCTAAGGACGCGCTCAGCGCGTCCTCAGCATTCCCGCTGGTATGCGGAGGACGCGCTGAGCGCGTCCTCGCATTGGGGTCAGCGTTCGGCCGGGTTCCGGCCGATCGCTGGCCCCTCCGGTGCGGGCTGACATCCTGGATGTCAGCCCGGCATCCGGAGCAGTGGCCGCCATTATTATGTGTCATCGCGCCCCCGCGATGACACATAATTCAGGCGCCCCCCCCGCATGTGCGGAGGAGGCGCCTGAAAGGGAGTGGGGGGAGGTCCTTCGGACCTCTCTCCCTCCCGATCGGCGGCTCACAGGGGCTTAACCCAGGCATCATTTGGAAGGGCACAGCCTGCCCTTCCAAATGATGCCTGGCATTAACCCCTGGGGAGCTGGATCGCAAATCGGCGCTGAAAAGCGCCGATTTGCGATCCTTCCCGGGAGCTGGCCGACATCTTGGATGTCGGCCAAGCTTCCGGGAACTCCCCCAGAGGACTGGCGTCATCGTGCGCAGCACGATGACGCCAGTCCTAGCATTAACCCCTAACTGCCACGAACTGTGGAGATAGGGAGTTCCAATGAACTCCCTATCTCCCGATCCGTGGCAGTTAGGGGTTAAATTTTGATATCGTTGGATCGGCCAGAGCATGGCCGTTCCAACGATACCAAACATGAAAGTAAAAAAAATTGTAAAAAAAAAAAAAAAGAAAAATAAAAATAAAAAAAATTAAAAAAAAAAATAAAAAAAAAAAAAATAAACACTTTTTTTTTTTTTTGTTTTGTTAATGCAGCAATATTGTTCCCATTTCAATTATAATGTGAACAATGATGCTGCATTAACGATTTTTGTATGCGGTGCGTTTGTTAAAAATGGTGTCATTTTCCCCAAAAAAAATGTAACGAGACCCCATCTCTAATTTTTTTAACAAGCGCACCCCATACAAAATATAACCGCAATTGCTCGCATGTTAAAATGTGGAAAAAACACTTTACACGCTGTAAATTATTGAAAATACATATTTTATTGCATTTTTTGTTATAATATACAAACATGACATAACGTATACATATAATAATGACATATTATGAATCTACCGAGTCTGACGGAAAGAACGATATATAATATGTCGATGTCATATACTAAAATAAGCCTTCAAAACAGGTTTAAACATGATGCGCAAAACAGGTAAAAAATGACCTCAGCACAGGGGCGGGAAAAGCCTCAGCAGCGAAAGGGTTAAAGTCATTCCTCCTAGCGTCAGTGGCGACTCTAGGAACAATATTTAGGGGGGGCACAGAAGATACCGCAGTCAAAACTGGCGGGGCACTAATAATTTTCACCACTAAATCATATCACTGAATAAAACTAAGGGCCCAATCACCTGTATGAGCTAAAACACCATCGCTAAAGGAAACATTTAGCGCGAGTCGCTAAAACATAGTGCCTGACGACCCACAAACAGATCACCTTGTCTGCAGTAGTCCATGAACAAGGTCGTTTGGCGCACGCTATGAAAACTTGAAGACCCGGACTGAGACCCAGTGCTAATGCGGTTGTGTACAGGATAGAACTTTTTTTTTTCCAGTGCCGGGCCATACCTAACCCCCGCCCTCACAAGCTTGAATATGAACACATCCAGTGAATATCCTCACACCCCTGCATTATTAAAATCATCCAAGGTGGCCGTATCATCCATGTTTTGATGCACACATATATTAAGGCTGATGGGCATTGCATGATAAATGCCACCCAACAGCATGTAGAATCATTGCACTGCATTTAATAGATCCAAAAGGAAGGCCAGGTGAGCGACAAAAAATTTCCCTGCTGCAGCATATAAATAATACATGTTTCAGGGCAAGACTTATTCAAGTGTTCCTTTAAACATGGTCCACACAGTCACCCTAATAATCAACTGCTTCCATACTATGAATAACCCCCAGCATAAAATGTTTAAAATTAGGCAATATATTAGAATTAGGATATATGTGGATAAAGGATACTTTTATAATAGAGCCTACTGCAACAGCAACGACAATGTGGATCAGATCCATTGCTATAGTGTATGGGGCCAAGAGAACACCTGTGCTGCATTCCTTTCAATTGCCTGTTAATTTTGGGCGAAGATCTGTTTTTTTGGAGTTAGCACCAGGGTTGAGCAGTAGGTAAAATGTTGCAATTAGCGCCCCTCAAAAAATTAGCGCTGGCACCAAGTGATCTGTTAGCTGCAAAAGCGTTAGAGATCTCTAGCGCTCCCTATGTTAAGTAAACGACGCGGAAAGTACAGTAAGCTCGCAGTACAAATCGCTAATAGCAACACGCCAAGTGATTTTTCCCGTTTGTAGCGAGAGGCAAACGATCTGTTGGTCAGAAGCTAGACTCGAATAACCTGGCGCTAATGCAAAACCATGCCGACGCAAGGGTTAACTCACACCAGGTAATAGTGCCCTAATTAAGTATATATAAATAAGATTCCAAAACCCCAGAGCAATGTGATACGATGATGCCTTTTTATTGTACTAACATGATACTTTATTTGCCGCAATCCGGCAGTTTTCGCTGAATGTCTGATTGCTGCTTCAGCGACTCCACTTTTAGCAAATTACAGTGACCATTCGCTAAATAGGGAATTCACTTTATTTTCGGCGAAATAAATTCCCTGAAATGTGACAAAAAGCAGAGGATCTAAAGATGACTAGACCCTTTAGATTCTAACTTCCATAATAACCCTTAAAATGCCATAAACGCAGGAAAATACAATAAAAATAATAAACAATGTGGCATTTAGCCTACTCATTAACCCCTAAAATGCCATTAATCAAGGAAAAAATTAAATGTATACTGTGAGGGATGAAGCCTAACCATTAACCCTTAATATACAACTAAACCAAGGCAAAAACGAATGTAATACACAACGTAATGTATAGTCCGAACATTAACCACTTCACTGCTGAGACATTTCAACCCTGTGAAAATGCTTAAGTTTAAGTGCCTGTTATTATTTAATTTTTTTGACTTTTATTTCAAATGGAATATCGTCATTTTGGGTATCATTGGAAAGTCCAAAATCTGCTCTTTCCAATGACACCTAGATCGTCCATATACGATGCACAGGGACGGAGATATACTGGTCCGAAGAAGTGTGGTAAACTGTAAACTGATTTTTGGTGGGGGGGGCACATGGGGGGGCAAGGAATAACCTAGGGGGGGCAATTGCCCCCCTTGCCCCCCTGTAGAGTCGCCTATGCCTAGCGTTAACTCTTACTCATCTGAACGCTACCGTTAGTGTTCACTATGGAATAGTGCCTTGTCTTTTAAAATATATGGATTTCCAAATCATGCTATTTTGAGCTAAACGGAGAGGATTTCTGTTTACAAATGATGTTGTCTCCATTATGATAAGAAATCCAGAAGCACAGCATAGTTTAATAAAAAGGCACTTAATTATTCTTTTTCTGCTCAGGAAAAATTCATGGGTTTAACAGAAAGCAATTAGACCAAATACATATTTTGCGATACAAATCTACTTCAATAAACGTATTAACTTCATAAGCCTAATTGATCTCTTGTGGGATGAGATTAGATTCTTCCTGGATTATATATACAGGTACAAACTGTATGTAATATTCACAGACACATTCAGCAAGATCACAAAGTGCCTGCCGAGAGGTAAGGGTCTCACTTATTACATATGTTTTAGGGAAACTTGGGACTGAAATTTACCAAATATGACCACTTTGCCTATCAATGCAATGCAGTACATATTTGTATCTTTTAGCATTTTATTTTCTTATTATGAGAAACGTAGTTTCTGCTCGATATAAAGATATTTAATTTATATTGTGAAAATATTAAACATTATTGTAACATTTCTGTAACAACTGTAACAATTCAATGTTCTTGAACCCAGAACATACTTGAAAACGAGAGAAATCTCAATGTATCTTTCCTGGTAAAAATAGATAGATAGATAAATAAATAACTATAGTAATTACTTATGTCAATATTCAATAAAAACATAAAACAGAGAAGCCTATATTTGACCATTAAGCAATTTGCTTAAAGCCTGTTTTTCTACACTATATATCAGGCTCATTTTTTATATGATATGGTAAAAAACAAAGAAACCTTTTAATTTTTTTACTTATCATACATGACTTTCTTATTTTGTATACACATCGCCTTTAATCGTTTGCGTGTAATTGCTTGATTGTTTGATTCTTTAAGCACTATATTTATATAATTTGAAGCACTATGATTTTGAATTTGAGAGAAGATGGTAGAGGAACCAAAATGTTGCCTTTTCCTTATTAAATTACTTACTTTTTGTTGAAAGAGTATTGTTGTGCCTTACTTCCAATTCTTGTATCTAAAGTAAATATAGTTGTACCATTATCGGTATACCAGGGCTTTAAATCAGGGGTACTCGCCGATACTCAGTACCAGTACCTCACCACTCAGTACCGGCACATCACCACCAGCCCGAACTAACAGGAGAGAACATGATGCTCCTCCCTCCTCCTGCAGTGGCAGGCATGAGAATCGGAAACCTTCGGCAGCTCAGGTTGCTCCTGAATGCTTCCGATTGTCAGGAGTGTATGTAGGGGCCGATAACCCCCCTCTTCTCCCAGTAAGTGAAAATTGAGGGCTGGTTAAATTAAATCTCCCCTCTGTTTCTTCATTGCCCCAGCTCTGGCAAATGTGTGTAAACATGCTGCACCCCCCTCTCTCTGCAGCCGCTGAAACTTTGAACAGCATGGGGAGGGGGGTGCAGCATATTTACATACATCTGCCAGAATGGTGGATTGTCAGGCAAGCGGTGTGATCAGAGGAGCTGGCACTGTAAGGCGGTACAGGTGGCCGCCTAAGAGCGCAAGACTAGGAGGGGGTGCAAACAAAAAATTTGAATCCCTGATCACTTGCCTTGACAGGGATCCAAATTTTTAAACTATATGCCTGGCACTGTGTCCCTGCTGCTCCTCCTCTAAAATGCAGCCGGTGCTCAGCGAGCTGCATTGTATCTGCCAGGTCAGAGAGCAGACTCCCCCACTGTGCTGGATACGGAAGTCTGCACTCTTTCTCCACCTGGTCCCTTCCTCCTTGCTGGTGCCTGGCCCCCTCTAATGATGTCAAGAGGAGGGCATGCCAAAAGAAGTCTAAACTGCCGCCTTACCCCCAGCCTCCCCAGCCGTTCCAGACAGTGTGTGGTGCACCCTGGAAGGTGATAAAGTGGAAATTTAAGTCCTGGCTGCATTGCTCTCCAGGGACTCAGTGACAGGCAGGCCTCAGAACAAAGAATAAAACTGCTGCTTCTTCCTAATACTCTTCAAAACAGCATTTAAAAATATGAACTCTGGCAACACAGGTATGTTCACCTGGCCATGCTGTTACCAGCATGTGGGGGTGTTCTCAAGGTCAAACACCCGCTCATTGGAGTCCCCCAATATTATTCAAACAGTACTTGGTGGATAGTGGAGCTTTATTGCTGTGGAGCTCATGCACACTGCACATTACTGTGAGTTTCATTGCTATGGAGCTCATACACTCTGTGCATTACTGTGAGTTTCATTGCTGTGGAGGTCATACACACTGCACATTACTGTGAGTTTCCTTGCTGTGGTGCTCACAAATGCAAGGGGGGGAAACACCTAACTGCACTGCAATACAGACTTTTCTTGCAACAGACGCACTTAGTGGATAACCCCCATAGGGTTACAACAATAGTTGTAGTTCATTTAAGGAACACAGTATTAAAAAATATGGTTCCCTTTTATTGTGGCTTCCTTTAAGTGAGCTACAACTAATGTTTATTAGGACATGAAAATAGTCATAATAATCAGTTATTCCCCGGATGTGAGAGTACCCCCACCTATTTTTCCAGGAAAAAAGCACTGTATAACAGAATCCTGCCAGTGGCTCCCGAACATTAGTATCATGTACATTAGTAATGCCTAAATGTGCGGTGTACCCACTTCAAGTTCTCATGTAACTCACAGCTAGCTTGTTTCTTTCTGTTCCACCCATTAGTGATCTTCTCATGCAATGTCAAAATACAGTGTATAGTGGTTTGGTATGTCTGCTCACAGGTAGTCGATCATCTCGGCAGCCATATTAACCTATGAGTATATGGCCTGTCATGATATTAATGTCCTTAAAAAACAAAGCATTGGTTTATTGGGAGTAGGTATACTACACAAATTTAAATGTACTGTATTCAGTTGATTACCACAATATCTTAGTTTATTGCGTAATTTATATCCATACTTTTTTATTCTTATATGTCACAATGTACAGTGTAATGAAATAGCATTCAAAATACCCCATTGATCTCTTTTTCAGATATCTGGCACAATCCTCAGAGAAGCATAATGGATCTCCAATCAGTTTTTAAAGCTGCTGGTTTTCTCCTCTTGGTGATAATTGGGATTCCGGGAAACATCTTTATTTTACTACAGTTTACTTACATCAGGCTGCTCGAGAAGAAGCTTCTGCCCGCAAATGCCTTATTGATTACTCTAGCTGTAGCAAATCTACTTATTATCTTTTCCCGTATCATTCCGCAGTCCTTCAATGCGTTAGGTGTAGAGGATTTATTAAATGACAGCGAATGTAAATTGACTATTCTTACTTTCAGAGTGAGTCGTGCAATGTCTATTTGTGTCACCAGTTTGCTCAGCTGCTACCAATGTATCCTTATTGCTCCAAGCACAAGGGTTTGGCTATATATTAAACAAAAGGTAGCCCACAACGTACTGGTTATAATAATAATTTTATGGTTTGTAAACTTCTGCATGTACCCTTACAGCTTCTTGAATTCCCACGCAAGAAGAAACTTTACGACCTCTCCGTATACATTGCACTTGGTATACTGTGATTTCGACTTTTTAACTTACACGTCGTATATGGTCAATGGGTCCTTTTATGCACTACGGGATTTTATATTTGTAGGACTTATGGCCTTGGCAAGTAGTTATATTGTGTATAAGTTGATAAGTCATGGAAAATCTGTGAAAGGCATGAGGAGCTCAGATAAGACCCAAAGCAGAACTGTTGAGCAGAAGGCATCTAGGGCAGTCATCTTGTTGGTTGCCCTGTATGCTCTGCTATTTGGATTGGATAATTCCATGTGGATCTACACCTTGACACTCACAAATGTTAGCCGTAACATGAGTGAAATCCGGATCTTCTTAGCTTCTTCATATTCTGCTTTTAGTCCTATAGTGATTATAATCACAAATCCCAAACTTCAGAAGCGTTTTCTATATTGTAACAATAATAAACCCTTACCTCGGCTTGGTTCGGACAGCAAAAGATATGTATATAGCATTAGTAATTAGCAGACATTTGCATGGCAAATAAATGTGTTTTGTTTCATTTCAGATCACTTCATTCCATTTAATTTTTGTTTCGGATCATTTCGTTCCGTTTCTTTTGCTTTGGGTTGATCGATATGTTACCACGATTCGTATTTCGAAATGATTCGTTAAATCGGACGGACGGTATTTCGTTTTCTGGGTCCATTAGTTTTTACGTTTTTAATGTTAATTCGTATTTCAGACTGATTCATTAATTCGGATGGCTGGTATTTTGTTTTTTGTGTCCATTAGTTTCTCGTTTTTATTGTTAATCCGTATTTCAGGTTTATTCGTATTACATTTTCATTAGTTATCGGAATGTGAAACGGATTAATTAATTACCTAGATTAATTTTAAAAAAGGATACGTAATCCCTCTGTCCTTGCTGCTGAAATATATTACAGTAGCAACTGAACCACCAAAAATCAGAGCAGTTCACTGACATTTCGGTCAAAACCATCACTTCTCTATGGGGAATTTCACTGCCGCCAAAACTGCACCAAACAGTAGACATGTGCATTCGTTTTAGTACTAAAACGATTTAGTCCGAATTTTGGGATTATTTAGTTTTAGTATGACTCAAGAGATACGAAACTGCTCTGTACAAAAAACAAATGAAACTAAAATAAGATGCACTACATTTTAGTTTCAGTCCTTTTTGTGATATTACATTGATGAGTGACCAGTAATGAAGAGCAACATCGCAAAGCTACAGAAAAGGTTTGTATGCGTAATCCTTCCCGACTACTACCAGAAAATCTGACAGTGATAAAGCTCCAGAATACTCACTCGCAGCACAGACAGCCAGCACAGGAGAGGAAACCTTTACTTAACCCTTGCATGTCTATGAGGCAGACAAAATGCTAAAAGCAGCTGGAGAAGGAAAACATTCAAATAAATTACACTGAAAGCTAAAGACAGAGGAGGGCTGGATAGTAAAAACCCCTTTATAAAAAGCAGCGCTGGGAGAAGAGAGGGACTTTATAAAACGTGTGTTTTCTCCCCTCCCGCTCTGCATAATAGGGGCTTAGGTCTGATACATTTTATATTATCCAGGAGCACTATCCCCCTTTCCTCATCTATAATACACGTTTTATATAAAGTCCCTCTCCTCTCCCAGCGCTGCTTGTTATAAAGGTTTTTTTTTTACGTCTGATATCTTTAGTATCCAGCTCACAGTTACTCTGTCATTATGAGCCTTCAGTGTGATTTATTTGAATGCTTTTCCCTAGATTTAAAGTGCTTTATTTTATTATAAAAATAAATTTGCACCAGTCATCTCTTCTCTGAGCTTTCAGGCCGATTTACATTAATATTTTCCCTCTCCCCTGCTTTTATATTCCTGTGTCTCCCCCACAGAGATACAAAGTTTAAGAAAAAGTTCCCACTCCTCTGCTGGATAAGCATTGCATTCTGAAGTTCAGCACCCTCCACATGCCAATGCAGTAGGATGTTCTATAAAGAGAGGGGCATTAATTAATTCTGGTGGATGTTGTATACATTATACAGAGAGGGTTATTAATTAATGCAGGAGGATGTTCTATACATTATATTAATTAATGCAGGAGGATGTTCTATACATTATATTAATTAATGCAGGAGGATGTTCTATACATTATACAGAGAGGAGCCTTTTTTTTAGCCCTTTAAATCCAGTGGCTGTGAGCTCTGAGATCGGCTGCTTATTATATTATCTCACAGTACAATATATCAGGCTCAGCTGTTACAGTAACTGACTGTAACAGCGCTCAGAGTTTCAGTAAAACAAGAAAATAATATTGTTATAACCTCTTATATATAAAAATATTATTTACTAGTTTTACTGAAACTCTGAGCACTGTGATGAGCAGCAGTCAGTTACTGTAACAGCTTTGTCTGGCACATTGTGCTGAGAGTGAGAGATACTGTAACAAGCAGTGATCTCAGCCCTCTGAGGAGCCACTACAATAGTAATTGTATCCACTGGTTTTCGGATGAATGAAATTAGTTTTCATACTAAAGAACTGAAAACGAATTTCTTTAGCAACTAAATAAATTGAATTTTAGGACTAATCCATTAGTTCAAAACGAAATTCTGTGCTGTGCACATGTCTACCAAACAGCACCATGGCGCTGTCCAACCTGTCGAACTGAACCACCGAAAGAATGCTATTTTCCACAGCCAATCCACCAACAGTGATTTAACAATTTTTTTAACAGGCATTGCATTCAGCTGGGAAATCATCTAAACAGTAAAAAGGAAACCAGACTAGTTTTCCATCTTAAATAACTTTTATATACACCAATGGAATCCTAACTGCTAAAAAACCATGACCACTATTCTATTCTCATCCTGCTTGATCTTTCAGCTGCTTTTGACACTGTCGACCACACCCTCCTTCTAAAGACTCTCAGCTCGCTGGGTCTCTGTGACACTGCGCTCTCTTGGATTGATTCCTATCTGTCTAACAGGTCCTTCTCTGTGTCATTGGCTGGTAACTCCTCCTCTTTAGTGCCTTTATCATTAGGTGTACCTGAAGGCTCTGTCCTGGGTCCTCTGCTCTTCTTTATCTACACCTCCTCCCTGGGCAAAATCATTAATTCTCATGGTTGATGGTATCACTATCTGCCCATCAAACCAAGTTCGCTGTCTCAGAGTTAAGTCCAAAAAACCTTCTCGAACCTGGTCAACTGGCTGTGCCAGTAAGATTGTTAATTTTGCTTTTATGTTTTAATAAACTTTTATTGAGCTCAAATCCTCGGTGTTCCGATGTTCGAGAAGGTTTTTTGGACTTAACCTATTAAGAAGTCCATAGGCGTACATACTAAGAGCTTGGTTTAAAGCTCCACCAAATGTGAGTTGGCAATTTATATCACACTATATGATATTGAATCTATACAGATCTACACAAGAAAGTATTCTTGTTTCTCTATATTTTCATGCATACTCCACACGAGAAGAGATTCTCATGTATATATATATATATAAATTCCTTTGTAATGCGCTGTCAGCTGTGCGCGCACCCATCACTGCTGCTCAGTCGGCCCTCCTGTTGCGGATGGGATGGCGATGGACGCGTTACAAATGTATTTATATAGAGAGATACTCTTGGATAGGACATTGAAAAAAAACTATGTTGACTTGAATCCTGACCTGGCGACAACAACAATAGACTGTCCTCTGGGCAGGCTTTCCACCTAGTATGGATATAATGAACTAAGGGAACCACCAGCTACTCAAAAGCGACCATCATCGCGCCACCAGATACGTACTATACATACAGGGTTATTCAAAGAGCTCCGAAATGCTTGAGAAAGGTAACCGAACGCTGAAAATCAGCGTTCGGTTACCTTTCCTGGCCATTCGGCTATCCAGAGAGCAGGCAATTTGCCAAATCCTGGCGAATTGCCTGAACATACGGTGCCTGTTCGGTGCCTGTTCGAGGGCAGTGAAATCCCCATGAAAATGCACTGCTTCGGCTATTCAGAGAACACAAACCAGCAGTGAAAGGTTCCCCTAATGCCCTGCCATTCGGTGGTTTCATGCGGCAAATTTATTCAGGAGAATCCCATAGGCTTCAATGTTAAAAATATTCCCGTTTTAATTCAATATCTAATAAACCGTTCATTATAAAATTCTGCAGTAAAGAGTCTCTTTATTTATAGATTTTTTAGGATATTTTAAGCATTTTTCTGGATTTTTTTTTTTTAAAAGTCAGGTTTTTTTTTTTTAAGTTTACTTATTTTTTCTGTAACAGCCCTCTTTATTATCATTCCCTGGACCTCATATGCAAATTTCAGACATTTTCGCTCAGTAGTTTCTTTGCAAACAGTTTTCACTTTCACACATTCATACAAACTGTTTTGCTAATTTATTCACTGCCTCTTCTGCTGTGTCGAAGGCTGCGATCGGCTCCTGTTCGGGTTTTTCTGTGGTTTTCGGCAGGTTATTCCAGATGTTTTTGAGGGTTTTCGGCGTGCATTCGGTGGGTTTTGCGGTTAGTTTTCGTCAGGTTTGCGGCAACTTTTCCCTGCAATTCGGGGACCCTGTGATGTTTGCTGAATACACCGCAGGGTCACCGAAATAGGATCGGCAAAAGGAACCGAATTGAAGAGAACGAAAAGACACCGAATGTGCGGTGACTTTTCGAATCTCTTTGAATAACCCTGATAGTTTTTTTTTTCGTTTCAAATCATTTCGTTCTGTTTTTTTGTTTCATTTAGTTTCAGATCATTTTGCTTTTTTTTGTTTCAGAATCATTTCGTTTAGTTTTTTTTTTGTTTCGTTTAGTTTCAGATAATTTTGTTCCGTTATTGTTTTGTTTCGTTATGTTGTCGTGTTTCGTAGTTTCGGACTGATTCGTTAATTCAGATGAAGTCGTTTTTTATTTCGGAAATGTGTCCGAGATCCGGCAGGTCGGCGTAGTGATCCGCAGGGAGAGACTGGGGGGACTTTTTCCCCAGTGTCTCCCTGCTCCTGCCGGGCGGAGGAGGTGGACGGAGCCGTGGTCCTCGCTACGGGATAGGAGGTGAGTATATGATCAATTTTGGGGGGTTACTGCTGGTGCTAACGGATTAGCACCAAGTACAGGCTGTGGTTAACATTTTGCTAACCGTAGCCGGACGTTAACCCTTTTGCTGCTGAGGCATTTCACGCCTCTGTGCTGAGCTTATTTTTAGCTGTTTTGCTCATCATGTTTAAACACGTTTTGAAGCATTATTTTAGTATATGACTCAGACATGTTATATATCGTTCTTTCCGGCAGACTCAGTAGATTCATAATATATCATTATTATATGTATACGTCATGCAGTGTCTGTATAATATAACAAAAAATGCAATAAAATTTGAATTTTCAATAACTTACAACGTGTAAAGTGTTTTTTCACATTTTAACATGCGAGCAATTGTGGTTATATTTTGCATGGGGTGTGCTTGTTAAAAAATTTTTAAATGGGGTCTTGTTACATTTTTTTGGGGGGAAAGTTACACGATTTTTAATAAACGCACCCCAAACAAAAATCGTTAGTGCAGCATCATTGTTCACATTATAGTTGAAATGGGAACAATATTGCTGCATTAACAAAACAAAAAACTTGTTTATTTTTTTTATAATTTTTTTAAATATCTTTTTATTTTAATTTTTTTTAAAAAACTTTCTACATGGTCATGTTTGGCATCGTTGGAAAGGCCATGCTCTGGCCGATCCAACAATATAAAACATTAACCCCTAGCTGCCATGGATCGGGAGATAGGGGGTTCATTGGAACCCCCTATCTCCACCATTGCTGGCAGCTAGAGGTTAGCTCCAGGACTGGTGTCATCGTGCATAGCATGTCGTCAGGGGGAATTCCGGAGGCTTGGCTGACATCCAAGATGTCGGCCAGCTCTGGGAGAGGATCACGATCCGGCGCTTTTCAGGGCCGAATCGTGATCCGGCTCCCCAGGGGTTAATGTCAGCCACCGTTTGGAAGGGCCGGCTGTGCCCTTCCAAACGGTGCCTGCTTTAACCTTCTGGCCCCGGCGATCGGGAGGGAGAGAGGTCCGAAGGACCTCCCCCCATCCCTTTCAGGCACCTCCTCCGCACTCGCAGGGGGTGCTCCTGAATTAGATGTCATTGCGCCGCTGCAATGACATCTAATGGCCCCGCCGGGGTCCCGGAGTGCCGGGCTGACATCCAAGATGTCAACCCGCACCGGGGGGGCCAGCAATCAGCCAGAATCCTGGCCGATTGCTGCCTCCTGTGCTAGGACACGCTCAGCGCGTCCATAGCTCAGGAGGTGCACTTGGCAGGACATCCTTAGCAGCCAAGTGGTTAATCAGCGATAGAACTTTGTAATCCTAATGCTGATTAACACTTTGCGCTCCCCATGTTAAGCATAGGGAGCGCAAAAGTACAGTAACCTCGCGCTGAAAAGCGCAAGGTACCAAACGCTAATGAGTTTCTTAACCCGTTAGCGTTTGGACTGTAATGTGCGATGGCTACCTGGGCTTTCATTAACGGTCACTCACATTATAAATGGAAAAATACATAAATTTTTACATTTATTCAAACCGCCCAGGTGACAAAGGTTTGTGGCGTTTGTCAAATTCAGAAAAAGCCTCTGTACTGTGTTTTATATATGTGTAAAATAAATTTCCTAAATTGAAAATTTGCATAGAGCTTACAGAAATTATATATATAAAGACAAATTTCAGGTGTTTAATACTCCATCCATCTTGTCTGCTGGAAATGAGTGCTTCCTATACTTTGTATACCAAAGCAATCACTACTGTGGAGTGTTAGAGATTATTGACTTCTTTAATAGGTATGGGATATATTAATTATGACGTATATTTTTCTTATTGTAGATATATATAGATATATATATTTTTGACAGTGCCTCCAATACCAGTGGTATAAATTGGTATTTTACCCTTAAGAAAATAATATAATAACCAATCAATGAATATACGTCTTAACAAATATATGTCGCGTTATCCCGAGTTCTTTTGATGCTATCTAGATATTTTTAGACACAATAAAATCAATCAAGATGATATGAGACTGCATAACGGTAAAACAATTCAAACCAAAATTTATTCACACGTCAAGTTTCATACAATCATATGTTATCAACGGATTAGCAAAATACAATTTCACAAGTGATTATAGATTGTGATTAGTAACGATAATCTAATGGACAAATATTTTAGGTTTATAGACCGCACTACAGATATACACGCCTCAGTTCTTAAACACCAAGCTCTATTCTATTCACTTAGACCTTTCCCATTATAAACCAATCCTCCACCTGGCTAAAATAAACACTCAGTTACTGGGCATCACCTGCAGCACAATTTATTATTGTGGGGGGCCTATTCACTAAATGCAACTTCTTTCAGGGAGATACATAACACACTTGATAGGTAGACTATCTCTTCCACAGATCAATCACAGCACTTCATTCAATATACGTTAACCCAAAGCTTCTTATTGACTTACATGCATTCAATCGAAAGGGCTGCAAGATGGATATGGAAGGAGTTATGCTAGTTTTACGAATGGGGCTGACGGCACTTGACATATAAAAACTATTTCAAAGTTCCAGCGTATCTCACTATGGTTATACAATTGATCTTTAGATGTCCACATCCAGTATTCTTGGAATATAAATATAAATAATTTCACTAAATTATGGCTCAAGTATTTAGCCGGAAATAGTCTCTTTCTTAGCACTCCTCTGCAGTGGAGTGGAAAGGCGGATTACTAGTCTACTGATTAGGCTTCAACAGCAAAATAATTCATTTATATTCCTTTAATTTGTGATGGACATCTAAAGTAAGGACTATGCAATTAGAAAATAGATATCAAGTTATTCAGGTATACTTTACCATCCGGTTAGTGAAGGTAGAGTGGTGGAAGATTAGGGTGTGGTCACGTCTTATTGGGGGGCTGATGATATTTGCCCTTTCTCCCCTCCAAGCATCCCTCAGGTCTCTCCCCAAGCTTTTCTCAGTGTGTTGATCCTTCTGCTCTGGATTGTCCCCTCTATATAGTGGTCTTCCGCCCAGTTTTAGATCTAGCCCATCACTATGTGGCCTCATTTGATTGGAGGATATATATATTCATCAACTCCAGGGGTCTGTCCAGGTGTTATATTACCTGGCCAGCAGATGGCGCTCTCAGATCAACCATCAACCTTCTGCAGGAATTAATTTATGTATTTGGCCAATCTTTTACTGGTTTGGGGTCGTTTTATTCCTATATCCCAGGACTCCATAGATTTTATTAACAAATCAAATTTTATTTCTATTGTGGCATCGCCGGCATACTTCGCCACGGCGTGTGTGCATTTCATACCCCCTTTACTTAAATCCACAGGTATGTGTATATGAGAGGATTCTGCAGACATACATTAATTCATTCATTCGTGATATCGTCTTTAACATTCACAATTACCAGACTTAATCTGTTTTATGCATGTTAGTACACCGGACATTTGTAATAATCAACTGAATGTGGTATGGCCTCTGTTTTTTATAAGACGCCAAGATTATCTATTCTAACTGACCACATAAATTAAATATTCAAATACCATATAGTGTTAGATCATATCGCCGAATAGCATAGCATTACAAGCTGGTTAAACAAATCATTTACCCTTCTCTGGGGTTTTTTTTTCTTCTTCAGGTTGGGCAGCCCATTGTTCAAGGGTTATATGGCTTCATAGCTTTGACCAGCAAGGTTAAGCTATGTGATCTAACATCTGGTTATTTTTCTTACAACCAGAATTAATTAAGGACAATGGATGTTCTTCCCTTGTTTGCTGATAGATAACGAGTCTAGCTTGTTACATTGTTTTAAAACGCATATTCTTGTTTCATTTTAAACACGCAGACAAGTTATTTGTGTGAAGCAATTCCTGGCCCCAAATTTAACAGTCCTGCGAAATATAATGCGTTATAGAAATTTCATGTCTGAAAAGGTCTGACAGGAGGCAGGCTAAGAATAATGAGTGTTCAATGTCACTTATTATTCTTGCTTGCTGTTGGCTATGACAAAACAGTAAATACTGACTGCAAGAAACTGGTGTTAAGTGAGTTTGCTTTATAGCAAAATATACTCACCTCTGATCCCACAGTGCAGAGGATAATATGATCTGCCACCTCTTCCAACCATTTGTATTTTCTGGGAGTCTTGTCAAATTATCGCCACAGATATAATTGAAGTGTAAAATTCACATTCACATCAATTCTTCTATGCAAATTCTTGCTTCATTTTTCTGATGTGAGTACGGTGTAAAAACTACACTGGTTTTGGGTTACTGTTATGCTAATTATGACTAGGCTTAAGGTTAGAATTTGGGTTAAGATTTCTTTTAAGGTTAGTTTTAGGATTAGGGGTAGTAACCAATAGATAACAAGAGAGCAGTAAATCCTTGCCACGCCCTCTTTTCTGGTATGCTGAAGGAGCAGGAGATTCATGAAGTAGAAAACCGGAGAGTCATGAAGTAGAAAACCTGGAAACTGAAGAGGAGGAAACCAAGCCTAAACAGAGACCAACTAGATGGGCAGGCGAAGAACCGGAAACCAACTGGCGTCCAAAAGGATGGAAGACCAAAGCAGAGGCAGAGCAAGCTATGGAGAGAAACAGAGGATACGTGAACGTACCATGTGATGGAAACTTGCCAACAAACAGTTCAGCTAACTTACTAGCTAAAGGTGAAACATTATAGTCAACAAATTTAAAAAAGCAGCCCTAAACTAGGCTAAACCAGATATGCAAACAACAAACCCTACTAAGGGGAGAAAACAGTTAGAGAAATAATGGACATGAAGCCGATTACAAAGAGGTGGAGCAATTCACAAAATTCTAAAAAAAAAAAAAATTATTTTATTCATTTTACAATTAGAGCAGAAAAAACTGGTACAATGTGACAGAAACACAGGTACGGGCGGGAGGGAAAAATATTCGCCTCCTGTCTTTATTAAAATTAAGATTATTCTAACACCAAGGCTGGAATAATCCACAATTTTATATCAAGTCAGGAGGCTTCATATTTTGCAGTTTTAAAGCTGCACGAAAGCCCCAGATGCATGAGAACGAGGACGAAAATAAAGGTATGAAAAGTGACCGCCCTATACCAGTCAGCAGCCGCTAGTATGTCGGACAGGGAGCCCCCCCGGCGTCCGCAACAGAGGAAGCCGTCACCCCCCGCATGGAGTGAGCGCCAAAGTGAGGAGCAATGCCAGCCAAAGAGAGCAGCCAGTGAACCCATCTAGAGAGTGTAGGAGAGGAAACGGGTTTGTAAGCAGAAACAAAGGAGACCAGGAGCTGGCTAACCGGAGAGGAGCGCAAAGGGCTTAAGCGGGAGAGGTAGGTAGTAATGCACCTGGCGACACACAGGAGAGGGTTGGAGGGGAAGTAAGGGTAGAAAACCTCAGAAGATAGGGTTTTAGTATGTCTGGTAAGAGTGAAGACGACGCCCTCAGGGGAGAAAGCCACAGCGTGCGCATCGAAGGCCCTAACATCCGACACTCGTCTAAAGGACACCAAACATAAGAGGACTGTTAATTTTGCCGAGAACTGGTGACGGGACAGAGAGTCGTTATCAGGCCAGTTACGCAGGAACTCTAAGACAAGCACCACATCCCATAAATGAGCATATTTGGGGGCTGGCGGGCGAGCAAGCCTAAAGCCTCTGAGGAAACAACACACAGCCGGGTCCCAACCCACAGAAACGCCACCCAGGGGAGCGTGGGCTGCCGAAATGGCCGAGCAGAACAAATTAACAGTACGGTATGATTTCCCAGCCATGGAAAGGTCTGCCAAAAAATTAAGGATTAGAGGCAGAGGGGCTGTAGCAGGATCAGCCTGTTGTTGCACACACCAACTACACCAAGTTCTCCAGGTGTAGCTCTTTCGCGTGCCAGGAGCCCAGGATTCCCATAACAAGGAGCGAGCTGCATCTGATAGGCTTGGCAGCATGCAGGGTCCCCGGAAATTGTCCACGCCACCAGTGGAAGATTGCCCTCCAAGACCAACGGGTGCGGCCTGCCTTGAGGGTCCAGCAGAATAGACAGAAAGGACGGTAGCAGAAGCGGGTGTAGGCAAGAGAGTTCCAGCGTCAGTGGGAACCAGGGCTGAGCGTGCCACAGTGGCGTAAGAAGGAGAATCTGAATCATCCGTCTGCGGACTTCCTTCGGAAACTGAAGAAAAGCGTAGGCCCCCGATGGTGGCCATGGGTGGAGGAAAGCGTCTACCGCTGCTGCCTGCGGGTCTGGGAGCCAACTGAAGTAGGCCTGCGTCTGGTGGTTCAAGCGAGAAGCAAACAGATCGAGATGAAAAGGCCCTCTCAGCATGGACAGGTGTTGGAACATCGTGCCGTCCAATTTCCAGTCGCTGGAGTCTCTCCAGTATCTTGAAAACCAATCTGCCACATAATTGGATGAGCCAGGCAGGTATTCCGCCTCGAGGGAGATATTCCGTTTCAGGCAGTAATGGAAGAGGGAGAGCGTAAGGTCCAACAGGAGCTTGGAATGGGAGCCCCTAGCCAGTTGACATATTGGACCGCGGAGATGTTGTCCATCCGGAGGAGTAGAGAGCAGTCCCTGAGGTCCTGGGTAAAGCTGCGGACGGCAAAGGAGCCTGCGATGAGCTCCAAGCAGTTGATGTGAAGGTGCTGTTCCTCTAGCGTCCATGCACGGCCCGTGGACACGGACCTGCAGGTCGCTCCCCAGCCCGATTGGCTGGCGTCCGATTCCAGAACGAAGTCCAGTAGAGAACCGAAGATGGCACACCCATTCCAGGCTTCCATGTGTCGCAATCACCATAGGAGTTCCACTCGAACCTCCGGGGTGATAGGGACCAACTGGTCATAGGAGGGGTTGAGGCGAAGGTAAGTGGTCTTCAGACGTTGCATCGCCCGATAGTGCAATGTTCCTGGGAAAATGGCTTGGATGGAGGAAGAGAGTAGGCCTACAACTCTCGTAGGCAGATGGTGTCCGTCATCAGGACGCCTCGTAGGGTCTTCTTGATCATTCGAAGTTTGTGGAGGGAGACGTAGCTGACAAGACGTTGAGTATATGTCAAACCCCAGGAAGGTGACGGTTTGTGCTGGGCGAAGTGCTGACTTGTCCACGTTGATAAGGAAACCAAGGTCTTGCAGGAGTGTAACCACTAAGGTCATGTGACGGGAGGACTGGATGGGATCCTGAGCCAGTATTAGTATCTCGTCCAGATATATGATGGTGCTGATGCTTTGAGCGTGTATGAAGGCCATAACCGGTTTGAGGAGCTTCGTGAAGCACCAGGGTGCAGAGCTTAGGCCGAATGGTAGGCAGGTGAACTGCCAGAGGTCGTGGTGCCAGTAGAATTGCAGGTAAGGCCGATGAGCAGGATCGACCGGGACCATAAGGTACGCGTCTGTGAGGTCCAGTCTCGTGAACCAGTACCTGTCTATCAGTGTCTCCTCTTGCGAAGATAACGGGGCCGGGGGCGGGGAAGCAGGCTGGAAGGGAACCTGGGAGAAGTCTATTAAAAAAACAGATACGGTTTGGAGGACCACGTGAGCTCACGCCATTTGGGGAGGAAATAACGTACTCGACCCGTGACCGGTATGTGTGGAAGCGGGAGCGCAGGAGTACTCCCCAGCGGAATAGCGACATCTGGGTCTGCCGAAGCCTCGTCCGATGGGAACTCCCCGAGCCAGGATTGGGCTGGGTCTATATTGCACGTCCGTGCCTTGGTTTGAGATGAGGCAAGGTCTATAGGAGTAGTTATATTGGCCAGCGACCTGACCTCTTGGTGCTCCAGTCCTGGAGGAAAAACGAGTCTGGCGGTGGAAGACTCTCTTCATATTGGACTGAACCTTTTGTAGGTTAGTGTAAACATTAACCTTGCGATTTAGCTCTTTTAAGAAGAGATCCCCAAACAGCAACCTGTTAGCCGCAGGACCCAATTCTTTGGTGCACATGCTAGTTAATTTTGTGTCAAAACGAAAGAGCGCCGCCTTGCGGCGTTCAGATGAGATGCCAACATTGGCGTTGCCTAAGAGGCAGAGAGCACGTTGTGCCCATTCTCGGACCATAGCAGGGTCAAGCAGGGATTTAGTGGTGAGTGCCTCATCCGCCATTACAAAAATGAGTGAAGGTGGGCCGGAGATGTCGAGTAATTTGTCCTGAGCGATGCGGAGTCCCTGTTCCAGACCCTGACAAGGATCCCTGCCAGCCTTACCCATAAAGGTGACGAAATCCTCCTCGAACTCCGAAGTAAGGGACACCTTGTCTGGCAGCGTCGGGCGAGGGTATTCTGCCCTCAAACGTGCCCTGTCACCCTTATCTAGGGGGCAGCACAGCCAGAAGCGCGGGAACTCCGCTATATGCAGTGGTGTATTTAGGTTTTGTGCTGCCCTAGGCCTGACTAAACTCATGCACCCCCTAATTTAAATGAGGAACCCCTTCCTGTCAAGGGCACACCTCTTCCTGGTTAATCCCCACCCTTCCTCTTTAAGCTCCACCTTTTCCTCTTAGAGCTCCGCCTTTTCCTCTCTTTATATTAAAAGTGGATACCAAGTGCCTACTTGTATATTTTGTATACCATTTCAAATGTATCTATTGAGATAAATAAAATTATGAAATGTTTAAATTCAAGCATTTTTACAAAGAACAGCCACGCATGTCAAGTATACTGGATCACAGCCGCTCTAATTGGTTGAACAATAAAATCCACAGAAACGTGCACTGCATATGAGCGTATCACAGAGCTGCACAGCAATAAAACCCACATAAATGTGCACTGTGTATGAGCATATCACAGAACTGCACAGCAATAAAACTCACAGTAATGTGCAGTGTGTATCACAGAATCCACAGCAATAAAACTCCCAGCAATGCAATGTTTGGTGTGTGTCAGCGTATCAGAATCCACAGCAGTAAAACTCCCAGTAATGCAATGTGCGGGTCAGCGTATCAGAATCCACAGCAATAAAACTCCCAGCAATGCAATGTGTGGTGTGTATGAGTGCATCAGAATCCACTGCAATAAAACTCCCAGCAAACCGAGTGTATATGAGCACACAGCAATTATTTATTCTATATTTACCGGCCTCCGCGGTAGGGCTGTGTGCAGAGTCAGCAGGGACTGTGTACAGACTCAGCAGGAGGTCCCTCCAGGCCACGTTAGGATCGCGGCTGTGCCTGTGCATGGAGCCATCTTGTCAGCAGTGGGGTGCCACTGCCAGAGGGTGCACTGTGGCTTTGATTCCCTTCCCGGTGGGTGTTCAGTCCAGAATAGAGTGACAGTCCATGTTAACGAAAGGGCGGGCAGCTGCGTGCCACGTGGTTCAGCCAGTCAGGTGGTACTGAGACTCAGTACCACCTGACTGGCCGGACCGAGTGTGACCTGCACGCACACAGCCTCACCAGGAGCCAGGCAGCTCAGTGACAAATTTCTATCACTGCAGTGCTGGTTAAGGAAAGGTCCACTTTAAACAGCAGTAAGCAGACAGGGCTTCATATTCTGCTGATAAACCCCCCCTTTACCTGCCGTTTACTGTCATCTTCTCTCTCTGGACACAAATCACATCCCCCTCCCCTCTCCTAGAGCTGCTGCGGGGCAGGGGAGGAGCTATGGAGGGAGGAGAGGGGGATTTTTATTCTATTCGATTTTATTCCGTATGCAAACGCCCTGCTCCGCTGCTCATTGTTTGAGAACACAGCTCAAAGCTGACACACAGTGACAGTGGCACCTCCTAGTACCCCCTAATGACACCCCAATAATCACTGGTACCTGGGGCGGCCCGCCCTCCGCCACTCCTCTAAGTACACCACTGCTCTGGTGATATGCTCACACACAAGTTTGGCAAACTGCCAGCAAGTACGGTGCTGTTTGAAGGCAGTGCATATCCCCATAGAGAAGTAATGGTTAATCTATTCAGAGAACCCCAAACAGCAGAGAAATGGCAGTGAAATGCCCTGATGTTCGGTCGTTTCAATCAGCAGGTTTATTCAGGCGAACCCCATAGGTTTCAATGTTAAAAATATTCCCGTTTTTATGCAATATCTAATAAACCATTTATTATTTTAATCTGCAGTAAAAAGTCTTTATTTATTTACTGATTTTTTTTTAGTACCTTTTAGTAATTTTTCAGAATTTTTTGGGCAAAATCCCCCCCTTTTTTTTAATAGCGGTTCTTCTTTTTCTGTAACAGAACTTTTCATTATCAATCATAGGATCTTATATGTAAATTCCAGACATTTTCGTTCAGTAGTTATTTTGAAAACAGCAGGCCATGGGTTTGCGGTGGCAGCATTCAGCGGCCGACTCCATGCACTTTGGGGACCCTGCGGTGAATGATGAATTCACTGCAGGGTGGAGAAATTTTATTCTCAAGTGCAGGGAACTACAGAACACCAAAATGTTGGCGTCATTTCGGTGCTCTGTGAGTAACCCAATTAGTGGTGAGGTTTTTTGTTGTCCCCCGGAAAGTGAAAGCCTAGGCCTTGCCTACCCAGGACATACTTGAAAATTAGTGACATCTCAATGTTTCCTTCCTGGTAAAATAGTTTGCAAAAGTAAAAAAAAAAAAAAAAATTTTTTTTTTTTAGGGGTGGGGCTACCCGGTGGGCCGCTGCCCCCTGGAGGGTGCCGCCCTAGGCCTAGGCCTTTTTGGCCTAGGCCAAAATACACCAGTGGCTATATGGTCAGGTGGGATCCAGGCTGAAGACCTGGGGTGGGTGGTAGTCCGTGGGTCAAAAAAGGGGACTCCTCTAGCGTTGAGGAGCGGCGATATCGGGGGACACCAGGGAGCACGGGGCTGGGGCGGTAGAGAGGGGTACGATTGCCAACGTATCAGAACGGGACTCACCCGTTGAGCTCGAAGCAACCAGCGGGTCACCGGTGGAACCGGCTCCTTCCTCCTCGGGGTAATCGACAAGGTCGTAATCGTCATCACCTTCATTTTGGCCAGAAATGCAGGAAGATTTTTTTAGCAGGGCCCTTACCCTTGCGTGCGTACTCAGATTGACCCTTCCAGGGTCTTTTACGAGATGGCGCTCAGATGGGCCTCAGATTGGTCTGATTGGGAGTCCTCTGAACGGGCCGGTGACCGAGCCCTAGAAAGGAACGGAGGGTCTGGCTGGCTCGGAAGCGGGGGCATGGCCGCTAAAGCTATGGGCAAAGATTCGGTGATGGCAGCTAAAAGCCAAGCCTTGAGCTCCTCAGTGTTGTTAGGGAGCTGGGGAGGGTCCATAATGGAGGGTTAACGGGGCTCACCCGTAGGGTACATACATATAAAATATACAGTAAAGTGGTGGGGAACGAGCAGTAAACTGCAGCAGCCACAAAGAAAAAACAATTGTATGTTTATATTTGCGTGATTCGGGGCTCACCCGAGGTAACCTGTGCCAGCCGCCAGGAAAATATATATATTTATTTAATTATCAAGTTCAGGGCTCACCCGAGAGCTTAGAGGTGCATCCGGTATCCTAGGTAGAGCGGAGCTGTCTGGGGAAGCAGTGGAGGCAACTATCTGCGAGAGCAGTCTAACACAGTGGGACATGAGGAGACGGTGTCCGAATGGCGGCAATCGTTACGTTAGGACTTAAAATGGCCGCCGGCGTGCTTAAGCGCAGACGCATGCCACGCACTCTGAGGGGAAGGAAAGCCGTGCACGCGCGGAAGCAACAGCAGGCGCCGCGCGAAAGCCGAAACAGGGAAAAAAGGGATCCAGAACACGAGAAAAATATTTTGAAATCACCCCCACCGCCGGGAGAGAGCGAGCAACCATGCAAAGCGCGCCTGCAGGCGGGATAGTGCCCACACAGCAGGGAGAAAAATCCTTAGGAAGAAACAATAAAGTTAAGTCATACAATAGTTAAACGAGTAACAAGTAAGCTAATTAAGAAAAAGCAGTTTAAAAAACCCAGTCAATACAACAAATTAAGCCTGACAACCAGGAGCTGTTTCGTAAACGTTCACCTGGAGGTCAGCAGCAAAGAAAAGAGGGCGTGACCAGGATTTACTGCTCTCTTGTTGTCTATTGGTTGCTACTGTTGCTATTTAAAACTTTCTTTGCTGCTGATGGTTTAGTAAAGAAAAGAGAATGCAAAATATGAAGCCTCCTGACTTGATATAAAATTAAATTAGCAGCAGTATAACTTCAGTCCGTAGGTTGTAAGAATTCAACCAGCCACTATATTCATTCAGTTTATATACTAACTTTGCACCAGTATAAAATAGTGTCAGCAGCTGAACGTTGTTAGGAACTTGGTAGACCCACATAGGATTGGTATAGATATCTGTCAAGAGTAACCCTCCAATAGAGCAGCTTATATTCACATGTGATAGTAAATCCCCAAAATATCCTCCAGAGATAAAATTCAGTCTGGTAAAAAGTAGATAACAGCGCTAATACGTGGTATTTTTGTTCTGTATTTCTTCAATTAGACCTCAAATAAATGGAGAAATATATAGTGCAATAAACAATGATATAAGGAGTTGACTGTGATAAATTGTATATAGTCACACTGTGAGCCCAAAAGATACTGGCTTTAGTTTAACCACGGCTGATAAGGATGCGCTCAGCGCGTCCTGCCAAGTGGTCCTCCTACATTCCGGCCGATCGCTGCGGCCCCCCAGTGCGGGCTGACGTCCTTGATGTCAGCCCAGCCTCCGGGACCACGACGGGCACAATAGACATCATTGCGCCGGCGCAATGACGTCTATTACAGGCACCCCCGCCAGTGCGAGGAAGGTGCCTGAAGGGGGGGTCCTTTGGACCTCTCTCCCTCCGGATCCATGCAGGCCAGAATCTAAAGGCAGGCACCGCTTTGAAGGGCACAGCCTGCCTTACTAAGCAGTGTCTATCTTTAACCCCTTGGGGGCTGGATCGCGATTCGGCACAATAAGCGCCATATCACGGTCCCCCTCCCGGAGCTGGCCGAGATCTTGGATGTCGGCCAAGCTTCTGTGATCTCCTCCTGATGACTGGTGTCATCGTCATAGCGTGATGACGTCAGTTCGGAAGTTAACCCCTAGCTGCTACTTATGGTGGAGATAGCGGGTTCCAATGAACCCCCTATCTCCCGATCCGTGGCAGCTAGGGGTTAATGTTTGGTATTATTGGAACAGTCAGACCATGGCCTTTCCAATGATATTAAACATTACTATGTAAAATGTAAAATAAAAAAATAAAATAAAAAATAAAAAAATAAAAAATAAATAAAAAATAAAAAAAATAAAAAAATGTTTTTTTTTTATTAATGCAGCAATATTGTTCGCATTTCAATTATAATGTGAACAATGAAGCTGCACTAACAATTTTTCTATGGGGGTGTTTGCTAAAATCCCGTAATTTCATTCCAAAAAAATGTAACGAGTCCCCATTTCAAATGTTTTTAACAAGCGCATCCATTGAAAATATAACCACAAAGGTTCGGATGATAAAATTTGAAAAAACAACACTTTACAAAATGCAATTTTTGTTATAATATTCAGACAGGACATGACAAATACATATAATAATGATATATTATGAATCTGCCGAGTCTGCCGGAAAGAACGATATATAATATGTCTGGGTCGTATAATAAAGCGTGGCTTCAAATCGCATTTAAAAATGATGAGCGAAACCGGTAAAAATGAGCTCAGCACAGAGGCATGAAATGGCTCAGCAGCGAAAGGGTTAATATACAGTTGGACACTCAAAGGGGATCTTTCCTTCTTTTGCTCCAGCAGTTCATTTATCCTTCTGCTTGTGCAATGGTATAGTATCAAAATATTTTATCCAAAAAATCAACACAATTATCAATTCAAGGAAATGCCAGTAAGGTCCAAAAACAACATTAGTTTCGGTTTTAATATTAGGGTCAGGATTAGGGATAATAGTAGTGTTAGAGTTGAGATTAGAAGAATAATCTAATCTGAAAATGGTGGCGTGGTTAAATATTAACTCTTCCTGTCCTTTCCATGTCCCCCACACATTTTAATCTTAAGGTACGTTTGTGAAGTCACTTTAATTCTAGCACCGTGTCCTGTCTCTCCAGGCGACAGGCACTTTGCTTGTGCTAAATGCTTACTCGAGGGTTCAGGCAACTGAATATCTATCAATGCTATATACCTCTCTATAACCCCAAAAAGCTACCGAAAGTTAACTGATGGCTTTCCATGCGGATGTAAAACCTCAACTTTGGAAAGCTGCCTGGCACAGTGTGCCAGGACACCAGACAGAATGGCGAGGGGTGCACACGCTCAACACAATATTTTAAACTAATTCAAATTGTGGTGTGGGCAGAATGACCCATGAAGATGTGGTAGATAGTCACGGACCTGACATGGTACTCTCATGCTTGAAGGGACAGACAGACTTTATTTCCTTTGTGTTCCCCTATTTTAGAAACCATTCCCCTTTTTATACAATGTTTAATGTGAACTTGGAGATGTGTTTTGAAGGTGCAGGCCTGAGGTTATTTTCAATGCCCTCCTTTGTGCAGAATGTTTGAGTAATCTGTGATTATGTAAGAATGCTTTTGTCTATCTGTTTATCTGCTGCATGTTTGAGGATTTGTAATCTACCCTTATCAAGCAAACACTGTCCCAATCTGATTTATTGGGACAATGGATTATGTAAATTACTGTGTTGGATCAATGATTGTGAATGTGTGTGCTCGACCCTGGAGTAATTTGCCAGAAGTTCAAGACCTCATCTACCTAAACCTGACAGGCTCAAGAAGAGGACCACAGTGAAGCATGCAGTGGTCTTGAAACTAGCCAATGGGAACTGTTGGGTGGGCAGGAAGCTTGATTGTTGTCACCATAAAAACCCTGTGTGTGTCCCAATAAAGCAGATCAGATCTCCTGTTTGAACATACAGCCTGTCTGGTGTTTCATTCAGAACTACATCACCTACCCTGGAAGGCACTCAGCGGTTCTTAACATCCATCCGCAAGGAGCAGCAGACCCAAAAAGCTACAGATCAGGCTGCTCGAGGCACTGATTTCCGAGCAACTCAGCAGTGGGGCTGATCTAGGAAAGGGGGTGCCGGGAGAGCAGGACAGACAGACAAGAGAGGTCTGTCACAGATATGTTCATGCTTATGTAAGAGAATCAGTGCTAGAGAACAGACAAAAATGGGCACACAGTGAAAACCATTTATCTCTGAGCAGCAGCCTTAGTGTTACTATTGTTTCATGCCTACAAAGCAGTTATGGAAGGCACAGTTGGGAAACACAAAAAACAAGATTATTTGAGGGATATTGGATTTGGCAGTAGTGAAGTTATGCATTGGTAATAGAGACATAAACTGCTCTACTTTAGTTATTTAATTGCAAGTAATAAAGAAAAACAGTAAATTAATGGGAGACTCTCTTCCAAGCTTGACACGAAAAAAGGGCAAACATGCACAATGCATGTTTTTGAAGCCAAGCAGTGGTTGGTTCTTTTATCTTCCATTAGAATCAGCAGTAGTCAATACCTTGTGCTCTGCAACATCCTGGTCATTTGGTTGCTTCCATACCATCCTTCAAATTTCCCATGTCCTATCGATGACTGAAGATATCTCACACCTTGACAGACACATTTTAGCCTAAAGTATGAGTTGATGTGTGCACAGACAAAAGCTTTGGTTCAGTTCTAAATATTTTGGAATTCTAAAGTTCTGGAATCTGATATTGTAAAAATCTGATATTTCAGAATTGGCCCAATTTGGAATTTCGGTAGTGTCCATTTCTGATATTTAGAAATTATGATGTATTAAAATATATATGGAAAAGACTACATTGTACAAAATTTAAAAAAATAACTGTTAGAATGATGCACGGATTGCTCTGAATAATGCACAGAATGGAGCTTACGCTCCAAAAGTAAGCACAGTAAGACGCATATGCTGCAATATGATGCACAGACTGAGCTCAGAAATTACGCACAGAATGGTGGAGCAGAGGCACAATTTCTTCCAATTATTTTTAATATTTGGATATGGCTGACTATAATCAAATCGGTGGAGATCAATTCAGGTTATTATTAGTAGGAGAGTGATTTGGTTTGGAAAACGGAAATTTGAAATTTAGATTGATACAAACTGCTGAACTGATGATCATTCGGCCGAATATTGATTTAGACCAAATCGCAAATGTGTAGTATTAAAATGTACAAAAAATGAGTTGCGTCCAGCATGGTGGTGTAGGATTACACTGAGTGACAGAGGGAGTAGAGAAGGGAAAAGAAAGAAGATGCCATTCATTTCTTTGGTACAGGAAGATACCATGTTAAGACAGCGTGCGTGGAAGAGGCATGGTTAATATCAATTATAAAATTTTCAGTTATTAGAAATTGGTCGCTAATGGAACAAAAATTAGTTTTTCCTTTTAGCAAATGTAGCTGTGTTTAGAGGCTGGATAGAAGTCATTGTTTGCTTCTCAGAAACATCTAACCAGGTCTATGCCTACAAACCATTGTGCTGGACATACATTAGGCCTAATGGAAGTCAGTTTTATTCTTGGCTTGACTATACAATTATTCTAAAGTGCAATGTAAATCCCTATACTACCTGACAAGTTCTAATTGATCTCGAGAGATTAAAAATGGATGCATTATGGATTATAAATACAGATGATGCCATAGATAAGAAGCATGAACCAGGCTTGTGACCACAGACTCTTCTAGAAAAAGGTGAGCTCCCTCACATATTACTCAAACTTTAGAACAATGTCACACTGTGGATGAGAAGAAAACATAATTTAGAAGTTGGAAGAATTTAGTTTAAAAGTAAGGCTAGACAAGCATTTACGTTATGCCTCCTAGTATTGTAAATAAGGCAGGATAATATGTTAACAGGGCAGTGTTTTTGGAGTGTCCAAAAATCAAGCTATATTTCATATGTTAACATACACATCAGTCTATGGATTGTTGTTTCTGACATGTCAAAACATGAGACTCCTTCAGCTTGAATTTAATTTTCTAAGAGTTCTAATTGTGAGTACAGTTTTTTTGCATAGAAATTCATATTTGATGAAAAAAAGGTACATGATTGGAAGCATTGACATACATAGTGTGACATACAGATTGCAAGACATATGGCTTGATCTAATTTAGCTTTTGCCATGGTGCCCAGGAGTTAGAAACTACACAGACCAGAGAGTGGTACCCAAGGGGAGAGACATGTTGATGGCTGCCCTGGATGGATAGACATTTAAACAAGTCTCCACGTTTTAAAGGGAGACGCGATAAACCAATATCCTATACTAAATAATGCTAATAATGTACAGTTATTGACAGATTATGTGCTTTTTCCAACTTTTTACCGGCCCTATTTTAATTGAGATGTAATTTTTTTTTAAGATTTCAACTATGGCTGATGTGATAAAGGCACTGGATGCAAGGATCAGTACTTCCTCTTTCTTTTATTATGCACTCATAAAAGTAGCAGGGTATAGCAAAACATCAAATAAATAAAATATAAAAAAAAATCCTACTCCTTCGTGTGGAGTCTGACTAAAGATACAGGATGCCCTCTATAGATATTGGGCAGCTAGGCCCCTTGCAAATAAATGGACAAAAAAAATGACAAAATACTTTCCTTTTGTCTCCAGGAGTTTCTTTCCTTCCTTCCCTGCTGTAGCCAGTACACAGACTGCACACAACTTCTCACTCTGAGAGATACACACACTTAGGCATTGGTTTAGGATTAACCCTATAGTGGGAAAATGGCATTCTTCTACTGATATATTTATGGCCTACTACCCTGCCCCTAAACACACCGTCACACTGAATTCTTTTGAACGATATCAACGGATATTTAAAAAAAAAATAATGGTCAAAACTAGCCAATATTTTTTTAGAAAACCTGAGGGTTCTTTTTAAATTGAGTCCATTGCTACAAGAACAGACAGATGTTCAGAAAGGCTGGACGGGTGATGAAACAGTGTTTTATTTGAACTAGAGATAAATGACATTACAATTGAGATTCCTGAGCTGCTTTTATAAATTTAGCAAAATAAAAGGTATCAGAATGAAAGTGTTGCTGTTTATATATCATTAAAGATTTAAATTAATATAGTTTGGAAGAGCACATTGTTATGAGCTGTAAACAATGTAATGGGATAGGGTGTAAAGATTTGCTATATTCATTTGTTTCAACATCAAATTAGTAAAATGCCAATACAATGTGAAGACTTAACAAATCCGAAAAGTTCTGCATACGAAGCAGATGATTTAACTTCACCACTATGTGCATCTTTTTATCTTATAATTGTCCGTTAAAGCACTTAAACAATGGCTTCTTAGTGTATGGAAGTTTGTGGATAATTTCTGTAGAACTTAGTCAATCGGAAACTTTGATATACATGACGAAACATATTGAGATAGAAAAAGGTTATGCACTCAAAAAAGGTTTTTCAACATACACAGACACAGGTAGTCATGGGTTCCAATGTGGCTAACATGGCACACTCCAATGGAAAAATGGAGACCTGGCACTCAGTTCCATGATGGCTATGTATCAGTCACCAGACAACCATTTGGATGAGAAATCAGCCATAGTGAACCTTAGATAACGTAACATTCTCCATAGGTATCCACAGTGTTACCAAAAAAGTTAATAACTTATAATTAAGTGCAGAGGGTGTATTCAATAGAACAATAAACAGAAGCTGTCATTGGCCAAAAAGACAGAAAACAAAAATCACGAGGTACCCAGAAAAAGGGAAACAAAATAAAAAAATACAGAAATATAAAGCTATTGTCATTAATAAAAAAGGGAGTATGGAATATTGATCAGTTGGTTAGAATCTCAAGATTTAGAAATAACCTTAAAGAACTATGTACAACGGAACGAGAATCAGCACGAATGACTATCAGGTCTATTCAAAGAAAGGTGAAACTCAGGAGAATTGGCAGGAGAAGAGAATAATCTAGACCAAATAGACGATTTGGAAAGTGAGATAAATGGGAGATTTTTTCTGGTTTGGCTATTTTGACCTACAGGATTATTCAGAGAAAGGTGAAAGCCAGGAGAATTAGCAGGAAAAGAGAACATTCTAGACCAAATAGACGATTTGGAAAGTTAGATAAATAGGAGAATTTTTATGGTTTGGCTATTTGGTCTAGATTGTTCTCTTCTCCTGCCAGTTCTCATGGTTTTCACCTTTCTTTGAATAGACCTATACATCTAAATGAATCTTAGGGGGCTGTTCACTAATCGTCGGTGTTTACTGTTGTTGTAACCAATTGCGAAAGTCACCATTTTTGCAACTACTCTAAACTTCAGCGATCCAGAGAAGGAAATTCAAGCATCAGGAGAAGCTTCATTGGTGAATTTTCAGAGGCCGTTCTTTGATTTTCCCTTTTTGGATCAGCAAAGTTTATTGTTTTTGCAACAACTGTGATTTTCAATGCTATTTGCAAAATCAAATAGTGAATAACTTTGGTAACTTGGCTTACTTTTGTCAATTATTTACCTATGAATAGCTTCCATTTAATTAAGGTGAAGAAGGCTAAGGTCAAGGATGGAAGTTGAGATACAGTATATCAATTAAAAAGAATAAACTTTACATTATCATCACCATTTTTTTCTGATTATCACCTTCGTCTGTGTATTTATTCAGACACCAACATTCTGCAGAATATTTTTCAAGACTATGCAAAGTTAAATTTAAATGTTTTAATTTTAAACTATTATATCTTAAGTTTAGCTTTGGAACATTTTAGCATTAACACTCGTCCATTTCCAAATGTCTCTACATGCAGCCGTGTGAATTTCCTTCCAAGGACAAGAACTCCAACCCATGTATGAATACTTTGATGAACCTCTACATCTGTTCTCAAAACGATATGTGATGTATGTAACCTATTTATACTAATACTATAGTACCCTGAATATAATGTGATTTTAAGACATTTTATTTTCTTCCATACATGTGAAATGTGGTTGCACCACACACATATCATTGGGTTTTGCCATATTTATTTTAATAACTTTGTGTTATAACCTCCCTGTTGTTCATATTTATGTTTTTGATAACTAATAGCTTCATGAATGTTCATTATTTTCAGAAATCTGCCATAACTTCCACAGAGCATCATGGATCTCCTGATTGGTTTTAAAGCTGCTGGTTTTCTCTTTTTGCTGACAGTTGGTATCCCAGGAAATGTGTTTATTTTGCTGCAGTTCACCTACATCAGGGTGTTTGAGAAGAAACTACTCCCGACCAACATGATATTGATGGCGTTAGCTGCAGTGAATTTATTGGTTTTACTCTCCCGTTGCATCCCTGAATCTTTAAATTCCGTAGGTTTAAAGGATTTACTGGATGACCCAGAGTGTAAATTGGTTTTATTTTGTTTCAGAGTGAATCGTGCAATGTCTATTTGTGTCACCAGTTTCCTTAGCTGTTACCAATGTATCCTCATAGCACCAAAACGAGGATTATGGCTTTGGATTAAAAAGACGATAAGACCAAATGTGCTGATTATTCTAATAACATTGCTATTCATTAATCTGTCAGTGTACCCTTATTTCATCTTGAATACACGTGCCCGGAGAAACCTTACAACCTCACCATACACATTGCATCTGGTCTACTGTGATGCTGATTTTTTAACGTATTTTGCATATGTTACTACTGGGTCAATTTATGCAATTCGGGATTTCATTTCTGTAGGCTTAATGACTGCCTCAGGTGGTTATATTGTGTACAGGTTAGTTTGTCATGAGCGATCCATGAAAGGTATGAGAAGCTCAGACAAATTCCAAAGCAGAACTGTTGAGCAGAAGGCATCTAGGGCAGTCATCTTGTTGGTTTCTTTGTATGTTTTGCTATTTGGGTTGGATAATTCCATGTGGATCTATACACTGACCCTTTCTAATGCTAATCCTGGCATGAATGAAATTAGGATTTTCTTGGCGTCGTCATATTCCGCTTTTAGTGCTATAGTCATTATTAGTACAAATCCAAGGCTTGATCAATGTTTCATTTTTTGCACCAGAAATAGACAGTTGCCTCTACTGACTGATCAAAGTTCAGAAAACAATGGAGTTGTGTATGCTATAAGTAAATAGTTTCTATAAATAAATAAATTTATTTTTAATGTGAACCTATTCGGCTTCCCTGCAATATGCTTCTAGGGATGGATTTTACATTTATCATAAGGTTTGATGTAGCCACAGCTTACCTGGTTCCACCCTCCTCCTCCACGGGCTTCTCTTACTGAGGGTCATCTTGTAGCACTGCATGTGTTGCCCTCAGCATTGACCTCAGTAATATGACTTGTCAGTTTACATGCAAACAGTCATGATCAGTGAGCAGAAGGCCATCCTGTAGGACAACTCTACTGCTATCATAAGCTTGAAAACATTTTGTGATGAGCTGAAACTTTACTTCTTTATGTCCCTGCAATAAACATGCTGTTTGAGAAAAGGCCAGAGTGCCCATTCTTTTCTAGCTACCACTCACATATGTCACTCTCTCTGACAGCACGCCACTGGAAGTGAGGGACAGAAAATTTGAAAGGGAAATAAAAAAAAATCCAATATAGGAGTTAGGGTCACCTTGCCACCACATTGGGCTTCAAACCCTTCAGTGTTAAGCCTTGGGTCGACCAACATCTTATCTTTCGAGATCTCGGTAGGCCACAGTACAAATCAAAGTACGAGACAAACTCAGTGTGTATCTATTTGCACAGCTCCACACTGGTCTTTATTGTGAGTCAGCATATACTTGCGGTAGGCGAAGCGTTGTTCGTATTCAACCAATTACAACTTTGCACATGACGAAACAAGTAGATTTTCTGGGACAAATAGATACAATTTCATGAGTGTAGATTCAGCCATAGTCTGTTTTGTGAGAATCAAGGATGCAGGAAAAGATATGCAATTTATGTGTATAAAAGTGAGTATAAAACTTATACTTATCCAAATATAACTATTCATATTCTCACTACATATATATTTTGATCATTGATCTTCATTATTGATTAGTATGCTATTTGATCGATCTGGTTCACAATATCCTTCAATAGGTTTTAGTAACAAACAAAAAAACCGCTAACACAAATATGTGCAGTGATTCCCTGACAAATGAGTGAAACTTACAGTATGTTGGGCATGACAGGTGCACTTTAATGTACCAACACAAGTATAATAAAATATTGGATATGTCAGATGTTAGATATTCTTGCATCGAGATCGGTGATGATTGCTGATGATTCTATTTTATTTTTTGTTATAATAAAAAAGATAAGAATTGTGCAAAGTGTAAGGTACACTCCTATTGTGTAATTGAAACACAATTATAACCGTGGAATCTTACCGAAGTGTGTCTAAGCATATATAAATATGACGACCAATAGCCACACAGATTGATGTGAGAAATGGAATAAAAGTAAGGTTTATTCTACGAAATAAATTTTAAATAACGTGTTTATCCTATCTTAAAAAAAATCTCAATTTAAGCTAATGTCAGACGAACGCATTCTGAGCACACTGTGCGTCCGAGCACACTGTGCGTCCGTGCACAACTGACGTACTTTCTGACTGATGATACTGTAGACACCACACGGTCTGTTTTTTTTGACTGACGTTTATTTTGACTGATGTAGATGGGAAATAAAATTAATATTTAAAATGAGAAAAATTGATACATGATATGAAAAACCATTTTATCCGTCAAAAATGCTGGACGTCAAAAATGCAGTCCGTCTGACTACGTTTCATCACTCACATACAAAGCTACGCGGAAGTGCGCACTCTGTGCGTCCGTCCTAGAGGTTCGACGTTCTTGCCTAAATTGCGTTCGGTGCCACGTGCGTTGTGCGTCCACATTTCTGTGCAGACGTACTTCGTGTGTGGTCTCTATTGATCATAATTTTATGCTACGACGGACGTTAAAATGTGCGGCAACACGGACGTGATCACTGCGTTCGTCTGATACGGGCCTTACAGTGAATGATCTGTGCTTTTGTAGTCTCATATCTAAATCAGTTTTAGTTTTTTAATACGGAATTAAATGTTTTCATAATTACGTTTGCTTGTGGTTATTATAAGGGCTACATGTACAAGATAAGAGCTAGATTCAAAGTCAGGTGTAAACATAAGCGTGCTCTTGTAAATATCCCATAGTACAGTCTACAGAGTTGCTAAGTTTACCAGAGCTCTGGCTAGGTTTATATCTGACTTGGAATCTAGTTCATAATTATTAAATGAACACTGCATAAAAGGGCAAATGCAGTTTACTAAGAATAACTAAATAGCACAAGGGGTTAGATAGTGCACGTCTTAACTTAAAACAATTTGGGCATAAATTGTATTATCATCTGAATCAACAAAGACTTTTACAGATTTCTATTCAGTAAAATGAGTTAGCTTAGCATTGATAACATACTCTGTAATGAAGGAAAACCCCAATGCACCAGTTCATAATACATGACGATGATGATTATTATTATTATTATTATATTACATTCAATCGGTGGAGGCTTGTCCATAGGGACAGTTGGGGCAACGCCTCTCCATTATTTTTGCAACAAAAAATAAATAAATAGTAAACTGTATAATTCTTTCTTTCTGTGTTTGTGTCTTTTAACATGTGTTGTCTGATTGATAAAATGGGTTATGTCCCTTTAAACAGCTTCTTTGTTATCTCCTCAACTGTTGCTAGCTAGAATAAAATTAAGATAATCTGATCATTTGATCATTTGTCTTGGATGCAGTCCAGAAATCTGATAAGGACTTTCTAGGAGGTCCTATTATTCACTTTCCACTGCTATTAAGAAACTCCCTGCTGCTGGTTATTTGAGCACTGATGGGCATCAAACAAACCTAACCAAGCTAGCTGTGGAAGCTTGAATGTAGATCTTATCTGCTTCACACAACATAATCCTGCCTGCATGATGACAGACTGCCAAAAACAAAAAAAGTGTCCACTTTAAAAAGTTACATCCCCAGATACAAGGGGATTGTGAGGTCGGGACAGCCACAAAGAAGGGAGAGGAAAGGAGGCAGAATAACACAGGCACAATACATAACATGTATATAATAGTCACTGCGTATTGTACTGTATATAACGCACAGTGATTGCTAGATGCATTTTGGGAGGGGAAGCAGGCACAATCTTCCTAATCAGTGACAGCAGATGTGCCTGCAAGCATTCTGCCATGAAATGCAGAGCTATGAGTCCATGGACAGCAGGGGGAGTTGGCCTCAAAAGGGTTAATTGACAGCATTGCTGACACAAATTATTCTCGATGAGGGTCCCTCCAGCCTTGAACTCACTCTGAAATTCCTCACATGGATCAAGTTAGCCGAACTGCAGCTGAAGGGGTCAGATAGCAAAGGATTTTAAGCTAACCGGCACCTCCAGCCACTGCTTGACTACTTGCTGTGTAAGTGGACTGGGTACAGCATGGAACTGAGATCACTCCTCTGTAAATCCACCACTGCCTCTCTGCATGCAGGGGCATCAGAGCAACAATATATATATATTATCCCCCTCCCCTCTAAACAGGGATTCTGGCTTAGTCATCACATATTTCATTCAACACATAAAACCCATCTCTCACTTTGCAAACAAATCCCATCTTCCACCTTATTACCCTCATCAGCAGCTCCCTTACATACACGCACACCTCCCAAGCACTCTCATTTATTAGGCTTAGTCCCTAGCTCGGTAAAAACTCTCATAAGGACTTAGGTGTATAACACCAATATTTAAAGGGCCACTCTACTACAAATTACCTTTTATCCCTTTAAGGCTGGGGTCAGACGAACGCAGTGCGAACGTGCGTTGAGCCGCACTTTATTACCGCCGTAGTAGCAGCAAATGACGTCCAATGACGGCCAATATATGAAGTACGGCCACACGAAAGTTCGGCCGCGCAACGCAAACAGCAAACAAATGCATTTTTTTGAGAACGTGGAACCGCTAGTACTGACGCCCAGAGTGCGCTGCGTTGGCATAGCGGCGTGTGTGCATGATTAGGAGACATCAGATGATGCACATGTCAGGCCAACATCACGTCCATTTGGTTTTTATAGCTCCATCAAAAAATACGGCCGAAATTGCGCATCGTATGACTGCTATCGCATCTTTCGTGAAAAAATGCGTTCGGATGCATCAACGTACTTTTTGACGGTAGACGTGAAAAATGCGTTTGTCTGACCCTAGCCTAAATAAAAAGCAAAGAAAAGAGAAAAGTCCTCATGCATGCAGATCCCAGCACATTGGTTAGTGCTTTGTCAAATATTCCTCCAACGGACCGGCCCTGAAATACAAGAAATAAATTGCTCATCGCGTAGTATATCCTGTATAATGGACCCTCCAGTATCCCAGCCATGAAAATTGCTCACCTTTTCAAGAGCCAATTAGCAGCCGGCTCTGAACTATAACAGCATGAATAAATGAATGTGTAAACAGTTTCTGGTCTCAACACTCCCAACGGACAACCAAAGAGCCCAGGTACCGGCTCTAGTATTATTCGCCTTCTAGGTATTTTTCTTCTTTTACAGGCACCTATGCAAGCTGTTAGAATATTCTTTCTCCAGATATTCCATTTACAAGGGAAACATAAAACAGAGGGAGAATCCCCTAGTGTAATTCCACAACAAATACTTATTATATGTGAAAAGCAAGGGCCAAGGGCTTACTCACTCAGAGGAGAGCCGCCAGGCTCTTGGGGTATCCGCAGATGAATTTTTAGGAAAAAATTCCCAAAAACCACTCCAAGCGCAAAGAAGCAGGAACGGCAGGTTTCAAAAAGCGTATTTATTAAAATAAAATAAAATTCCAGAACGCGTTTCGACGGAGCACCGTCTTAATCAGCTGGTAAAACAGGTATGTTATACTGAATCCCTCCTGCCATTTTATATTTGTTGTATACTAATTGTAATTACAGACACATGAGCAATCCATTGTTTTCAAGCCTCGACCAATATTCACTTGTGGAAGAAGGCTTGGTGAACATATGTATAAAAGGCCATAAACCGTCCAGATTTAATGATTAAATGAATGGGATACTGTAGGGTCCATTATACAGAATATACTACGCTATGTGCGATTTATTTCTTGTATTTCAGGACCGGTCCATGTGAGAAATATTTGAGAAGCACTCATCAACATGCTGGGATCTGCATGCGCGAGGACTTTTCTCTTTTTTGCTTCATATTTTATGGTATAATCAAGTGATCATATACTGGGACTTGCAGCAGCTGTTTACGATCCCTTTAATTTTGTGAATTCAACCTGCGCTACTGCTACTGTTTTCCACTCCATTATAACTTTAAGTAACTGGTCAGATTCTGCTGACAATATCTTCCCAATTATTATTTTTTTTGTATAAATTCTTCTTTCTTCTCTTGCCGCAATGCTCTTCCCCTTCAGCTTGGGGCTTTCAAACCACAGACGTCCCTGCAAATTCTAAAGCAATTTATGTAGCACACAGATCTTGTGTTGCGTACACTGTGCAAACTGCATAAAGATCAGAACTTGCTTACTTTATGTATCTAAATTTCACATTGCCAGCACAAACAGATGGATTGGATCTGTGCACACACACCAGCAAATCCTTGGCTTCCGTCTCCCAGAACATTCGCTGCTGTTATTGTTAGGAGAGAGGATGATGACAGCATGCCACAGCGTGTTTTAAAGGGTAGTTGGCATTGGTTGGAGGCTTAAATTTTTGTTAAATTTATGCTGCACATCAGGACAAGCAGATTGTCACAAGGGACAAGCAGATCGGGTACCACTTTGGTCCGCTGGACAAGTAGATTTTTTTCCTAAAATTCCACACCCCTGCACCTACATGCAATATGAAGACCCAGTCAGGACCTGATAAGAGCTGTTTATGGGCTGTGATAAAAAGTTATTCTAACATCCCAAAGGATTCATTAATGGCTTCAGTCCAGAGAAGACAGTGCTGTTAGGACAGTGCTGTTTGGGGTTTTATAACTATGGAGACATATATTATTAATTTTCTATAAAAATTACAGAATCCCAAAAAATATTGTAGACCTTTTTTATTGGAGAGGATGGGGCCAAGTAGACTGACTATATGAGACTGTCATCCTGAGGGAGGTACCCTGTGTGAGGAGCAAAGTGTTTTTGGTCCATGGCAGAAGCTTGTTTGCTGAAACATAACAGTTCTAAGACCTTCAAAAAGAAACCAGGAATCTATGGGCAGTCAGGTCAGCCCTTTGAATAACCTGAAAGGCGATCATATGAGGGCTTGCAGCTCTCGTAAAGCGTGAGTGTATATTTACCTGTCTAAATGTTTGCAGACATTTGTTAACTATATTATACTATGTACTGTATTTTTTTTTTTTCTGAGGTACACTCAAGGGAGTTCCTTTGCGTCTACCTGCGGTGTTGAAACCGGTGAATTATTGTTATAAAACATCTACCTATTATCCTGAAAAAGGTATATAAGTGATACCCATTTTAAAGGTTGATTTTTCTTTTTTATATATGTTTTGATTTTTAATGCTTTAAGAGGAGCGCTGTTCTTTCTTCCTTTTATCTTTTTTCTGAACTGTTTCTTGTGGTGAAGGGAACACCATACCTTGAAAGAACTAGTAGCGACCCTATTTTTATTCAGAGCGCCATTTAAGACATCCTATTGTATCTCTTTATTTGATATTTTGTCAGGTTGCATTCGTCGGGGCTTTGGATGAACCGGTGGATATGAGTTGTTGCAGCCCACATGGTTTGGGGTGGTCCTTGTTCTATTAATTGATGCAAATGTTATACACATGTCATTATGTATATGTTTCACTGATGAAGAAGATTGTTTTGGTCATCTTTTTGTGTACAGTGTTTTACGTTTTACACTTTACTGTAGACAGTATTTGGCACTGCATGGTTTGGTAAATGTTTTGGCCTTTATCCAGCCTCTCTCAAGTCACTGGCTTGAGAAAATCTCTACAAGGGTCAAAACTTAGATTATTGCCTGTGAAGTGCCCATTCTCTTAGCAAGGTGAAGATACACTTTAAAAAATGTCCATACCACTCCTACTGCAAAAAAATCAAGGAATACAATGAAACTTCTCTCTTATGTCCTACAGCTGCTCAACAGGGAGAAACAGTGGTAAAAAAAGGAGAGTGAGTAAACTGAAGTATGCATCCGGAACAAGCTAAAAACACTGCAAAATTCATTTTTTTAACACACAATTCACCAAAAGCATAAAATGAACTGTCTATAAGAACATTTAAATTAATTTTAGCATGAGTACTAATGGTTTCATAGACGCCAATTTATGGACTCAGTCATCGCAACTCTCACGTCCAGTTTTGGGCAATAGTTTAACTTTTGTCCAAGATGGGCGATTTTTCCCCAAAATCTACTCAATGATAAAATTATCTTTGTAACAAAGAGCTTTCCTTAAAATAGGCTGAATTCAGAAATATGCTTACTAAAAGCCACTGACTTACTAAATGAGAAGAATTCAACCATATGTATAACAGAAGACAAAGGGAAATCAATTCTAACGCTTACTTAAATAATTTAATTATTTTAATATGAAATCTATTACAAATTCCCTTACCTATTGCAGAAACCTAATTGATCTCTTGAGGGATTACGTAAGAAATATTATGAAATATAAATACAGCTGGAACCATAGTTAATAATCATAGAGCAGATTTGAGATTACTAGTGCTTCTATCGAGGTAAGCTGCACAGCATATTCCACAAATTTTTCCATTTTCCACAAATGATTAACTATGGATCAGATTACAAAATTTAGTCGGAATGATTTTAGATGAAAAACAAAGGTAAAAAAGTTGTATCTTCTCAAAATAAAATACAAATGTGCCTTCAACAGGGAAGCTTGCTCAATATGCTTCCCCTAGCAGTTCCCTCACCCTGTAACCTCCAATCCAGGACCAGCACCTTACCTGCAAAACCACAATACAAAAAGAAAGTGTTTCGATGCTCATTTTCCACAGAGCACCACAGTTATGGAATAACCTCCCAGACGCCATCAAATCTTCCCCCTGTCTTAAATCATTCCAAAGCTCCCTATTAACATACCTCGATACAGAATGCACCTGTAAACATGTAACATAGTGACTATATTACTTACATATTTATTTTCTGTGTTAATCTGTATATTTGTGTTTTGTTTTTAATATCTTGCATTTTATTACTTTGTATTTCTGTAGCGACTGTAAAATTTCAATGTTCTTGAACCCAGGACATACTTGAAAATGAGAGAAATCGCAATGTATACTTCCTGGTAAAATACTTTGCAAATTAATAATAAATAAATAAATATAAATGTGCACTTAGTCATTAGAAGACATTCTTGTGTTCATTTTGAGCACTGTAAAAAAAAAGCAAGAGCTTATCCACCGGGGCTTAAGGAAAATTATATTTTGCTTACATTAAGAATGGGTTCTTCCCTTTCTGAATTTTGGCTCAATATAAAAATGTGGGTATGCAGTGGTGTTGAAACTATATGAACATTTGTTCATTATTGCTGAAAATTGATTGTGCATGACAATTGAATGTCTTTAATGTCCAGTCTCGTGAGAAGAATCGTGTCAAGCCGCCATCTCCTATTCACAGAGCCCCCCAACCCCACCAAACCCAGCTGAATATCCATGTGGTCAGACCATGAAATGAAGAATATAGAGGAAGTATTAATGACCTGTAGGCTGTTCGGGGAGGCGAGGAAGTAATCAATGCGAGAATAAGTCTTATGGGGATATTATTATTATTATTATTCTTTATTTATAAAGCGCCAGCATATTCCGCAGCGCTGTACAATAAGCACAGTATAGACAGGGTTACAATACATTGAACAACATTTGACAAACAGTACAGGAGGAGATGAGGGCCCTATTCCCGTAGGAACTCACAATCTAGGAGGGTTGGGGTTGGAAACAGGAGGAGAGGACTGTAAGGTGAGAGGGATACAACAAGAACGTGTAGTCCCTCTCTCCCAGGTGGTTCACCCACCATATGTCCAGCAATCTCATATCCCACGTAAAAGAGGAGAAGGCATGATCCTGTGGCATAGGGACTACATGACCCGACCTGTCTACTGCTGCGCATAGGTTGGCATTAAAATCCCCTCCGATAATGATGTCGCCCGATGTGCGGGTCCCCAGAACCTCTGAGAGGGCTTACCAGAAGTACTTATCTAAAGTATTAGGGGCATACACTGAGGCTAAGGCATATGGATGGGAGCCAAAATAACCCTGCACCACTACATACCGGCCTGAATCATCCCTTCCCACCGATTCTACCTGAAAAGGACACGTGTTATGCAAAATGACAGAGACACCATTACGCTTAGGTAACGCTATCGTGCATCAACCAATCTGTAATTCGCCTTTCATGGGACGCGGGTCTGCTGGATAAAGGCTATGTCAATATTTTAAAAGTAAACACAACGTAGGACTACTGTGGCGCTAGGAGAAGGATAGGGTATATGTATACAAAAGGGAGCTGCTAGAATCCTATAAAGTTAGTCTGTCCAACTAACAAGCAAAGATAAATATACAAACACAAAAACAAGGACAGCGCTCCCACGAAAAGTTATATCTTTTGAATCAAAAAGAAATTGCGACAAAAAATCTTTCTGCTTTTTAACTGCACAGTCTATTATTCACTACAAAATTCTTATTAAAGAGAAAAAAAGAAAAAAATGTTTTGTATAGAGAAATTGTAGATGCAGAAAAAATACCTCAAAGGAAAAGTCACCAGTAGAGAAGAAATCTTCACACGAATATATATATGGGACCACTCCCTCGAACTTTGTCAGTTTCTAGGATCGTCTTTTCATCCAATAAAGGGCTCCAAACATTCAATTTGCACTCCTGGTATGTATCCACAGTAGAAAGGAGCCTCAACACAAGATCCACACCTCCTCCCGAGATGCACAGAGAACACTGATGAATCCCTGGGTGGGGTTAACCGTTGCGTTGCTGCAGGGATATCTTCAGAAAATTCCTCAGAGAAAACAAAAGAACAATAGTGCAGCCAGTTTTTACAGGGACAGAGTATAAAACCTTTATATGGTAATAAACTTACCCTGTTCAGAGCCTAGCCTGGCTCGGGGAAAACTCGCATAGGGTTGTAAGGAGTGGCACAGCCCTTAAAAAGACATCTCAGTTTAGAGACATCAATGTAGTCAGCAACTGAAAATAATAAAACATTTATTCCAATAATATGAAATATCAGTGATAAAAAAGACAGGAACCAGACGCGTTTCGTGCTTTACAGCGCTTCTTCAGTGGTAAAACAGACAAACAGCTGACAAAGTTCGAGGGAGTGGTCCCATATATATATTCGTGTGAAGATTTCTTCTCTACTGGTGACTTTTCCTTTGAGGTATTTTTTCTGCATCTACAATTTCTCTATACAAAACATTTTTTTTTCTCTTTAATAAGAATTTTGTAGTGAATAATAGACTGTGCAGTTAAAAAGCAGAAAGATTTTTTGGCGCAATTTCTTTTTGGTTGAAAAGATATAACTTTTCGTGGGAGCGCTGTTCTTGTTTTTGTGTTTGTATGTCAATATTTTGTTTGCGCAGCTCTTGAAAGAGGAGACACCGCTTGTGCAGAGAATTCAGGCCCTTGACATTAAGCGAGAAACACTTCAGTGTCACCATAGATCAGGGTCAAGTAGACTGATGCATCGCCCAGAGGGCACCTCGCCCCTACCCGAGCCCCCCCCCCAGGGTGAGAAGAAAAGGAGACAGAAGAGAAAGAGGAAAGAAGGGAAGAAGAGATAGACGAAGAACCTTGACATGAAGGACAGACTAGAGAGTCAAGACGGGGCGATCGGAGTCGGCATATGTGTCACAAGGAGCCAGTGAAGACAGAGTAAACCCCACTACCCCCCATCCTCCTGCTGAAGAATGTAGCGAGACAAGACAACTAAAGTATTCCTACATAGCTGAGTCCAGTGTCCCTCCACCACACAGGGGGTCCAGACCGGACCCTAAAATGCTACACCAGAACCACAATAAAAAATGTAATATAACCCTTACAAACAGAACATATTAGGCAAATACTAGATATAACCGAACCAAGAAAGAAAACAAAACAGGCAACCGATACATTACATATCCCCCTGTAAGTCAGTCAAGAGTAAACTTTCGCTGCTGGCAGCCAGCAGTGGAGAAAACGAGATTAGTTCCAGTGAACCATCAACCTGCCTGGCCTCTTCAGCTTGAAGCTTTTTTCCACTCAAGGGACAATTTCACAAGTTGGAACTGGTCTGGAGGGGCCGAAAGGCCATTTGGTATTGGCAGCTACAGTGAAGTCAGGAGCCATGGGGCGTCCTGAATCCTAGAGCAGGTGTTGACCTTCTCTATAGACAACAAGGGGAAATCTCCAGGTGTGTTTTACATTTCCAGATCTTAAAGCCTCCGTCATCGGGCACCACCCATGCCATTTAGCCAAGGTGGACAGGGCCACGTCCGGTAACAGTGAAAGTGGAAGATCTTTGTGCGATAAATGAACCGATCTGCCTTCTTTCAACAGCCCCTTCTTTGTTTGACAATACTGGAATCGGATGATTACGTCCCGAAATGTTCCTTACGAGGGGGTCATGGTCCGAAAGCTCGGTGGGCACGATCCATGAAAAACTGGGAGTGAGGAAGATCAGGCAGCATTTTCTTAAAGATGCCCAGCAGCGTCTCCATTAGCTGGTCGGAGGGGACTGAGTCTGGGAGCCCCTGGAGCCGTATATGTTCTGCCGGCGGCTGCGGTTCGCAAAGGTCCAATACCTGTGCCTCGAGCAATCCTATTTTATCCGCCATAGCCTGTACTGTGTCAACCAAGGCGTTAGCGTGGGAGGCAATGGTGTAGATGTGCTCTTCAGGCCACCATACGACTCCCTATGGCCTGCATGTCTTGCCGACAGGGCCCGAAAGTTCCAGTCCATCTCGACTGCCAGGAACTCCTAAATTGAGGCGCGTTTGCTCCCCAGAGCGGCAACATCATCCCTGGTGGCCAGCGATCTGGCTCGGGGCGCGTGTCCTACCTCCTCCAGCTCTCAGTCCGGCGTGCTCCCGCCGGCACCATCTTGGACCTGCACCTCCACTCACATGGCCGTGAAAATCGGCATGACAGGGACCTCCAATTCCCTCTCTTTTTTATTGTTCCCCATGACCAGGGGTTATAGGGTCCCTTCGGTGCTGCCTGGTGCTGGAAATCGAGGGATTAATGTCTAGGATGTTGGTTCCACCCCCCCTGGTTTGGCTATTTTGACCTAGTATTTTCACTTCTCCAGCTATTTTCCTGAGTTTCACCTTTCTTTGAATAGATCTGTATATCTGATTGAATCTTAGGGGGCTGTTCACTAATTGTTGTTGTTTACTGTTGTTGTAACCAATGGTGAAAATCACCAATTTGCAACTACTCTAAACTTCAGAGATCCAGAGAAGGAAATTCAAAGATCAGGAGAAGCTTCATTGGTGAATTTTCCCTTTCTGGATCAGCAAAGTTTATTTTTTGGCAACAACTGTGATTTTCAATGCTGTTTGCAAAAGCAAATAGTGAATAACTTTGGTAACTTGGCTTACTTTGTCAGTTATAGCCCAGGAATAGCTTCCTTTTAATTAAGGTGAAGAAGGCTAAGGTCAAGGATGGAAGTTGAGATACAGTATATCAATAAAAAAGAATGAACTTTACATTATCATCACCTTTTTTTTCTTATCACCTGCGTCTGTGTATCTATTCAGACACCAACATTTTGCGGAATATTTTTCTAGAATAGGCAAAGTTAAATTTAAATGTTTTAATTTTAAACTATTTTATCTTAAGTTTAGCTTTTGAACATTTTAGCATTAACACTCTTCCATTTCCAAATGTCTCTACATGCAGCCGTGTGAATTTCCTTCCAAGGACAAGAACTCCAACCCATGTATGAATACTTTGGTGGACCTCTACATCTGTTCTCAAAACGATATGTGATGTATGTAACCTATTTATACTAATACTATAGTACCCTGAATATAACGTGATTTTAAGACATTTTCTTTTCTTCCATTCATGTGAAATGTGGTTGCACCACCCACATATCATTGGGTTTTGCCATATTTATTTTAATAACATTGCAGAATAGTCTGCCTGATGTTCATATTTATGTTTTTGGAAACTAATAGCTTCATTATTGTTCATTATTTTCAGAAATCTGCCATAACTTCCACAGAGCATCATGGATCTCCTGATTGGTTTTAAAGCTGCTGCTTTTCTCTTTTTGCTGACAGTTGGTATCCCAGGAAATGTGTTTATTTTGCTGCAGTTCACCTACATCAGGGTGTTTGAGAAGAAACTACTCCCGACCAACATGATATTGATGGCGTTAGCTGCAGTGAATTTATTGGTTTTACTCTCCCGTTGCATCCCTGAATCTTTAAATTCCTTAGGTGTAAAGGATTTACTGGATGACCCAGAGTGTAAATTGGTTTTATTTTGTTTCAGAGTGAATCGTGCAATGTCTATTTGTGTCACCAGTTTCCTTAGCTGTTACCAATGTATCCTCATAGCACCAAAACGAGGATTATGGCTTTGGATTAAAAAGACGATAAGACCAAATGTGCTGATTATTCTAATAACATTGCTATTCATTAATCTGTCTGTGTACCCTTATTACATCTTGAACGCCCGTGCTCGGAGAAACCTTACAACCTCACCATACACATTGAATCTGCTCTACTGTGATGCTGATTTTTTAACATATTTTGCATATGTTACTACTGGGTCAATTTATGCAATTCGGGATTTCATTTCTGTAGGCTTAATGACTGCCTCAGGTGGTTATATTGTATATAGGTTAGTTTGTCATGAGCGATCCATGAAAGGTATGAGAAGCACAGACAAATTCCAAAGCAGAACTGTTGAGCAGAAGGCATCTAGGGCAGTCATCTTGTTGGTTTCTTTGTATGTTTTGCTATTTGGGTTGGAAAATTCCATGTGGATCTATACACTGACCCTTTCTAATGCTAATCCTGACATGAATGAAATTAGGATTTTCTTGGCGTCGTCATATTCCGCTTTTAGTGCTATAGTCATTATTAGTACAAATCCAAGGTTTGATCAATGTTTCATTTTTTGCACCAGAAATAGACAGTTGCCTCTACTGACTGATAAAAGTTCAGAAAACAATGGAGTTGTGTATGCTATAAGTAAATAGTTTGCTACAAATAAATCTATTTATTTTTAATGTGAACCTATTCGGCTTCCCTGCAATATGCTTCTAGGGATGGATATTACATTTGTCATAAGGTTTGATGTAGCCACGGCTTACCTGGTTCCATCCTCCTCCTCCATGGGCTTCTCTTAGTGAGGGTCATCTTACAGCACTGCATATGTTGCCCTCAGCATTGATGTCAGTGATATGACTTGTCAGTTTACATGCAATCTGTCATGATCAGTGAGCAGAAGGCCATCCTGTAGGACAGCTCTACTGCTATCATAAGCTTGGAGAAGGTTTGTGATGAACTACAGCTTTACTTCTTTATGTCCCTGCAAGAAACCTACCGTTGGAGAAAAGGCTGGAGTGACCATTCTTTTCTAGCTATAAAAATACAAACAAAACAAAAAAAAATCCAATATTGGTGTTAGGGTCACCTTGCCACCACATTGGGCTTTTAACCCTTCAGTGGTCGGCCTTGGGTCAATCAACATCTTATCTTTCAAGATCTCGGGAGGCCGCAGTACAAATCAAAGCAGGAGACAATCTCAGTGTGTATCTATTTGTACAGTTCTTCGCTGTTGTTTATTGTGAGTCAGGATATACTTGTAGTCAGCGAAGCTTTGTTTGTAATCAACCAATTACAATTTTGTACATGTCAGGGAGCTGGATCAGCTCACAGGTTTGTAAGGTCGAGCCCAATATGCTTTGACAAGAAGGAGGATAAGGCAGGTATACGAACAATAAAAGGGTTTTATTTATAGACACAGGAACTATAAAGCAATAAAGGAAATAATAGGAAATTGGTTGAGTCAGGGAAGACAATGGATAATTAGTTAACACAGATATAACACAGAGGGGCAAGGGCAGAGAAAGGAGCTAAGTAATAAACGAGAAATAGGGTAGACAGTCACTGAATAGATAATCACTGAATAACAACAGGAGAATAAGTAAAACATTAGGGATAACTGAGAACCCAGAATTCAACAGAGCAAGAGGGGCTGGTTAAAGTAAATACAAGTTTAGGGTTTAAATCAGAAGTAGTAATATAAATTGGTATGGTGAAAGTCCAGGAGGTATTGAGATTTGTAATCCATAGAAATAATAACTGGATTCTAGTAACTAAATAAGTCTTTGGGAGCACAAGCAAAGTTCTTGAAATAAAGCAAAGTACTTAAGTTTCTGTATCCAAGGGGTTATTCCAAATAGCAAAGTCCAGTACACAAGCAGGGTTTCAACAACAGGGGATCCAGCAGAGGGGTGAGGTAGTCAGGGTAGGCTTAGGTTTGTTGCTTCTTGTTTGGAAACAGAGAGCATGAAACAACAATAAAAAAGCAAAGCAGTATGGGTGCTTTGCCCTTTTGTAGGGAAGTGCTGGCTTTAATTATGAGCACCTGTATCCCTTGCAGGCTACGTGGAAACCAGAGCTGGATATGAGATGATGGGTGGAACAAGCCCTTTAGGGATGATGCGTTACCGGTTTTGGCCTTCTTGGACCATCGGAGGCGTGGAACCTTACAGTACATTCATATACATTCATATTCTCACTACATATATATTTTGATCATTGATCTTCATTATTGATTAGTATGCTATTTGATCGATCTGGTTCACAATATCCTTCAATAGGTTTTAGTAACAAACAAAAAAAACGCTAACACAAATATGTGCAGTGATTCCCTGACAAATGAGTGAAACTTATAGTATGTTGGGCATGACAGGTGCACTTTAACGTACCAACTCAAGTATAATAAAATATTGGATATGGCAGATGTTACATATTCTTGCAACAATAGCGGTGATGATTGCTTATGATTCTATTTTATTTTTTGTTATAATAAAAAAGATAAGAATTGTGCAAAGTGTAAGGTACACTCCTATTGTGTAATTGAAGTACAATTATAACCGTGGAATCTTATAGAAGTGTGTCTAAGCATATTTAAATATATAAAGTAAGGTTTATTCTATTATATAAATTTTATAACCCCTCCACCTACCTACAATACGTAGACCAGTCAGGACCTGATAAGAGCTGTTTATGGGCTGTGATAAAAAGTTTTTCTAACATCCCAAAGGATTCATTGATTGCTTGAGTCCAGAGTAGAGGAGTCCCTTGTTCAGGCTGTGCTGTTTGGAGTCCTGCAGGAAGGCAGTGGAATCGACAATATTAAATATGGGTTTTTCAGTGTAATTCTATCCAATCGACACTGTCATAGTAAGACATTTTTTTTAATACAGATCTCTAATTTATATCAACTGTCACCCAATAACTGTCATGCCAGTTAGGGAAAAGGCTCACAAATGTGCGCCGTCTCTAGGGAGAACCCTATATCCGGCTATTGGGACTTCCCGAAACAACGCTGTGAAGGTCCGCCGGCCTCCAGAAATACATGAAGAAAGAAATCAGCGTGCTCAAAGAATCAAAGAGTCATTCCCACGGATTTATTAGGAGCAAAAAAACATGGTGAAAATGCAACATTTCGGCCCTTAAGCCTTAATCATGCATAAATTACACATATACAGGGTTATTCAAAGAGAATCGAAAAGCCACCACAGGTTCAGTGACTTTTCGTTCTTTTCAATTTGGTATGATTTGGCGATCCCATTTTGGCGACCCTGCGGTGTATTCAGCAAGCACCATAGGGCCGCCGAAATGCAGGTAAAAGTCACCGCAAACCCGCCGAAAACTCATCGCAAAACGAGGCGAACGCACACCAAAACCCAAAACATCTGGATTAACCCGCCGGAAAAAACAGAGCAGTAGCCGATCACACGCAGTGCACCCGCCAGAAAAACCCAACACCGCAGACAGTGAATAAATTAGAAAAGCAGTTTGCTTGAATGTTTGAAAAGTGAAATGCTGTTTGCAAAGAAACTACTGAGCAAAAATGTCAGAAATTTACATATGAGGTCCAATGAATGATAATAAAAAGGGCTGTTACAGAAAAAATAAGTAAAGTTAAAAAAAATAAGATTTTTTTTTCAAAAAACAAAAATCCCAAAAAATGCTTAAAATATCCTTAAATATCTATTAATAAAGAGACTCCTTACTGCAGAATATTATAATGAACGGTTTATTAGATATTGAATTAAAACAGGAATATTTTTAACATTGAAGCCTATGGGATTCGCCTGAATAAACCTGCCGAATTAAATCACCGAATGGCAGGGCATTTCGGGAACCTTTCACTGCTGGTGTGTGCTCTCTGAATAGCCGAAGCATTGCTTTTTTATGGGGATTCACTGCCCTCGAACAGGCACCGAACAGGCACCGTATGTGCAGGCAATTCGCCAGGATTTGGCGAATTGCCTGCTCTCTGGATAGCCGAATGGCCAAGAAAGGTAAGCCATTCGGATCTATTTGAATAACCCTGATAGATTTCCACATATATACATATAATTTAATCAAGTGGGTGGAGACTACTAATAAACTGATTTAACCCTTTCTTAACACAGTTGGAGACCAACCACAATATATATCAACACAGTATATAACAAACTACGCTACAAGAGGAAAAATAGAGAAAGAATCTCACTCTTATACTTGGTCTAGATGCAGATAAAATAATCTTGAGCAAACAACGTAAATAAAATAAAAAGAAGAAAAAAGAAAAAGGGGGGTAAAAGTGAAAAATTCCTTAGGCAAAAATTCCTGAGAAAAAAATCTCCAAATTAAACTCTTTATTAAGGTGCTTAGGCCATAATGTATTCAGTTTATGGATCCATCTTTTCTCCTTTTTTTTCAGAAGTAATGAACGATCACCCCCCTGTCTAAGTGGAGGTACCCAGTCAATTACCTGAAAGCGTAGCTGCGATATGGAGTGATTCTCTAAAATGCTCTGGAACTGGCAAGTCCGTCTTGCCGGTTTTGATCATGGACTTATGTTTAACTATCCTATCCTTTACTTTTCTCATGGTCTCACCTAGATATAGGAGACCACATGGGCATTTTAGAACATATATAGCAAACTTAGTCTCACATGTTAAAAAAATTCGTATTTGAATATGCATTCCACTATGTGAATGACAAAAGCTGTCTCCTCATATTACAGCATTACAATAACTACAATTAAAGCATGGAAATGTGCCAAATTTTTGTGGACCCAGTTTTGTGGAAAGGAGGAGGAGTGGCCCTGTATGTGAAAAACAACATAAAAATGAACCAAATAAAAGTTAGCGAGGTGAACATAGAGTCAGTTTGGGTTACGCTAACATTTGGCAATCATACAGTAGCTAGTGTAGGTGTGATCTATAGACCCCCTGGACAAGTAGAAGAGCTAGATAATCTGCTGTTTGAGGAAATAGCCAAAGTGGCAATGAAGGGGGAAGTTATTATCATGGGGGACTTTAATCTTCTTGATGTGAACTGGAAAACCAAAACAGCTGGGTGCACCAGGAGTACAAATATTCTAAACTCCCTACTGGGATTATCTCTAACACAAGTAGTTGAGGAGCCGACCCGTAAAGAGGCCATATTGGATTTAATACTCACAAATGGAGGTTTGGTATCGGACGTTGTTGTAGGTGAAAATTTGGGATCTAGTGATCACCAGTCAGTATGGTTTAATATAAGAACAGGGATGGAGCCGCACCACACAAAAACAAAAGTTTTAGACTTTAAAGAAACAGAATTTTCTAAAATGAGATTTTGTGTGAAGGAGTCATTATCAGACTGGAGGAGTTTAAAGGGAGTCCAGGAGAAATGGGATTATTTAAAGGAAGCATTATTGAAGGCCACAGGCAATTGCATTCGGCTTGTTAGCAAAAACAAAAAAGGGAAGAAACCACTGTGGTACTCTGCAGAAGTGGCCAAAATAGTGAAGAACAAAAAGACAGCATTCAATAATTATAAAACTACTCAGAGTGAAGAAGATAGGCAAACCTATAAGATTAGGCAGAAAGAGGCAAAGCAATTTATAAGAGCTTCCAAAGCACACGCAGGAGAGAAAATAGCTCAGTCAGTAAAAAAGGGGGACAAAACATTTTTTAGATACATAAACGAGAAAAGAAAAGTAAAACAAGGATTAGTTAGATTAAAAACAAAGGAAGGAAGGTATGTAGAAGAGGATAAAAGTCTCGCTGACTGCTCAATGAATATTTTTGTTCAGTCTTTGCAGAAGAAAAGGAAGGAAAGGGACCTCAGTTAGGAGGAAACACTAACGAGACATTTACATATCAGTTTACAGAGGAGGAGGTTCTACAGCAGCTGTCTAAAGTAAAGACAAATAAGTCAATGGGGCCTGATGGGATCCACCCTAAATTATTAAAAGAGCTCAGTGATGTAATAGCAAAACCGTTAACAGATTTATTTAACCAATCCTTGCTAACGGGAGTCGTCCCAGAAGACTGGAAATTAGCAAATGTTGTGCCCATTTACAAGAAGGGTAGTAGGGAGGAATCGGGGAACTATAGGCCAGTTAGTCTTACGTCAGTAGTGGGGAAATTAATGGAAACCATGTTAAAGGAAAGGATTGTTGAACATCTAAAAACACATAGATTACAGGATCAGAAACAACATGGGTTTACCTCAGGGAGATCATGCCAAACTAATCTTATTGATTTTTTTTTGATTGGGTAACAAAAATAATAGACACAGGTGGTGCAGTAGACATTGCTTATTTAGATTTCAGTAAGGCTTTTGATACTGTTCCACATAGAAGGCTTATCAATAAATTGCAATCTTTGAGCTTGGATTCCAATATTGTTGAATGGATTAGGCAGTGGCTGAGTGACAGGCAACAGAGGGTTGTGGTAAATGGAGTTTATTCGGCGCAAGGTCTTGTTACCAGTGGGGTACCTCAGGGGTCAGTACTTGGACCCATTCTCTTTAATATTTTTATTAGTGATATTGCAGAAGGTATTAATGGAAAAGTATCTCTTTTTGCTGATGACACAAAGATTTGCAACAGGGTTGACGTTCCTGGAGGGATCAGCCGAAATGACAAATGATTTAGGTAAACTAAAAAAATGGTCAGAGCTGTGGCAATTGAGTTTTAATGTGGATAAGTGCAAGATAATGCACCTGGGACGTAAAAACCCAAGGGCTGAATATAGAATATTTGATACAGTCCTAACCTCAACATCTGAGGAAAGGGATTTAGGGGTTATTATTTCAGAGGATCTAAGGGTAAGTAGTCAATGTAATTGAGCAGCAGGAAATGCTAGCAGAATGCTTGGTTGTGTAGGGAGAGGTATTAGCAGTAGGAAAAGGGAAGTGCTCATGCCACTGTACAGAGCACTGGTGAGACCTCACTTGGAGTACTGTGTGCAGTACTGGAGACCGTATCTCCAGAAGGATATAGACATCTTAGAGAGAGTTCAGAGAAGGGCTACTAAAATGGTGTATGGCTTGAAGGAGAAAAGTTACCAGGAAAGGCTTAATGATCTTAACATGTACAGCTTGGAAAAAAAACGAGACAGAGGAGATATGATAGAAACATTTAAATACGTAAAGGGAATCTACAAGGTAGAGGAAGGGAGTATATTTAACCCCTTCAATGCGGTGGACGCGCTCAGCGCGTCCAACCGCATTGCTACTTGGCTGCGGAGGACGCGCTGTGCGCGTCCTCCTTTGCAGCCCGCGATCAGCCGGTATTCCGGCTGATCGGTCGGCCCCCCGGTGTGGGCTGACATCATCGATGTCAGCCCAACCTCCGGGACCCCGGCGGGCACGATAGGCGTCATCGCGCATGCGCGATGACGTCTATTTCAGGCACCCCCCTTCGGACCTCTCCCCCTCCCCATCCGTGCATGCCAGCGGTTAAAGGCAGGCACCGCCTGGAAGGGCACAGCCTGCCCTTCCAAGCGGCGGCTGTCTTTAACCCCTAGGGGGCTGGATCGCGATATGGCGCCAACATGTGCCGTATCGCGGTCCCATCCCGGAGCTGGCCGACATCTTGGATGTCGGCCAAGCTTCCGGGATATCCTCCTAATGACTGGCGTCATCGCGCAGAGCTCGATGGCGCCAGTTTTCAAATTAACCCCTTGCTGCCACCTATAGTGGAGATAGGGGGTTCCAATGAACCCCCTATCTCCCGATCCGTGACAGCTAGGGGTTAATGTTTACTATCATTGGAACGGCCAGAGCGTTACAATTTTACATTGTAAAATGTAAAAAATAAAAAAAAAATTAAAAAAAAAAAAAAAAAAATTAAAAACAAAAAAAAAAAAAAGTTTTGGTTTTTTTTTTTTAGATTTATTAGTGCAGCAATATTGTTCCCATTTCAATTATAATGTGAACAATGATGCTGCACTAACGATTTTTTCTATGGGGGGCGTTTGCTAAAAAACACGTAATTTCCCCCAAAAAAAAGTAACGATTCCTCTTTTCTAATTTTTTTAACAAGCGCACCCCATAGAAAATATAACCGCAAACGATCGCATTTTAAAATGTGAAAAAAAACACTTCACACATTGTAAATTATTGAAAATTCAAATTTTATTGCATATTTTGTTTTAATATACAGACATGACATAACGTATACATATAATAATGACATATTATGAATCTGCACAGTCTGCCGGAAAGAACGATATATAATATGTCTGGGTCATATATTAAAATAAGGCTTCAAAACGCGGTTAAACATGATGAGCGAAACCGGTAAAAATGACCTCAGCACAGAGGCGGGAAAAGGCTCAGCAGCGAAAGGGTTAAACGGAAACAAAGTAGCAAAACAAGAGGACATAGTCTTAGATTAGAGGGGCAAAGGTTTAAAAGTAACATCAGGAAGCATTATTTTACTGATAGGGTGGTGGATACATGGAACAGCCTTCCAGTTGAAGTGGTTGAGGCCAAAACAGTAATTGAATTTAAGCAAGCATGGGATAGGCATAAGGCTATCCTAAACAAAAGATAAATCCAGGTTAAGTATCCATGTAATTGGGCAGACTAGATGGGCCGAAAGGTTCTTATCTGCCGACATTTTTCTATGTTTCTATGTTTCTATCTCTAAGGTTTCTATTCCTTCTAAAGGAACACAAAGGAGGAGAGTGAATCTCCATGACCTCAGGGAAACCCTTGGTGAGAAGGCCCCAATGTTTCCGCAGAATATTTTGGATACTTCCACTCCCCTGATTGAATTGACATACAAAGGGGACCCTGGGAGAGGAAGTCTTAGTCTTCCTTTTGATAAATTGTTGACGATCCAGAGATTGTACTCTCCAGGATTCTGAGTTCAATAAAGCAACAGGGTACCCTCTATCAAGGAATTTGTGACGCATATTTTGTGGTCTGACAGACATAGAACTTCGTCATTAACATTTCTAGCCACCCTCAAAAACTGGCTTCTAGGTAAAGAATTCAATGTATTCCTGGAATGGAAACTAGAATACATTAATAAACTGTTTGATCTGTTGGGTTTATATATAAATCCGTTTTAATTCTGCTACCCTCAACACAGAGGAGCAGATCCAGAAAATGTATTTGTTGACCGCTATATGACATGGTAAATTGGATTGATGGGTGAACAATATTCAGTACCCAATGGAATGCCTCCAACTCCTCCAGTGTGCCCCCATATGCCAAAAATATCAACAATAAAATGCCACCAAACAGAAACACATTTAAACAAATAATGAGTGTAAACATGGTGGGTCTCAACAAAAATCCATGAAAATATTGGCATATGAGGGGGCTACATTAGAACCCATGGAGATCCCTCTTAGCTGTTGGTAAATGTCATTCCCAAACATATTTTTTTTTTACTCAAAATCAGGGACAAGAGCAACAGCAAAAATGCGACTTTTTCACTATTCACATTGTTACGCATTAAAATGTCCTCTACTGCTTTAAGTCCCTCCTGATCAGGAATGGATGTGTACAAGCTGACAACATCCCATGTAAATAAGATAGAGGGCCCCTCCAGGTTCAAATCACGTGCTTTATTCAAAACATCAGTGGTGTCTAATATATATGATCTAGTACCCTTCACCAGAGGCTGTAAAACATTATCCAAAATAGGGAGATAGACTGAAAAATTGATTCTGAGCTGGCTACGATAGGTCTCCCAGGAGGATTATTTAAATCTTTGTGCACCTTTGGAAGCACATAAAACACTGGAAGAATAGGGTTTTCTTACAACAAATATTTCTTTAAATCATCATCAATGATGCCTATAATACATGCATCATCCAAAATGTTTTTTATTTCTTTTTCCAAAGTTAATGTAGGATTAGTATTGCACAGCATTTGTGTCTCAGGGTCAGATAGTTGTCTATGGATTTCTGCAACTTACTTGGACTTATCTATGACCACCAGCGAGCCCCCTTGTCAGCAGGTTTAATAATAATAATATCTTGTTTATCCTGAAGTGATCTTAAAGCTTCACATTCACCTGCTGACAAGTTGGGCCGACCATGGTCATGGAAATCCCGCAGCAGTACATCAATGTCCTTACGAACAAATTCAATAAAGGTATCAACCACAACATTAGACAGTGGAGAAAAATTACTTTTCACTCTGAGGCCCAACTCTCTAGAAGTGAAACCTTGTTCACAACTTTGAATATTCTCAGCAGGTGTTTTATCCTTAAAAAACACCTTCAATTTTATGGTGCGTAAAAAACATTCCAAATCCACCCTTAATGTAAAGGAATCTATACATGTGGTGAGGCAAAAACTTAATCCCTTAGATAATACTTTCAATTCCATATCTGAGAACTCCACACTGGATATATTCAGAACATTTCCCGTTCCTGATGTACCAGCTGAGTGAGTCCTCGCCCTCTTTGCTCTCCTGGACCTCCTCTGTCTGTTGTTTCTTGGCCCTGTGCTAAAAAAGAGGACGTAAATGGTGTCTGGGTAAATAATTCATCATTAGATGTTTCAGTATCTGTGCCATCTGATTGATTTAACAGTATTGGAACCTTCATGTCTTTTATTGTTAGTATTTTTAAATCCCCTTATATTATTATTATTATTATTATTATTAATCTTTATTTATAAAGCGCCAGCATATTCCGCAGTGCTGGACAATGAGCAAAGTATAGACAGGGTTACAATACATTGAACAACATTTGACAGACTGGTACAGGAGGAAACGAGGGCCCTATTCCTGTGGGAACTCACAATCTGGAAGGGTTGGGTTTGGAAACAGGAGGAGAGGACTGCAAGGTGAGAGTGATGACTGCGAGGTGAGAGTGATGATGGACTGGTTGCGTCAGTGAGTTGTGTGGTAAGTTTCCCTAAATAGGAATGTCTTAAGGGAGCGTTTGAAGGAAGGGAAACTAGGGGAAAGTCTGTCCGTACGAGGGAGAGCGCTCCAGAGTATGTGGGCTGCGCATGAGAAATCCGCAGTCTATCATTGGAAGAGGTGATGCGGGGAGAAGCTAGGCGCAAATTGGAAGCAGTCCATTTATATACCTGCCCATTGTGATAGTCATTCAGATCTCTGGTAAATTTCATCCTTTTATTTTTTTCAAGTTGCTGTTTTAGATCCTCCATCTGTTTAATTAGCAGGATGTTAAACTAATCTAAAGTCTCAAGGGTTGTCATTTATGCATGATTAAGGCTTAAGGTCCGAAACGTTCTGTTTTCACCATGTTTTTTTGCTCCTAATAAATCCGTGGGCCTGACTCTATGATTCCTTGAGCACGCTGATTTCTTTCTTTATGTCATGCCAGTTAGGGCAGCTCTGCCTATTTGTTAGACCTCCTGTTCAGAGAGGGCAACATTCTAGACACCTGCCCTCTAAATCTATAGAAAAACCACCTAATGTGACAATAGGAAAAGCACCTGCGTGGTAGAATAAATAAAACAAAGAGTAATGCTGCCATAAGTATGAAACTTATATGACCTATCTTCCCAGTAGTCACTATGTGATAAACACAGAAAAAAATTGTTTCCTTTCAGCACAAATTGTATACTAAGTCAAATCTACATAATACATAATGTGCATCTGTGTAAATACATAATGTGTGTTTGCATAAATTTAGATAAATAAATAAATAAATAAATACTTACAGGTATATGATCAGTTGTTCTCGTTTTCTTAAAGCGTGCTTTAAAACCTTTGGTGCGTGTGATCAATCTTAAGAAATGATGTCGTTTACCTGGGAAAAATCTTTTGACCTGCACTCCTTGGTCAAACCTTGGAGAGGCAGTGGCTTTCTAATATAGCATATACAGTATAAGGAATATGGAAAGCGCCAACACTTGGGGATTTGTATAAAAAAATATTACATTTATTAATACAATATAGAAAGAAAAAACCTGCACAGGAAAAGTGGAATAGTTGAAATAAAAACCTTGCTAAAAACCCAAAATAGGACGCCTGAGGGGTCTTTGAAACACATTTCACCAGTCCTCTGGAAAGCCACTCATAAACTGTACGTAAACTCATTATAGTAGGTGCAGGGCCTACTGTCTATTAGAAATCCACAAGAAGGATATGTATGTACAACAAAGATTTAAACTTTGACAACATTTAAGCTCTTACATGTACCCACTACATATCGGTATTAATTGATGCAATTGTTTATGCATATGTTTCACAAATGAAGAAGATTTTTTTGGTCATCTTTTTGTGTATATTGTGTTTAGTTTTACACTGTACTGTAGACAGTATTTGGCACTGAATGATTTGGTAAATGTTTTGGCCCTTATCCAGCCGCTTTCAAGTCACTGGCTTAAGAAAATCTCTACAAGAGCCAAAACTTTGATTATTGCCTGTTAAGTGCCCATTCTCTTAGCAAGGTGAAGATACACTTTCAAAAATGTCCATACCACTCCTACTGCAAGAAAACCAAGGAATACAATAGAACCTCTCCATTATGTCCTACAGTTGCTCAACAGGGACAACCAGTGTTAGAAAAAAAGAAAGTGAGAAAACTGAAGTATGCATGCGGAGCAAGCTAAACACACTGCAAAATTCATTTTTTACTAGGGATGTGCGTTTCGGGTTTTGGAATTTAGGAATTTTCACAAAATTTCCCGATTCGTGTTTTCGGATTCGGCCGATTTTCCGAATCGGGTCGGACCCGAAAACCGACAGATCCGAAAAGTTTTCCTAGCCAAAACGAAATATTTACGGAATTTTCGAATGGACTTGAAATGTGTCAAATCAAAATTTATTTTTGCTCTATTCATGATTTCGTTTCCATTCGTGATTTTGGTTCCATTTCGGTAATTCTGGACATCGTATATTTAACTATTATCGGTTATATCGCTGATTCTGTAAATTTTGTATTTGTAAATGCGTATCACTTGTTTTTGTTTCCAATGATCCGATAATTCTGTCGATACGATAATTCCTTCGTAATCGGGTCGGATCCGATTCATCCGAGGGTCGCGCATGCGCGCGCACGGATGTCGTAACTTTATTGAGCCAGTTTTTTGACAAGTTTTTTGACAGGCCAAAAAATATTGATTTCATTATCTATCATGGCTGAAAGAGACGAGTGCCATTCGGACACCTACTCACCTTCTTCCACCCATGAAACACCACCCAGGAAGAAGCGGGCCAGCAACATGGCCTTTGAGGAGATGTTGGAGCTGGTCCGCATCTTTGATCGCAAAGACTACAACTGCCGTAAGGGCCCTTATGGCAGGAAGAACAACGTCCGCAAGGACCGAATCCTCGATAAGGTTCGCACCACCATCCTGGAGTTGTTCGGGAAAGGACCAGCTACGGAAACGCTGGTCCGACCTCAAGATGCGCGAGGAGGAGCAGCTGAGGCACATTCGGCGTGTCATAGCCAGACGTAAGTGTCATGTTATATTGTAAAGCGCTGCGCAAACTGTTGGCGCTATATAAATCCTGTCTAATAATAATAATGTGCTTGCATGTGCTAATGTGCACAGAAATATGTTGATTTATCTAGTCCTTTTTTCATGCAATGTGATTGTGTATAGCTTTGCGTTTTCACGACTCGTCATACATGCATTTTTGCCATAGCTCTTCTTTTTTGTGATTTTACGTATTCGTGAAAATTGTGACATTTGATGTATGTAGATGAAATTTCAATGCTGGATTTCTTTTGGCACTGTGTGTACTGTAGTGTGCTGGGGGGGGGAGGTTGTTGTGATTGAGTGATGCATACGAGATGACCCGCAGCTTGCCCAATATTGGCTCCCACCTGCGCATCAACAAAAATCTCTGGTCTCCGCTAAGTGGTAGGATGGGACATGTAGTTCTTCTGAAAGTGCATCCAAACAGAGCCGCGTTCAATACGTCCTCAGCAGCTGCTGAATTGTTGCAGCGCAGCAATTCAGTTTGCTGCAGCAGTGTCATTATTGAACTCTTTAGATGCAAATTTCAAAACAAAATGGCGGATTTCTGTTGTTTCTGCAATATCCACAGTTTTATTAGCAGAAACTGAAAGTGAAACTGAGGCTGAAGCCTTCTATAAAATAAATAAAAGCAGTCGGCACAATGCGTTTTGTATGCACACAACACAAATAATAGTTTTTATTGAATAAACGTAATGTTTACTTCTGAAAAAAATATATAATTATATATAATATATATTATATATACGGTAATATATGTCTATGTGCAGGGGAAATAAATAAATATTTTGTGACTTTAGAACTATGAGATGGGAGTAGTGGTGGGTCAAGCTGGTAGTGCTAGTGGGTAGTGGAGGGGTGTCGCAATACTTTCGGCAATATATTGTATAGATATACCATTTTTTCCAGTCTGCATTATTTACGTGTTATTTTTTGGATTTGGCAGAAGACAGGAAGAAGGCAGCATCTGCCCCGGCGGGCACCAGTGCCCCAGTGGAGGAGGAGGAGGAGCCACGGGCGACCACCAGCGCTGGTATATACTGTTTTATTTTGCAACGACTTTTGGTCAAAAACAGAAACATTTTTTGTTTACTGTATTTTAATTTAATTTTTTTATGTATAGCACAAGAGGAGCAGGAGGAGGAAGAGGAGGAGAAGGAGGAGGAAGAGGAGGAGCAGGGCGATGGAGAGAGGGAGCCGGAGCCGCAGCAGGAGGCCGCGAGTCTAGTTTTTTTTTTTTACTGATGTATTTTGCATCGACTTTTGTTCAAAAATAAATCAGTTTTGTTGTTTACTGTATTTTTTATTTCTTTAATTTCTTAGATATAGCACCGGAAGAGATGCTGACGGTGGTGGTGGAGGAGGAGGAGTTAGAGGAGGAGTCAGAGCCTCAGGAGGCCGCCAGCACTGGTATATACTACTGTTATATTTTTTCAAGACTTTCAGACTTCAGTCAAAAATACAAACCTGCTTTACTTACTGTATTTTCCTTCTTTCATTTATTGGATATATAGAAGGAGAAGCCAGACCGGACACATCCAGCATTAGGACGATAAATCGGATGGCGATCGGTGAGCTACGCCTGGCTGTAACCACCATCGATGCTATACAGGAATTGCTCCAGGAGTTGCGGGAGCATATTAGCAATGCCGCTGACATCCTGGAGCGGCAGTGAGACCAGCCTCCTCCCCTATGTTTGTTTGTGTTGTTTGTGCCCCTGTTGGGCAGTTTGCCATCCTTGGCATGTTCCCCATGTTGTAAATAAATTTTATATTTTTTCTATATTTTCCTGTTTGTGTGCGTTGCTTTTCCTTACTTAATAAGTTAATATGTATTGCTTGGTTTCCACACTGTTAAAATTATATGTACATGAATTTATTGACATTTCTATGGACCCTTTGTCATAAATTTGTCAACATATTTGTGGCCATGAATGTGACTGTGCACATTCTACACTTCCTGCCTGGCCAAAAGATGTCACACACTAACACAACCTTGTTGTACTGCCTTGAGATTTGATTACCGTGGCATGGTTTTGTTAAGCTTAGGCGATGTCACAACAACACGGATTTTTGTCCACAGTCACATTCATTGTATAACCGAGAATTTATCCAAAAATATTGATGGCAGCACTGCGTGAAGTCTTCTCCGACACAACCCAAAGATCCTTAGTACGGCTCAGGTCTAGTTTACTTTATTTGTCCCTGTTTGCAGCTTCATGCAACACCTCCTCCCAGCTATGAGCTCTCTCTCTCCCACCGCTGCCGCTAAGATGCTGCCTGCCAACATGGTCACGTCTTTGCAGGAAGACAACAGCGTGGGGGAACGGCAGCTGCCGACAGTCCCAAGACCTCGTCACAATGACATCAGTTCTGGAGTTAAACCCTAACTGCGACCAATGGTGGAGATAGGGGGTTCATTGGAACCCCCTATCTCCCGATCCACGGCAGCTATCGGTTGGTTAATGTTTGGTATCTTTGGATCGACCAGAGCATGGCCTTTCCAACAATACCAAACATGACAATGTTAAAAATTATAAAAAATTAAAATATAAAAAAAAATAAACAGGTTTTTTGTTTTGTTTTGTTAATGCAGCAATATTGTTCCCATTTCAATTATAATGTGAACAATGATGCTGCACTAAGGATTTTTGTATGGGGTGCGTTTGTTAAAAATAGTGTTATTTTCACCCAAAAAAATATAACAAGTCCCCATTTCAATTTTTTTTAACAAACGCAACTCATAAAATATAACCGCAAACACTCGCATGTTAAAATGTGAAAAAAACACTTTACATCTTGTAAAACAAACATTGAAAATTCTAATTTTATTGCATTTTTAGTTATAATATACAGACAGGACATGACGCATACATATGATAATGATATATTATGAATCATCTGCCGAGTCTGCCGGAAAGAACGATATATAACATGTCTGGGTCATATTATAAAATAAGGCTTCAAAAAAACGCATTTAAACAAGAGGAGCGAAACTGTTAAAAATTAGCTCAGCAGCAGACCGCAGTGCCGCACACAGGCGTGAAGGGAAGCCTTGAAATGCCTCAGCAGCGAAAGGGTTAATTTTTTTTGTCTGTTTTAAATCATTTTATCTTTTATTTTTTTTTCGTTTCAGATCATTTTGATCAACTATTTTTCCGTTTTAAACCCTTTTTGTTCTGGTTTTTATTTTTAAAGTCAGACCATGCGGGTCAGTTTAGCGTTTTTTAAACCGTTTTGTTCATTTTTTTTTTGTTCCTTGGCTTTCATACCAATTTTTTAATGTGATTAAATAAAGTTGTGAAATGTATATTCATAAGAAAAAAAGGATCTTTATTTAATTAAAAAAAAACACGATAGAATCGCCAGAATTATCGTATCGACAGAATGAATTATCGGATCCGAAAAATAAACCAAAAATCCTATACTATAAAAGAGTAAAGCTTGGCGTGTCCGTCGCCAAGCCTACTCTGCGCATGCGCGTGGAACCAGCGGCGGTTGGCTGCGCGCGCATGCAACCGTCGCGGCACGAGCCGGCTGTGCGCTCGCCGCGGCGGTTACAAGATGCACACAGCAGCCGGGTAGAGGCTGCGCTCGCAGCCTCTACCCGGCTGCCGCACGCATCCAACTCCTGAGCAGCGAAGGGAAAGTTCCCTCGCTTCCGCTCTTTGAAGGACCCAAGCCGCGGTCACGTGGGAGTCCCACGTGACCGCGGCTTGGGTCCTACAACAAGCGGAAGCGGGGAAACTTTCCCTTCGCCACTCGGGAAGGTAAGTATGCGGCTGAGAGTTCCAGGGGCGGCTGTCCGAATGCCGATAGAGCATTCGAACAGCCGCCCCATGTCTGGTCTGGGGTCTGAGCTTGGGGGCAAATATCCATGAGAGCGTGGGGGCAAATATCCATGTGCTGGGGCAGTATATCCATGAGCTGGGGTAGTATCCACGAGCTGGGGCAATATCCACGAGCTGGGGCAGTATATCCATGTGCTGGGGCAATATATCCACGAGCTGGGGCAATATCCATGAGCTGGGGCAATATCCATGAGCTGGGACAATATATCCACGAGCTGGGGCAATATCCACGAGCTGGGGCAATATATCCACAAGCTGGGGCAATATCCATGAGCTGGGGCAATATCCACGAGCTGGGGCAATATATCCACGAGCTGGGGCAATATCCACGAGCTGGGGCAATATCCACGAGCTGGGGCAATATATCCATGAGCTGGGGCAATATCCATGAGCTGGGCCAATATATTCATGAGCTGGGGCAATATATCCATGAGCTGGGTCAATATATCCACGAGCTGGGGCAATATCCACGAGCTGGGGCAGTATATCCACGAGCTGTGGCAATATCCGCGAGCTGTGGCAATATCCACGAGCTGGGGCAGTATATCCACGTGCTGTGGCAGTATCCATGAGCTGGGGCAGTATTAATAATAGACAGCCCTCTGGGCAGGCTTTCCAACTAGTTTATTATAAAAAAAATATATAAAGTATAAAAAAGTAAACCATAGTAGTTTACATCAAAACGAATAGAGTTAGACAGCTTTGAAACGAGAAGAACAAACGTTCCGAAAAAACGAAAATTTCCAAAATCACGAAAAGTCGATACAAAAAACGAGCAAAGTGACACGAAAATGCGAAAAATGGTCGATATTCCGAAAAAAAAATGTACACGAAAAACGAGTCGAACCGAACCGAATCGAAACAGAAATCGGTCGAAGCGAGCCGAATTGAAAAGTTTAAACATCCGAACAAATCGAACCGAAAAAAAAATCGGTGCGCAAGCCTATTTTTTACCACACAATTTACCAAAAGCATAAAACGAACTGTCTATAAGAGCATGTAAATTAATTTCAGCATGAGTACTAATGGTTTTGCAGGCACCAACTCAGTTATCGCAACTCTCTTGTCCAGTTTTGGGCAATAGTTTAACTTGTGTCCAAGATGGGCGACTTTTTTCCCACAATGATAAAATTATCTTTTTAACAATAAGCTTTCTTTAAAATAGGTTAAATTCAGAATTCTGCTTAATAAAAGCCACTGACCTACTAAATGAGAAGGATTCAACCATATGTATACCAGAAGACAAAGGGAAATCAATTCTAACGCTTACTTAAATAATTTAATTATTTTAAAATTAAATCTATTACAAATTCCCTTACCTATTGCAGAAACCTAATTGATCTCTTGAGGGATTATGCAAGAAACATTATCAATTATAAATACAGCTGGAACCCTAATTAATAATCATAGAGCAGATTTGAGATTACTAGTGCTTCTAACGAGGTAAGCTGCACAGCATATTCCACGCGTTATTCCATTTTCCACAAATGATTAACTATGGATCAGATTACAAAATTAAATCGGAAAGATTTTAGATGAAAATAAAGTAAAACAAAAGTAAAAAAGTTGTATCTTCTCAAACTAAAATACAAATGTGCCTTCAAAAGGGTAGCTTGCCTCAATATAAATGTGCATTTAGTCATTAGAAGACATTATGTTCATTTTGAGCAGTGTAAAAAAAAGCAAGAGCTTATCCCCAGGGGCTTAAGGAAAATTATTCTTTGCTTACATTAAGAATGGGTTCTTCCCTTTCTGAATTTTAGCCCAAAATAAAAATGTGAAATCTGTGAATTATTGCTGAAAATTGAAGACGCATTTCCATTGAAGCCAACCAATTATCCTGCAGCATTCATGCATTGTCATTTTTTATTTCAATCTTGTAAATTTGACACTGGGTTTTCCAGTATTAATATGCAAGTACTAGATACATATAAAGATTACAAAGATAAAAAACACAATTAGCATTGTATAATTATATTAGAGTGACTCCTAATAAATAAGCTGTTACGAGGACTTATACAGTGCCAACTGGTTCCGTACAATAGGGAAGCACGAACAGGTGACATAATAAATAATAAACATAAGGAACAGACGGTCCTGCTCGTAGGATAATTGTCCTGGAAATGCAGCACTTTATACAAGTGCTCTGCCAGACATCCCATGAGCTTACAATCTAAGGGACTAAGGCAAGTGAAAAAAAAAGGGAGCAGGGGGAGTGCCGAGATAACTACCAGAGAGAGTATAGCAGACACTGTATAATGATAGACCAAGATCTTGGGCATAATGAGGTTAAACCGAGCGAGGATTGAAGCTTTTGAGAAAAGGAGGCTATATAATTAGGATAGGGGCTGGGTGGTAGGGTGGATGGGACTGGCGGGCGGGACAGCAGAGGGAAAGATGGGGGCGAAGTGTGACTGTGGATAAAAAAAATACACTGTTTAGAGAGGTAGCCATTGCATGCACAGTATTTACAACAGGGAGGAGCATATCAGACTGAGCATCAGCACAGAATTTAACTATCAAAAAAGAGGGAAGAAAAAATAAATAAAATAAAATAGCAGCAGAAAAAATATGGAAAAAAAATGTGTTGATTGAAGAATACCTTTCTGGCTTTCTTGCAGGAAACAGAGGGAGAGATTGCTTTGACTATGGCTTGCTTTTGGTTTCTGGGAAAGATGGGGGTGAAATGTGACTTTCTGACTTTCTTGCAGGAAAGATAGGGAGAGATTGCTTTGAACATGGCTTGCTGAAGATACTAATGAAATGTCTTTTTTATTGACAAGTTAAATACTGTCTGGTGCTCAGAGGCAGTTTCACCTCATGTAGGCACCTGAGAAACACACGAGAAAGTGAAATTGTAGTCCATTTCATTTGTTAAAGGTAATGAAATAAATAACAATAAAACCATTTGAGATTATATTTATGTATTCAGAACTGAGGAAGGTGGGCACCAGAGATGATAGGATAAATGAATAGATAGTGTGACAGTGTGATTAGGAGCAGGGTGATAGACCACAGGTTTATTAGCAGGTGAATGGAGAACACCCTTTTCCCCCTATAGGGTTAACTCACATCTGATGCCTGATTAAGACTGGCCTGCCCTTACAGGAGCTGTGGTTCCCTCTGAGAGGGCAGTCTTGGTGCTGGGTACAGCAGACAAGGAAGCTAAATCCTGAAGCTAAAAGGAAAGTACATTTTGTTTTGCTTATTGGTAAGCGGCATAGCCACCCAATATTTATAGGTGGAATAAAAAATGTTTAGTTAGTAAAAAAGAGTAGGTGTTTGATTTATATTTGTTTTACATTCTTGTTTATGGTCTACCCTGAAAGTACCATAATAAAGACAAGCGTGATGCACTGATCCCTGCGTCTAGTGTCTATATCACAATAGATAGATAAAAACAATAGTATTGCTCTGGTATTGATTATTTAAATAACTTCTGTATTGAATGGTAGTTTTGTTAAATTACATTTTATTACTGTAATATATTTTAAATATAAAATTTACAGATATGCTATAAACATCAGATAAAATCTGTTAGACATAAGAAAAAATAAACTGGACAACTGCCTATTTATAACTTGATGTGTAATTATGCCTTATATAGGTGACTTTGTCATGCATTCAAATTTCAATCACAGGTTTCTAGATTAAGCCTCGTTTGACACATTGTTATGTATATTATGTGTAGAAAACCCTATAAATTACTATTTTGTGGATGCTAGGCATTCCTTCCCATTTGTGAATGTGTTGTCAGACCACTGCACACAAAGACAATACTAAGCTGATTGTTGCCAAGGCTGTGAGTGACATAATTGGTGAGCATTACAGCATTGCAAATCCCTTTCAATCATATCCTTCGCCACCGTTCATTCTTCTTTTATACCTTAAAATATTCAGGAGGAACACATGGTGTGACTACTATCTATGGGATGCTACTGTTGCGCAATTATTCTTTATACCAGTATTTCTTCTTCGTTAACAAAAGTGTTGCAGTTTGTTTTACTTAACCTCATTGTATGCTAGTGAAGAAAATGAAGAAAACACTGTGCTGTGAGAAATTAGTTGTTTCCATATCTTTGCACATATCGCCACTGAAAAGTTGTGTCATGTGTTTGATTTTTATCAAGTTCTTAATAGACCAATTTTTTAACCTTTTTGACACACATTTCAGGTAATATGGTGGACCTCCTGTCATGTTTTAAAGCCGCTGGTTTTCTTTTCTTGCTGACAATTGGAATTCCAGGAAATGTGTTTATATTACTGCAATTCACCTACATCAGACTGCTTGAGAAAAAACTTCTAACTACCAACCTCATATTGATGGCTTTAGCTTTTGTGAATTTATCCGTCATCCTTTGCCGTATGACCCTCGAATCGGTAAATGCCTTAGGTGTAGCTGATTTACTTAATGACTCAGAATGTAAATTGGCCATATTCCTTTTCAGAACGAATCGAGCAATGTCTATTGGTATCACTAGTTTGCTTAGTTGCTACCAGTGTATCCTCATTGCCCCAAGACAAGGATTTTGGGTATTCATAAAGAAAATGGTAACGCCAAATGCTGTCACTTTGTTACTAATAGTACTGTTCTTTAATCTCGCTGTATATCCTTATTTCTACTGGAATGCCACTGCCAGGCGAAACCGTACAATCACACCATATACACTGCACGTGGTCTACTGTGATGCTGATTTTTTAACTTACATTGGCTACATTATCACTGGATCAATTTATGCACTACGTGATTTCACCGCTGTAGGCCTCATGACTTTATCAAGCAGTTATATTGTATATAGGTTAATTCGTCATGAAAAATCCATGAAAGGCATGAGGAGCTCCGACAAATCCCAAAGCAAAACTGTTGAGCAGAAGGCATCTAGGTCAATAATCTTGTTGGTTTCCTTGTACGTGTTATTATATGGATTAGATAACTCAACTTGGGCCTACACACTGACCCTCTCTAATGTAAGTACTGGCACCAATGAGGTACGGATCTTCTTAGTTTCTACATATTCAGCTATCAGTCCAATAGTAATTATAGTCACCAATCCAAGACTTGATCAGTGCATTATATGCTGCAAAGGAAAGAGACAGCAGCCTTTAGTGAATGAGCAAAGTTCAGAAAACTGTGGACCCGTGCATACTGTAAGTAAATAGCCAACATCAAAATTATTTTATAAATCGTTGAAACTCGATATTAGATTGTATTTTTTTTAAATGAAAGATACTAAGTTTATTTACTTTCTGACAAAGAATGAACAAAGTTTGTTTTTTAACAATAATTTCATTGAAGAAGAATAACAAGATAAATATAGGTTTTCCTTAAGTACATATTTTATTTATTCATTTTTTAAAATTATTATTACTATAATTTTATTTCTTGAACGCCAACACAATCCGCATCGCTGTACAGCAGTACAATGGGTAACAAGACAATATTACAATACACAAAAAGACAAGTCAATATTTCACTAACAGAGGCAGGAGGAGATGAGGGTCCTAGTCCCGTGGGAACATACAATATAGATGGTTGGAGGAGTGAGAAACAGGAGGGGAGGACTGAACTGATGAGATTGATGGTAATGCAGAGAAAGATGAGGACAGTTGTTGGGTTGGTTGGTTGTCTAATACGGAGTTAGGTGGTAGGCTTCCCTAAACAGAAATGTCTTTAGGGAGTGTTTAAAAGAATCCAGATTAGGGGAGAGTTTGATATTGCGAGGAAGCGTATTCCACATAGGTGGGCGCTGCATGAGAAAAGTCCTACAGTCTGGAGGAGTTGATGATGGATGAAGCCAGAAGGTGGTCATTGTTGGACCTTAGGGGGTGAGCTGCAGTGTATTTGGTGAGTAGTGAGGACAAGTAGTCTGGAACAGAGTTATTGAGGGCTTTGGAGTACAGGGTGAGTAGTTTGAATTTAATTCTGGTGTGAATGGGTAGCCAATGTAGCCAATGTAGGGATTCACCAACCATTGTGGCAATGGTGTCAAATGGTGGTGCTTCTCAAATGGATAAGCCAAAAAGCCACAGGAAAAGCTTCAATGTTCAGCTTCTCCCCTGACTGTTTGGATTTTTGTTTTGAGAGTGCTGGTGTTTGTCCCCGTTGCAACAATGGCAAATTAATCAAACACTGGCACTTTCTGAATAACTCCCAAATTTTGGGCCCCATATTTTATAGGATTTTTTAAAAAACTTTTCAGATGTTGGTAGGACAATGTCGCATTCACTAAACAGATAAAATTATTGTGAACCTGAACTACAGTACTTTAATGCTGGAATGTAGTGTACCTAAATTATATTTGGGAGTAGCTAATGGACTAACGTGCGGTGACTTTTCGATTCTCTTTGAATTACCCTGATAGTGTACATGCAAACAGTATTATGTTAGACAAAGTTTTTATTGACTTTTCTGCTGCAGATTTCTTACAGTGTAGCTACACAAAATATAATTTATTTGAATCTGTTGTAAAAAATGTTAATTATATTTTTTTGCTCAATATATGCATTACACATAGCTTAAGTTATTTATACGCTTCGGTTTGCATATCTGGTGTAGCTTTGATTAGATTGATTCTGTTTCAGCTGCTAATGGAGTGGTGACTGAGGGCTAAAATTTAACTTTTGAATATTCGCTTTGTTTGCTCACAATTTGCACACTAATCCAGCGCAAATTATCATCAAGTCCTGCGCCTGCAGATTAGATCACATTTTTGTGTATTTGGTTTTTATCACACTGTTCGGTCTGCATTATTTTGTTTACTGTAATTAATAAAGGTTATGTTTTAATTCAGCACTCGTTTCTCTTGAGAGTTTCTATAATGTTTTTTTCCGGTTTTCTTACAGTGTAACTGCACAAAATATAATTTAGTTGAATCTGTTGAAAAAAAAATTAATTATATATTTTTGCTCAATATATGCATTACACACAACTGGAATCTTAATAATACCAATTATTATTATTTTTCCTTTATTGTCAAGGACTATATCATTCACCAAATTCTTCATACACTTTTATTTACCTAAATGAAGTTAAATTATTTTCTCAGATGTTAAAACATGCAACTGCAATACAGTCTTCAGTTTGTAGAACACTCGACTTACCTATCCAAGTAGTCACTCCATGCATTTAATATGTTTATATAGTTAATTCCTAGTTAACTAATTAATACAGTAATTTCTCTCCTATTTTTGTATTTCTAATGCCATCCTCTGTAAGTTATATTTATAAATTATGAAAGCAATAACAAATAAAGGTTGATATACCCTGTTTCCCCGAAAATAAGACCTACCCCGAAAATAAGACCTAGTGTGTTTATTTGATAACTGGTAAATTATAAGACCTACCCCGAAAATCAGACCTAGTTGTAGGGCAACTTGAAGAGTCGTGGGAGAGAATCAGTGATACTGGTGCCAGAGGAAGCGAGACAGCAGCGGAGGGAGCAGAGCCACATAAAGCTGCGGTCACACGAGTGTTCTTTGAGCAGAAGGAACATCTGTGAGACTGGACGTTCCTTCCACTCTGATGCCAGTGTGGCCACCACGCTGAGCGCAGTTAGTGTGCTCAGCGCTACAAAGTGGGATCCTTCTAGGGAGGATCATGTTTTGTAGCCCCGTCTGTGTCCGTCGTAGCTGTTTGACGGGGAGGCTGAAATCACGTCCGGTGGTAGTGCACGCAATTCGTGTGCATGCTGCACCATGTGACCCACCCCCTCCAGCCTTCACAAAGCTGCAATGGGTGCAGGGAACTGTGGTCACACGGACACACTCAGTGCGTTCCTTCTGCTCAAAGAGCGCTCGTGTGGCTGCAGCCTTAGCCGATGCTTCCTCTAACGCCAGCTCCTGTCACAGGCGGAGTGATACCAGATGTACACCATCAAAAAAAAAAAACCTCCAACATAAAAAATAAGACCTACCCCGAAAATAAGACCTAGTGTGTTTTTTGGGGGCCAAAAAAATATAAGACAGTGTCTTATTTTCGGGGAAACACGGTACAATGCTGACACTACATTTCTTCATAAAATAAAAATTAAACAATTACTTCCTCTTTCTCACACAGACACAAACACACACTCACAATAATAGGAAAAGTTGACCATACTAAATGATGCTACTGTTATGAAGTAAACTATAATAATATAAACATGTCTGCAAATCTGTTCTTAAAAAAAAAAAAAATTGTCTAACACTCAAATAGATTATTAGTCTACATGATTTAATAAACTATTTTAATTAGGATTTTCTCTACAATGTAACTTTTCAATAAGTTTTAGTAAACTATTATAATTATTCTTCTCTCTGGAATTTAATTTTGCTAGAAAATATCATGCATTTATTTATTTATTTATTTTTGCCTGGTTGTATTTTTTCATTGTCAGAATCTATGAAAACAACTTCATTCATTTGTTCATTCCGCAAAACACAAAAACATTTTCAGTGACTAAGTCGAAACAGGAGAACTGGCTGCCAGCTTCCATTAACTCTGTTGTTGCGGACAACGTGAGAGACGTTTCTTTGGGTTTCCTACTGTATTGAAGATGACGCCTCCTACCTGTCTTCATTTTCCAGCAGTGTCAGGGATTGCAATCGCTGATCCCAGTGATCTCCCACAGTGACCTGGAATCCTGGATGTCAGCCCTCGCTGTGGAGCTAACCCCCACCCACTGCCGAAATTGTGCAAGAGAAAATTTTAGTTTTCAATTTTGGTTAAAATGTTATATTTCCTGAGAAAAACGCAGTAACTGGTTCTCCATTTCTGATTATTTCCACAAACATTTGCATTACAAATTGTGGAAAAATACATTTACATTGAATTTTTTTTGTTATGACATTCTGAAGTAATATTACATATACACAAAGAAACATAGTAATGATATATGTATTGGATCTCCTGAGTCTGCTAAAAAAGGATATATATTTTGTCTGGGTTCTACAATAAAACATGACTTCAAATAACATTTAACACGATGTCGGCGACATTTCGGTGCTCCCTCGTTCCCCGCACTTCGGGGAACCAAATTAAAATGAAGGAATCAAATCGGGGAATAAAAAAAAAAACAGAATAATTCAAAGTGTCAAAATTTGGTGTTTGCAAAAAAAACTACTGAATGAAAATGTCTGGAATTAACTGATAAGGTTCTATGAATAATAATAAAAAGGTCTGTTACAGAAAACAAAACGCTAAAGATCTGAAAAAGAAATTTGCTGAAAAAAATCCTGAAAAATACCTAAAAGATCCTAAAAAATAAGTAAATCAAGAGGCTTTTTGCTGCAGATTAAAAGAATAAATGATTTACTAGATATTGTATAAAAATGGGAGTATGTTTAACCTTGAAACCTATAGGATTCGCCTGCGTAAACCTGCCAAATGAAACCACCGAATATTAGGGCATTTCACTGACATTTCAGTGCTGTTTTTTGTTCTCTGAATAGATTAACCATTGTTTCTTTTTGGGGATTTCACTGACATCGAACAGGCACCATATTTGCTGGCAGTTTGCCAAAATTTGGCGAATTGCCTGCATCCGAATGGCCACAGAAGTGCACTGTACGGAAAATTGACTGTACGGTGCAATTTCGGGGCCAGATCAACTCTCTCTGAATAACATTGTATGAGTTTTATTGCAGTGGAGTAATATGATCTGCTCACACATAATACTAATTTATAAAGCATGCAACGCTCATTGATACAGCACACACCACTCACTCATAATACACACAACACTTATTCGTACAAAAACATACAGCACTTACTATGCTCATAAAACTCATTTATACACCACACAACAATCATTCCTTCTGCACTCCATCATACAGCATAGAACCAGAGCCGGCGCTACCTATAAGGCAGGACAGGCTCCTGCCTAGGGGCGCCTGTCCACCAGGGGGCGCTAAAATACGGATTACTCTCACTGAACGCTGGAATCCTCTCAGCCTGTCAGCGCTGTCTCTCTCTGTAGGGAGAGATCAGCGCTGTGCAGGGGAGAGGCCCGCCCCCTCCATGACACTGCCCAGGTGCGGGGAGAGGAGAGAAAGCAGCCCTCCCACCATCAGGGCTCCCCCTGCTTCCCCGGTCTCTGTGTGCCAGGAGAGAGCCAATGGGAGCCTCTTGAAAAATGACCCGCCCCCTTCCTCGCACATGATCACCATCAGCACGTGGCTGCAGCTGTGTGGAGGAGGAGAGGAGCTAGCAGCCCTGACACCCTGGCATGCCGTGATCTGCAGAGATGCAGGTAACAGGTGGAGAGAGACAGGGTAACAGGGGCAGACATCCCAGCTCACACATGTCACAGCTCCCCCACTTACATGGATCCATGGTGGCTTAAAGTCTCCACCAGCATCACGTGCTGCACACACTGCACAGGGAGGGAGGGGTGAGAGCTGGCAGCATATACTCTATACTGGTCCCTGCTCTCCCCCCTCTGCAGGGGAAAGTCTTCTTGGCCCTTCTGCACATGTTTAGAAATTCTCCCCCAAGTAGCCCAGAGGCAGCAGCAGCAGCAAGACATGGCAGATTCTCCTCACTCTTTGCCCCCTCCTTCCTCTCCCATAGACAGGGTTAACCCTTTCACTGCTGAAGACGTGTGGGGCACGTCCTCATTGATGCACGTTACATGCTGAGGACGTGCCCGACACGTCATTAGCTGTGCGGGACCCCCGGCGGAGATACTCACCTCTCTGTCCGGGGTCCCGCGGTGTTCTGACTTCAGCGTCCTCAGACGCTGAAGTCAAGCTCCTCCCGGCGTAAATGACGTCATCGCGCTTGGCGCGATGACGTCATTTCCAGGCGACCCACCGGCAATGCCGGGAGATAGCCTGGAAGGGAGGGGGGATCCGTTCGGATCCCTCTCCCTCCCGATCGGAAAGGAGCAGCGCCAAAAGCCAGGCACCGCTTAAAAGGGGAGAGTCTCCCCTTTTAAGCGGTGCCTGGCTTTAACCCCTCAAGCGCCAGGTTGCACTTCAGCGCCTTGCGGCGCTGAAGTGCAGCCTAGCTCCGGTGGGGGCCGCCATCTTGAATGGCGGCTCCACCCCCGGGTCTCCCCTCGCTGCCTGATGTCATCATGCATAGCGTGATGACGTCAGATAGCCGGGGAACCCCTAGCTGCCAGGGGATTTCCCAAGGAAATCCCCTGGTGGAGATATGGGGTTCTTGTGAACCCCGATATCTCCAGAACCGTGGCAGCTAGGGGTCATGGAGGGTGTCATTTGAAAGGTCTGAGCATGGCCTTTCGAATGATACCCAACATGACTAGGTACAAAGTAAAAAAAATAATAAAAAAAATAATAAAAATAAATAAATTTAAAAAATAATAAAAAAAAAAAACATGTTTTTTTTTGTGTGTTGTTTTTATTAATGCAGCAATATTGTTCACATTTCAATTATAATGTGAACAATGATGCTGCACTAATGATTTTTTTCTATGGGGTGCGTTTGCTAAAAATCACGTAAATCCCCCCACAAAATGTAACAAGTCCCCATTTCAAATTTTTGTACAAGCGCACTCCATAGAAAACATAACCGCAAATGCTCATGTGATAAAATGTGAAAAAAAACACTTTACACACTGCAGATGATTAAAAACTAAATTTTTATTGTATTTTTTGTTATAATATACAGACAGGACATGACGTATACATATAAAAATGATATATTATGAATCTGCGGAGTCTGCCGGAAAGAACGATATATAATATGTCTGGGTCATTTATTAAAATATGGCTTCAAATCGCGTTTAAACATGATGAGCGAAAGCGGTAAAAATGAGCTCCGCACACAGCGGTGAAATGCCTCAGCAGTGAAGGGGTTAATACTGGTCAGAGCATCCAGGACATTGTGCAAAGAAAATGTGCACATCAGTTTTGCTGAGGACACAAGAGTGCTAAGATAACTTCCATAGATAACAGCCCTGGCTCTGCAGCATGGTGGCACTGGCACTTGGTGGTGGTGGTGGTGGGGGGGTAGCTCTGAAAGTTGCAGGGCTGACACTGAGGCCTGGTGCAAACTTGCTGTAAATGTCAAATATCTGCTACTATTCTCTGGAAGCTCAATATATTAAAGTTATTCAAGTTATACAATGTATTGTATATATAAAAAGGCACACAATTGTGTGTAATTATATTTTATAATGGGATATTTTGAAGATAATTCAAGGTTTCTCTAGATTGTAAACTCCTATGATCAGGGCCCTCTACACCTCTTTTTTCCATCCTATGTCCGTTTATCCATATCTTGTTCCCTTTTAATTATTGTAAAGCGCTGCAGAAACTGTTGGCGCTATATAAATGATGATAATATCTGGTCCCTCACTGCTCACACTCGGGTCTGGTGCGTCTGGGTATGCATGTATCTGGGTTCTGATGTCTGAGGTTGCGGAGGGTGGCATAGAACACACTAGGTTAGGGAGGATGAGCGGCGACACATTGAGGACTGTAGAGGGTGACGGGCTGGGGAAGACAGCGTTTTAGATTGGAATGACTATTAAGCTTAACAGGGGCATAGTGAGGGCTGGAACTGACTTATTGTAGCCCTGGTGAGGGCACGTAAGGGGACAGGAGAATGACCACAGTCACATTTTGAGGCAGGGAATGGTGGCAGAGGGCTGTGTGGGAGCCGAGGAGGTTGGCAGGGGAGAGTGGCAGGACACTGGGGCAGTGGAGACCAGCATGGGATCACTGGGTGTGACGGGATGCAGTGAGGCTGGCAGGAATTACAGGGGGCTGAGGAGAAGGGCAGGGATCACATTGGGGGAAGATGCCAGAGGGTAGAGGATGGTCTTGGGAGGATTAGCAGACAGGACAGAGTGAGAGATGAGGTGGAGGGTAGGAGACACATGGGTGACAGAAGAGATCATTATATTAGAAGGATTTAATAACACTCAGGAGATAGAAACACAGAGAATGCGGGATAATAGGTTTGATCATGAAGTATAGGAGTATTAGTGAAGTATTTTGTGGGATAGCGAGATATGTGGATTAGTCATGGGGTTTGGGGGGGGGCGCCAAAGTGACCCTTCGCCTTTGTTGGCAAAAATTCTTGCACCGGCCCTGCATAGAACACTCATTTATACTGCACTCATTCATACAACACTCACCGATATTGTACAAAACACTCATTCACACTGCTTATAGCACTCATTCATACAACATACAGCACTCACTTATTATAATGCACATAGCACCTAGTGATACAAGACGCAGCTCACACTAAAACTTCACAGAACACTCATTCTTTCAGCATTCACTCATTCTGTTCACATCACTTATTCATACAGCGCTCATTCATACAGCCTTCATCACTCTTTCATACAGCATTAAACACTTGTTCATACAGCAGATAGCACACACTCCTATTGCACACAGCACTCATTCATACAACACTCATTCACACTGCACACAGCACTCATTCATACAACACTCATTCACACTGCACACAGCACTCATTCAATCAATATGCAGCACTCATTCATAGGGCACACAACAAATAACTCCTACTTGTGCAAGTCATCGCTGCTTACTGAAAATATCCCCTATTGTTTTAAGAAGGTATAATAAGGATAGGGACTGTGTGATCAGAGAGAAGTCTCATACCTGAGAGTGGATGCATTCTCAGGGCTGCTTTTCCAAAATGGGGCTCCTGCCTGACTGCAACAGAGCTTCCCAGCCAAGGCGTGACAAACATGAAAGCTTCAACCTTTTCGGTGATGTATTGATTCTATGTTAACAGTAATACTAATCAGGAACTAATATTTTTTACGCTTTGAGGTTCATTAAGATTAACGTGAGAAGCAAGGGGGGGTGTTTGTGAGGGTCCTGAGAACGAGCAACAGCACAATGGCCTGCTCTACGGTGGGTGCCCGCTCAGGTCTCACAAACAAGGTTTTAGCTTGCTTGTGCCATTACAGGGATGAATTTTCCATATGCAAATCAGCCTGCTCTCACCCAGAAAGGGTGGCCAGTGCTAACTGCCAAGGACGTCATCCCTGCACGAGAGGTGCAGCAACCCCCGACGATCATTTCGGCCTTCTTGGGCCTCGTCAGGAGGGTATAGCTGACACCCCTCTAGGCACATCAAGCAAGGGGTCCACGTCTGGATGACCCTTTACAATCATAGTGAGAAGCAAGGGGGGGGTGTTTGTGAGGGTCCTGAGAACGCGCAACAGCACAATGGCCTGCTCTACGGTGGGTGCCCGCTCAGGTCTCACAAACAAGGTTTTAGCTTGCTTGTGCCATTACAGGGATGAATTTTCCATATGCAAATCAGCCTGCTCTCACCCAGAAAGGGTGACCAGTGCTGACTGCCAAGGACGTCATCCCTGCACGAGAGGTGCAGCAACCCCCGACGATCATTTCGGCCTTCTTGGGCCTCGTCAGGAGGGTATAGCTGACACCCCTCTAGGCACATCAAGCAAGGGGTCCACGTCTGGATGACCCTTTACAATCATAGTGAGAAGCAAGGGGGGGTGTTTGTGAGGGTCCTGAGAACGCGCAACAGCACAATGGCCTGCTCTACGGTGGGTGCCCGCTCAGGTCTCACAAACAAGGTTTTAGCTTGCTTGTGCCATTACAGGGATGAATTTTCCATATGCAAATCAGCCTGCTCTCACCCAGAAAGGGTGACCAGTGCTGACTGCCAAGGACGTCATCCCTGCACGAGAGGTGCAGCAACCCCCGATGATCGTTTCGGCCATCTTGGGCCTCGTCAGGAGGGTATAGCTGACACCCCTCTAGGCACATCAAGCAAGGGGTCCACGTCTGGATGACCCTTTACAATTATAGTGAGAAGCAAGCGGGGGTGTTTGTGAGGGTCCTGAGAACGAGCAACAGCACAATGGCCTGCTCTATGGTGGGTGCCCGCTCAGGTCTCACAAACAAGGTTTTAGCTTGCTTGTGCCATTACAGGGATGAATTTTCCATATGCAAATCAGCCTGCTCTCACCCAGAAAGGGTGGCCAGTGCTAACTGCCAAGGACGTCATCCCTGCACGAGAGGTGCAGCAACCCCCCGACGATCAGCACTGGCCACCCTTTCTGGGTGAGAGCAGGCTGATTTGCATATGGAAAATTCATCCCTGTAATGGCACAAGCAAGCTAAAACCTTGTTTGTGAGACCTGAGCGGCACCCACCATAGAGCAGGCCATTGTGCTGTTGTTCATTCTCAGGACCCTCACAAACACCCCCCCTTGCTTTCTCACTATAATTGTAAAGGGTCATCCAGACATGGACCCCTTGCTTGATGTGCCTAGAGGGGTGTCAGCTATACCCTCCTGACGAGGCCCAAGAAGGCCGAAATGATCGTCGGGGGTTGCTGCACCTCCCGTGCAGGGATGACGTCCTTGGCAATCAGCACTGGCCACCCTTTTTGGGTGAGAGCAGGCTGATTTGCATATGGAAAATTCATCCCTGTAATGGCACAAGCAAGCTAAAACCTTGTTTGTGAGACCTGAGCGGCACCCACCGTAGAGCAGGCCATTGTGCTGTTGTTCGTTCTCAGGACCCTCACAAACACCCTTCTTGTTTCTCATTAAGATTAACCCCTTAATGACCACTGATATAAATTCCCCTTAAGGTCGAAGGGCATACTATGTACGTCATCTTCCTTTATCCCCCCCCCTATACTCACCTCTCTGGCTGAGGTCCCACACCAGAATGGTTTCCTTGAAGCCAGCAAATTTTTTTGTGGGACCCAGCCATCGCAATGACATCATTGCCGTGCATGATGATGTCACATTCAGGTGTTCCTCTGCGCCTGCGGGGGGAACCTGAAAGGGATGGGGTCGCTTGGATGGCTCTTGCCTCCAAACGGCTAGGGTTAGAAAAAAAAGAAAGGTACCACTGAAAAGGGCAGAGTCTGCCCTTTTCAGAGGTGCCTCTCTTTAACTCCTTAGGTGCCGGATCGCGATACGGTGACAACCAGCACAGGATCACAATTCGAATCCAGAAGTGGCTGACATCTTGGATGTCAGCCAAGCCTCTGGGTCACCCCCACACACTGACATCATCGCCGTATGTGCGATGTTGTCAGTCAGTCAGTTGACCCCTTAGCTACCAAGTGGAGCGAGGGAGATATTATGGATCCCCATATCGCCCGATCCATGGCAGCTAAAGGGTTATATTTGGTATCATTGGGAAGGCCCGATCATGGCCTTTCAAATGATACTAAACATGGCTAGGTTTGGTTTAATAGTAAAAATAATAATAATAAATAAATGTGTTTTTTTTATTTTGTCTGGGGGATATAATAAAATAGGACTTCAATTGACGTTTAAACATGATGAGCATAAAATGGTTAAAATCATTTCAGTGCACAGAGGTGAAATGGCTTAGCAGTGAAGGGGTTAAAAAGCAAAAACATGAAAAAATTGCATATTTTTATTCTCAGGACAAAATTTCGAAACTATTTAGGCTGGGGTCAGACCAGCACACTTTTAACGTGCGTTCTGGCGCACATAATTACGGTCGCACTAGCAGCAGATGACGGGCAATGACGGCCAATATACGATGTACGGCCGCACAAAAGTCCGGGCGTGCAACTCAAGTGGAATTTGAACGCATTTTTTTGAGAACGCAGAACCGCTAGTACTGACGTACTGAGTGCGCAGCTGCGGCATAGCGGCGTGTGTGCGAGATTAGGAGATGTCAGACACTGCTAATGTCCAGCCTACATAACGTCCAGATGCAAAAAGAGTTTAATTGACGATCCGTACAAAATCACGCCCGAAAATGCGCGTCGTCTGACCGTTTTTGTGCATTCCGTGAAAAAATACGTCAATGCGTTCGGACGCAGATTTTGGGGATTACATTTCTAAAAAGTTTGTATTTCCCATTTTTTCATCATATTTCATAAAACAAATTATAGTAAATTATACGATATGATGTAAATAAAGGTATCTTTAGAAAGTCCATTTAATGGAGAGAAAAACGGTATATAATATGTGTGAGTTCCATAGGAAAATTAGACCTAAACACAAACAGCGCATAAACATAAAACAGCAGCACTTTCAGACTGACGATCGTAAAACCGCCTGGTCACTAAGGGGTTAATCAAGATCTAATATCATTTATGTTTATAATACCGTTTACCAGAAGCTAATATTATTAACACTTGTGTAACCATTGTTGCCTTTTAGAGTTTAATACCATATATGTTTATGTTAACCCTTTCGCTGCTGAGGCAGCAAGTCCCTGTGCTGAGGTCATTTTTACCGATTTTGCTCATCATGTTTAAACGTGTTTTGAAGGCTTACTTTAGTATATGACCCAGACATATTATGTATCATTCTTTCCGTCAGACTCGGCAGATTCATAATATGTCATTATTATATGTATACGTCATGACCTGTCTGTATATTATAACAAAAAATGCAATAAAATATGAATTTTCAATAATTTACAACGTGTAAAGTGTTTTTTTTTCACATTTTAACATGCGAGCAATTGCGGTTATATTTTGTATGGGGTGCGCTTGTTAAAAAAATTAGAGATGGGGACTCATTACATTTTTTTTGGGGAAAATTACGCGATTTTTAACAAACGCACCGCATACAAAAATTGTTGGTGCAGCATTATTGTTCACATTATAATTAAAATGGTAACAATATTGCTGCATTAACGAACCAAAAAAAAAAAAAAAAACTTGTTTATTTTTTTTTATCATTTTTTTTAAAATATTTTTTTATTTTTAATTTTTTTTTTTTTCAAAACTTTTTTCATAGTCAAGTTTGGTATTGTTGGAACGGCCATGCTCTGGTCGATCCAACAATACTAAACATTAACCCCTAACTGCCACGGATCGGGAGATAGGGGGTTCCAATGGGTTAACTCCAGGACTGGCGTCATCATGCTATGCACGATGACGCCAGTCCTCAGGGGGAATTCCCGGAAGCTTGGCCGACATCCAAGATGTCGGCCAGCTCCGGGAAAGGATCACGAACTGGAGCTTTTCGGCTCCAATTCGTGATCCGGCCCCCATGGGGTTAATGACAGGTACCATTTGGAAGGGCAGGCTGTGCCCTTCCAAACGATGCCTGGGTTAACCCCCTGCACGCCGCCGATCGGGAGGGAGAGAGGTCCAAAGGACCTCCCCCCCTCCCTTTCAGGCGCCTCCTCCGCACATGCGGGGGGCGCCTGAATTAGGTGTCATTGCGCCCCCGCGATGACACCTAATTACTCCGGCGGTGGTTCCGGGTGCTGGGCTGACATCGAGGATGTCAGCCCGCACCGGCGGGGCCAGCGATCGGCCGGAACCCGGCCGAACGCTGGCCCTAAAGTGAGGACGCGCTCAGCGCGTCCACCGCAAGGAACGTACGTGCGGGTGGACGCGCTGAGCGCGTCCTCCGCAGCGAAAGGGTTAATGTTGATAATAACCATAAATGAACATCATTTACATATGACGCTCAGTGCATTTGTGAATTCCTACAGTAACACTTGGATATGTGATTTCCTACAGTATGTGTAATTTCTTGTAGTGAATAGTGATAGCGACACTTTGATATGAGATTTCTTACAATGCGTGTAATTTCTTGTAGTGATAGGTTTGATATGTGAGAACATTTGTGGTGATGATTCAAAGGGATGTCTTTGAGCTTTCTTATGTAATTGGTGTTTCATTGAGGTTTCTTATGTAATTGTCTAATACTTTGAGTAATATATATATAGGCCCCTATTACATTCCTCGCGCAGCGCATTTGCGTGAGGAAAAAACCATTAGCGCATAACATCGTATTACGACGTTCGCGCAAACGATGAGCGTTAACGTCCAACGCGAGTGACCCAACCCAGCGCGAGCGCAAGTTCCTGCGCGCATCCTATACTTAACATTGTGAGTGTCAATGCGTTAGTACGCGTATGCGCGCATGGTATTACAATCTTAGCGCAAAATGTAACGCACGACATTTGCTCGCATCATTTTAACGTCTTTGAAAACCTGGTGTTAATTTACAATCTGAACGTTCTGGCCGAAACTAAATGAACCTGCACAAAGAAAAAATACAGCACAGTACAGTTACACAGTCTACACATACCCAAACAATAAAATTAAATAAAATTAGTAAATTGTTTAATTTTTTATTTTTGGTGCAGCACATATACACAGATTGACTTTGACAGGCACAACAACAGAAACCTAGCAAATGGTGGTTCTTAATTCTGATTGGCTGAATCCCGTGAACAAACAGTCTTCCCACCGATTCCTGCACGCAACGGTTATTTGCGCCTGGCTTTGCGCGTCGGATTTGCGCTCGAAAAAAGTTGAAGGCTGAAAAAATGCTCTTGGATCGTAATACCGCATTAATTTGCACGCGCTAATGTTTTTTGTGTGTGCTAAAAAAATTGCGCTGCGCGAACGCATTTGCGCGAAGAGTGTAATAGGGGCCATATTGTCTATACTAATTGTCATTAAAAGCTAATCATTTGTTTTCACACAAATTGGCTTCATGTTCTGTTGGATAGACAATACAATACTGCACACGCATTCATAAAGCACTCACTCATATTCCACTAATTCCTACCGCTCTCACTCATACTGCATAAAGCACTCTTTCAAACAGCACTCATTCATACAGCATAAACTACTCATTCATACAGTACACAGCACTCATTCATATAGCATACAGCACTTATTCATTCATACAGCACACGGCACTCATTCATGCAGCACACAGTACTCACCCATACCGGACTCATTCATACACCACCCACTCATAATGCAGAATGCGCTCATTCAAACAGCATCCAGCACTCATCCATACATCATACAGCACTCACTCATTCATACCGCACTCATTCATATAGCATACAACACTCACTTATACAGCATAGAGCACTCATTCATACAGCTACAGCATTAGTTCATACAGCACTCCGTGAAACAGCACATAGAGGGCAGTATTAAAAAGTTGGTGCTAACCTAACCAGAGCTGTTGTAAACTTAACAACTCCATAGACTACAATGGCTCTGGTAAGTTTACAACAGCTCTGATTAAGTTAGCACCAGCTTTGTAATATAGCCCAGAATGTATTCATACTGGAATCAGTCATAAAGTCCTCACTCATACTGCACATAGCACTCACTAATACTGCACACACCACTTTTACATACTGCATACAGCACTCATTTATGCAGCACACAGCACTCACTCATACTGCACACAGCACTCATTTATGCAGCACACAGCACTCACTCATACTGCACATAGCACTCATTCATACAGCATACAACACTCATTTATGCAGCACACAGCACTCATTCATACAATTCATGCAGCCTACATCACTCTTTCATATAGCATTCAGCGTTTGTTAATACAACACACAACACTCAATCATACAGCATACAGCACTCATTCCTATTACGTACATTACTCATTTATACGGCACTCATTAACACTACACAAAGCAGGAGTTCTTGAGGAGCCCGACTACAGAGTTGACGCTGAAGGGATAGAAAGTCTAAGTCTAAAACCATGAAAACACTATAAACACAGGAGAAACGCACAGAGCGAGTAAAAAATAGACTAAAAATAGGGTAACAAGTACAAATGGAGGAAACGTTTAAACAGGAGATGGAGGCTGAGGATTGGTCCAGCAAGAGGTGGAGCAGTGGAATGCGTGTGATTGGATCACATGACGCCGAGTTTGGCAGCCCCACAACTCATACACAGATAGGCACAACAGTATTACCTGCCCTGAAGATGGCTCCTCCCAACAGAAGAAACACCCGGCGTGAAGGAATATAATGGTAGAAAGTCCTCACAAAATGAAGATCACCAGCCGATACCCAGGGCGTTCCTCTGGACGATAATTGCACTAATACACCAAACATTGTAAAACACCACAAGCAGTCTAGAGACCAAAGCTAATTTTACCTCAAACTCCACATGCCCTTGGAGCTGTCACGGTTCCCAGATCCCACCACGCAGTACTTAACACCCCACAGAGCCCAGAAGCTACCAACAGAGTAGCCATGAAAGATCTCTAACTGTCTGGTCCTTAGAATTGGCCAGGTAAACTAGCTAGACAGAAAGGGTTAACAACACGGGGAGTAGTCAGCCGAGCCAGAATCAGGAATACAGAGTTCAGAATGGTCAAATGGAATAGCCGGGTCGATATCAGAGCAGTGGCGTAGTACAAGAAAATGGTCTAGGGCAACAGAAGGCAGAATAGTCAGAAACAAGCAGAGGTCAATAACGGGTTAATTCAATATAGCAGTCAGGTACAAGGAGCTCAGGTATGAATAACCACGATCTGGCAACTGCTGAGAATACACTGAGGGTTTTTAAAGACCTTCACCAGGCCACGCTGTCACGGTGGCAGTACCACCAAGCACGCAACACCCTATACTTGCCCTCCGATCCTTGGAAGTGGTCGTCTGTATATATATCCCTATGAATATAACTCGCAGGAGGTGAGGCCTTGGTTCCTGAGAGAAGCCCCTATATGCAGAGATGCAGGGTAAACTGCAAGGACAGGTGAAAGCAAAGGGTTAACAAAAGCCTCTGTACGGCAATAGCAAAGATTCCCTGCACTGAAAGACCGGTCTTTAGGATAGCCGGATCTAATCTAAAGGAAAGTATTACCTTGAAGCCGTACAGAGTCTTTTGTTGTATACAGATGACAGGGTTTCCTGGAAACGGTACAGACAAGGAATAATCAATAGAGTGGTCATAAAGAGGAAAGCCAAAGGTCATAACCAGAGAGAGTACGTCATACAGAATATAGGAATAGGAACCAGAAGGGAAGTCAGCCAAGCCAAAATCAGTAACCAGGAATCTGAATGGAACAAACAGCAAAACAAAATACAGCAATAGACAGAACTAAATACACAGAAGGAACTGACATAAACTGGAACAGAAATAAGAGACAAAAACTGAACAAGGATGAACAAACGGAGGATATCAGGAACACAGCAAGGAGCTCTCAGGACACAAGTGGCAAGGAGACCAGGCAAAGAAAAATGACCCAGCAATGTCTTATGGGTACATAGCTCTAATATAGGCAGGGGAATCAGGGCAAGGATCAACAGGTGAGCAGCACACAGAACACCAATTAACCCCTGGGAGGCCACCCAGGAATTGGCAGCAACAGAAACACAAGGGAAAAAACATATATACAAATACAGAGGGCAGGAAGACAGATTTTCCAGCACAGAACGTGACAGTATCCCCTCCTCCATGGGTGACCCCAGGGCACCCAAAACATAAAACATGACAGACCGTGATCTGGTTTCCTGCTTCTAACACCAGTCACCAAAATCCATTAAGGACCCACTCAGTGTCGTCTTCCTCCTCCTCAAAACACATGAGCGCATTAGGGTCTTTCCTGATCATGGCCCAGTGTGCCTCACGGAACAACATCCCGCATGGGGATCGTATATAACCCTCGGGTACAGGGCTAGAATTAGGGATGTGGGTACCAGTCAGGCCACTACCCTGCTGGATCTCCTCACGATAGGCACAGAATACGGCATCAGACCCATCCTGGAGCGTGGTATTCTTGGAACCAGATTGACTAGTGTTGGTCAGCTTCCCCCGTCTCCTCCTGGATCGAGACTTGGAAGGGGTGACCACCATACCTGACATGGCAACAGTGGGAGTAGGCTCGCCTACCTGTGCCTTACCATGAGGTTTGGAAACCCCGGACTCTCTGTGGGGCATGGGCACAGTGGTGTTGCAATGTAGCTCTGGCACTTGCTGACACACAGTTTGCCATGGATCTGACTGGCAGCTTACCAGAATCAGGCAACTGGTAGCGCATTGCCAGACGGAGACAGGACTGGCTGCGCATTGCCAGACGGAGACAGGACTGGCTGCGCATTGCCAGACGGAGACAGGACTGGCTGCGCATTGCCAGACGGAGACAGGACTGGCTGCGCATTGCCAGACGGAGACAGGACTGGCTGCGCATTGCCAGACGGAGACAGGACTGGCTGCGCATTGCCAGACGGAGACAGGACTGGCTGCGCATTGCCAGACGGAGACAGGACTGGCTGCGCATTGCCAGACGGAGACAGGACTGGCTGCGCATTGCCAGACGGAGACAGGACTGGCTGCGCATTGCCAGACGGAGACAGGACTGGCTGCGCATTGCCAGACGGAGACAGGACTGGCTTCTCATTGCCAGACGGAGACAGGACTGGCTTCTCATTGCCAGACGGAAACAGGACTGGCTTCTCATTGCCAGACGGAGACAGGACTGGCTTCTCATTGCCAGACGGAAACAGGACTGGCTTCTCATTGCCAGACGGAAACAGGACTGGCTTCTCATTGCCAGACGGAAACAGGACTGGCTTCTCATTGCCAGACGGAAACAGACTGGCTTCTCATTGCCAGACGGAAACAGGACTGGCTTCTCATTGCCAGACGCCAGGACTGGCTTCTCATTGCCAGACGCAAACAGGACTGGCTTCTCATTGCCAGACGCAAACAGGACTGGCTTCTCATTGCCAGACGCAAACAGGACTGGCTTCTCATTGCCAGACGCAAACAGGACTGGCTTCTCATTGCCAGACGCAAACAGGACTGGCTTCTCATTGCCAGACGCAAACAGGACTGGCTTCTCATTGCCAGACGCAAACAGGACTGGCTTCTCATTGCCAGACGCAAACAGGACTGGCTTCTCATTGCCAGACGCAAACAGGACTGGCTTCTCATTGCCAGACGACGCAACAGGACTGGCTTCTCATTGCCAGACGCAAACAGGACTGGCTTCTCATTGCCAGACGCAAACAGGACTGGCTTCTCATTGCCAGACGCAAACAGGACTGGCTTCGTCATTGCCAGACGGAAACAGGACTGGCTTCTCATTGCCAGACGGAACAGGACTGGCTTCTCATTGCCAGACGGAAACAGGACTGGCTTTACATTGCCAGACAGAACTGGCTTACCGCCAATTGGCACTGGGGTTGCGGCTCTACATGTAATACAACCAGTAACCATACGTAGGGACTGTCTTTTGGCTGCCAGTCGCTGCTCAGAACCAGCCAGTTGTGTCTTTAAAACCTTACAGCCATCAGAGGTATCTACAGAAGTCTGAGGTTTATTATCGGATGCCTCTTTCTCAGACCTGGATTTCTCAGGAGGTCTGAACTCAAAGTGGGGTCTGGTGCATCTGACTCCCCGCAGGGTCTGGCACCATCAGATCCCCTACGTGGTCTGGCACTATCCGACTCCCAGCTAGGTCTGGCGTCAGTGGATCTCATGCGTGGTCTAGCTTAGCGATCTTACTGTGGGACATGGCACAGTTGGCACTCGGCCAGTATCAGGACGCACAGACTCACCGCAAGTCTTGAGACGCACCGGCACTCCAGCCCCAGGACGCACCGGCACTTCCAGCCCCAGGATGCACCGGTACTCCAGCCCCAGGATGCACCGGTACTCCAGCCCCAGGACGCACCGGCTTGAGGGGACAGCCAGACAAAAAGTGCAACGAACTGGCACAATAAAAACAGAGATTGTACTCACGTCTTCTGTTCTTTTCATCAGGAGAAAGCGGACCACGAACTCTGCTTTCAAATGAAACCTGATTGCCAGAATCTAGACACAGGCTCAGTAACCCTTTGAGGTGAACCACAAATTCCTCAAACATGTGCATAAGGTTTCCAACACGGTACACATCTCTGCGGGCTTATGTAAAGGCTGGGTCATTATGTCACGGTGGCAGTACCACCAGGCACGCACCACCCTATACTTGCCCTCCGATCCTTGGAAGTGGTCGGTTCTGTATATATATCCCTATGAATATAACTCGCAGGAAGGTGAGGCCTTGGTTCCTGAGAGAAGCCCCTATATGCAGAGATGCAGGGTAAACTGCAGGACAGGTGAAAGCAAAGGTTAACAAAAGGCCTCTGTACGGCAATAGCAAAGATTCCCTGCACTGAAAGACCGGTCTTTAGGATAGCCGGATCTAATCTAAAGGAAAGTATTACCTTGAAGCCGTAAGAGTCTTTTGTTGTATACAGATGACAGGGTTTCCTGGAAACGGTACAGACAAGGAATAATCAATAGAGTGGTCATAAAGAGAAAGCCAAAGGTCATAACCAGAGAGAGTACGTCATACAGAATATAGGAATAGGAACCAGAAGGGAAGTCAGCCAAGCCAAAATCAGTAACCAGGGAATCTGAATGGAACATAAACAGCAAAACAAAATACAGCAATAGACAGAACTAAATACACAGAAGGAACTGACATAAACTGGAACAGAAATAATAGAGACAAAAACTGAACAAGGATGAACAAACGGAGGATATCAGGAACACAGCAAGGAGCTCTCAGGACACAAGTGGCAAGGAGACCAGGCAAAGAAAAATGACCCAGCAATGTCTTATGGGTACATAGCTCTAATATAGGCAGGGGAATCAGGGCAAGGATCAACAGGTGAGCAGCACACAGAACACCAATTAACCCCTGGGAGGCCACCCAGGAATTGGCAGCAACAGAAACACAAGGGAAAAAACATATATACAAATACAGAGGGCAGGAAGACAGATTTTCCAGCACAGAACGTGACACACGCCCCCCACTCAAGCCGCGCCTCATGCAACCACCTCCCTGCCTGTCTCCATTTAAACCGGGCATTGGTCAGCGAGCAGCATCAGACATGCTGCCCTCAAGCACACAGGTAGGGCTGGAAGCTCCCAACGTTACAGGAGCATAATCAGGGGAGGAGTGTGAATGAAAAAAGTGAATTGGATACACACCACAACAGAGGTTTGAGCAAGGTGGTATGGAAGGAGACAAGGATAGGACAGTTCCTAGACAACTGCAGGGCATAAGCAACAGGATTAATACTCTGCAAAACGTTTAATGGACCAATGAAGCAGGGAGCAAACTTGATGGAAGGTACATGTTAGCATATATAATGGGTAGATGCCACACTTTCTGTCCAAGTTCGCAACAAGGACTGAGTTTAAGGTGGCAGTCTGTTTTTTGTGACATGGTGGCCTTCTGACCCAGTAGAATTGCAAGTCATCCAAATGTGTATCCAATACAGGGGTTTGAGTGGACGCTGTGTCACCTGGCAACGAGGAGAATTAAACCTATAACTGGAAAGAGAAAGTGACCAATGCTCTACTAGCGCATTTCTAGGAAATTCAGCACAAGGCAACAAGGAACTTAATCCAGCTGTTTTGTTGTTGGGCAATAAATAGTATAGGTACTTTTCCACCAAGTGGTTGGTACAGTCCGGGACCCTGTTAGTCTGGGGAGGTAAGAGGAAGAAAACACAAATTTGGTATCGTGCCCCTTACAAAATGTTGTCCAAAAACGTGGCTCATCCTATATTAAACAATCTCTTCAGGAACACCATAAAGATGGATAATCTTTGTATTCTCCTACCTCTGTGCAATTTCTGAGTTCACCTATCACCCTTTCCCCATCTCTGACCATCACCTTCTTCCCTTCAACCTATCTGGATTACCTAAAATCACTGCCACCCTATCATGCACACGCACACACAGAAATCTTCAGAAAATAAAAACGGGGATTATCTGCAATAAAAACAAACAAACATAGGGTAAAACCCCTTACACCTGAGTGCTATATCCACGCTAATTTTGCACTCACAAATGGCAATTCAATCAGGCATGTAAGTGACCAACGAGGATCCAGTTTCTCCTTTAGATTATTTTCATTTTCTCATGTACCTTATTGAATACTGAAAATTTTCCATAGGTGGCTTTAACATTCCTTTCTAACTATTGGTTGTTTGTGCTAACGCACACGTGTACAGGGTAATCCAGATGTGGATCGTTTGCTCAGGTTCTAGAGAGATATCTGCTACACCCTCCTGATGAGGCTAGTTCCTGAACGTTCCTGGAGTTTGATCGTACTCCTGGTTAAGCAGGGTGTCTGGTCCTAGACTGAGGAACAGGTCCCCTTCTACACAAGAAATCTACATGCTCCTACCAACCCCGAAACCTCCAAATTCCTCTCTATCACCTCCTCATTGGCTGTGTGACGAGACACAGAAGATCACCTTAATTCCCAAGTGTTTTAAAGAAATTAGTGAGCCCCAAAATACAGAGTGGTACTTTTTGTATGACGAGACACAGATCAACTTAATTCCCAAGTGTTTTAAAGAAATTAGTGAGCCCCAAAATACAGCGTGGTACTTTTTGTATGACGAGACACAGATCACCTTAATTCCCAAGTGTTTTAAAGAAATTAGTGAGCCCCAAAATACAGCGTGGTACTTTTTGTATGACGAGACACAGATCACCTTAATTCCCAAGTGTTTTAAAGAAATTAGTGAGCCCCAAAATACAGCGTGGTACTGTTTGTATGACGAGACACAGATCACCTTAATTCAAAGGGGTTTAAAGAAATTAGTGAGCCCCAAAATACAGCGTGGTACTGTTTGTATGACGACACACAGATCACCTTAATTCACAAGTGTTTTAAAGAAATTAGTGAGCCCCAAAAATAATTGCTGGCTGTGTGACGAGACCCAGAAGATCACCTCAATTCACAAATGTTTTAAAGAAAGTTGTAAACCCCAAAAAAATTGCTGGCACAGTGACAAGACACACATCATCTAAATTCCCTGATATTTGGTAAAATTGACACCCAAAAAGACTTGCTGGCACAGTGTGACAAGACCCAGAAAATCACCTCAATTCACAAATGTTTTAAATAAAGTTGTAAACCCCAAAAAAACTTGCTGGCACAGTGACAAGACACACATCACCTAAATTCCCTGATATTTGGTATACATGAGACCCAAAAAGACTTGCTGGCACAGTGTGACAAGACCCAGAAAATCACCTCAATACACAAATGTTTTAAATAAAGTTGTAAACCCCAAAAAAACTTGCTGGCACAGTGACAAGACACACATCACCTAAATTCCCTGATATTTGGTCGAAATGAGACCCCCCCAGACCCCCCCAGTAGCGTGGCAGACCGGCAGTAACAACACACACAACTATCTTCTTTGAAATCTCCTCTGAAATGCGTGCAGAAAGCGCTGCGTTGAAACCTTATATAGTGTGCTGCGGGACTTAGCTCTGTGAGCCCATGATTGGGCAAAATTTGCCCAATCAGGACTCTGAGCGGTGATTGGCATAGTGTTCAACCAGTCTTGCACCAGACCTGTGGTCAGGTGCAAGGCTGTAGCCAATTACGAGCTTCAGGCAGTGGGAAAATGCATTGTGGTCCATTGTGGTCGAACATGCGGCGAACACCCGGAAATGTTCGGGGTTCGCGATCTGCTCGAACAGGCTAAGTTCGGGTCGAACCCCGAACCGTCCGAACCCGAACAGCTCATCCCTATGAATAACCCCTTTAGACTGGAAATCTCTTCACAGCTCTCCTCCTCTAACCTTTCAACCTCAATCACGCCTTCACTTCCTGCGCCCTCTTCTACTATGTCTTCCTTTTCTCCAGTCTCAGAAGAAGATTTCTCGGCATGTCTCATGTTATCCTGCAGTCCTTGCAGACCTGCAGACCTTGCAGTCCTCTCCTCCTGTTTCCAACCGCAACCCTCCTAGATTGTGAGTTCCTACGGGAATAGGGCCTCATCTCCTCCTGTACTGTTTGTCAAATGTTGTTCAATGTATTGTTTTGTAACCCTGTCTATACTGTGCCTATTGTACAGCGCTGCGGAATATGCTGGCGCTTTATAAATAAAGAATAATAATAATAATAATCCTGCCCCACAATCAGAATCCCTTTGATCCCATCTCGTCTCACCTTATTTGGTCTGTCCTACCAGTTATTGTCCTTCCTTTAAATTGAATATTCAACCTATCCCTTTCCTCTGGAGTCCTTCCCTTCGGCATTCAAATGCACTCTGGTTACCTGCATACTGAAGAAGCCATCTCTTGACCCTACCTCCCTTTCGAACTACCATCCGATTTTTTGATCTACTTTGCCTCCAAAATTCTGGAATGCCTAGTCTATAAGCAAACTCGCCAGTTTTCTCACTCACAGCACACTACTTGACCCGCATCAGTCCAGCTTTTACTCCAAGCACTCTAAGACTGCTCTTACCAAGGTGATTAATGCATAGAGCCACACAGAAACATACATGAGATGTATATTTCTGGAGTGCACAGACAGTTTCAGTATTCCTATACCGGATATAATGTCCTTCTCTCAATGTGTGGTAGAGATTTCAAATGTTCATCTTAGGTCATATCACATCGTATTGGAATATTGTCCCTATATAGGAAGACAAAATGGGAAAAAAAGGCATAATTGTGCAATACAGTTTGTACCGTGATATGAAGAAAAAAAAACTTTGACCATCACCGTCGACACTGTCGCATCCCCAAACAGGTCGTTATCGCAGCTGACCCTTTCTGTGTTTTCTTTTTAATCCCAAGTGGAATTGTTCCTGATGAGGATATAAATATAACCCATCAGTTTGCCGTTTAGCTGATACGCCGCATGAGCATATGTGGTTGTTTAGAAAAGCAGCTCTTGGTTTCATTAGGTAGGACCCACCTGTCCCAGAGGTGCCGTGACGTGGCAGGTGGGCTTACACTTCAATTGCCATTCGAGTAAATGAAAACCTCTGATTGCGTTTTATTTTGCATGGAGCTACAGTGGTATGCGCAAATGACAACCTAATGTTATCATCTCCCCAACCCCCAACTCTTGCCTTCAGGACTTCTCCCGAGCTGCCCCTTTTTATGGAACTTCCTCCCCTGCAACATTAGACTCTCCCCGTCTCTCCAGTCCTTCATGAAGCCTCTGAAAACGCATTACTTTAGAGAAGCCTATCGGCTCCCTCCATAATCCCCCACTGTGCATTTTTTGCCCCATTTTACCATAAAGCCCCCTTGCTCCCGTTTCTTGCCATATCCAGCAATCTACCCTCACCTAACATATCACCCGCCTCCTCTTAGATTGTAAACCCTCAAGCAGTGTCTTCTCTGCTACTGTTCTGTCTATTGAACTTGTATGTATTTTTGTAGTTCTGCCTCATCTGTTGTACAGCGCTACAGAACTTGCTGGCACTTTATACGTAAATACTTGTAATTGTATCTGTGGATTTCCATCAATAATTAAATCTCCTTCAGCATCTCCCACACACCTCAACCTTTACTTGCCCAGAAGCTGCCACCACTGTACTTTACCTGCCCTGATGCTGCCACTACCACTATAATGCTACTCTCATCTCTGCATTATATTTGCTCGCTCCTCCCCAATTCTGTAAGACCCCATGCCGCCAGCTTGAGCCCTGGCACACACTCCAGATGTGTTAACTGCAAAAATTCCCCCCACACTACAAAGCGTGCCTGGAGTAAATCCCGCTCTGAAGCTGATTTCACTCATTTCAAGTTTATTCTGCACTCATACAACTCTGCCCTTCACTTGGCCAAACAAGCCTTCTTCTCATCTCTTATATCTACTCTGTTCTCCAACCCTAAATGACTCTGGTCCACTTTCAACTCTCCCCACTACCCACCCACACCTTTCGTCTCATCTGCCTTTAGCGCTCAGGACCTGGCAGATTACTTCTTAAACAAAACTCTCACTAGCAGAAGCAACATCCCCACACAAACCAGTAATCTCCAACTTTCACTCCCAGGAACTCCCTCTGCTACCCTCTGCCACTTCCTCCCAGCCACTGAGGAGGAAGTCTGGTCCTTACTGTTCTGCCCGCTCTACCCCATTTCCTCAAACCTAATACCTCTACTCTCCTCCTCCCTCGCCCTTGCTCTCACGCAAATCTTCAACCTATCTCTCTCCACTGGCTCCTTCCCATCCACCTGCAAACACGCACAGGTTACCCCACTACTAAAGAAACCCTACCTCGACCCCAACTCTCCATCCAAATACTATCCTGAATCCCTTCTTCCCTTTACTTCTAAACTCTTGGAAAAACTAGTTTTCAACCACCGTCCTCTAATTCCCTACTTGACCCATTGCAAATCAGGGCATTTCATCGGAATTTCGTGTCAGTTTAATGTTCTGTGAATAGAAGACATGATTGCCACCGAACACCGTCAGTATATGGCAAATTGACAGTTTAGTGACCAGACAAATTGGCCTGAAATTGTACCGAATGGTGAAATTCTCCATCCGGTGCAATTCGGGCCCGAATCAGACATTAGTGAATACCCTTTTAAGTGGTCTACCATCAATGGCCTCAACAATGAAGGGGGTATCGCCTGTGGCAGCTGTAGTATGCAGTTGTCTTTGGCAAAGGACATGTTCCTAAAACTTGCAAAGCAAAATTACTTAACACCAGCCTCTGAGAGACAGTATTCTTTCAGGAATACCGGCTCAAGACAAGAACAGCAAAATACAGAAATACAATAGATTAGTTTGCTGTTCTCATGCTGAATCATTATTAATTGCTTCTGTACAAAGCATACAAAGCGTAGAAGACGTAAAGTATGGAGCAACTAATTCTGGGCCACAAGCTTTTCAACAATGCAATAGTGACTCAACCCGTTATCTTGACGGCAGAATCAGCATAAGGTATATGTATTTCACTAATTTCTATAATATTTTATTTAATTGCTTATTCACAGAAAGATGTTAAAATTAATAAATGAACTAATCCCAAAGCTTTGCTTCCAGAGCCATAAAAATAATTAGTATTATTCATGTGCTCTAATGTTAAGAGTGCCCTTCATATGATTTTCTATAGGGAATAGTGCGGATTACTAAATCTGTCATTAGTAATAAGGGTTAAAACAGAAATGGGCACAGTGTAAAAAAGCATTATCATTCTCAATATTGTAATTAATCTCATGTGGAAATAAGCCGAGGGACTCCTAGAATTATAAATACAGATCGTTATGCCCACAATTACTGTATACACCAACACCCTTGAAATAACAAAAGAGGTAGGTAGTATACAGCAGCCTTTATTTGTTTTTCTATATTGTGTATATTAATAATATTGTAACACAGTGTAACAGAAATATCCATTTACACACAAAAAGATGCTCATCGATTTAAAATAAGATTTTGATTCTATCTATCCCTGTCTGTCATCCATCTATCACATTTTTTTATGGATGTCATACTTCACCTGCAAAATGAAAATGCAAAAAATAGTAAAATTGCTCGGCGAGGTGAAGTGGGATTAATATGTCCTGATTCACTCTCGAATTATAACCATTTTCCCCTGGATGTTTGTCATTAATTCAGAGGGAAAAGATAGGAAAAGTGCTACTTTGCGACATGTTAAATCATAAGTTGAAGGAAAGTAAATGGTTATCCCATGTAGATCATCTTGGAAACCTCTTTGCTTTCTTCCTTAAAGAAGCATATCAAATTTACATACAGCCAGATTACATCGCTCACACGGTTGAATAAATTATAAGTGTCCATGAAAATATATGGAATCCGACAAACATATAAAAACCTCAAGTGTAGAGCTCCAAAAAAACCTCCATAAAATACAAATAATAACTGATGATATTGTGCTCCATCAATTGTTCTCCTACGAGTTACATTTCCATATTTGATTACTCAGTTGGCTAAGGTTAATGTATTATGTCACTCTCGGGAATGGTTATAAATGCTTTGTGCGAACCAAGAAACACAATATTGAAACTAGTCTGCAAACATACAAAGATTCATTAATTATTCACAGAAATAAGTATGTAAAATAACAAATATTTAATACTTCTGAAATAGCTTAAGAATATCATTCTAATTACCAAAATGAATCCATATAAATGAAAGTATCTCCATACCAGAGAATACTAGCGTGAAATGGTAACTATCAATCTGAAAATTATAAATGCTCCAATTACATTACCAACAAACTCCAACCCATGATATAACAAAACATCAAGTACAATTTGATTAGGAATTCTTCTTAAATGAGCATCCTAACTAAAAACGATGGAGTTACATTCATAGTCATTGAGACTTGTACTAGAAATATCATTGAACGCTGTAAATGTTTTTAGAAAGCTAAATTGAACTCATGAATGGTTTTGACAAACAATGAAGGATCCTTGACAAGCAAAAAACATGGAAAAATTTAAATAATTATCCACAAAGTAGATACCATATTAGAAAATATACAAATTATAGCAGATTTGAGGGCAAAATTGGAAATTCGTTAAACCTGAGATTTTATTTTCTTAATTAGCTGCTTCAGTCTCAAGTGTGTGCTTTGACAGTTTATATGATACCCACACACTGAAGGATTAGTTTGCAAGAATGATCTTGCTGTTGCTGTATCAATTAATAAATGATTAGCACACATTTTAATAAAAATATCTGGGGAAATATCACTGTCATGGATTACATTTACTAGACATTAGTTACAAAAAATATCATCGTATTTGAGAACTGATTAAAGTATATAAATGAACATCTGATTTATATCATCACCATTAAAATATAAATTATCTCACAGATTTTTTAACATTAGCACAGATTCACCAATGGTCATTGAGGACATGAAGGAAGTTATCCATGGTGAGAGGAGAAACTCCATTGCCGCCTTGAGTGACATGGCAATAAAATAGCTACCGTAGATACTCGAGTATAGTGCGACCCGAATATAACGCGATGGATAGAGATTTATTATGGAAATGAGAGAATACGCAAGACTCGAATATAACGCAAGGAACAACATTTTACCTTACCGGTAAATAATTAAAATCCTTCCAGGTTCTCTTAACCAGTCAGGCTCCCCCTCAGGCCAGGGTGCTCTGCTCTAGGATGATTGCAGTTGTTACTAAGTATGAAGCCACCGGCCATCCGTCTTCTTTACTAGCGTTTAGATGGCCGGCGGAGGTGAGCGAGGTCAATGATTAGCTTAAACCGAGCATGCCCTCTGGCCGTGATGGATCCAACCTCTCCTGAATCCAGCAGTTCCTGAAGTGTTTGCAAGCATCAGGGAGCCCGCACTCACTTCAGCGAGACTACTGGAATTTCCGGAAGACTTGGGATCCAGAGCAAGGCAAGTTTTTTCTTTTTTTTTTACACACGATGCAGATGTCTCGAATATAACGCGACCCCTTCAATTTTAAGGTAAATTTTTGTCACCAAAATCTAGTGGGATACTCGAGTATCTATTGCATATGAGCTGTAAATGCCAGCAATAAAGCAAAACACTGTGGTTATACTAGACAATATAGCACAACAGTCCCTGTCAGAGTTTAGATGTCTGTGTGTATGTTCCTACTGCTGAAACGCCATTATCAGTTATGGTAACTTTTTTTTAAATTCACTTAAATGTACTTACAGACATTATGCTTTGAGATTTTGACAACTCTCATGTCAAAAAGAGACATGTGAAACATGTTTTTAATTTGTTTGAGATGTGTATCAGTTTTGCTCACACCCTTTTGACTTGCTGTGGGCATCTCGTTTTGGATTGTTTAATGTTGGTTTGCTGTCTTCATTGATCCTCAATTGGCAGAACATAGGTGTTCCATGGCAATTCTTCTTTACTCACTGTGTTAATTGCACCAGTCCAGAGAATCGCTAAAGCTTGCATTGAGCAGCCCACAGTCAAGACTCCGCATGATGTTGTGAACAGTTTTTATTGGATTTGCATGTGTTTCTGCAGAGCTGATTTTTTTGGGGGTTATTCAGTGAGCACAGAAGTGTCGCTGACATTTCGGTGCTCCCTCGTTCCTTGCACTTCGGCAAATCAAATTTCCACACCCTGTGGCGAATTTAGCATTAACTGCAGGGTTCTTGAAATGCAGGGAATCGGCCGCTAAAAACGCAGCATACAAGCCACTGAGCAAAGCGCCGACCAGCCACAGGAGAAAGTCGACAAGCCACAGGATGATTAAAAAAAAAATACGACTGAAAGTGTGAAAATTGAAACACTCTTTGCAAAAAAAAAACCTGAATGAAAATGTCTGGAATTAACATGTAAGGTCCTATTAATAATAATAGAAAGGTCTGTGTTACAGAAAAAAAAGAAAAAACACTATTAAAAAAGAAACAAAAAATACTGAAAAAATTAAGGATAATAAAAAGGTCTGTTAAAGAAAAAAGAAAACAATTAAGGTAAAATAAACGGAAAAAAATTGTTACCGAAAAAATCCCGAAAAATGCCTAAAAGATCATAAAAAATCTATAAATAAAAAGACTTTTTACTACAAATTAAAAGAATAAATGTTTATTAGATATACAGTGGCAAGAAAAAGTATGTGAACCCTTTGGGATTACGTGGAGTTTTGCATGAATTGGTCATAAAATGTGCTCTGATCTTCATCTAAGTCACAACAATTTGAAAAACAAAGTCTGCTTAAAATAATACAACACAAACATTATATGTTTTCATGTTTTTATTGAACAGAGCATGTAAACATTCACAGTGCAGGGTGGAAAAAGTATGTGAACCTTTGGACTTAATAACTGGTTGACCCTCCTTTGGCAGGAATAACCTCAACCAAATGTTTCCTGTAGTTGCAGATCAGACCTGCACAACGATCTGGAGTAATTTTGGACCACTCCTCTTCACAAAACTATTTCAGTGTAGCAATATTCTTGGGATGTCTGGTGTGAATCGCTCTCTTAAGGTCATGCCACAGCATTTCAATCGGGTTGAGGTCAGGACTCTGACTGGGCCACTCCAGAAGGCGTATTTTGTTTTGTTGAAGCCATTCTTTTGTTGAATTACTTGTATGCTTTGGGTCATTGTCCTGTTGCATCACCCATCCTCTGCGGAGCTTCAGTTGGCGGACAGATGGTCTTACGTTTTCCTGCAAAATGTCTTGATAAACCTTGGAATTCATTTTTCCATCAATGACAACAATCCGTCCAGGCCCTGAGGCAGCAAAGCAGCCCCAAACCATGATGCTCCCTCCGCCATGTTTTACAGTGGGGATGAGGTTTTGATGTTGGTGTGCTGTGCCTTTTTTTCTTCACACAGTGTTGTGTGTTTTTTCCAAACAACTCAATTTTGGTTTCATCTGTCCATAGAATATTTTGCCAGTAGTGCTGTGGAACATCCAGGTGCTCTTTTGAAAACTTCAAATGTGCTGCAATATTCTTTTTGGACAGCAATGGCTTCCTCCGTGGTGTCCTCCCATGTACTCCATTCTTGTTTAATGTTTTCCTTATTGTAGATGTGGCAACAAAAATGTTAGCATGTGCCAGAGATTTCTGTAAGTCTTTAGCTGACACTCTAGGATTCTTCTTTAACTCATTAAGCATTCTGCGCTGTGCTCTTGCAGTCATCTTTACAGGACAACCACGCCTAGGGAGAGTAGCAACAGTGCTGAACTTTCTCCATTTGTAGACAGTCTGTCTTACCGTGGACACATGAATATCAAGGCTTTTGGAGATACTTTTGTAACCCGTTTCAACAATTCTTGATTGTAGGTCTTCTGAGAGCTCTTTTTGCTGTCCAAAAAGAATATTGCAGCACATTTGAAGTTTTCAAAAGAGCACCTGGATGTTCCACAGCACTACTGGCAAAATATTCTATGGACAGATGAAACCAAAATTGAGTTGTTTGGAAAAAACACACAACACTGTGTGAAGAAAAAAAGGCACAGCACACCAACATCAAAACCTCATCCCCACTGTAAAACATGGTGGAGGGAGCATCATGGTTTGGGGCTGCTTTGCTGCCTCAGGGCCTGGACGGATTGTTGTCACTGATGGAAAAATTAATTCCAGAGTTTATCAAGACATTTTGCAGGAAAACGTAAGACCATCTGTCCGCCAACTGAAGCTCCGCAGAGGATGGGTGATGCAACAGGACAATGACCCAAAGCATACAAGTAATTCAACAAAAGAATGGCTTCAACAAAACAAAATACGCCTTCTGGAGTGGCCCAGTCAGAGTCCTGACCTCAACCCGATTGAAATGCTGTGGCATGACCTTAAGAGAGCGATTCACACCAGACATCCCAAGAATATTGCTACACTGAAATAGTTTTGTGAAGAGGAGTGGTCCAAAATTACTCCAGATCGTTGTGCAGGTCTGATCTGCAACTACAGGAAACATTTGGTTGAGGTTATTGCTGCCAAAGGAGGGTCAACCAGTTATTAAGTCCAAAGGTTCACATACATTTTCCACCCTACACTGTGAATGTTTACATGTTATGTTCAATAAACACATGAAAACATATAATGTTTGTGTTTTATTATTTTAAGCAGACTGTGTTTTTCAAATTGTTGTGACTTAGATGAAGATCAGAGCACATTTTATTACCAATTCATGCAAAACTCCACGTAATCCCAAAGGGTTCACATACTTTTTCTTGCCACTGTATAAACCTGCCAAATGAAACCACCGAACAGCAGGGCATTTCGGCAACTTTTCACTGATGTTCAGTGTTCTCTGAATAGATTAATCAATGCTTCTCTATGGGGAAATTCACTGCCTTTGAACAGGCACCATACTTGCTGGCAGTTTGCCAAAATTTTAGGGGCCACATCAGCTGTCTCTGAATAACCGCTTTTGTGGGTGTTTTCATCCTGGGATCTGGTGAAAAGCAAATAATTCCCAGGCTCTCGTTATACATGTATAAAAAAAATGGCTGAGGCTCAAACCCCTCCCATTATAAATTGTCCCTACAAGTATAACTTTCGGTAATCTTGATCATTAAGAAAATCTTGATTATTAAGAAAATATGCAATTTTAACTAAAACTAAAGAAACTCAATTCTTTGCTCTGAACTTGCTCCAGATATAGTAAATACGAATGTGAGTAATGGCAGTGGTATTGATAATTTTAGTGACAAGCAGACAATGTCATTGCTTTGGAACAAAAAATTTATTTTTTCTCATTTATAATTTTTCTTTCTATTTTTATCTATTTTTTTGTTTGATCCATTACATACAGGGTAATTCAAAGAGATCCGAATTGCTTGATAAAGGTAATCGAACGCTGAAAATCAGCGTTCGGTTACCTTTCTTGGCCATTCGGCTATCCAGAGAGCAGGCAATTCGCCAAATCCTAGCGAATTGCCTGAACATACAGTGCCTGTTCGGTGCCTGTTCGAGGGCAGTGAAATCCCATGAAAAAGCACTGCTTCGGCTATTCAGAGAACACAAACCAGCAGTGAAAGGTTCCTGAAATGCCCTGCCATTCAGTGGTTTCATGCAGCAAATTTATTCAGAAGAATCCCATAGGCTTCAATGTTAAAAATATTCCCATTTTAATTTAATATCTAATAAACTGTTCATTATAAAATTCTGCAGTAAAGAGTCTCTTTATTTATAGATTTTTTAGGATATTTTAAGCATTTTTCTGAATTTTTTTTTTTTTTAAAAAGTCCGATTTGTTTTTTTTTTTTAAGTTTACTTATTTTTTCTGTAACAGTCCTCTTTATTATCATTCCCTGGACCTCATATGCAAATTTCAGACATTTTCGCTCAGTAGTTTCTTTGCAAACAGCGTTTCAGTTTCACACATTCATACAAACTGTTTTGCTAATTTATTCACTGCCTCTTCTGCTGTGTCGAAGGCTGCGATCAGCTCCTGTTCGGGTTTTTCTGTGGTTTTCGGCAGATTAATCCATATGTTTTTGAGGGTTTTCGGCATGCATTCGCTGGGTTTTGCGGTTAGTTTTCGTCAGGTTTGCGTCAGCTTTTCCCTGCAATTCGGGGGCCCTGTGGTGCTTGCTGAATACACCGCAAGGTCACCGAAATGGGATCGGCAAAACAAACCGAATTGAAAAGAACGAAAAGTCACTGAACGTGCGGTGACTTTTTGAATCTCTTTGAATAACCCTGATAGTCATGTTTGGTATCATTGGAAAGGCCAGACTCTGACCTGTCCAATGACACCTAATTTAATGCAGCTGCGTCTTTATTAGATGAAACAATACGTAGTAACATATTGTGCCATCATCTCCACATTTGCTCACAGCATGGGAAATGAGAAGGTGACATTCTGCAGGCTCCTCCCCTCCCAGCCCCCCCTGTCTGATGAAATTGCAGAGTAAAGAGGAGCTTCCTCCACTCAACCCTGTATCACCAGCAGCCGTCATTTTTAAATTTCCCATCACCTGTTCGGTCACCATTAGTGATTGGTCTCAGAGACAGCCGATGAATCAGATCTGTGCATGCGCTTTGGAACCTTCATACATAAGATGCATAAGTCCCATTGTGCTGCGCAATTTGCAGTTCCTATGCTATGCAAGCTGCAATGGAGCACAAATTGGGTTAAAAAGCTTCAGGGCCTTTCGGTTTCAGGAGTCCCTTAGCCAAAGAGGAGGAGCTTCATGTGGTGGTGAAAAAAAGATAAGTAAAATTGGACAAAATAAAATCACAATTAAAAAAATAATTGAGCAGAGGCTGTCAGCTTATCGCATCAGTGATTGCGCTAGCTTACTATACTTTGCAGATCCTATACTTAACACAGAGAGTGCAATCGCCCCATAGGAAATCATGGGATTTCCGTGTTTGGGCGTTTTACAGCGCGTAGGAACGCGCTGTAAAACGCCCAGGTGTGAACCGGGGCCTTAATCAAGACTACCGGAATTTCTGGGAGACTTGAGATCCAGAGCAAGGCAAGTCTTTTTTGTTTTTTTGTTTTTACATGCGATGCAGATGTCTCGAATATAACGTGACCCCTCCAATTTTAATGTAAAATGTTGTCACCAAAATCAAGCGGTATACTCGAGTATCTACTCGAGTATCGAGTGTTATTATAGTATTATTAGTGTTAAGATAATCAAGGTATTAAAACATCAAAAAGCTAATTACCGCATGGACGCTCAAGGAAAGATTTTAGCTACACCTAGAAGCTGGTACTAGATGATTCTGCTTTTACAAAATCATTTAGCACGCCCTAACCCCCCCCTAATAAATCCAAAACTCAACTCTCATCCCATGGCGAGAATGGAGGCCCTATCCGCTGCTTCTCCTAGGCTGCAAGCAAATAGTTCCCAGTCTCCCTCTGTGATCACTCCACGGTGCTGCCAAAAGGCTCACGGCCCAGAAGTGCAAACCTCTATGGAGTCCTATTTACTCCAGGAAGTGATACTCGTAGCAGCGTGGAAGTCCTACCGGAGTATTCCTGCAGTTGGCACTGCGTTCTGGGACAAGGTACCGAAGTATTGCCTGTCCCGGAAGTATTGCCTGTCTCATGCTAAAATGGGGGCAATACGGGGAAAACTGCAGGTGCAGATTTTCCCCGTTAGCATCCCCATTTTTGAGCACAGTAGGGAATAGGGCCCTGAATTGGGCCAAAATTGCTATTGTTTCAACATGTATTTAAAAATGTGTTGATTTATATAAATTTACAAATATCTCTTTTTTTTCAGGAATTCAACCTTGGCATTAGAAAATGCAATGGAAGCCAAGCTTCTTATCAAAGGCATTGGTTTTATTATTTTGATGGTTATAGGAATACCTGGAAATACCTTCATCCTAATTAGATTTGCTTATCTCAAACTAAAAGAAAGGAAACTCAAGCCGACCGATACTATCCTAATGGGTCTAGCTTTAGTGAATCTAATTCTGGTACTCAACCGAGTCATACCTCAAGCACTTGAAGCTCTGGGAATGGATGATCTATTTAGCGACACAGAGTGTAAAGTGGTCCTCTTCACATATAGAGTGTCTAGGGCCATGGCAATCTGCATCACCAGTCTCCTTAGTTGTCACCAGTGTATTTCAATTGCTCCAGCAAACAGGCATTGGATTTTCCTCAAGCAAAAAGTGTCCAATAACATTACCAGGATTATCCTTGTTTTTTTTTGTTTCAATGTTGCCCTATATCCATCTAGAATTATATATGGCCGGGCTAGAAGGAATGTTACTGTGTCCTTATACACATTGCACTTAGTGTATTGTGACTGCGACTTTGGAAATTATAACTCATATATACTTAATGGGGTGTTTCCTGTGGTCAGAGAGGTTCTAGTGGTGGGATTGATGGTGCTTGCAAGTCTGTACATTGTATATATTTTGTTTCAACATCAAAAAGCAATAATGGGTATGAGAAGTTCAGACAAAGACAATGTGAAGTCAGTTGAGTACAGAGCGTCCAGAGCAGTCATCATGCTAGTGGCCTTGTATGTGGCTTTATTTGGAATGGATACATCAGTTTGGATATATACCCTTTCACTCCATAATGTAAGTTCAGATATCAATGATGCTCGTATATTTCTAGGCGCTTCTTATTCAGCCCTTAGTCCGGTAGTTGTGATCGCTACAAACCCTAAACTCCATAAAGAACTATATTTGTGCTCCAAACCGACTGGTAAAATAAAGTTGGATGATTCAAGTCAATAATGCTAACTGGACTGTATTAAGCAAAATCTTTGACAAAGAAAGTTTTTTTTGTTTGTAGTTTACTTGCTTAAATAATATATGAATAAATTCATACAATTCTTTTCCAGAATATTTATGGTTGACAAGGTTTAAAATATGCTATTAGACGATTTCCAATGGGGTGATGATCCTTTTGCCAAATTCTGGATGAGGTTGATGAAATGAAAAGTGCTGTATCAGCAGAACTAGTGTTCTGTGTGAGAAAATCAAGTCAATTGACAACAAGGGATGTTCTGCAAGTATGAAGTTTGTAACAAAGTCCAAACAAAACACAACCACTAAATGCACCATGAAGGAGTCCTCAATGAATATCAATGTAGGGAGGAAACCTTATCAGTAGCATTGGGGGAGGGATTAAAATGAAAGGTTAAACATAGAAACATAGAAAATGTCGGCAGATAAGAACCTTTCGGCCCATCTAGTCTGCCCAATTAAATGGATACTTTACCTGGATTTATCTTTCGTTTAGGATAGCCTTATGCCTATCCCATGCCTGCTTAAATTCAATTACTGTTTTGGCCTCTACCACTTCAACTGGAAGGCTGTTCCATGTATCCAGATCATTGTTCCATTGTTCCATGTAAAATCATTAAGCCTTTCCTGCTAACTTTTCTCCTTCAAGCCGTACACCATTTTAGATGCCCTTCTCTGAACTCTCTCTAAGATGTCTATATCCTTCTGGAGATACGATCTGGAGATACGATCTGTACACAGTACTCCAAGTGAGGTCTCACCAGTGCTCTGTACAGTGGCATGAGCACTTCCCTTTTCCTACTGCTAATACCTCTCCCTACACAACCAAGCATTCTGCTAGCATTTCTTGCTGCTCTATTACATTGACTACTTACCCTTAGATCCTCTCAAATAATAACCCCTAAATCCCTTTCCTCAGATGTTGAGGTTAGGACTGTATCAAATATTCTATATTCAGCCCTTGGGTTTTTACATCCCAGGTGCAATATCTTGCACTTATCCACAACTTAACTTTTGGTCCTTAGGTTCTAACAATTGTAAAGCATTACAGAGGTCAGTGCTCATGTTGAACTGAGATAGTAATAAGCATATCTGTGCCATCTTGATTCTAATAATTAAATTTTTAGATAGATATGGCAAGGTTCACTTTCACTGTTGTTGATATGCAACAACAGAAAAATGGTGAGGAAATCTAAAACAGACTCTCGGACTGGGTGAGGGTACCAAGAAATTATTGCTTTATATGAGACTCACATCTTATATCTCCGAAAGAGGAAGAACAGTAAATAATATTTTTTTAACACAAACATGCTGAAATAAATATACTTCATCTTGACAAATGTACATAATTACAAAGGTAAAAAATATATTAATGGGTATATGCTAATAAGTAGAGTGTACATGTTACACCATAACTGCCTTCCTCACATTATAACATCATTTATGTTACGAGAGTCATTTTGAACTTGGGATACATGGACCTAGAGATGCATTTGGGAGGTGTAGGCCTAATGTTCTACATTGTTTCCTGACCCTCTCCTATGTTGAAGTCACCCTGTACCTACAATTCTAGGTGCAAGGTGTTTGTGTCTCCTGTGCTACACATGAATATTGTTTAGTTATTATCATTAATGTCGATGTTTATCTGTTACTATTTGCTAACAGGATTATTGTGTAATTCCAGCTCCTCCTATCAAGAAAATGTTTACATCTGTTAATGGTTGGAGTGGTCGTTGTTTGTGTGTCTTCCTTTGGCAAATACTGCCTCATTATCAGATACTGTATAATCTGTATCCACTGTTTATCCACACAATCTGCTTTTGTCCCATTGATCTGTTTTGTCAGTATGTAGCTCAATGCATCTTGGTGAACATTGTAAATTCCATTATCTGTTCCTGGTTTTATTATGTCTCAGACACCAAGACACCAGGCAGTGATTCCTGAGCTATTGCAGGAATACGCTGAGGAGGGATTTCCCATTGGTCGGCAGGCCACTCTTGGCACTGTAAATATTTAGCTCATTCAAGGCTGAGTTCCTGTCTGACAGTTCTAAACTTCAAGATCTCCGTGCTGACTCATTTCTGGGGAATGATATCACTGTGCTTTCTGTGTACCTGTCCTTAAGCTTCGGCTAACGGCTGGAGAAAGGCATGAAAAACTGCTGGTGGGAGAACGGGGTCTGACAAGGGAGCGGCATTAAAATATGTGACCCAATCGGGGTATGGAGATCTGTTACAATTTATATTTTGGTTGGTTCTCTATTGTGGATGCATTATCCCCATTCTTCCGACAAAGGGCGTTCCATGGGCATTCTGGCAATTTCTGTATCATTAAAGTGTGCTTTTTTCATAGTGATTTATTTTCCCTTTAAGCCTCTCAATGGCTTGACACTTTGTAGCTGGCTTGTTGCCTGTGTGCAGAAAAAAGAAGCCGAGAGAGTGAAAGAGATTTGAAAAAGAGCAGAGAAAAGGAATAAATAAGCGAAAGGGCGGAAGACTAGACAATAAAGGGGGTAGACCACAACAGGAAGGACGAATACTGAAGCACATCACCTATTACCGATCCAGATTCCCTCTCTCACTCTCATAAATAATATTACCTTATACAGTAATGCAATATATCATTTCCATGTTCATCTTATGGTTCCCACATCTTATAGAAAGCAGGTAATGAGTGGTGGACCTGGGCTGTGAGTTCATCCATTGTGCAGATATGATCGAAAATTCTTCAGATTTTCATAGTAAAGTGGGATTACCAACGTTCTCCATCACTCCGCTACAGTTTTCAGTGTGGCCAGTGAGAGCTTTGAAATTAAGCAGTTGCCCCTATGAGTCAGGGCTTTGGTTGGTTTGGCCAGGATGAGGATCGAAGGGTCTAAAGGTATAATGGTTTGAAAGAATATTTCTGCAGAAGAGTTGATTTTTGTCCATATCTGTTCTACTTTTGGGCAGAACAAATATAGGTGTGCATGGGTGCATTTCAGCTCACAGAGCCTGCAGTGAGTGTCTTGTATCCAGGGATCTACTGTCATGTTTACAACCCTGCAGCTCACTGGAAAGCCAGCTAATCTTGTGATGTCTGTATAAGGCCACAATCACAATGCAAAAGGGAACACAGAACCAGATGGGAGGCGAAAAAGGTATGGCCACTGTGTATATGATCAAATTCCTTCTGTGTCCAAAAATTGGAGAGGAGAGGGTGTTATGTTTTATGCCTCAAATGGGCTGGATACCTCTGGTTTACGCAGTCACCCTGGTAGGGAATAGGGGCGAAATCTTTTATTCTGTACATAGTAAAATAGGTTTAAAAAATGCCAATTTCCATCAAGTTCAATCTTCCACATATCCCTACTGCTGCTGCTGGTTCAAAATAAGGCAAAAAAAACACACTTGGTGCCATTCCATTTTTACCCAAAAAGGAAAAAAAATCCTTCTTGATTCCATAGTGGCAATCAGATTTCTCCCTGTATCAATGAGCGATGCATTATAATTCTAATTCTTATATCCATTTATATCATATTTTACCAGGAAAGTACCCAAACCTTTTTTTTTAAAAGACATCAATTGAATTAGATAAAACAACATCTTTTTGACGAGTCTTCCATATTTTCTTTGTTTGTACTGTAAAAAAAATCTTTGATTTGAAGTCCACAAAATCTTCTTTCTTCTAGTTGCAGCGGATGACCTTGTGTTCATTGTAAAGCTCTTTTGATGAACAGGGTGACAAATAACGCTTTGTTATTGGTCCTCTATGGGCCATATTCCCTCCCTAATGCCAAAATGGGGATGCTAACAGGGAAAACTTGCACCTGCAGGGTCCCCATTTCCCTGTAGCCTCCCTATTTTAGTATTAGATTCCAGGGCTACTTCGGCACCTTGCTCTGGAACGCAGTGCTACACTCAATGATACTCGCAATATCCATGGAGAGAAAGCAGCGGTCCGTAAGGCACAAAGAAAGAAAAAAATTTAACTTATTCGTGAATATATCCACATATAGGGCCATATTACATAGTTGGTGCTAACTTAGGCTAAGGTCAGACGAAAGCATTTTTAACGTGCGTTTAGCCGCACGAAATCACGGCCGTGCTAGCAGCAAATGACGACCAATGCCGGGGAACATACGACGAACGGCCGCACGAAAGTTCGTCCGTGCAACGCAAGTGGCCAACGAACGCATTTTTTCGAGAACGTCAAACCGCTACTACTGACGTACAGAGTGCGCTGCGGCCGCATAGCGGCATGTTTGCGTGATTGGGAGACGTCAGACGCTGCACACGTCCGGCCAACATAACGTCCAGACGCAAAAGGGTTTTATTGATGATCCGTACAAAATCACGGACGAAAATGCGCATCGTATGACCACTATCGCGTATTCTGTGAAAAAATACGTCCATTCGTTCGAACGCACTTTTTCACGGACAACGTGAAAAATGCGTTCGTCTGACCCTAGCCTTAACCAGAGCTGTTGTAAACTTCCCAGAGCCATTGTAGCCTATGGAGGTTTTAAGTTTACAACAGCTCTGGTTAAGTTAGCACCAACATTGTAATACTGCCCGTACTGTATATAAGTGTGCAACAGGTAAGCTTCGTGCTCTCTTCTCACATGTAGTTAGAAGTAAATGTGCCATTCAACAATAGCTTCTCTGTGTGTAATCACTGTTCATAAAAACATATACGTCTATTCAAAGAAAGATGAAAATCAGGAGAATTGGCAGAAGAGAACAATCTAGACCAAACAGCCGATTTGGAAAGTGAGATAAATGGGAGAATTTTTCTGGTTTGGCTATTTTGGCCTAGAAGTTTCACTTCTCCAGTCATTCTCCTGAGTTTCACCTTTCTTTCTTTGAATAGACCTGATAGATTAGTCCATGTGTATAGAGAGATGCTTTGTGATGTCCTTTTTGTAAATATACACAATGTGCAAAATGGGGTTCCCAGAAATTAAAGTCAATGTGATACTTATACAGAGGAAATAGATTTGTCCGTTTCCTGGGTCTTGGATCTGTTCCTCTTGTGACTTCAAAAAAGCAAAGCGAAAACAACAGCAATAGTGCAGAATCTTTACACGTAGGGGAAGGAGTGTTAAGAATAGATTAAGAACACTCACATGTTCTAGAGCCACAAGTTAACCTGACTCTAGGCTCTAGGTGTCTGCACGTTTGGCCGACTTTCAAGTGTGGCACAACCTTTCTTTGTCACTCCTTTCCTGGATGTGATAGCTCAAAAGGTGGATAGCCCAAGGGATGAGATAAAGAGAAAACAGCGCTCTCATACAACTATAAGAAAAACAATTTACTCTATATCAAAGCTATATAATGCACTCACCAATGCTGGAGCCTGTGGATTTTCTAGGCTAATATATCTCGCCTGGCCCAGGAAACGGACAGATCTATTTCTTCCGTATAAGTATCTCTATATTGACTTTAATATCTGGGAACGCCTTTTTGCACATTGTGCATATTTACAAAAAGGACATCACAAACCATCTCGTTATACAAAGAAGAAAATTTTAGTGGAGCGCTTCACCAAACAATCCCCACCCAATACCGGTGAACTGTCGCTAAGTACCAGAGGTGGTGGTTTCCCCAAAAAAACAAGACTAGAAAAAATTCCAATTTCCAATCCGTGATGGTACAGCGTACTCAATAAATAAATGACAATCACTTTGTATTCTGAACAGATGATCTTCTCAAGGTCTGCTCATAGCATAGGAGACAAAATCCTCTATAACATAATACAGTAAGAGGCAGCGTGTCCGTCGCCACGCTGCCTCTGCGCATGCACACGCAACCAGCATACTGCTGGGTGTGCACGCATTCGCCACTCCACCGTATTACTGTTTGGGCGGTTGGATGTACGCACAGCCAGTAGTACACGCATCCAACCGCCCACACAGTAATACGGTGGAGTGTCGAATGCGTGCGCAACCAGCGTGCTGGGTGCACACGCAGCCAGCCGCCTAACCACAGAGCCCCTGCAGCTTGGAGGCACCATAGCAAGACAACAATTCCAAATACATTTTTTTTTAAAAAACAGTGCCCCCCCACCAAAGAGCCCCCAAAGCTGTGAGCACCGACACCACTGAGCACCCACCACCAAGGAAAAAAAAAACTGAAAATAGCAAGCACAGACAACCCGCTATTAGGAAAATAAAATTGTCTTTCCTTGACGTTGCTGTGCTTTCATTTCGGAGAACATTCATGCACACCTCACTTAACAATAGACTGCCCTCTGGGCTGGCTTTCCACCTAGTAGAGAAATAATAGCGCAATACGTTTGTATAACATAAGAGTAATTTGTGTATAATAATCACACACTTACAAAAATGGAGCCTATACTGGCTCTGGTGTGATGTGCCTCATGGGTATTTTTCATCTTTTTCACTGGTGCCCATCCACCCTGAAGGATTCCTAATAGGGATCTTGTATATGGAATATAAAAGCAGAAAAGACGGAGAATCACCCTAGTGCAATTCTGTTATACACTTGTTCCACAGAAAATGGGCGAGTTTCCACTTACATTAGGTGGAGCCTGCCAGGCTCTCTGAACAGCAGCAAATAGGTTTTTATGGGAAAAAATCCACAAAAAATCTCACATACGAGAAGCATGAAACAGCAGGGTAAAATCAAGCACTTTAATAAAAGCATAAATTGTATCTAGGACTAGGGATGAGCTGTTCAGTTCGATCTGTTCGGAGTTCGCATCGAACATCGGCCATTCGGCTGTTCGCCGAACTCCGAACATTTCCGCGTGTTCGGTTCGAGTTCGCCAACAATGCACCACAATGGACCACAATGCACTTTTCCACTGGCCTGAAGCTTGTAATTGGCTACAGCCTCGCGCCTGACCACAGGTCAGGTGCAAGACAGGTGCAAGACTATGCCAATCACAGCTCAGAGTCCTGATTGGGCAAATTTTGCCCAATCATGGGCGCACAGAGCTAAGTACCGCAACATACTATATAAGGCGTCCCTAGCAGCCCCAGCAAGTGTTTTTTGAGAGGAGATTGCTCTGTTAGTGTGTCTTCTCAGTGCCAGCAGCTATTGGGGGGTCTCACTTCGACAAGATATCTGGGAATTGTTGTAATCTGTGTGTTCTCACTACCAGCAACTATTGGGGGGTGTCTCACTTCTACAAGATATCTGGGAATTGTTGTAATCTGTGTGTTCTCACTGCCAGCAGCTATTGAGGGTCTCAATTCTACAAGATATCTGGGAATTGTTTCAATTAGGGATGAGCTGTTCGGTTCGATCTGTTCGGAGTTCGCATCGAACATCGGCCGTTCGACAGCTCGCGAACTTTGAACTTTTTGGGCCGTTCGCCAAAAGTTTGAAAATGTTTATTTTTTTTAAAAAGTATAACAAATGCTTGAAAAATACTAAAAAATCTAGAAATAAAGATACTCTTTACTGCAGAATATTATAAGCAGCGCTGTAATAGATATTGAATTAAAACGGGAATATTTTTAACATTGAAGCCTATGGGATAAAACATTCTTGTTACTAAAAAATCAGGCAGACATGGCCCTCTAATCAGGCACTGTAGAGGGCAGCCTGCAGGGGCCTCCCAAGGATCCCCTTGAGGAGCATGCGGCCGCCGGATGACAGAGCTACGACTGTGCGGGCTAGCCGCCCAGGTGCATGTGGCAGAGACAGGCAGCGCAGGAAGGGAGCCACTGCACCTGCGGCCACGGCATACCCCCACAACCAGGATCCAGGGAGCCCCCACTGACCACCAGGCTAAGGTAAGGTGACACATTTAAAAAAAAAAAAAAATCTGAGGACATTTTTAAATGTCCCCGGGAACATAAAATAAAACTTTTTTTTTTCTTTCTCTACCTGGCTGAATGTATTTAATTATATATTAGATACATTCAGCCTGGTACAGGGGGGTGGCATGTGGGCTGCGCGGGGTCTCAGGCAATGGTTTGGTTTTTTTGTGTGTATATTTTTAGCAAATTTATAGGGGTAGGTAAGGTCGGGTATGATATATATATATATACTGTATATGTAGATAAGATATAAATCTATATTCTTATAAATATATATATATCCAGACTTGTATTACACCACATTTTGGCAACTAATTGCCCTCCCCATTTGGCTGATCCCTCCAGAAGAAATGTTGAACCTGATAGAGCAGAGAATAATATATATATCCTCTGCTCTGTCGGGTTCAAAATTTCTTCTGGAGGGATCAGCCAAATGGGGGGGCGCATTTAGTTGAGATTGTCCACATACCGCCCCCCCATGTGCGTATGTGTATATATGGTCTGAGGTCTGTGGGTGGCAGTATATAAATATCTGCGTGATGATATATACGTATATGTCTGTGTGTGGTATCAATGTATCCCTACTCTATACATGGCGCTCCGTGTCCCTATAATATATATGATCCGGGGTTACCTTTTTTATATATTTTTATACTATTCCTATTAAATTAACAGTAATTTTTGATGTATTTTATTCAGTAGAAACTTTTTTTTGCCTATATAACATGTGCTTTGTGAAAATAAAATGGTTTTGTGTGTACATTTTAATTTAGTTAGTGGATTCCTGTCCAGTGCGGTGAGAAGAAAACGTAATGCAGTGTAGACACGCTGCGAGGCGGAGCGGAGTGAAGTCAAGCCTGCAAAATGTTTGCTTCTCTTCGCTACTCTGTGCGTCGCTACACGCTCAGTGTGTCTCAGCCTTTATTCCCGCATCACTAGCTTACCGAATCAATTTGTATACTTGTTACTGACCCTGCTTGTTCTGAGGACCCAATCTGTTGCCGACTTTGCCTGCCATTTGACTATTCTCTCTGTGTTTTCCCTGCCTGTTCTGTTTGCTTCCTGTTGCTATTGGTGTGCGCCGATTCTCACCATATACAGTAGCGCAGTACAAGTTCCTAAACATTGCTGACCCGGTTTTGTTATAGCTGCTGATGTAACTGAATAGATCGGGGATCTCTTCTGCATTACAAAAACTTCCACCACTGCACTCTTCCACAATACCACAGAGGGGTTACTTACGGTGTGAAGGCACTTGCTGCCACCAAAGGCACAATATTTGGGTGCACTGTCACTGACGCCTATACCAGATTCATATCAATTTAATATTTGACCGCAGGGTCCAACCCTGCACTCTTCCACAATACCACAGAGGGGTTTCGGTGTGACGGCACTGTTGCCGACACTAAAGGCCCAATTTTAAAGCACCTATTGTTACTTTCATCCAAAGCCTGCATAAGTTTCACCATAATATAGCCAAAAATTCACTAAACTTGTTCTGCGTGTCCTAAATTGTCTCCTCTTTTCATACAGACTGCCGCCCCAAGCAGTTGTTTATGAACAGATTAAAGGAAAATCATTTACCGTCATTTGAAATGTCATTTTTTTGTTTTTAAATGTTTCTATACATCCTACAAATCCGCCACGTGGAGGGCACTCTAAAAATCGAACTTTCGAGTCCCATTGACTTGCAATGAGTTTGGTTCGTGTTCGAGTTCGAACTCAAACTTTTGAAATTGTTCGAGTTCGAATGCGAACCGAACACGGGGGTGTTCGGCTCATCACTAGTTGTAATCTGTGTGTTCTCACTGCCAGCAAATATTGGGGGGGTTTCACTTCTACAAGATATCTTGGAATTGTTGTAATCTGTGTGTTGTCACTACCAGCAGCTATGGTGGGGTCTCACTTCTAGTAGATATCTGGGAATTGTAATCTGTGTCTTGTCACTGCCACCCATCAGGGGGTCTCACTGATTTATAGGAGGTTCCTGGGAATTTTATTCTGTGTCTTGTCACTGGCTGCCAGCTATCAGGATTTCTCACTGAGTTATACTAGAGTTCTGGAAATCTTTAATCTTTATACCAGAGTTGAATCAGAGTTCTGCATATCTCCACTTTTCATAACAGAGTTGAATCAGAGTTCTGTATATCTTTAATCTATGTATCATTCACCATGTTAGAAAGACCAAAAAGGACAGGCAGACGCTCCCAGACACAGATAAGAAGGCAAGCAGCCTCTGTGTCAGGAGGCTGTGCCACTGGTCGTCGTGGACGTGGTGCATCCTCTGCAGGGGCATGCTTGTCCTTTCTAACTGGTGCTGGCTGTCTTAAGCAGCAGCAACATACAGAGGATTTGCAAGATTGGCTAACCAGGCCATCCTCATCCTTCGAGTCCTCTGCCATCCAGGCCTGTAGTGGTTTACAGTCCACCTCAGCTGCCAAAACATCTAACTCAGCCTCCATGTCCACAGCTACTCCTACCGTAGCCTCACTATCACACACGGAGGAGTTAGCTGAATTGTTTGACTACAATGACAGTGACATGCTGCTTGCGGATGCGCAGCAACTACAGTGCTCTGATTCAAACTCTGAGGTTGAGGAAGGGCGTATAATCAACCTAGAGGAAGAGGGTGCCAGTGACACACAAATAACTAGCACTCATGTTGCCCCAGCAGCTGCAGCATACTGCCAAGTTGGCTCCAGTATCAAGAAGAAAGGGGGTGATGACGAGGTCACTGACTCCACCTGGGTGCCTGATCAAACAGAGGAGTAAAGGGATGAGGAGGAGGAGGTATATTTAAGTAGTGGGGGCATTGAAGGTGGGGATTCCTCAAGGGAGGGTTTCGTGTGCCCAGAAACACAAGGATTAGTACATGGCTGGGAGGAGGAAGTGCACGATGGGGTCATCCTCATCGACCAGGAAGACTCGGAATCTAATGCCACCTCCAACCTACACTGTATGGGCTCTAGACATGTGCACAGCACAAAATTTCGTTTTGAACTAATGGATTAGTCCTAAAATGCAATTTATTTAGTTGCTACAGAAATTAGTTTTCAGTTCTTTAGTATGAAAACTAATTTCATTCATCCGAAAACCAGTGGATACAATTACTATTGTAGTGGTGGCTCCTCAGAGGGCTGAGATCGCTGCTTGTTACAGTATCTCTCACTCTCAGCACAATGTGGGCCATATTACATAGTTGGTGCTAACTTAACCAGAGCTGTTGTAAACTTCCCAGAGCCATTATAGCCTATGGAGGTTTTCAGTTTACAACAGCTCTGGTTAAGTTAGCACCAACATTGTAATACTGCCCCGTGTCAGGCAAAGCTGTTACAGTAACTGACTGCTGCTCATCACAGCGCTCAGAGTTTCAGTACAACTAGTAAATAATATTTTTATATATAAGAGGTTAGAACAATATTATTTCCTTGTTTTACTGAAACTCTGAGCGATGTTACAGTCAGTTACTGTAACAACTGAGCCTGATACATTGTACTGAGAGATAATGTAACAAGTAGCCGATCTCAGCGCTCACAGCCACTGGATTTAAAGGGCTAAAAAAAAGGCTCCTCTCTGTATAGTGTTTAGAACATCCTCCTGCATTAATTAATACCCCTCCCTGTATAATGTATACAACATCCACCTGAATTAATTAATGTCCCTCTCTGTATAGAACATCCTCCTCAATTTATACCTTTCTCTGTATAATGTATATAACATCCTCCTGCATTAATACCCCTCTCTGTATAATGTATAGAACATCCTCCTGCATTAATTAATGCGCCTCTCTATATAGAACATCCTACTGCATTGGCATGTGGAGGGTGCAGAACTTCGGATGTTGCGATGTTGCGCTCTTCATTGCTGGTTTCCTTCACTCTTCAATGTAATATCACAAAAAGACTCCAGTATATAGCAGGAAATGTTTTGGTTTTATTCCATCAACAGTAGAACAACGTTTCGACCTGCAACCAGGTCTTTGTTCTACTGTTGATGGAATAAAACCAAAACATTTCCTGCTATTTACTGGAGTATTTTTCTTGATATTGTGCTACGTCCTTGGAGTGAGGACTTTCCAGTGGCAGCTCAAAGGTGGGTGGCAGCAACCTGAACTGAACTTTATTTAATATCACAAAAAGGACTGAAACTAAAATGTAGTGCATTTTATTTTAGTTTCTTTCGTTTTTTGTACTGAGCAGTTTAGTTTCTCTTGACTCATACGAAAACTAAATTATCCCAAAATTCGGACTAAATCGTTTTAGTACTAAAACGAATGCACATGTCTAATGGGCTCCTTTATCCTGCAAAGCCTGCTAAAGGACCCCAGGATTCGTGCTATCAAGGAGAGGGATCATTACTGGTTGGCAAGCCTTCTTGATTCACCATACAGGGGTAAAGTTGCAGAGCTCATCCTGTCTGCACAGAGGGAGGACAGGATGAAACAACTTGAGGACGCTCTAAAGCGACACTTGTGTAACAGTTTTCCAGGCACTGGTAGGTTACCAAGTGATGACACAGGTGCTTCTGAGGCTGCAGATGATCAAAGGAAGAGCCGCTTGACTGATGCCCTTTTGATTTTTTTTAGTCCACGATGCCCAGGGACGTCAAATGTAGGCACCAATTGCCACTGTCTTCACTGTATGGTGCAGGACTGCCTAGGTGCAAGGGCAGACCTTGATACCTTTCCAGCAGATGATCCACTGGCTTACTGGGTGTTGAAATTGGATCACTGGCCAGAACTTAGCCAATATGCTATGCAGCTACTAGGTTGCCCTTCATCCAGCGTGCTTTCTGAAAGGATGTTCAGTGACGATGGAGGTTTTGTCACAGACAAAAGAGTGCGTCTGTCCACCGACTCTGTAGACCGGCTGACATTTATAAAAATGAATCAGGCCCGGATCAGCAGCTATCAATCCCCTGATGCTGATGTAACTGAATAGATCGGGGATCTCTTCTCCATTCCCAAAACCTCCACCACTGCACTCTTCCACAATACCACAAAGGGGTTACGGTGTGAAGGCACTTGCTGCCACCAAAGGCACAATATTTGGGTGTACTGCCACTGACTAAGGTCGAGCTGTTCGATCGGTTCGGAGTTCGATTCGAACATTGCCTGTTTGCATGTTGGCGAACTACGAACATTTCCGCGTGTTCGCCGCATGTTCGCCCACAATGCACCACAACGGACCACAATGCACTTTTCCACTGGCCTGAAGCTTGTAATTGGCTACAGCCTTGCACCTGACCACAGGTCAGGTGCAAGACAGGTTCAAGACTATGCCAATCACAGATCAGAGTTCTGATTGGGCAAATTTTGCCCAATCATGGGCTCACAGAGCTAAGGCTAGGGTCAGACTAACGCATTTTTCACGTTGTCCGTGAAAATGTGCGTTCGAAGAATGGACGTATTTTTTCACGGAATACGCAATAGCGGTCATACTATGCGCAGTTTCATCCGTGATTTTGTACGGATCATCAATAAAACACTTCTTGCATCTGGACGTTATGTTGGCCGGACATTAGCAGCGTCTGATGTCTCCAATTCACGCACACACGCCGCTAGCGGACGCAGCGCACTCTGTACGTCAGTACTAGTGGTTTAACGTTCTCGAAAAAATGCGTTCATTTTCCACTTGCGTTGCGCAGCCGGACTTTTGTGCGACCGTACTTCGTATATTGGCCGTCATTGCCCGGCATCTGCTGCTAGCACGGCCGTGATTAATTGCGCCAGAACGCGCGTTCGCACTGCCTCAGTCTGACCCTAGCCTTAGTCCCGCAGCACACTATACATATAAGGCTTCACACAGTGCTTCAGCGCGTGTTTGAGAGGAGATTGTTGTTGTGTTAGTGTGTGTTCTCACTGCCAGTCTGCCACCAGCTACTGGGGGGGTCTCATTTCTACAAAATATCTGGGAATTGTTCAAATCCTTGTGTTCTCACTCCCAGCAACTGTTTTGGGATCAGTAATTTCTACAAAATGTCTGCGAATTGTTGTAATCTGTGTGTTTTCACTGCCACCAACTATTTTGGGGGTCAGTAATTTCTACAAAATATCTGAGAATTGTTCTAATCCGTGTGTTCTCACTCCCAGCAACTATTTTGGGGTCAGTAATTTCTACAAAATATCTGCGAATTGTTGTAATCTGTGTGTTCTCACTGCCACCAACTATTTTGGGGGGTCAGTAATTTCTACAAAATATCTGGGAATTGTGGTAATCTGTGTGTTCTCACTGCCACCAAGTATTTTGGGGGTCAGTAATTTCTACAAAATATCTGGGAATTGTTGTAATATGTGTCTTGTCACTGCCACCCATTAGGGGATCCCACATACTTCTAGTAGATTTCTGTGATTTGTAATCTGTGTCTTGCCACTGTTGCCAGCTATCAGGGGGTCCTATCAGGGGGTCTCACTGACTTGTAGGTGGTTTCTGGGAATTGTAATTTGTGTCTAGTCTCTGGCTGCCAGCTATCAGGGTGTCTCACTGAGTTATACCAGAGTTCTGGAAATCTTTAATCTTTATACCAGAGTTGAATCAGAGTACTGCAGCATATTTCCAATTTTTATAACAGAGTTGAATCAGAGTTCTGTATATATTTAATCCATATATCACTCACCATGTCAGAAAGACCATCAGTGCCGCTGGAGGTTTTGTCACAGACAAAAGAGTGCGTCTGTCCACCGACTCTGTAGACTGGCTGACATTTATAAAAAATGAATCAGTCCAGGATCAGCAGCTATCAATCCCCTGATGCTGACGTAACTGAATAGATCGGGGATCTCTTCAGCATTCACAAAACCTCCACCACTGAACTCTTCCACAATACCACAAGGGTTACGGTATGAAGGCACTTGCTGCCATGAAAGGCACAATATTTGGCTGCACTGATGCCTGTACCAGATTTATATCATTTTAATTTTTTAGAATGCAGGGTCCAACCCTGTACTCTTCCACAATACCACAGAGGGGTTACAGTGTGACGGCACTGTTGCCGACACGAAAGGCCCAATTTTAATGCACCTTTTGTTGCTTTAATCCAAAGTCTGCATAAGTTTCTCTATAATTTAGCCAAAAAATCACTAAACTTGTTCTGCATGTCCTAAAAGGTCTCCTCTTTTAATACAGACTGCCGCCCCAAGCAGTTGTTTATGAATAGATTAAAGGAAATCCATTTACCGTCATTTGAAACGTAATTTTTTTTAAAAATGTTTCTATACATCCTACAAATCCGTTACTTCACGGGCAGCTTATGGGGACCTCCTAGGCACGATATTTGAAGGAATTTTTCATATTTATTCTTAACCTTTATTTCATGAAAAACGTACTGTTCCTTTTAAACAGTTTTTTTTAAAACTTTTTGTCCTTGTTTCCTTTCCCCAGGGCACTACCTGGACCCCATACACCTTTTATGGCAAATATCTTGCATATATGCCATCTTGGAGGGCACTCTAAAAATCGAACTTTCCCATTGACTTACATTGAGTTTGGTTCGTGTTCAAGTTCGAACTCGAACTTTTTAAATTGTTCGAGTTCGAATGCGAACCGAACACAGGGGTGTTCGGCTCATCACTATCCACGACGCGTTTCATCGGTGTATCGACTTCATCAGCTGGTAAAAAAGACACTTGTTTTTTCCAGTGAGGCAGCAAAAATCACTTATAGTCAGTTGCTCCCAGGGTAATTTGGGAGCACTACCATATTCTTTCTGTTCAAAGTATCCAAGGAGAGTTGCTCTGCTGGGCCGCGAGCCCTGTGTGATCTCTGCTCTCGCGAGATACCACTGAGTGATCACGAAGGGAGACTGGGTACTATTTGTCCCCATTCTCACTCTGCACGCAGCCAGAAGAAGCGATGGATGGGGCCACTGTTCTCAGGATGAGAGGTATCGCATTTATCGGGAGAGGGTTAATTGGTGCTAAATCATTTTTCAAAAGCACAATCAGATAGCACCAGCTTTTAGATGTAGCTAACTTTTTGGTTTGCCAATCGCTGTGGTAGTTAGTAGTGATGAGCCGAACACCCCCATGTTTGGTTCGCATTTGAACTTGAACAATTTCAAAAGTTCGAGTTCGAAAACGAACCGAACTCAATGCAAGTCAATGGGACTCGAAAGTTCGATTTTTAGAGTGCCCTCCAAGAGGGCATATATGCAAGATATTTGCCATAAAAGGTGTATGGGGGTCCAGGTAGTGCCCTGGGGGACAGGAAACAAGGACAAAAAGTTTAAAAACAAACCTTTTTAAAGAAACAGTGAGTTTTCCATGAAATAAAGGTTAAGAATAAAAACGAAAAATTCCTTCAAATATCGTGACTAGGAGGTGCCCATAACCTGCCCGTGAAGTGGCGGATTTGTAGGATGTATAGAAACATTTTAAAAAACTTGGGGCGGCAGCCTGTATGAAAAGAGGAGACATTTTAGGACACGCAGAACAAGTTTAGTAATTTTTTGGCTAAATTATCGTGAAACTTATGCAGGCTTTGGATGAAAGTAACAATAGGTGCTTTAAAATTGGGCCTTTAGTGTCGGCAACAGTGCCGTCACACCGTATCCCCTCTGGTATTGTGGAAAAGTGCACCCTGCGGTCAAATATTAAAATGATATGAATCTGGTATAGGCGTCAGTGGCAGTGCACCCAAATATTAGGCCTTTGGTGGCAGCAAGTGCCTTCACACCATAAGTAACCCCTCTGTGGTATTGTGGAAGAGTGCAGTGGTGGAGGTTTTGGTAATGCAGAAGAGATCCCCAATCTATTCAGTTACATCAGCAGCTATAACAAAACCGGGTCAGCAATGTTTAGGCACTTGTACTGCGCTACTGTTTATGGTGAGAATCGGCGCACACCAGTAGCAACAGGAAGCAAACAGCAACAGATTGGGTCCTCAGAACAAGCAGGGTCAGTAACAAGTATACAAACTGATTCGGTAAGCTAGCGATTAGGGATGAGCTGAACACCCCCCGATTTCGGTTCGAATTCGAACTCAAACTCAATACTAATCAATGGGACTCAAAATTCGATTTTTCGAGTGCCCTTCAAGAGGGCATATATGCTAGATATTTGCCATAAAAGGTATATGGGGGTCCGGGTAGTGCCCTGGGGGACAGGAAACAAGGACAAAAAGTTTAAAAAAATACGTTTTAACCCCTTCACTGCTGACGACGTGTGGGACACGTCCTTAGTTACTCCCACTGTATGCTGAGGAGGATGTGTCCCACACGTCATCAGCTTTGCGGACCCCCGGCAGAGATACTCACCTCTCTGTCCGGGGTCCTGCAGCGTTCTGACTTCAGCGTCCTCAGACGCTGAAGTCAAGCTCCTCCCAACGTAAATGACGTCATTGTGCCATACGTGATGACGTCATTTCCAGGCGACCCCCCCGGCAATGCCGGGAGATCGCCTGGATGGGAGGGGTGATCCGTTCGGATCCCTCTCCCTCCCGATTGGGAGGTCCCACAAAAAAAAGCCAGGCACCACTTTAAAGGGGAGAGTCTCCCCTTTTACGCGGTGCCTGGCTTTAACCCCTTAGGCACCGGGTCGCACTTCAGCGCCAAAGTGCAGCCTAGCTCTGGTGGGGGCTGCCATCTTGGATCGCGGCTCCACCCCGGGTCCCCCCTCACTGCATGATGTCCTCGCGCATAGCGTGATGACGTCAGATAGCCGGGGAACCCCTAGCTGCCCGGAATCCCCTGGTGGAGATAGGGGGTTCATTTGAGGGTTCACAGAGATGCTGAAAGGTTGTGTATAGAGATGCTGTGAGGCTGTGTATAGAGATGCTGATGGGGCTGTGTATAGAGATGCCGTGAGGTTGTATAGAGATGCTGATGGGGCTGTGTATAGAGATGCTGTGAGGTTGTATAGAGATGCTGATGGGGCTGTGTATAGAGATGCTGTGAGGTTGTGTATAGAGATGCTATGAGGCTGTGTATAGAGATGCTGATGGGGTTGTGTATAGAGATGCTGTGAGGCTGTGTATAGAGATGCTGATGGGGCTGTGTATAGAGATGCTGTGAGGTTGTGTATAGAGATGCTGATGGGGTTGTGTATAGAGATGCTGTGAGGTTGTGTATAGAGATGCTGTGAGGCTGTGTATAGAGATGCTGATGGGGCTGTGTATAGAGATGCTGTGAGGTAGTGTATAGAGATGCTGTGAGGTTGTGTATAGAGATGCTGTGAGGCTGTGTATAGAGATCCTGTGAGGCTGTGTTTAGAGATGCTGATGGGGTTTGTGTATAGAGATGCTGTGTATAGAGATGCTGATGGGGCTGTGTATAGAGATGCTGTGAGGTTGTGTCACGGTGGCCCCCCTCAGGAGCCAAAGGGGGGACCTTGTTGCTGTGTTTATAGTTAAGTCCTTTAGGCTGGTATGTGTTTCTCTGCATAATACAGAACCCTGAACACAGAAATAACCAGACAAGACAAGACAAGACTGTATACACACACAAGGAACGCCCTACTCTGGGGTAAGGTCCTTTGGATGGCCTTCTGATCTACACAGAGTACAGGGTGAGAAACATGAAATGACAAACAATAAACAATCAGGGGTTAAAAAAACATGACTTGAACAACGGTGCTAACTAGAAAGAGATCCTTGATGTGGTCTCTATAAACAATAAGTAGCTGTACTAGATACAAAGACACAGAACACCAGACTAGACAGGAATATTGTCTACAACCTGCAGGGGAGGACTTCACTAGAAACAGATTAAGCTGCAACCAGCACAAACCACTGGATGCCTTGTGATTAGCTCTAACACCAGAACAAGAAACAGACAACAGAGGCTGTAGTGTGGTACAAGCAAACCAGAACCTGAAGACCATACATACAAAACACAAAATGGGATTAACCCTTTCGCTGCTGAGGCTTTTCCCGCCTCTGCGCTGAGGTAATTTTTACCGGTTTTTCTCATCATGTTTAAACGTGTTTTGAAGGCTTATTTTAGTATATGACCCAGACATATTATATATCGTTCTTTCCGGCAGACTTGGCAGATTCATAATATGTCATTATTATATGTATACGTCATGACCTGTCTGTATATTATAACAAAAAATGCAATAAAATATGAATTTTCAATAATTTACAACGTGTAAAGTGTTTTTTTTTCACATTTTAACATGCGAGCAATTGCGGTTCTATTTTGTATGGGGTGCGCTTATTAAAAAAATTAGAGATGGGGTCTCGTTACATTTTGTTTTGGGGAAAATTATACGATTTTTAACAAACGCACCGCATACAAAAATCGTTAGTGCAGCATCATTGTTCACATTATAATTGAAATGGGAACAATATTGCTGCATTAACAAACCAAGAAAAATAAAAAAAAATTGTTTATTTTTTTTTTATAATTTTTTATTTTATTTTTTTTTATTTTTATTTTCATTTCTTTTTATTTTTACAAACTTTTTTCACAGTCGTGTTTGGTATCGTTGGAACGGCCATGCTCTGGCCGATCCAACAGTACCAAACTTTAACCCCTAGCTGCCACGGATCGGGAGATAGGGGGTTCATTGGAACCCCCTATCTCCACCATTGGTGGCAGCTAGGGGTTAACTCCAGGACTGGCGTCATCGTGCTATGCACGATGACGCCAGTCCTCAGGGGGAGTTCCTGGAGGCTTGGCCAACATCCAAGATGTCGGCCAGCTCCGGGAAAGGATCACGAACCGGCGCTTTTCAGCGCCGATTCGTGATCCGGCTCCCCAGGGGTTAATGCCAGGTACCATTTGGAAGGGCAGGCTGTGCCCTTCCAAATGGTGCCTGGGTTAACCCCCTGCACACTGCTGATTGGGAGGGAGAGAGGCCCGAAGGACCTCTACCCCCTCCCTTTCAGGCGCCTCCTCCGCACATGCGGGGGGGGCGCCTGAATTAGGTGTCATCGCGCCGCCGCGATGACACCTAATTACTCCGGTGGCGGTTCCGGATGCTGAGCTGACATCGAGGATGTCAGCCCGCACCAGGGGGGCCAGCGATCGGCCAGAACCCGGCCGAACGCTGACCCCAAAGAGAGGACGCGCTCAGCGCGTCCACCGCATGGAACGTGACATGCGGTTGGACGCGCTGAGCGCGTCCTTAGCATGGAAGTGGTTAAGCAAGATAATTGTCAATATACCAGGCCAGGAGTCTTAAACCAGAAATATCAATATGCGGTACCAAGGGGTTAGAAACAAGGATGGTCAGGATACGTAGCCAGAAGTCAAGAATCCAGGAGATCAAAAATCCAATACTACACAAGCAGGAACACAGCAAAGAGAAGCGTATACTGGATCAAGGAGCTGTAGCACTAAAGGCCATATAAATAGGGCAGTACAGATCATGTGATCACAGGTCTGATCAGACACCAAGACTCCAGGGGTGGGGAGCCAAACAGATTAACCCTATACTCAAAAAGGGTTGAGAAAAACTCATAACCAGTGGGCATGACTGGAGGGAACGTAACAGGTTGTGTATAGAGATGCTGTGAGGCTGTGTATAGAGATGCTGATGGGGTTGTGTATATATATTAAAAGAGTGGATGACCCAAAGGATCAAAGGGTGTTATAGGCGCTAGTGTTATACTGTGATTGATAAAAGGTAGAATGTGCAAATGTTGCAGCTCACCGTTGAGTGTATCCCTCACCCATATATAGAAATGTAAAGCAAAAATACCACAGTACGTTCGGGAGCGCAAATATATATTTAGTCCTTTTTGAGATTTTGAGATCTCAGGAATCTCTGAGAAGGATCTCTTTTGAAGATAGTCCAAAATGTTCTCCGGTCATATAATGGGAGTACCGAATCAGAGAAAAAGAGGAGAAAAAAAAGAAAAAAGAGAAAACCAATTGGGCAATATCGTATGTATCATATATTCAAAACTGAATAGAAAAAAACTCACAAGTGTAGAGCTAAATAGCTCATTACCATAAGCAGTTGAGTCTTGTTGGGGGACTCCACCCTCTGGTCGTGATGATTTCTGTTTCTCTGTTTCCTTCACTCAATTGCTTCACAGTATATATATACCAAAAATGACCTCGGAAGAAGCAAATTATAGTGTAATTCCGTGACAAATTGGAATAAACATGCAGGGGTCTATGAAAGAATACTCACATGCTTCGGAACCTCCTAAAAAGATGGTTCCGTAGTAACAGCGGTAGACCACTTCCCAGGGGGTCTTAGCCTCTGGCTGAATAAGCTGGTAAACTCCAGTGGATAAATGGGTAGACCACAGTTGAATGAACGATTATGCAGTACGCATGTAGTGTATGGGCATTATAACATGTACGCGTGGAAAGGTTTAAATAAAAGGACTTTAATTTAAAACATAACAAAAAGTGGGGGAATCGTCGAGACGCGTTTCCCTTACCGAATCTGTAAGCTTCTTCAATCGAATGTTCCCCCGCGGTTGTGTAACCGCAATATATAGCCTCCAAAAGTCCATGCCGCAGCATGTAGCGTGCGTTCCACCTTAAGTCCTCCCGCTTGCGTTCCATCCGGATCACTTCCGCATGCGTCCCATCTCAGATATTTCCGCTTGCGTCCCATCCGGATCACTTCCGCATGCGTTCCATATCGGATGTTTCCGCTTGCGTTCCATCTTCAATCCATCCGGTTTGATGATTCTTCCGATTTTTGACAACATTACTTATATAATTGTCACTATTCTCTTGTTAAGAGGCTTGTTATATTACAGCAAAAAAACAGTTGGTCTTGTTTACACATATTGTACAATTCTGACAGCAAGAAAAGAAGTACACCAGATGAGAGAAATTATGTGAGAGATGTACAGTAGTCCCATTCAGAGGAGTGTAGGGCACAATTATTTCAAAAAGTGACTAATTTCGAAATCGGCATTCAAGCCGCCTGGAATAAGAGTATCTAACGTATAAATCCACCTCATCTCGGTCATAATTAATTTTCTGATCAGATCCTCACCTCTCCAATTACGTTTAACAGCCTCTATTGCAAAAAATTGAATATCTTTTAAGCTACAACCATGTGTGTCTCGAAAATGGAGCGGCACACTGTGTTTTTCATAACCTCTCGTTATGTTGCACAAATGTTCATTTATCCTCACGTACAGAGGTCTAGACGTCTGTCCTATGTAGTTTTTACCACATGGGCATTTGAGTAAATACACAACATTCTTAGAGTGGCAGGTAATGAGCTGCTGGGTTTTGTGGATGAAAGTAGTTGTGGATGGAACAAATTCCGGATCGTTCTCTTTTTGTTCGACATCTTTCTACATGCGATACATTGGCCGCATCCATAAAAGCCAGCTTGCATTCCAAATGGATTTTCAAGTGTAACTTTCTTTTCTATAATGTGTTTTTTGACCAATTCGCGTCCTGAACTTCTTCCGCCTCTGTAAATGATGGATGGTTTGTCAGGCAACATAGAGTTGAGGATAGGGTCTCTCTTCAAAATAGACCAATGTTTCTCTATCGATTTCCTGATCTCCCTATTATATACGTTGTAGTCCAAAATAAAGGATACAGCGTTTTCTTGGATGCTTCCTCGTTGTTTACTGGTCAAAAGAGTTGATCTTTTCATTTGTAATACATCCTCCCTAATGATGTTAAGGGTTTGCTTCTGATATCCTTTAGTTGCAAATTCATTGATAAGTTTCTGAGATTGTGTCTGGTATTGTTCAACATTGGAGCAGTTTCGACGGACCCTAACCATCTGTCCCTTAGGGATACCGTTAAGCCAGGGTGGGTAATGATCGCTTCTTTTATCAATATATCCTTTCACATGGACATCCTTAAAGTGGGTTTTAGTGCAAACCCTTCCATTTTCTATGTAAAGGGTAAGATCAAGAAAATCCACCATGTCTTTATTGATAGTGGAATCTAATTTGATGCCAATGGAATTTGTATTTAAATGGGTGATGAATAGTTCTAGATCAGTATGACTGCCTTCCCATATAATCAAAACATCATCTATATATTTATGGTATAGGACGAGGCTATGCCCCCAGTCATGACCGGCCCAAACCATTTGATTTTCCCAATGGGCCATGAATAAATTCGCATAACTGGGGGCGAACCTCGTCCCCATGGCCATACCATTTACCTGAAGAAAAAACTCCCCATTATACCAGAAATAATTATTACTTAATATGAGTCGTATGCCCTCAATTAAGAATTTAACCTGGTTTAGCTCAAAACGCCCTGAGTCTAAGAGAAAGGTCTCAGAGGCCTCACATCCCACATCGTGGGGAATTATAGTATATAGCGAGTTTACATCGCATGTTGCCATGATGTAGTTGTCTTTCCATTCAATTTTTTCTAGAAGGCATAGCAACGACATGGTATCATTAAGGTAGGCATGAGTGCCAACCACTAAGGGCTGTAACAATAAATCAATGTACTCAGAAATTCTATATGTTATCGAATTGATGCCCGACACTATAGGGCGGCCTGGGGGATTGGTTTTGTTCTTATGTAATTTAGGCAAATAGTATATAACGGGTACACGAGGATGCTCTATCTTTAAATACTGATATTCACTCTCATTCAGGATACCCATATCTTTGCCTCTTTGTAAATACTCGAAAAACAGTTGTTTGGTTTGAGCAGTGGGATTACCGGGCAGTTTTTGATAAGTGTTAAGGTCACTAAGTATTCTACTCATTTTTTGATGGTACTGATCTATGTTAAGAATCACAACTCCCCCCCCCTTATCTGCAGGCTTAATTATAACATTGCTGTCCTCTCGTAATTGTTTAAGTCCTGCATATTCCTTTTTAGTCAAATTGTTATGGAACTTCTTGTTTTTGGTCTCCAATTTTCTTATATCTGTGTAGATCATTTGTTCGAACGTATCTATTTCTTTGGAGACCATATGACGGGGATAGAAAGTTGACTTTTCTTTCAACCCAGTATGTACATATGAATCTGAATGTAATTCTAATTGTCTCTCCAGAGGAGTTCTTGCAAAAAAACGTTTGAGACATAATTTCCTTTTGAATTTTTGCAAATCGATGTATGTATTAAAGGTGCTGCCTCGTTTAGTAGGGACAAATTTAAGTCCCTTAGCCAATAGGTCAACTTGGCCTTGAGTGAGTATTTTACCACTAAGGTTGAAAATGCCCCTAGACTCTATATTTTTCCTCTCTTTCCTTCCCTGTACTGCTCCTCCTCCTCTACATCCTCTTCTCTTAGGGGTCTTTTTCTTGGAGTCCTTATTTGATGTTGATTGTTGGTTGTGCCTTTCATTTTGTTTTTGTAATTGGCCAGATGAGGGACTTCATTCCCCAAATCCAGTCTATCATCCCTTCGGAAAACTTCTTGATCTTCATATTGGAGAAGAGGTAAGTAACTATTCTTCAAAGGGAGAGGTTGTGCTCTTTGAGCTTCAAATGCTTGTGACTTCTTGAAGCCTCCTCCATGGACGTACTGGTTGTTTATACCTCTTTTTTCGTAGTTTTCGAAAGTTTTACGGTACGTTTCATACGGGTCATTTTCATTTTTATTTGGAGGTAATCCTCTGTTGACCCGATTCCATCTAGGACTAAAATTGCTATCCTTACGACCTCGAAAGCTGTTCCTTCTCAGCGGGATCTTCCTTCTTACTGCTGTTTTCTCTTGTGGATACATCCATCGGGGTTTCAATATTTCTTTCTGAATTGTATTCTCCGAATCTTCTTTTGGAGGTATGGTGGCTTTAGCCCCATTTCTGCCTCTGAAGTGCTGGTTAACTGTGTGGTTTTGGAAAATCCACACTTTATTAGCCGCATAGTCACCTAGATCCCGATTGAACTTACTTCTCTTCTTGGATATAAGTTCCTTTTCTAATTTTTCTAAGGCATTCTCAATTCTACCCAAATAATCCTTCCTTTCGAACTCCTCCGAACATCTACCTATCTGTTCAAAGACAGTGGTGATTTCTATATTTAATGACTCCAATAGGACCCTTCTCCTTTGAATGACTACTTCTAGCATAGTAAGGGAAAATCCTTCTAGCATATAACACCACGTGATCATAAATGGGTCGTCAATCATTTCGGGGGAAGGATCCTTAATCCATTTTAGGCCCCGTGGTATGATATTTTCCTTAGCGTATCGCTCCAATGTTTTAATATCCCATTTTAATCTTAACTCTTTTTTCAGAAGATATTCTAGGTTATTAAACATTATATTTTTGTTATGTTTTAAATTAAAGTCCTTTTATTTAAACCTTTCCACGCGTACATGTTATAATGCCCATACACTACATGTGTACTGCATAATCGTTCATTCAACTGTGGTCTACCCATTTATCCACTGGAGTTTACCAGCTTATTCAGCCAGAGGCTAAGACCCCCTGGGAAGTGGTCTACCGCTGTTACTACGGAACCACCTTTTTAGGAGGTTCCGAAGCATGTGAGTATCCTTTCATAGACCCCTGCATGTTTATTCCAATTTGTCACGGAATTACACTATAATTTGCTTCTTCCGAGGTCATTTTTGGTATATATATACTGTGAAGCAATTGATTGAAGGAAACAGAGAAACAGAAATCATCACGACCAGAGGGTGGAGTCCCCCAACAAGACTCAACTGCGTATGGTAATTAGCTATTTAGCTCTACACTTGTGAGTTTTTTTCTATTTAGTTTTGAATATATGATACATACGATATTGCCCAATTGGTTTTCTCTTTTTTCTTTTTTTTCTCCTCTTTTTCTCTGATTCGGTACTCCCATTATATGACCGGAGAACATTTTGGACTATCTTCAAAAGAGATCCTTCTCGGAGATTCCTGAGATCTCAAAATCTCAAAAAGGACTAAATATATATTTGCGCTCCCGAACGTACTGTGGTATTTTTGTTTTACATTTGTGTATATATATGCTGTGAGGTTGCGTATAGAGATGCTGTGAGGTTGTTTATAGAGATGCTGTGAGGCTGTGTATAGAGATGCTGTGAGGCTGTGTATAGAGATGCTGTGTATAGAGATGCCTTGCGGCGCCGAAGTGCGGCCTAGCTCTGGTGGGGGCTGCCATCTTGGATGGCGGCTCCACCCCCGGGTCCCCCCTCACTGCCTGACATCCTCACGCATAGCATGATGACGTCAGAAAGCCGGGGAACCCCTAGCTGCCCGGAATCCCCTGGTGGAGATAGGGGGTTCATTTGAACCCCGATATCTCCAGAACCGTGCCACTCGAAAGGCCTGAGCATGGCCTTTCGAATTATACCCAACATGACCAGGTATAAAACAAAGAGATAGTGTAGCAATAGCAATGTCCTTCTTCTTAAAATATAGCAGGTCCCAAAACCTTCGTGGTCCTCTTCTCAAGATATCCCTCAAGTGGAGACAAAAAGAGAAGAATATATCATAGTGCGACCCATATGGAACCGTATAATGAATATAGATCGATTTCACTCACATGAGGTGGAACCCTCCTGGTTCTGGGTCAATCGCTTTTTGGGTCGTTTCTGGCCACCCAAGTGCCCCTTTTGAAGGTGTGGCCAGAAGGTATGGCCAGAAAGTTCTGGGTGGCCAGAAACAACCCAAAAAGTGATTGACCACTCACTCAAGTTCAGCTTTTTTGTCTCTTCATAAGTAAAATCTTCCATTCCTATTATTAGCACCGCAGCTCACCTCTGCACTTTCTCCATTTTTATAATGTCCTTCTTCAATACAGGTGACCAAAACAGCACCAGATATTGCAGGTGATGTCTTACCATTGCTTTGTAAAGAGGTCGAATTTGTTTATTGCCACGTGAGTTTATGCCGCTTTTTATACATGACAGGACTTGCAGTCGCTGTCTGACACTGCAACCTAATGCAAAATGTATTGTCTACAAATACTACATGATCCTTCTCATTTACTGTCACCCACATTGCAATTCCTTTCAGAGTAAAGGCTGTGTGATTATTTCTGGTCCCAAATGCATAACAGTTCTCTATACTACAGTAAATTCCATCTGACACTTATCAGCCTATTCCTCTAGTTTATATAAATCCTTCTACATAGACCTTACATCATGTTCAGACTGTATATCCTTACTCAGTTTTGTATCTTCAGAAAACATTGACACATCTCATTCAATAACAGTTGCCACGCGTGGCACCTTTCGCTGAGGGTAGTAAGTATCTATCCACATGCGACCAGCAATGTTCCCTTCATCATCTAAGCAAACTTCATGTTAAACACGAAAGGGGATGTTCACTAAGTGCCAAATTTGCCCCGAATTGCACCGAACAGTGAATTTCACCTTATGGCGCATTTTCGTGGCAGTTCGTCTATTCACTAAGCAGTCAATTAGTCAAATACAGACTAATTCACAGTGAAATATCGTGCAGTTAAATTATCCCTCAGAGAAGTAATGATTAATCTATTCAGAGAACTCCGAACTGCACCGAAATGTTGGCTTAAGTAAATGCCCTGATTTTCAGTTTTTAAGTTCAACAGTTTTAGACAGGTGAATCACATAGGTTTCAATATAAAAAAAATCATAAGTTAAAAAAAAAAATAACGTTTATTCTTTTATTTTCAGAAAAAAGTATTTTTATTTATTTTTCTTTAGAACACCTTTTCATATTTTTGGGGGTTTTTGACGAAATTTTTGTTTCCCTCTTTTTAAAAGGCATTTTTATTTCATTTTGTAATAGACCTTTTAATTATTTTTAAAATTACCTTTTTATTATTCAGACAAATTTTAATACATTTTTATTAGTTTAAAAACCTAGTAGAAGAATAGGAGACTTCCGTTTTTTTGGGTTTTTTTTGCAGCTCAGTGGATTACGCCAATGGCACTTTTCGAGGTCTCTGTGCTCTTCAGCAGTGGGTATCCCCAGGCAAAATAGATATTGTATGTCTTAGGGCAGGGGTGGGCAATTACGGCCCTCCAGATGTTTTGAAACTACATTTCCCGTGATGCTCGGCTGCTCATTAGGTTTTCAGAGCCTCAAGGGAAATGTAGTTTCAAAACATCTGGAGGGCAGTAATTGCCCACCCCTGTCTTAGGGTGATCTGTGAGAGGTTTCCAGGCCCTGCGTCTGGTAAGTTTCAGGTGTGACATCCTGAAACATCTGAAGGGGCACTAGGTGGTAGTATAGGGGGATGTCTCTTACCTCCTGAATAATAGCCTATTTTGTGGTATTGTAGTGGAAGTGCAAGATCATTTCTTGGGGATAAGCTGTGGGTGAGGGCGGGGTTCTCAGGGTCCTGTGAATTCAGTAAATAAGCAAACTTTCCATTGTGATGTAGGGCAGCAGTAGCATAACGAACTTTTCCTTCTGGTCAGCAGGAAAATCTGCCCCGTTAGCCCCAGGATACAAAGGCTATTAAGCCAGGATTGGTTGAAGAGATCCTCCACCATACTCTTCTTCATGTGAGTAATGCGCTCCACAAGATGATTTGAGTGACGTGCAGCAGAGTTGTGATGCTGGGTTACCTCCACCACATATTTTCTTAGTAACTGCTGCTAGCAGCGAGAGGAGACAGTGGATCGTAACACCCTCCACAATTCTGGGTTAGAGGTTAGTTTGGAAATGTTGGGGGTGTTTGTTTTTATGTGTTAAGTGATTTTGCAAAATCAGAATCACTTGACACCAGGCTCTGACAGATGATATTTATAAGGAAAAGGTGCTCGAGACATTTACAGCGAGCTACTGTCCTCGTGCTCAGCCATTATTAACAGCTCCTATACAAAGTATAGAAGCCATTAATGTAAATTAAGGTATTGTTAGAGATTATTGACTTCTTTAATAGGTCAGGGATATATTAATTATGACGCATATTTTTCTTATTGTTGATATACATAGATATATATATATTATTGACAGTGCCTCCAATACCAGTGGTATAAATTGGTATTTAACCCCTAAGATAGGGATTAATAACCAATCAATGAATATACGTCTTAACAAATATATGGCGCGTTATCCCGAGTTCTTTTGATGCTCTCTAGATATTTTTAAACACAATAAAATCAATAAAGATATGAGACTGCGTAACGGTAAAACAATTCAAACCAAAATTTATTCACACGTCAAGTTTCATACAATCGTATGTTATCAACGGATTAGCAAACTACAATTTACAAGTGATTATAGATTGTGATCAGTAGCGATACTGCGACACGTAATAATCTAATGGACAGATATTTTAGGTTTATAGACCGCACCACAGATATACACGCCTCAATTCTTAAACACCAAACTCTATTCTATTCACTTAAACCTTTCCCATTATAAACCAATCCTCCACCTGGCTAAGATAAACACTCAGTTACTGGGCATCACCTGCAGCACAATTTATTATTGTGGGGGCCTATTCACTAAATGCAACTTCCTTCAGGGAGATACATAACACACTCGATAGGGAGACTATCTCTTCCACAGATCAATCACAGCACTTCATTCGATATACGTTAACCTAACGCTTCTTAATGACTTACAGTGCATGCATTCATTCGGAAGGGCTGCAAGATGGATATGGAAGGAGTTATGCTAGGTTACGAATGGGGCGGACAGTACTTGACATATAAAAGCTATTTCACGGTCCCAGCGTATCTCACTATAGGTATATAATTGATCTTTAGATGTCCACAAACAGTATTCTTGGAATATAAATAATTTCACTAAATTATGGCTCAAGTATGCAGCCGGTAATAGGTTTCTCCCTTAGCAGTCCTCTGCAGTGGACTGTAAAGGCAGAATTTCTATTCTACTGATTATTAGGCTCAAACAGCAAAATAATTCATTTATATTCCTTTAGTTTGTGATGGACATCTAAAGTCAGGACTATGCAATTAGAAAATAGATATCATATTATTCAGGTATACTTTACCATCTGGTTAGTGAAGATAGAGTGGTGGAAGATTAGGGTGTGGTCAGGTCTCTAAAGGGGGCGGCCGATGGTGATTGCCTTTCTTCCCTCCAAGCGTCCCTCAGGTCTCTCCCCAAGCTTTTCTCAGTGTGTCTCTCCTTCTGCTCTGGAGTGTCCTCTCTATATAGTGGTCTTCCGCCCAGTTTTAGATCTAGCCCATCACTATGTGGCCTCATTTGATTGGAGGATATATATATTCATCAACTCCAGGGGTCTGTCCAGGTGTTATATTACCTGGCCAGCAGATGGCGCTCTCAGATCATCCATCAACCTTCTGGAGGAATTAATTTATGTGCTTGGCCAATCTTTTACTGGTTTGGGGTCTTTTATTCCTATATCCCGGGACTCCATAGATTTTATTAACAAATCAAAATTTATTTCTATTGTGGCATCGCCAGCATACTTCGCCACGGCGTGTGTGCATCTCATCCCCTTTACTTATATCCACAGGGATGTGTATGTGAGGGGACATACAATCATTCATTCGTGGTATCGTTTTTAACAGTCACACGTTACCCGACTTAATCGGCTTCATGCGGGTTAGTACACCAGACATTCGTGATGATCAACTAAATGTGGTAGGGCCTCTGTTTTTATAAGATGCTAAAATTATCAGTTCTAACTAATAAATATTCTCATACCATATAGTACACATTGCCGAATAGCATAGCATTACAAGCTGGTTTACCCAAGCCATTTAACCTTCTTTGGGTTTTTTTCTTTATTGGGCAACCTATTGTTCCATGTTTACGTGGCTTTCAGAGTTTCGATCTGACGAAATAAACACAATACTGAGATATCTATTTTAGTTGTCATTGTGTTCCCTTACTTTTAAACCATTTGATCTAACCCCTGTTTGGTTGTAACAAATAAATAAAATAAATAGAGTCCATTAGACCGTCTTTGATCAATGTTAAATGTCCTTTCTTGTATGCGTAACACTAACGAGTTTAGCTTATCTCTTGTTCTTGTTATATATTAACGACGCAGACAAGTTGTTTGCGTGACGCAATTCCTGGCCCCAAATTTAAACATTCCTGCGTTATAGAAATTTCATATCTGAAAAGGTCTGACAGTATAATATTTGCGTATGTAATTACTAACCAATCAAGTGCCAGGGTTCATATTGTCTGACTGTTGAACTGGCTGAGTCAGTTGGCAGTTGGCCTCTCTGTGAGCAATGGTCATTTCAGCAGGTCTGCCATCTATACTATAATTGAGTAAGGCTTGGCGTGTCTGTCGCCAAGCCTTACTCTGCGCATGCGCGCGCAACCAGTGGCGGTTGGTTGCGCGCGCATGCAACCGCCGCGGCACGAGCCGGCTGCCGGCTCGCCGCGGCGGTTACAAGATGCACACAGCAGGAAAGTTCCCTCTGCCGCTCGGGGGTTGGATGCGCGCGGCAGCCGGGTAGAGGCTGCGAGCGCAGCCTCTACCCGGCTGCTGTGTGCATCCAACCCGTCCCCCGAGCGGCGAAGGGAAAGTTCCCTCGCTTCCGCTCTTTGAAGGACCCAAGCCCCGGTCACGTGACCGCGGCTTGGGTCCTTCAAAGACCGGAAGCGGGGAAACTTTCACTTCCCCAGCGCCGCTCGGAAAGGTAAGTATGTTGTGGACGGCGGAGCTCATGGGGTGGCTGTCCGAATGCCGATAGAGCATTCGAACAGCCGCCCTATGTCTGGTCTGGGGTCTGATCTGGGGTATATATCCATGAGAGCTTGGGGGGGCAATATCCACGAGCCGGGGGTCAATATCCACGAGCTGGGGGTCAATATCCACGAGCTGGGGGCCAATATCCATAAGCAGGGGGGCAATATCCATGAGCTGGGGGGCAGTATCCACGAGCTGGGGGTCAATATCCACGAGCTGGGGGTCAATATCCACGAGCTGGGGGCCAATATCCACGAGCTGGGGGCCAATATCTATAAGCTGGGGGGCAGTATTCATGAGCTGGGGGGCAGTATCCATGAGCTGGGGGGCAATATCCACGAGCTGGGGGCCAATATCCACGAGCTGGGGGCCAGTATCCACGTGCTGGGGCAATATCCACGAGCTGGGGCAGTATCCAAGAGCTGGGGCAATATCCACGAGCTGGGGCAGTATCCAAGAGCTGGGGCAATATCCACGAGCTGGGGCAATATCCACGAGCTGGAGCAGTATCCACGTGCTGGGGCAATATCCAAGAGCTGGGGCAATATCCACGTGCTGGGGCAGTATCCACGTGCTGGGGCAATATCCAAGAGCTGGGGCAATATCCACGAGCTGGGGCAATATCCACGAGCTGGGGCAGTATCCACGTGCTGGGGCAATATCCAAGAGCTGGGGCAATATCCATGTGCTGGGGCAATATCCACGTGCTGGGGCAATATCCAAGAGCTGGGGCAATATCCACGTGCTGGGGCAATATCCACGAGCTGGGGCAATGTCCACGAGCTGGGGCAGTATCACGTGCTGGGGCAATATCCACGAGCTGGGGCAATGTCCACGAGCTGGAGGATCCACGTGCTGGGGCAATATCCAAGAGCTGGGGCAATATCCACGAGCTGGGGCAATATCCACGAGCTGGGGCAGTATCCACGTGCTGGGGCAATATCCAAGAGCTGGGGCAATATCAAGAGCTGGGGCAATATCCACGAGCTGGGGCAGTATCCACGTGCTGGGGCAATATCCAAGAGCTGGGGCAATATCCACGTGCTGGGGCAGTATCCACGTGCTGGGGCAATATCCACGAGCTGGGGCAATGTCCACGAGCTGGGGCAGTATCCACGTGCTGGGGCAATATCCATGAGCTGGGGCAATGTCCACGAGCTGGGGCAGTATCCACGAGCTGGGGCAGTATCCATGTGCTGGGGCAGTATCCATGTGCTGGGGCAGTATCCATGTGCTGGGGCAATATCCACGAGCTGGGGCAGTATCCACGTGCTGCGGCAATATCCACGAGCTGGGGCAATGTCCACGAGCTGGGGCAGTATCCACGTGCTGGGGCAATATCCACGAGCTGGGGCAATGTCCACGAGCTGGGGAGGATCCACGTGCTGGGGCAATATCCAAGAGCTGGGGCAATATCCACGAGCTGGGGCAATATCCACGAGCTGGGGCAGTATCCACGTGCTGGGGCAATATCCAAGAGCTGGGGCAATATCCAAGAGCTGGGGCAATATCCACAGCTGGGGCAGTATCCACGTGCTGGGGCAATATCCAAGAGCTGGGGCAATATCCACGTGCTGGGGCAGTATCCACGTGCTGGGGCAATATCCACGAGCTGGGGCAATGTCCACGAGCTGGGGCAGTATCCACATGCTGGGGCAATATCCATGAGCTGGGGCAATGTCCACGAGCTGGGGCAGTATCCACGTGCAGGGGCAATATCCACGAGCTGGGGCAATATCCACGAGCTGGGGCAGTATCCACGAGCTGGGGCAGTATCCATGTGCTGGGGCAGTATCCACGTGCTGGGGCAGTATCCATGTGCTGGGGCAATATCCACGAGCTGGGGGCAGTATCCACATGCTGCGGCAATATCCACGAGCTGGGGCAATGTCCACGAGCTGGGGCAGTATCCACGTGCTGGGGCAATATCCAAGAGCTGGGGCAATATCCACGAGCTGGGGCAATATCCACGAGCTGGGGCAGTATCCACGTGCTGGGGCAATATCCAAGAGCTGGGGCAATATCCAAGAGCTGGGGCAATATCCACGAGCTGGGGCAGTATCCACGTGCTGGGGCAATATCCAAGAGCTGGGGCAATATCCACGTGCTGGGGCAGTATCCACGTGCTGGGGCAATATCCACGAGCTGGGGCAATGTCCACGAGCTGGGGCAGTATCCACGTGCTGGGGCAATATCCATGAGCTGGGGCAATGTCCACGAGCTGGGGCAGTATCCACGTGCAGGGGCAATATCCACGAGCTGGGGCAATATCCACGAGCTGGGGCAGTATCCACGTGCTGGGGCAGTATCCACGTGCTGGGGCAATACCACGAGCTGGGGCAATATCCACGAGCTGGGGCAGTATCCACGTGCTGGGGCAATATCCAAGAGCTGGGGCAATATCCAAGAGCTGGGGCAATATCCACGAGCTGGGGCAGTATCCACGTGCTGGGGCAATATCCAAGAGCTGGGGCAATATCCACGTGCTGGGGCAGTATCCACGTGCTGGGGCAATATCCACGAGCTGGGGCAATGTCCACGAGCTGGGGCAGTATCCACGTGCTGGGGCAATATCCATGAGCTGGGGCAATGTCCACGAGCTGGGGCAGTATCCACGAGCTGGGGCAGTATCCATGTGCTGGGGCAGTATCCACGTGCTGGGGCAGTATCCATGTGCTGGGGCAATATCCACGAGCTGGGGCAGTATCCACGTGCTGCGGCAATATCCACGAGCTGGGGCAGTATCCACGAGCTGGGGCAGTATCCACGTGCTGGGGCAGTATCCACGTGCTGGGGCAATATCCACGAGCTGGGGCAATATCCACGTGCTGCGGCAATATCCATGAGCTGGGGCAGTATCCACGAGCTGGGGCAGTATCCACGTGCTGGGGCAATATCCATGAGCTGGGGCATATATCCATGAGCAGGGGCAGTATATCCACAATAGACTGCCCTCTGGGCAGGCTTTCCACCTTGTATTATAATAAACAAGCAGCACGTTTATCCTTATTTCTGCATCTGAGAGTCCTTTGCACAATCACCTCAGCAGCAAAAAATGAAACATTACTTAAGGAACCACAAATTCTGAGAAAAGCTTGTGCAAAGTTGGAAAGAATAGCAGCTCATCTGCAAAGTGATAATAGGCCCCTACATCGTTATCCTTTTACCATGCTTTTCTTAGAAAAATATGAATTTTTGCCAATTTCTGCAATATTGTATTAAATTGCTTAATCCCAGAAAGATATTGTAATTAATTACTGAACTAATCCCAAAGGTGTGCTAGTATTACTCACGGGAGGTAATGTTAACAGTGTCCTCCACATGATATTCTATAGGGAATAGTGCTGCTGTAGTTAATCTGTCATTAGTAATAAGTGTTAAAACAGAAATGGTCACAGTGGTCACAGTGTAAAAAGCATTATCATTGTAAATGTTGTAATTAATCTCATGTGGAAATGCTTTGTGGAAGAGCTCGAATTATAAATACAGATGGTGATTTCCAAATTTACTTTATACATTGATGACTATGAAACAACAACAAAAAGGTAGGTAGTGTACAACAGCCTTTAGTATTTCTCTATGTTGTATAGAAAATATTGTTATTATTATTATATATGCTTATAAATATCAATTTACGGCATACACAATAAAGATGCACATTGATTTAAAATAAGATTTGGTGAGTACTCTATTTCTGGCTATCATTTTTCCCATTTTCCTATTGTCTTTGTGGCTGTCATACTTCACCTGCAAAATGCAAACAAATAGTTAAGTTGCTCAACAAGACAAAGTGGGTATAATATTTATTGAATCATTCTCTAGTTTTTGGCATGTTTTACTGGATGCATGTCTTTAAGTCAGGCACTGAGAGAATATAGAGCGAATACATGTAAAGTTCATATGCTCATCTTGGAATTCTTTTTGCTTTCTTCTCTGCAAATGCCTATCAAATCTTCATTCTAATTTATCATGCTTTCTACCAGTATGAATAAATTATAAGTGTCCAGAAAAAGTAGGAAAACATAAAAACCTCAAATATAAACTTACACATATATTTTCATTAAAAAAAACTACATAAAATACAAATAATAACTGATGGTTTTGTGATATATCAATTGTTCTCCTACAAGTTAAATTTCATAGATATTTGATTACTCAGTTGGGGAAAGTTAATGTAATGTGTCACTCTGAGTTATATAAACAGCTACACGTGAGAAAAAAAACACAATATCATACCCAGTCTACAAACATACAAAGCTTCATTGATTATACACTGAAAAAGAATCAAACATCAATACATAAAATAATGCAGAAAAATAGCTTATGGAATCTAATTAACAAACAATATCTGAATTAAAGAAAAATATCTCCATACAATTGACTATGAGCATAAAATGATAATCATCATTTTATAAAATCGAAATGCTTCAATTGCATTATCAACCAAACGTATTGAAACCAACACATGATCTAGCAAAGCAACAAAGACAATATAACTAGGAATTATTCTTAAATTAACAATGTACCTAAAAATTGAAGAGGTACATTATTACACATTGAGCCCCTTAACAGTAGCAGAATTACTTTTTTTAAAATAGAAATCTAATTTATCAATTTAAATTATTACGATTTTACTAATATATTTTTCAATAATGAACGTATTAACAAACACTCAATGATCCTTGACCAAGCAAGAAATGTGCAGGGACACTCAAACTGTTATCTATTTAATTAGGATAATAGAAAATTTATAATGGCGTAGCTGATTGTCGGCTGAAATGACCAAGATTGGAAAATAGATGAAACAGAAATATTTTTTTTATTAATCCGCTATTTCAGTCTCACCTGTGTTCTTTAACTGTTTAGTTTGCAACTTTGGGATTGTGATCCACTTGGCTGGTCTGAAATTATCTAAAAGTGACTGTATCAAGTAATAAATAAGTGGATGGCACCATATTTTAACATGATCAGCAGGGGAAATATCACTGTTATAGATGACATCTGCCAGACATTTATTGCAAAAATAAAAAAAATATATAACACCCTGAGTGAGAATTAATGAAAGTAAAATAAAGAAAATCAGATTTATATAATTAACATTAAAACATGTATCATCTCCCTTCTAACATCAGTTTATATTATCTAATGGTTATTGTGACCATGATGGGAGTCATCCACGGTGCATGGAGAAAGTCCATCATCACTATGCATCACACTCCATTAAAATATGAGCGAATCACTAATGAGCAGCATGAGTGCCAGTAGTAAAGTCAACAATGATGGCTATAATAGACAGTTTAGCCCAACACTACCGCAACCGTTCAGATGTCTGTGTGCGTTCTCTCATTGCTGAGAAACCCTGTGCAACATGTATAGCTTGTGTGTGTGGAATGCATGTATCAGTTTTACTCACATCCATTGTGAGTTCTTCATTCTGGATTGTGGATGTAGGGGCACTGTCCTCATTGATGCATCAATGTGCATAGGTGTTCCATGATCATTCCTAAGTTTTCTCATATTATTAATTGGTCCAGTCCAAGGATTCACAGACATGTGTACTTGCTTTGCGTAGGCATTGGCTTCACAGTTGAGCACTTGGCACTTTGGAGTTAGTGCTGTAGCCAGTTTTAGTTGAACTTCCTGTTTTTCTGCACTCTTAATTTTTGGTGCTTTCTTCAATATTTTAGTATGGGAAGTGCAAATATACTGAGAGAAAGTAACCAACAAGTAATGGCGAGTTGTTCGTTACATAACTATAAAGAAAAAAGTGACTGGTGCATCTTAAAAGTTATGCACCTGTCATGTCCAAAATATTGTGGGTCTCACTTGATAAGGAGTTATTCATTAGACACAGCATGAGTTAGGATTTATTAGCGGACAAATATAGGAAAAAGAAAAAAATTGGGCCTAGGCTCTGGTGTGAGCGCACTTATCTGTAATGGATAAACTTGAGTGGAATACTCCAATAGTATTCTTGATCATAATGACCTAATTATAAAAAGACAAAAAAACTCCATGGTGCAAGTACTGTTTGTATAGTCAATTAATACAGTATGATGAGGTAGCATAAACTCACAAGTGCAGAGCCAGGTGTGGCTCAATTTGTCTCGCCTTTTGACCACTCTGGGGGGTCACACCCCTTGTATGGGATCCTTCACACTTCAGATGGTCTCAGAATTTGTCCGTCAATAGATTCTTTTTGCTCTTCTAAAAACAAAGGCACACTTCCATTGCGCAAATATCAATATCTTGATACAACAAACAAGAGAGTGGGTACTCACAATCTCTTGAGCCTCTTATGCAAGTGGCTCAGTAAAAAGGCTTATCATGTGGCTCGATATAGAGGCTTGTCACATCTGGTGGGCTGATCAATTGGTTTCCAGTGAAAAGTAATGGACCAAATAAATAAAATGTGCACTAAAATACATTTATCAACAATTTAATATAAGTAAAATGAATATAAAGACGCGTTTCGCCCAACCATACTGCGGGCTTCCTCAGTCTCTGCGCTCACACCGGGGCCTAGGCCCAATTTTTTCTGATTGTTTATTGTATAGGGCGTACATAGGTGTTTATCTGAGCAGCCCACTATTATATACTAACTTTAGCGCTAAGTGTTCTCTCTGCTTCATTAAATATAGGAAAAAATTAAGTAATTACAAATCCAACTCTTACTATCTTTAATTCGCAGTAGCATGCCACCAGAGTGGGTGACAGCTGTAAGTGGTAGAGCCATCTAACAGGGCAGCTGTTCCTGCTCACTCCTTGCTCCTGATTGCATCCTGACAGGTTAACCTATGCATCAGTATGCTAAAGTTATTGCTTATGGCCAATAGCGTAGTGCTGTACAATAATCTTCCTAAAGTGAAGTCCACAAAGGATGAACATGGTGTCACCCAGCGCAGGGTCTGGACATGGGATGATATATCATATTGTCTATTATGAAAGATGCACCATCCATCGACTGACGAGACAGCCAGGAAAGTGAATCTGTTGACTACTGCATCTTTTTAAGTGAATTACATCTCACTGACTTTTTTATGGACATTTACCTTTATACCGACTGAGGAAGGCTTTTTAAGCCGAAACGCGTCTCGGTAGATTCTGTCCTGTATTTTATTTTATTTTATTTATCCATTAAATTTTTCCCAATATTTGCCACCTTTCTCCGACCCCTTTTTTTCTCCTTGGAAACTTGGATCCATCACCGCGGAGGCAAAGAGGTTTGGGTTCCCACCTTAAGAGGACCCAGAGCGACATAGATTGAGCCTGACATTACGAGGCTCTAAAATCGGTGAGTGTGCTTCATCTTTTCCTTTATCACATTTCCACGTATACGCAGCATTACGCTATGGGAGTGCCGTCTCCCGATTCTCTCTATTTTTAGTCTCCAGTACGAACAGAAAGAAGGGAAGTGCCACCCTATATTTGGCTGCAGGCTGTTTCTCCTCGAGCCGGGACCTTGTGGGCTCCCATAAATGTGAGTGGTTTGGATTTTGGTTATAATTCGAGCCTATTCTATTCTGACTGTCTGCACTATCATCCTTTCTTGTGATGTGCTTTTTTTGAGGATTACTGGCGGATATGAGGATTCAGCACCAGCACTTATAAGAAGATCAGCACATCATTTTTCATCATCATTTTTGAGTATTCTATTTATATATACTTGCACTTTTTTGCACTGTTTGCACATTTGATCTGGACTTTACTCTATGCACCTTATTGACTTGATAATAATATTTTTAATACATTTTTTACTGCTACGGTTTATGAGTTTTTTAATAGATTTTATGGATTTTACATATCCATTGATTTATTAACATATTAATTGTACTAGATGCGCCGTATGGATATTCGCCTTTTATCTTGTATTCTGACACATATTTTGGTTGTTTTTTATGTGTTTTTACCATACTATAGGCAGCATTTGACTACTTATTAGCACTACACCCTGCACTTTAAATCAATTTATAAATAGGCGCCCACACTGTATAGTGTATATTTATTTATACACACTCTTTGCTTTAACCTATGCATCAGTATGCTAAAGTTATTGCTTATGGCCAATAGCGTAGTGCTGTACAATAATCTTCCTAAAGTGAAGTCCACAAAGGATGAACATGGTGTCACCCACCGCAGGGCCTGGACATGGGATGATATATCATATTGTCTATTATGAAAGATGCACCATCCATCGACTGACGAGACAGCCAGGAAAGTGAATCTGTTGACTACTGCATCTTTTTAAGTGAATTACATCTCACAAGATATAACAAACTCCATGGACTTTCATGGCCTCCAGAAGTGAGTAGCATCAGTGCTTGACACCATAACCGGTAGAACATTTGCAGACTGTATTAATTATAAGTCCTGCTTCTTTCATTGTGACACATATACAGTTGGGCCAGTGTTTGGAAATCGCAACGATATAAGGACTTGCCCCATAATTATATTTTTGCTTCTGTCATGCAATGCCTGACAAATAAAGCCCAACATGTCTAGATGAAGATATTAGATTTATAACATTAGACTTTGAACAAAGCAATAAACTACAAAAAGAAATAAGATTTTCTAACTACAAACTTTTGTCCCGTTGGTATTTGACCTTGAGTCGTCTACATGCCATTTACCCCGATGTTTCTCCAGAATGCTGGAGATGTAAGGACACTAAAGGTACATTTCTGCATACAGTGGCAAGAAAAAGTATGTGAACCCTTTGGGATTATGTGGAGTTTTGCATGAATTGGTCATAAAATGTGCTCTGACAATTTGAAAAACACAGTCTGCTTAAAATAATACAACACAAACATATGTTTTCATGTGTCTATTGAACAGAACATGTAAACATTCACAGTGCAGGGTGGAAAAAGTATGTGAACCTTTGGACTTAACAACTGGTTGACCCTCCTTTGGCAGCAATAACCTCAACCAAACATTTCCTGTAGTTGCAGATCAGACCTGCACAACGATCTGGAGTAATTGTGGACCACTCCTCTTCACAAAACTGTTTCAGTGTAGCAATATTCTTGGGATGTCTGGTATGAATCGCTCTCTTAAGGTCATGCCACAGCATTTCAATCGGGTTGAGGTCAGGACTCTGACTGGGCCACTGCAGAAGGTGTATTTTGTTTTGTTGAAGCCATTCTTTTATTGAATTACTTGTATGCTTTGGGTCATTGTCCTGTTGCATCACCCATCCTCTGCGGCGCTTCAGTTGGCGGACAGATGGTCTTACGTTTTCCTGCAAAATGTCTTGATAAACTCTGGAATTCATTTTTCCATCAATGACAACAATCCGTCCAGGCCCTGAGGCAGCAAAGCAGCCCCAAACCATGATGCTCCCTCCGCCATGTATTACAGTGGGGATGAGGTTTTGATGTTGGTGTGCTGTGCCTTTTTTCTCCACACATAGTGTTGTGTGTTTTTTCCAAACAACTCAATTTTGGTTTCATCTGTCCACAGAATATTTTGCCAGTAGTGCTGTGGAACATCCAGGTGCTCTTTTGCAAACTTCAAACATGCTGCAATATTCTTTTTGGACAGCAATGGCTTCCTCCGTGGTGTCCTCTCATGTACTCCATTCTTGTTTAATGTTTTCCTTATTGTAGATGTGTCAACAAAAATGTTAGCATGTGCCAGAGATTTCTGTAAGTCTTTAGCTGACACTCTAGGATTCTTCTTTAACTCATTAAGCATTCTGCGCTGTGCTCTTGCAGTCATCTTTACAGGATGACCACGCCTAGGGAGAGTAGCAACAGTGCTGAAGTTTCTCCATTTGTAGACAGTCTGTCTTACCGTGGACACATGAACATCAAGGCTTTTGGAGATACTTTTGTAACCCTTTCCAGCTTCATGCAAGTCAACAATTCTTGATCGTAGGTCTTCTGAGAGCTCTTTTCTGCGAGGCATGGTTCACATCAGGCAGTGCTTCTTGAAACCAGTAAACCCAAAACTGGTGTGTGTTTTTAAAGGGCAGGACAGCTTTCAGCAACACATCCAATAATATCACACTGATTGGACTCAAGGTTGGCTCACTCCTGGCTCCAATTAGCTCTTGGAGAAGTCATTGGGCTAGGGGTTCACATACTTTTTCCACCCTGCACTGTGAATGTTTACATGTTCTGTTCAATAAACACATGAAAACATATAATGTTTGTGTTGTATTATTTTAAGCAGACTGTGTTTTTCAAATTGTTGTGACTTAGATGAAGATCAGAGCACATTGTTTGACCAATATATGCAAAACTCCACCCCAACTGTTTTTGAATGGATTGATAATGAGTCGAATATGTTAGAGAATTAGAAGAGTTACATTACTCCCTGGAGCATGACTATGACAAATACTTTCAGACTTGGTATTGGTATTAGACTTTGTGTCTAAACACCGCAAAAACAGTCGGAAATCCCCAGCCCTTACTCGGCTCGTTGTTACTCCTGAGCAAACTCCCTGTTCTCCTCCACGATTTCACGAGATATAGTTCATGTACGATTTTTGGGCAGATATATTATATATTATATATTATATTGCATATTACATTTATGTTTATACTTAACTAGCACCAGTGACCTAGTTTAACCACTTCGCTGCTGAGGACGCGCTCAGCGCGTCCTCAGCAGTCCCGCTGGTGTGCTGAGGACGCGCTGAGCGCGTCCTCACATTGGGGTCAGCGTTCGGCGGGTTCCGGCCGATCGCTGGCCCCTCCGGTGCGGGCTGACATCCTGGATGTCAGCCCGACATCCGGACCAGCAGCCGCCAGAATTAGGTGTCATCGCGGGGGCGCGATGACACCTAATTCAGGCGCCCCCCCCACATGTGCGGAGAAGGCGCCTGAAAGGGAGGGGGGGAGGTCCTTCGGACCTCTCTCCCTCCCGATCGGCGGCGCACAGGGGGTTAACCCAGGCATCATTTGGAAGGGCACAGCCTGCCCTTCCAAATGATGCCTGGCATTAACCCCTGGGGAGCTGGATCGCGAATCGGCGCTGAAAAGCGCCGGTTCGCGATCCTTTCCCGGAGCTGGCCGACATCTTGGATGTCGGCCAAGCCTCCGGGAACTCCCCCAGAGGACTGGTGTCATCGTGCGTAGCACGATGACGCCAGTCCTAGACTTAACCCCTAACTGCCACCAACTGTGGAGATAGGGAGTTCCAATGAACTCCCTATCTCCCGATCCGTGGCAGCTAGGGGTTAAATTTTGGTATCGTTGGATCGGCCAGAGCATGGCCGTTCCAACGATACCAAACACTACAGTGAAAAATTTTGTAAAAAAAAAAAAAAAATGAAAAATAAAAATAAAAAAAATTAAAAAAAAAAATTAAAAAAAAAATTAAACACTTTTTTTTTATTTTTTTGGGTTTGTTAATGCAGCAATATTGTTCCCATTTCAATTATAATGTGAACAATGATGCTGCACTAACGATTTTTGTATGCGGTGCGTTTGTTAAAAATAGTGTCATTTTCCCCAAAAAAAAATGTAACGAGACCCCATCTCTAATTTTTTTAACAAGCGCACCCCATACAAAATGTAACCGCAATTGCTCGCATGTTAAAATAAGGAAAAAAACACTTTACACATTGTAAATTATTGAAAATACATATTTTATTGCATTTTTTGTTATAATATACAGACATGACATAACGTATACATATAATAATGACATATTATGAATCTACCGAGTCTGACGGAAAGAACGATATATAATATGTCTGGGTCATATACTAAAATAAGCCTTCAAAACACGTTTAAACATGATGCGCAAAACAGGTAAAAATGACCTCAGCATAGGGGCGGGAAAAGCCTCAGCAGCGAAAGGGTTAATTATTATTTAATTATTATTTTTGTTTTTTTACATATCATTTTTCAATTTTTTCCTTTTTTTTTCTCATTTTTTCGTTTTCCTTTTATTCTATCTGATTTGCTCCTTTATTATTCTTAATTTTAAGCGGCTGGTTAATTGATCAACCCTTGCTCATGACCTTTCCGGACAGAAATGTTGATATATTTTATTACTATTTGCTCAACGAGAATCTGTATTACTTGCCATTGCTTTGGTTCTGGATTGTCCGCATTATTCCTACGCATTCTAATGTACCTGTTATATTATATTATGTTGTTTACTGAAACTTAATAAAAATTTATATTACAAAAAAAAGATTTGTTTCTATGTATTGGTTTGGGAAGTATTTTCCACATTTTATTGTTTATTAGTAATAATCACAAATGTTTGCCAAGGGCTCAACTATTAACCCATTCATTATCAAAGCCGAGTTAATACGATTTTGTAATTTCATTGTAATACACTGAAAAGCAATCATCATCATAGCAAAGCTCAATTTTCATACCTTTTTTAACCCCATAGTGACCGGGCAGTTTTACCATTGTCTGTCCGAAAGTACACACTGTTGTTTTTAAGTTTCTGCGCTGTTTGTGTTTAGCTCTAATTTTCCTCTTACTTGTTTACGGAACCCAACCATATTATATAAAGTTTTTATCCCCATTAAATGGACTTTCTAAAGATACCATTATTTTCATCATATCGTATAATTTACTATAAAAAACATTATGGAATATGATGAAAAAATGGAAAAAACACACTTTTTGAAAATTAGTCCCCAAAATCTACAACCGCCAAAAAAGAGCCCAGCTAAATAGTTTCTAAATTTTGCCCTGAAAATAGAAATACCCAATCTTTACATGTTTTTGCTTTTTAACCCCTTCACTGCTGAGCCATTTCACCTCTGTGTGCTGAGCTCATTTTGACCGGTTTATGCTTATCATGTTTAAACGAGATTTGAAGTCCTAGTTTATTATACCCCCAGGCAAAATATTATTTATAAAAAAAAAATACTTTTTTATTTTTAACACCAAACCTAGTCATCTTTGGTATCATTGGAAAGGCCTTTCCATTGATACCAAACATGACCCTCTAGCTGTCACGGATCAGGAGACACGAGGATCCAAAGGATCCCCCTAGGCAGCTAGGGGGTTAACTGGCCAACTGATGTCATCACACATATGGCGACGACATCACCTCTGGGAGCGAATCGCAATCCGGCCCCAAGGGGTTAAAGAGAGGCGCCACTGGAAAAGGCAGGCTCTGTCCTCTCCAGCAGAGCCTCTCTTTTTTTTTTCTTATGTGCAGCCATTGGAGAGGGAGAGCAGTCCAAAGGGCCTCCTCTTTCAGGTTCCCCATGCAGGTGCCCGGGGGCATCTGAAAATGACATCATCGCAATGGCTGGGGCCCATAAAACCATCAGGCTGGCTTCAAGGAAGCCAGAGTTACTTTGAGGCCCATGTCCTCTCCAAGAATCTGCCATCTCAGCCTCCTGATCTTGCAAGCCTGGACTTCTTTTGACAGGCTATCTGAAGCAATGAGTATATAATGTGATTGACACCTTAGCGAATAACAATAGGAATGAGATCCAAAACACTAATTATGCAATATTGAGACACATTAGTAACAACATACAGCTTTGTGTCAACATGTGCTTTACATGCCACTTCTAGCACTTCCTGTGATTTGAACATGCGCTCAATATAAAGTGCAGGTAAGTTTCCTGAAACTCTTATTACATTCTTTGGGTTCGGGTCCACTTGAATCACCCTGTATTTATCATATTACAAATAGGGTCAAAAATGCCATCGTTTAAAAATATATTTAAAAATGTGTTGTTTAATGTGCAATTAACACATTTCTTTTATTCCAGGAATTCAATCTCTGCATCAGTAAATGTGATGGAAGGCAAGCTTCTTATCAAAGGCATTGCCTTTATTATTTTGGTTGTAGTAGGATCACCTGGAAATACCTTCATCCTTTTTAGATTTGCTCACATCAGGCTGAAAGAAGAGAAACTCAAGCCAACCCATATTATCCTCATGAGTCTTGCATTAGTGAATCTAATTCTGCTCCTCAACCGAGTCATACTTCAAGCACTCGAAGCTTTAGGAATGGAAAATCTGTTGAGTGATACACAATGTAAAATGCTTCTTTTCATACATAGAGTTTGTAGGGCCATGGTAATCTGCATCACCAGTCTTCTTAGTTGTCATCAGTGTATTTCGATTGCTCCAGCGAACAAGCATTGGATATTCCTCAAGCAAAAAGTGTCCAATAATGTGACTTGGGTTATCTTTGTGTTTTTTTGCTTCAACGTGGCCCTTTATCCATCCAGAATTATATATGGTCGAGCTAGAAGGAATATTACTGTGTCCATATACACATTGCGCTTAGTGCATTGTGACTGTGACTTTGGAAGTTATACATCATATATACTTAATGGTGTGTTTCCTGTGGTCAGGGAGGTCATAGTGGTGGGATTAATGGTGCTTGCAAGTCTGTACATTGTATATATTTTGCTTCAACATAGAAAAAAGATAATGGGCATGAGGAGTTCAGACAAAGACAACTTGAAGCCATTTGAGTACAGAGCATCCAGAGCAGTAACCATGCTAGTGGGCTTGTATGTGGCTTTATTTGGAATGGATACATCAGTTTGGATATACACCCTTTCACTCTATAATGTTAGCGCAGATATCAATGACGTGCGCATATTTCTAGGCGCCTCTTATTCAGCCCTTAGCCCTATAGTTGTGATCGCTACAAACCCTAAACTCCATAAAGAACTATATTTGTGCTCCAAACCGTCTGGTAAAACAAAGTCAGATGATTCAACCAAATAATGCAAACTGTACCTTATCAAACAATATTTTGGCAATGAACGATTATTGTGCCCTGTAGTTTACCTGCCAAAATAATATTTGAATAAATGCATTAAAATATTTGGCAGAATATTTATGGATGACAAGTTTTAACATAAGTTATTTGACAAATTTGCAATTGAGTGATAATCTGTCAAATTCTGGATGAGGCTGATGAAATTACAAATACTGTGTCAGCAGAAATAGTGCACTGTGTGATAGACTAAAGTCAATTGACAACAAAGGATATTCCGCAAGAATAAATAAGAACCTTTTTACAAGAGCAAATAAAACACAAGCACTGAATGCACCATGAAGGAGTCCTCAAGGAATATCAATGTAGGGAGGAAATCTTATCAGTAGCAATGGTGGGATTTAAAATGGGAGATTAAACCTTGTTCCTTAGGTATATCACTGATAGGTTCTAATATTTGTAAAGCATTAATAGGGCGAGTACTGACTTTTTTTTCTAATTTGACAATTTTTATTGAAAATGAAAGGAGGGGGCTTTAATTTAGGAAAAGGTCAGGCGTTAGAGGATGTGTGGGGAATCTAAGGGTCTGAGACCCACTATCACTACCTTGGAATGTCATGCAGTATATTGAAGTGCCATCTTTAGGAAGGTGAATTGAGGGCTGGGACGTTACATTGCCATGTGGAGACAAAGGGCTATATTACAATCTTCGCGTAAAAACGCTTGCACAACGTGCGAATTTGTGTGCCAAGCGTTAACTGTTAACGCACGTAAATCACTGCTGGAATTACAATTCTCATGCATTTTTTCATCCATCGAGCAATAACGTGTGTAAAACGGACGCGCAAAATTGCTCGCACAGTAACATTGTGCGCAGAAATCAGTCTGCGGACTGTTTTTTTCACCCGATTCAGCCAATTAGAATTAAGAACCACGATTATCTCACATTAAGTTTTTGCGCCTGTCAAAGTCAATCTGAGCATATATGCTACAGCAATAATAAATGCACACACAACTTCTCCATTTTATTGGTTTGGTATGAGTAGAATGTGTAACTATACTTTGCTGCATTTGTTTTTTGGGCTGGTGTATTTGGGTTCGGACAGATTGTTCAGATTTGCCATTAACAATAGGGATGAGCCGAACACCCCCCGAGTTCGGTTCGAGCCCGAAACCGAGCTTCCCATTTGTTCGGGACCGAACTCGAACCCGAACTCCCATGCAAGTCAATGGGGCTGAAAATTCGTTTATTTAGAGTGCCCTCCAAGAGGGCATATATGCTACATATTTGCCATAAAAAGTGTATGGGGGTCCAGATAGTGCCCTGGGGGACAGGAAACAAGGACAAAAAGTTAAAAAAAAAACGTTTTTAAAGGGACAGTGAGTTTTCCATCAAATAAGGGTTAAAAATAAAGACGAAAAATTCCTTCAAATATTGTGCCTAGGAGGTCCCCATAACCTGCCCGTGAAGTGGCGGATTTCTAGGATGTATAGAAACACTTAAAAACAAAAAAAAATATGTTTCATATATCGGTAAATGCTTTTCCTTTAATCTATCCATAAACAACTGCTTGGGGCGGCAGCCTGTATAAAAAGACATTTTAGGACGCACAGAAAAAGTTTAGTGATTATTTTGGCTAAATTATTGTGAAATTTATGCAGGCTTTGGATGAAAGTAACAATAGGTGCTTTAAAATTGGGCTTTTAGCATCGGCAACAGTGCCGTCACACCGTAACCCCTCTGAGGATATGAATCTGATACAGGCGCCAATGGCAGTGCACCAATATATTGTGCCTTAGTGCCAGGCATGCAAGTACTATCATACAGTAACCCCTCTGTAGTATTGTGGAAGAGTGCAGGGGTGGACCATGTGGTCCTATATTGAAACTTTTTTGATCTGGTAATGGGCGTCAGTGCACCCAGATATTGTGCCTTTAATGCCAGGCCAGCAAGTATCATCATACAGTAACCCCTCTGTAGTATTGTGGAAGAGTGCAGGGGTGGACCATGCGGTCCTATATTAAAAATATAGGAATCTGGTAATGGGCATCAGTGCACTCAGATATTGTGCCTTTAATGGCAGGCCAGCAAGTATCATCATACAGTAACCCCTCTGTAGTATTTTGGAAGAGTGCAGGGGTGGACCATGCAGTCCTATATTAAAAAGATATGAATCTGGTAATGGGCATCAGTGCACCCAGATATTGTGCCTTTAATGGCAGGCCAGCAAGTATCATCATACAGTAACCCCTCTGTAGTATTGTGGAAGAGTGCAGGGGTGGACCATGCGGTCCTATATTAAAAAGATATGAATCTGGTAATGGGCGTCAGTGCACCCAGATATTGTGCCTTTAATGGCAGGCCAGCAAGTATCATCATACAGTAACCCCTCTGTAGTATTGTGGAAGAGTGCAGGGGTGGACCATGCGGTCCTATATTAAAAAGATATGAATCTGGTAATAGGCATCAGTGCACCCAGATATTGTGCCTTTGGTGCCAGGCCATCAAGTATCATCAAACAGTAACCCCTCTGTGGTATTGTGGAAGAGTGCAGGGTTGGACCCTGCTGTTCAAAAAATTTAAATGATATAAATCTGGCACAGGCGTCAGTGCAGCCAAATATTGTGCCTTTCATGGCGGCAAGTGCATTCACACCGTAACCCTTTTGTGGTATTGTGGAAGGGTTCAGTGCTGGAGGTTTTGTGCATGCAGAAGACATACCCGATCTAATCCGTTACTTCGGCATCAGGGGATTGATAGCTGCTGATCCAGGACTGATTCATTTTTATAAATGTCAGCCGGTCTACAGAGTCGGTGGACAGACGCACTCTTTTGTCTGTGACAAAACCTCCAGCGGCACTGAACGTCCGTTCGGAAAGCACGCTAGATGAAGGGCAACCTAGTAGCTGCATAGCATATTGGCTAAATTCTGGCCAGTAATCCAATCTCAACACCCAGTAAGCCAGTGGATCATCTGCTGGAAAGGTATCCAGGTCTGCCCTTGCCCCTAGGTAGTCCTGCACCATATGGTGAAGACGCTGGCAATGGGTGCCTACATTTGACGTCCCTGGGCGTCGAGGACTAAAAAAATAAAAAAATGCATCAGTCAAGCGGCCCTGGCCTTCACCACTATTCCTCTGATCACCTGCAGCCTCAGAAGCACGTGTGTCAGCAGTAACACTTGGTAATCTAACAGTGCCTGGAAAGGTGTTACACAAGTTTCGCTTTAGAGCGTCCTCAAGTTTTGTCATCCTGTGCTCCCTCTGTGCGGGCAGGATGAGCTCTGCAACTTTCCCCTTGTATCGTGGATCAAGAAGGGTTGCCAACCAGTAATGATCCCTCTCCTTGATAGCATGAATCCTGGGGTCCTTTAGAAGGCTTTGCATCATTAGGGAGCCCATGCAGCGTAGGTTGGAGGTGGCATTAGCTGCCGAGTCTTCCTGGTCAATGAGGATGACCGTATCGTGCACTTCCTCCTCCCAGCCACGCACAAGCCCTTCTGTTTCTGGGCACACAAAACCCTGCCTTGAGGAATCCCCACCTTCAATGCCTCCACTACTTAAATAGTCCCCCTCCTCCTCATCCTCCTCCTGTCTGATCTGAGTAGGACCCGCTGGAATGCTGTCTGGGGAAAGACTGGGGCCTTGAGAGCTAGGGAAGGCCTCCTCTTCCTCCCGCTGCTCTGCCTCTAGAGCCACATCTATAATTCCCCGCAGAGTGTGCTCCAGCAGGAACACTAAAGGAATTGTGTCACTGATGCATGCACTGTCCCTGCTCACCATCCTCGTTGCCTCCTCAAATGGTGACAGTACAATGCATGCATCCTTGATCATCAGCCACTGCGGGGGGGGGGAAACCAAGTAGACCTGAACCTGTCCTTGTGCCATACTCACACAGGTACTCATTGATGGCCCTCTGCTGCTTGTGTAGACGCTGCAGCATTGCTAATGTCGAATTCCACCTGGTGGGCATGTCACAGATCAGACGGTTTGTGGGAAGGTGGAATTCTCTTTGAATTTCAGACATGGTGAGTGATATATAGATTAATATATACAGAACTCTGATTCAACTCTGGTATAAAGATTTAAATAACTCTGGTATAACTCAGTGAGACACACTGATAGCTGGCAGCCAGTGACAAGAGACAGATCACCTTAATTCACAAATGTTTTAAAGAAATTAGTGAGCCCCAAAATACAGCGTGGTACTGTATGTATGACGAGACACAGATCACCTTAATTCACAAGTGTTTTAAAGAAATTAGTGAGCCCCAAAAAAAATTGCTGCTGTGTGACGAGACACAGATGATCCCCTTAATTCCCAAGTGTTTTAAAGAAATTAGTGAGCCCCAAAATACAGTGTGGTACTTTTTGTATCACGAGACACAGATCACCTAATTCACAAATGTTTTAAAGAAATTAGTGAGCCCCAAAATACAGCGTGGTACTGTATGTATGACGAGACACAGATCACCTTAATTCACAAGTGTTTTAAAGAAATTAGTGAGCCCCAAAAAAAATTGCTGGCTGTGTGACGAGACACAGATGATCCCCTTAATTCCCAAGTGTTTTAAAGAAATTAGTGAGCCCCAAAATACAGTGTGGTACTTTTTGTATCACGAGACACAGATCACCTTAATTCCCAAGTGTTTTAAAGAAATTAGTGAGCCCCAAAATACAGCGTGGTACTTTTTGTATGACGAGACACAGATCACCTTAATTACCAAGTGTTTTAAAGAAATTAGTGAGCCCCAAAATACAGCGTGGTACTTTTTGTATGATGAGACACAGATCACCTAAATTCCCAAGTGTTTTAAAGAAATTAGTGAGCCCCAAAAAAAATTGCTGGCTGTGTGACGAGACACAGAAGATCACCTTAATTCCCAAGTGTTTTAAAGAAATTAGTGAGCCCCAAAAAGATTTGCTGGCACAGTGACAAGACCCAGAAAATCACCTCAATTCACAAATGTTTTAAATAAAGTTGTAAACCCCAAAAAAACTTGCTGGCACAGTGACAAGACACACATCACCTAAATTCCCTGATATTTGGTATAAATGAGACCCAAAAAGACTTGCTGGCACAGTGTGACAAGACCCAGAAAATCACCTCAATACACAAATGTTTTAAATAAAGTTGTAAACCCCAAAAAAGTTTGCTGGCACAGTAACAAGATCACAGTAACACATCACCTAAATTCCCTGATATTTGGTCGAAATGAGACCCCCCAGACCCCCCCAGTAGCGTGGCAGACCGGCAGTAACAACACACACAACTATCTTCTTTGAAATCTCCTCTGACATGCGTGCAGAATCGGCGCGTTGAAACCTTATATAGTGTGCTGCGGGACTTAGCTCTGTGAGCCCATGATTGGGCAAAATTTGCCCAATCAGGACTCTGAGCGGTGATTGGCATAGTGTTGAACCAGTCTTGCACCAGACCTGTGGTCAGGTGCAAGGCTGTAGCCAATTATGAGCTTCAGGCACCCGGAAATGTTCGGGGTTCGCGATCCGCCCCAACAGGCTAAGTTCGGGTCGAACCCCGAACCGTCCGAACCCGAACAGCTCATCCCTAATTAACAACAGCTTTTAGGAGTTGCTAAAATTATGCGCGCAAAGCCTATGCGTTAAAAATCCTGTGCATAGATTGTAATACCATCCGCGTACCAACGTTCATTCACGTTTACACTCACAATGTTAAGTATAGGACACGCGCAGTACAGTACGCTCGCGCAGGGTTCGTGCAGGTTCATCCGCGGTAGACGAATACGTGCGTTTGTTGAACAGACAATGTAATACAACGTTCAGCGCAAATGGGTTTCACCCCTCGCATTAATGTTTTTTTGCGCCGGCGCAAACGTTTGCGTGAAGATTGTAATTTAGCCCCAAGTGTTTGACCTGGAGTTCTTTAATGTTGTAAGTGTGAAGCCAGTCCATTTGAAGCAAATTTTTAAAATTGGTAGAAAACATAGATGTAGGGACCGGAGAAGGCTGGTTCCAGTTGTGGAATATTGTTTTGTGGCCTACTGCTGCAACAATGGCCAGAAATGTCTTAGGTTTAATCTTGTATGATGGGACGGGGCCCAGAATAAGAAAATCTGGGGACAGCAGAAGATCAATGTCAAGTTTAGATTTAGGTGAGTGATTAATGGATAACCAAAATGTTTGAACCTTAGGACAGCCCCAAAGGCAGTGATACAAGTCAGCCTGAGGTGCTGGGCATTTGAAACAAGAAGGAGACGTCTTCCATTTTATACGAATGAGCCTAGGGGGGGAATGATAAGCATGGTGAAAGATTTTTAAGGACATATTGAAATACAAAATAGTGGGCAATATGTTAACCATGTAATTATGCGTGAATAGAAGATCCTCAATAGGGGTGTTAGGGTTGTGTGACAGCCACCATAAGGGATCTTTTAGTAGTAGTATTCCAGTCTGAAATATATCGTAAAATATTATAAAAGGATGAGACAAAATATAATAGTTTATACTACATATGGTTATCTAGTGTGTTAGCCCATACTGTACTCTCGAACAAAGCAGTAACCAGTTGTAGGAATGATCAAACCAGAAAATAGGCCAACTCTGGTAAATTCACTTGGATATTTCATTTTTAGGGTGTGCAGGATCAATATTGACTTTGAAGGGATGTCCATAAATTGGTGCAACCTTCCCATGCAACAAAGGGTAGGGATGTGGTACCCTCAACAATCCCAGGATTACCTGTGAGAGGGAGGAAAAGTGATGAAGTTGGGCATGCCAAAACATTGAGCCTTGCCAATTTCCAAGCCTTTATTGTAGTAGTAAGGAGCAGGATGTCTAGAAGGGCAGGAGATAGTACTTTATAAGGGCAATGTAGACAGGAAAGGGAGCATGAGGGCGTTATGGCAGATTCAAGGATGTCATCAGAACATTGTGAATTATGGTTGCTCCAATCTATAGCATGTCAACATTGAGCTGCAATATTGTGATCCCTAACATGTGGCAGGTTCACCCCTCAATGGTTCTTAGGTTGACGGGGTTTGGTTAAACTGAGTTGGGCTGTTGAACCCTTCTAGAGAAATGATTTCAGGTTCTCAGCTGAGTTAAGAAGCTTTTCATCTTTATATGTAAGGAGGAGAGGCAATGCCTGGAGTGGGTAGAGTGGTTTTGGAAAGCTAATAGTCTTGTATTAAGTTCACTAGACCCACAAAAGGTGAGTCGCAAATCGTGCTATTTAGTGAGCTCAGTGATTAGGGTTTGGATCATTGAAGTTAATCGATGTTAATATTGCATAGAGTGCATAAATCTCTAGGAATGAGCACCTCCTAGGTGTTTGAGAGAATGTGGGGCCCAACTCAGAGAAACATTGTAGGGTAGAGCAGGCGAAGGGTAGGAAAAGAGATAAGGTGCAAATCCAATGCAGTTTAAGACCCACCACTGTTTCAAACGTTTGTGACAAATGGAGTTGGGAAGGCAGGGCCACCGGGAGATCCCCCAAAATAGCTGGAGGTCATCAGTGAATGCTGCAACCTTTAGTGTGTGAGACCCAATTGGAATCCCTTCAAAGGTTGGCAGAGTCTCCAAGGCACTCAACAGTAGGTCAATCAAAATGTTAAAATGTAAAGGAGAATGAAGATATCCCTGCGAACACCCCATCTCAGACAAAAATCTGGTGAGTTAAAGCTGTGTAATAGAAATGCAAAAGGCAGAACATCTGGTGATATTGTGGATAAAATGAAAAAAGAATTGGAAAATGCTTTGATGCATAAGGGTGTGTAATAAGTGTGGCCAGGTCACTGTGTCAAAAGCTCTCTCCAGGTCAAGACTTAGAAGGGCTGTGTTGAAAAGAAATAATTATCTTTTAATTTCCTGTATGAATATATAAATATTGTGATTCAAATACATATCTTGCAATCGTCTACTGCGGGTGAACCTGCGTGAACCCTGCACGAGCTTACTGTACTGAGCTCGACCTATACTTAACATTGTGAGCACAAATGCGAATGTGCACTGGTATGAGTATGGTATTAAAAATTAAAATTTGCATGAAGAATGTAATATAGGCCAAAGAAATTACTTAAAAATAAAAAGGATGAACAGAAAGATAAAACATTAGATTATTATTAAACTAAACCCTGGACACTGCAAAAACACAAAGACTCAGCATTGGTAAAGTGATATACAAAGAGATCAACAAGAGCAACATTTACCCAATCTAGATATGAACAGCACATGGCATAGCCATGGCATAGCCATGTGCTCTCAGGTCCAAGCCAAATGACAAAAAGGCTGATCCCTTCCTTGAACTCCTGGTTGAATGACAAGAAGACTGGACTAGAGTCTTGTCTTTCCCCACCACAGTAGCATCCCTTCCACCAACATTGTTATTCCCAGTGGGAGTCACAGCTAGCCACACAGGGCAAAAAGCCTCACACTGCCCACTAGTGTTCCCTCTTTGGTATAACAATCAAAATATTATTAATTATGATTATTTAAACACAATTCATCCATGATCATTACAGTTATCCACCACAGAATGACATTCATGTGCAAATCCCAATTGATGATGTGTTAGCAAGTCAGGTATGAGTGGCCAGAACCTTAATAAGGAGTTTATAGTCAAAGTTGGAGGGAAATAGGGTGATAAGATATCAAATCCCTAGGATTTCTGGGCTTTGGCAGTGAAATTGTTTGTGCAGCATTTAAAGAGTCAATGGGGGCATTTGAGGTATACTTGGGTAAGGAGAGGGCAGAGTTGTACTTTTAGTATTTTTTACAAGTCAGTCAAGTAACACTTCGGGCCTGGTGATTTGTTTGATTCAAGGGAGATAATGGCCAGTTCCACTTCTTTCGCAGTTATGGGTTGGTTCAGCATGTAATACAAACAAATCTGTTGGGAGCGCAGGCAGTAAATAGGTTTGTATTTCTTCAGAGTACTGGTTTCAGATAGACAGCTGTATCCAGTAATGAGCACTATAATACAAATACAAATAATCACGCAGTACTGATATAAATCTTGAAGGTAGGTTATATAAATCTTGAGGTGGTAGGTTATATTGTAGTCTTCTACTTCAATACTACAATATAACCTACCACCTCCAAGGAACGTTTGATGGGAGGAGCCCCCATAGAGGCTCATCTGCGAAAAATATGAACCAATAGGTTCCCTGTTTGTGAGTGTTTTTTTCTTCCACCATATTCCTAAATACAGCCATTCAAGATTTATATCAGTACTGCGCGATTATTTGTATTTGTATTATATATTGTAGTGCTCATTACTGGATACAGCTGTCTATATGAAACCAGTACTCTGAAGAAATACGAACCTATTTACTACCTGCGCTCCCAACAGATTAGTTTGTATTTTTTGGTTGATATGGGTGAGGGAAACACCTTGTGGTGAGCTGCACGTTTGTGACCAATTCATTGTATCACATAATCTTGTGTATCAATAAGCATAGCGCCAAGCACACCAACACTGTTTAGGTGTTTTTTATAACTTGATTCAGCATGTCTCTGTGGTAATTAGATGGGTGTGGGGCAAAGTATTTTTCTACAAATTCATTACCTAAGGCTGGTGCGTCAGGAATGGGCATGGAAAAGTCTTTAGAACAAATCATCAAATAATCTGTTGCGTCAGGAATAGGGATGAGCTGTTCGGGTTCGGACGGTTCGGAATTCGACCCGAACTTAGCCTGTTCGAGCAGATCGCGAACACCGAACATTTCTGTGTGTTCGCCGCATGTTCGACCATAATGGACCACAATGCATTTTCCCACTGCCTGAAGCTCCTAATTGGCTACAGCCTTGCACCTGACCACAGGTCTGGTGCAAGACTGGTTCAACACTATGCCAATCACCGCTCAGAGTCCTGATTGGGCAAATTTTGCCCAATCATGGGCTCACAGAGCTACGTCCCGCATCACACTATATAAGGTTTCCACGCAGGCCTTCTGCACGCATTTCAGAGGAGATTGCAAAGGAGATAGTTGTGTGTGTTGTTACTGCCGGTCTGCCACGCTACTGGGGGGGTCTGGGGGGTCTCATTTCGACCAAATATCAGGGAATTTAGGTGATGTGTGTCTTGTCACTGTGCCAGCAAGTTTTTTTGGGGTTTACAACTTTATTTAAAACATTTGTGAATTGAGGTGATTTTCTAGGTCTTGTCACTGTGCCAGCAAATCTTTTTGGGTCTCATTTATACCAAATATCAGGGAATTTAGGTGATGTGTATCTTGTCACTGTGCCAGCAAGTTTTTTTGGGGTTTACAACTTTGTTTAAAACAATTGTGAATTGAGGTGAACTTCTGGGTCTTGTCACTGTGCCAGCAAATCTTTTTGGGGCTCACTAATTTCTTTAAAACATTTGTGAATTAAGGTGATCTGTGTCTCGTCACACAACCAGTACCACGCTGTATTTTGGGGCTCACTAATTTCTTTAAAATACTTGGGAATTAAGGTGATCTGTGTCTCGTCATACAAAAAGTACCACGCTGTATTTTGGGGCTCACTAATTTCTTTAAAACACTTGGGAATTAAGGTGATCTGTGTCTCATCATACAAAAAGTACCACGCTGTATTTTGGGGCTCACTAATTTCTTTAAAACACTTGGGAATTAAGGTGATCTTCTGTGTCTCGTCACACAGCCGGCAAGTTTTTTTGGGGCTCACTAATTTCTTTAAAACACTTGGGAATTAAGGTGATCTGTGTCTCGTCATACAAACAGTACCATGCTGTATTTTGGGGCTCACTAATTTCTTTAAAACACTTGGGAATTAAGGTGATCTGTGTCCCGTCATACAAACAGTACCACGCTGTATTTTGGGGCTCACTAATTTCTTTAAAACATTTGTGAATTAAGGTGATCTGTCTCTTGTCACTGGCTGCCAGCTATCAGTGTGTCTCACTGAGTTATACCAGAGTTATTTAAATCTTTATACCAGAGTTGAATCAGAGTTCTGTAAATATTAATCTATATATCACTCACCATGTCTGAAAGAACAAAAAGGACAGGCAGACGCTCCCAGCCACAGATAAGAGGGCAAGCAGCCCCTGTGTTGGGAGGCTGTGTCTCTGGTCGTGGTGGACGTGGTGCATCCTCTGCAGGGGCACGCTTGTCCTTTCTAACTGGTGCTGGCCATCTTAAGCAGCAGCAACATACAGAGGACTTGGTGGATTGGCTAATCAGGCCATCCTCATCCTCCGAGTCCTCTGCCAGCCAGGCTTCTAGTGCTTTACAGTCCACCTCAGCTGCCAAAGCATCTAATGCAGCCTCCATGTCCACAGCTACTCCTGCCGTAGCCTCGCTATCACACACGGAGGAATCAGCTGAATTGTTTGACTACAATGAGAGTGACATGCTGCTTGAGGATGCGCAGCAAGTACAGTGCTCTGATTCAATCTCTGAGGTTGAGCAAGGGAGTATAATCAACCTAGAGGAAGGGGGTGCCAGTGATGACACACAAATAACTGGCACTCATGTTGCCCCAGCAGCTGCAGCATACTGCCAAGTTGGCTCCAGTGACGTGGAGATAGAGGGTGAAGATGACATTGATGATGATGAGGTCACTGACTCCACCTGGGTGCCAGATCGAACTGAGGAATCAAGTGAGGAGGAGGGGGAGGAGGAGGAGGCACAGCAAACATGAGGCACAACATCCTCTGTGACCAACCGTAGCACTAGCCAGTCCAAGGCATCACATGTCAGAGCTGCTCCGGTGCAGAGCGCTGTTGTCTCAAAGAACACATGCAGGATCTCTGCTGTCTGGGAGTTCTTTAAGAAATGTGCAGCAGACCCCACCGTTGCTATTTGTAATCTATGTCAGAGGAGGCTGAAGCGTGGGATAAACACCGGACGCTTGGGTACCACGTGCTTGAGGCGACATATGAACAAGTGCCACACATCCCGTTGGGGCAAAACTTTGCATAGGTCCTCCTTCTCCTCATCTGTCTCTACCCACATTGTATGTCCTGCCATGCAATTGCCTACAACCTCCACCGACAGGGATGATGCTACAGTAAAGGATGTACCAGCAGGTCCTTCCTCACAATGTGACATCATCCCAGTAGTTGAAGATTTACGCAGTCAGATTACATTGCCGCAGCTGCTGCAGCGAAAGAAAAAATATAGTCCCAACCATCCCCAAGCACAGCGTCTAAATGCCAGCTTAGCAAAATTACTCGCATTGCAGCTGCTGCCTTTCCAGCTGGTGGACTCTGCTCCCTTCCGTGAATTTGCTGAATGTGCTGTACCACAGTGGCAGGTTCCAAAACGCCATTACTTTTCACGCAAGGCCATTCCAGCACTATACCAGCACGTGGAAGACAATGTTATCCAGTCATTGGGAAAGGCAGTAAGCAGCAAGGTGCATGTCACTTTAGACACGTGGTCCAGCAAGCATGGACAGGGTCGTTACATTTCCTTCACGGCACACTGGGTAACTCTGATTGCAGCTGGGCGGGATCCAAGACGGGGCTCTGTGCTGGAGCTTGTTCATCCACCACGCCTCCAGAAAGCTGCTTGTATGATGTCTGTCTGCTCCACCACCACCACCTCTTCCTCCTCCTCCTCCTCCTCCTTCTCTGTCTCTGGTGAAGTGGCAGTTAAACCGACGCCTGACAGGGTGTACGCAATGGCTCAAGAAAAAAGATGCCATACTGTAGGGATGTGCGTTTTGGGTTTCGGAATTTCAGAATTTTCACGAAATTTCCCGATTCGTGTTTTCGGATGCGGCCGAATTTCCGAAAATTTTTAGATCCGAAAATGTCAGATCCGAAATGTTTTCCGAGCCGAAACGAAATATTTTCGGATGTTTCGAATGGACTTGAAATGTGTCAAACGAGAACAGATGTTCCGAAAAACTAAATTTTTTTTCCGAAAAACGAAAATTTTCTAAAAACGAAAATTTTCTGAAAAGCGAAAATTTTCCGAAAAAACGAAAAGTCGATACAAAAACGAGCAAAATGACACTGAAAATACAAAAAATGGTCGATATTCCAAAAAATGTGCAATTCCGAAAAACAAAAATTTCCGAAATTACGAAAAGTCGATACTAAAACCGAGCACAGTGACACGAAAATACGAAAAATGGTCGATATTCCGAAAAAAAAAGGACCCGAAAAACAGGCCGAACCGAATCGAATCGAAACCGAAATCGGTCGAAACGAGCCGAATCGAAAAGTTGAAAAATCCGAAAAATCGAACCAAATCGAACCGAAAAAAAATTCGGTGCACAAGCCTACCATACTGTGCTTGAGCTGGTTTTTTTAGGGGACAGGAGCCACACCGGGTCAGAAATTTTGTCAGCTCTGCAGGGGCAGGTGCAGAGATGGTTAACACCACGCCACCTTGAGCTGGGAATGATCGTCTGCGATAATGGCAGCAAGCTTCTCTCCGCCCTATGCATGTCACGGTTCCCAGATCCCACCACGCAGTACTTAACGCCCCACACTCCACAGAACCCAGAAGCTACCAACAGAGTAGCCGTGAAAGATCTAACTGTCTGGACCTTAGAATTGGCCAGGTAAACTAGCTAGACAGATAGGGTTAACAACACGGGGAGTAGTCAGCCGAGCCAGAATCAGGAATACAGAGTTCAGAATGGTCAAATGGAATAGCAGGGTCGATATCAGAGCAGTAGCGTAGTACAAGAAAATGGTCTAGGGCAACAGAAGGCAGAATAGTCAGAAACAAGCAGAGGTCAATAACGGGTTAATTCAATATAGCAGTCAGGTACAAGGAGCTCAGGTATGGATAACCACGATCTGGCAACTGCTGAGAATACACTGAGGGTTTTTAAAGAAATTCACCAGGCCACGCCCCCCACTCAAGCCGCGCCTCTTGCAACCACCTCCCTGCCTGTCTCCATTTGAACCGGGCTTTGGTCAGCGAGCAGCATCAGACATGCTGCCCTCAAGCACACAGGTAGGGCTGGAAACTCCCAATGTTACAATGCAAGGGTAAATTGACGCATGTACCATGCCTAGCACACGTCCTAAATCTGGTGGTACAGCGTTTCCTAACCAAGTACCCAGGGCTGCCAGAGCTTCTCATCCAGGCCAGAAAAGTCTGCAGCCACTTTAGACGGTCATTCCCAGCAAGCGTTCGCCTGGCAGAAATTCAAAGAGAATTCCACCTTCCCACAAACCGTCTGATCTGTGACATGCCCACCAGGTGGAACTCGACATTATCAATGCTGCAGCGTCTGCACAAGCAGCAGAGGGCCATCAACGAGTACCTGTGTGAGTATGGCACAAGGACAGGTTCAAGTCAACTTGTTTTTTTTTCCCACCCGCAGTGGCTGATGATCAAGGATGCATGCACTGTACTGTCACCATTTGAGGAGGCAACGAGGATGGTGAGCAGGGACAGTGCATGCATCAGTGACACAATTCCTTTAGTGTTCCTGCTGGAGCACACTCTGCGGGGAATTATAGATGTGGCTCTAGAGGCAGAGCAGCGGGAAGAAGAGGAGGCCTTCCCTAGCTCTCAGGGCCAAAGTCTTTCCGCAGACAGCATTCCAGCGGCTCCTACTCAGATCAGACCGGAGGAGGATGAGGAGGAGGAGGACTATTTAAGTAGTGGGGGCATTGAAGGTGGGGATTCCTCAAGGCAGGGTTTTGTGTGCCCAGAAACAGAAGGGCTTGTGCGTGGCTGGGAGGAGGAAGTGCACGATACGGTCATCCTCATTGACCAGGAAGACTCGGCAGCTAATGCCACCTCCAACCTACACTGCATGGGCTCCCTAATGATGCAAAGCCTGCTAAAGGACCCCAGGATTCGTGCTATCAAGGAGAGGGATCATTACTGGTTGGCAACCCTTCTTGATCCACGATACAAGGGGAAAGTTGCAGAGCTCATCCTGCCCGCACAGAGGGAGCACAGGATGACAAAACTTGAGGACGCTCTAAAGCGAAACTTGTGTAACACCTTTCCAGGCACTGTTAGATTACCAAGTGCTGACACACATGCTTCTGAAGCTGCAGGTGATCAGAGGAATAGCGGTGAAGGCCAGGGCCGCTTGACTGATGCATTTTTAATTTTTTATAGTCCTCGACGCCCAGGGACGTGAAATGTAGGCACCCATTGCCAGCGTCGTCACCATATGGTGCAGGACTACCTAGGGGCAAGGGCAGACCTGGATACCTTTCCAGCAGATGATCCACTGGCTTACTGGGTGTTGAGATTGGATCACTGGCCAGAACTTAGCCAATATGCTATGCAGCTACTAGGTTGCCCTTCATCTAGCGTGCTTTCCGAAAGGACGTTCAGTGCCGCTGGAGGTTTTGTCACAGACAAAAGGTTGCTTCTGTCCACCGACTCTGTAGACCGGCTGACATTTATAAAAATGAATCAGTCCTGGATCAGCAGCTATCAATCCCCTGATGCTGAAGTAATGGAATAGATAGGGGATGTCCTCTTCTGCATTCACAAAACCTCCAGCACTGAACTCTTCCACAATACCACAAAAGGGTTACAGTGTGAAGGCACTTGCTGCCATGAAAGGCACAATATTTGGCTGCACTGACGCCTGTGCCAAATTTTTATCATTTTAATTTTTTGAACCGCAGGGTCCAACCCTGCACTCTTCCACAATACCACAGAGGGGTTACTGTATGATAAAACTTGCTGGCCTGGCATTAAAGGCACAATATCTGGGAGCACTGACGCCCATTAACAGATAAAAAAAAAACACTTTTCAATATAGGACCACATGGTCCACCCTTGCGCTCCACCCCTGTGCATTTGTTTCGGAAAAATTCAGAATCTGGAACGAAATTTGATAATTTATATTCAGAAGTATTTCCGAATAACAAATCGATACGATACGAATTCGAAACGGCATATAACGAATTTATTTTGTTTTACACTGTGTCATAATCATAAAAGAAAAATTTGAACAACTGATATCAACTATTGAATTTGAAATAAACTATCAAATTGATATCAACTATTGGATTTGAAATGAACTACCAAATTGATATCAACTATTGAATTTGAAATGAACTAGCAAATTGATATCAACTATCGAATTTGAAATGAACTATCAAATTAATATCAACTATCGAATTGATCTTAACTTACAATACCATTAATTGTCAACAAAGGACTTTATGAAACTAATTAATTTTGTTTCACTGTTTAATTTGACTCAAATACTAAATCTGTGACACAGCTAAAATTTAACCCTAGCTTTTCTTTTAACAGCAAATTTGATTAATTGTGGTTTTATCTAGTGATACAAAATTCAAATGCATATCAACTATCGAATTGATATACAGTGGCAAGAAAAAGTAAGTAAACCCTTTGGGATTACGTGGAGTTTAGCATGAATTGGTCATAAAATGTGCTCTGATCTTCATCTAAGTCACAACAATTTGAAAAACACAGTCTGCTTAAAATAATACAACACAAACATTATATGTTTTCATGTGTCTATTGAACAGAACATGTAAACATTCACAGTGCAGGGTGGAAAAAGTATGTGAACCTTTGGACTTAATAACTGGTTGACCCTCCTTTGGCAGCATTAACCTCAACCAAACATTTCCTGTAGTTGCAGATCAGACCTGCACACCGATCTGGAGTAATTGTGGACCACTCCTCTTCACAAAACTGTTTCAGTGTAGCAATATTCTTGGGATGTCTGGTGTGAATCACTCTCTTAAGGTCATGCCACAGCATTTCAATCGGGTTGAGGTCAGGACTCTGGCTGGGCCACTGCAGAAGTTGTATTTTGTTTTGTTGAAGCCATTCTTTTATTGAATTACTTGTATGCTTTGGGTCATTGTCCTGTTGCATCACCCATCCTCTGCGGAGCTTCAGTTGGCGGACAGATGGTCTTACGTTTTCCTGTAAAATGTCTTGATAAACTCTGGAATTCATTTTTCCATCAATGACAACAATCCGTCCAGGCCCTGAAGCAACAAAGCAGCCCCAAACCATGATGCTCCCTCCGCCATGTATTACAGTGGGGATGAGGTTTTGATGTTGGTGTGCTGTGCCTTTTTTTCTCCACACATAGTGTTGTGTGTTTTTTCCAAACGACTCAATTTTGGTTTCATCTGTCCACAGAATATTTTGCCAGTAGTGCTGTGGAACATCCAGGTGCTCTTTTGCAAACTTCAAACGTGCTGCAATATTCTTTTTGGACAGCAATGGCTTCCTCCGTGGTGTCCTCCCATGTACTCCATTCTTGTTTAATGTTTTCCTTATTGTAGATGTGTCAACAAAAATGTTAGCATGTGCCAGAGATTTCTGTAAGTCTTTAGCTGACACTCTAGGATTCTTCTTTACCTCATTAAGCATTCTGCTCTGTGCTCTTGCAGTCATCTTTACAGGATGACCAGGCCTAGGGAGAGTAGCAACAGTGCTGAACTTTCTCCATTTGTAGACAGTCTGTCTTACCGTGGACACATGAACATCAAAGCTTTTGGAGATACTTTTGTAACCCTTTCCAGCTTCATGCAAATCAACAATTCTTGATCGTAGGTCTTCTGAGAGCTCTTTTCTACGTGGCATGGTTCACATCAGGCAGTGCTTCTTGAAACCAGTAAACCCAAAACTGGTATGTGTTTTTAAACGGCAGGACAGCTTTCAGCAACACATCCAATAATATCACACTGATTGGACTCAAGGTTGGCTCACTCCTGGATCCAATTAGCTATTGGAGAGGTCATTAGGCTAGGGGTTCACATACTTTTTCCACCTTGCACTGTGAATGTTTACATGTTCTGTTCAATAAAAACATGAAAACATATACAGGGTTATTCAAAGAGCTCCGAATTGCTTGAGAAAGGTAACCGAACGCTGAAAATCAGCGTTCAGTTACCTTTCCTGGCCATTCTGCTATCCAGAGAGCAGGCAATTCGCCAAATCCTGGCGAATTGCCTGCACATACGGTGCCTGTTCGGTGCCTGTTTGAGGGCAGTGAAATCCCCATCAAAATGCACTGCTTCGGCTATTCAGAGAACACAAACCAGAAGTGAAAGGTTCCCGAAATGCCCTGCTATTCGGTGGTTTAAATCGGCAAGTTAATTCAGGAGAATCCCGTATGCTTCAATGTTAAAAATATTCCCGTTTTAATTCAATATCTAATAAACCGTTCATTATAAAATTCTGCAGTAAAAAGTCTCTTTATTGATAGATTTTTTAGGATATTTTAAGCATTTTTCTGATTTTTTTTTTTAAAAGTCCGATTTTTTTTTATTTATTTTTTTAAGTTTACTTTTTTTTTCTGTAACAGCCCTTTTTATTATCATTCCCTGGACCTCATATGTAAATTTCAGACATTTTCGCTCAGTAGTTTCTTTGCAAACAGCGTTTCATTTTCAAACATTCACACAAACTGTTTTGCTAATTTATTCACTGCCTCGTCTGCGGTCTCAGCTGCTTCGCTGCGTGTGATTGGCTCCTGCTCGGGTTTTTCCAGTGGCTTCGCTGCGGGTGATCGGCTCCTGCTCGGGTTTTTCCGTGGTTTTCGGCAGGTTAATCCAGATGTTTTTGGGGGTTTTCGGCATGCATTCGGTGGGTTTTGCGGTTCGTTTTCGTCAGGTTTGCGGCAGCTTTCCCCTGCAATTCGGGGACCCTGTGGTGCTTGCTGAATACACCGCAGAGTCACTGAAATGGGATTGGCAAAAGGAACCGAATTGAAGAGAAAGAAAAGTCACGGAACGTGCGGTGACTTTTCGAATCTCTTTGAATTACCCTGATAATGTTTGTGTTGTATTATTTTAAGCAGACTGTGTTTTTCAAATTGTTGTGACTTAGATGAAGATCAGAGCACATTTTATAACCAATTCATGCAAAACTCCACGTAATCCCAAAGGGTTCACATACTTTTTCTTGCCACTGTATGAAATTCGAATCGATTCGAAATTTCAAATCGATTCGAAATTTCAAATCGATTCGAAATTTCAAATCGATCCAAAATGAAACAAAATGAAATACGAAACGAAATTAGTTACGAAATTCCAAAAACAAAATGATTTAAAAACGTAACGAAACTAAACAAAATACATTTTTCAGCCATGCACATCCCTAGTTTCCATGTCTAGTTTGGCTTGTGTATATGCCTGAAAAATTTCTGGGACCAGAGTCTGTTTGCACTTATCATGGGCTGCGGTTAACACGGTATCTAGTAGTTAGACGGTATCCCACCACTGTTTATACTGTGACACCTTGTACAACATTATGTGCCCTCTAAGGACAGGATTAGAGGCTTCCCATGAAAGTTTTAGTTGATCTATATGTTTGATATTATTATCAGGGAAATTGGCCCAACTAGATTGCAGGTGTAATCGAAAGGAGGCTTTATTGGCCAAGTAAGAAGGGAATCGCCAGTGTTTCGTGTATGGTGGTGTGTTAGGGGTGCTTACGTTTAACCAAATGGGGGCATGAGCAGAGAGAGATACTGCATCAATACAGGAGTTGCAGATTTTGGATAGGAGAGGTGATTAGGAACACGTCAATCCTAGAGAAGGATTGGTAAATTTTGGATTGAAAAGTGTAATCCCTCTAAAAGGGCTGGAGAATCCTCCATGGGTCATGAAGGTTTAAGGTGTTAACAAGATTTAGAATACCTGGAGAGACAGAGTGCACACTCAATGTAACAGATTGTGACATGTCCAAAGATTGTTTGAGAATTGTGTTAAAACCGCTTCCTACTATAAAGTTGAGCATTTAAACATCTAGAAGTTGGATGAGAAACCTGTGTTAAAAAGCATCATTAGTAGAATTGGGAGCATACACATTAACAATGCAATAATGAACATTTTGTATAGACAAATAGGGAAAAATGTAAGGACCATCTAGGTCAAGGATATAGTCATTCACTGTATACTGTAGTGAGATGTGTATAAGTAAAGCAACTCCTCTAACTTTGGAGTTGTGTTTGGCAGAGGAACAATCTTGGATCAATTTCACTTTCAAGGAAGAAGAGGACAATTTTGACCAATGATTTTCTTGTGATAGAGTTACAGTATGTGCGGTTGCTTGTGTGATAGGAAAGTGAGAATTTGTTTCCTATTAATAGCTGTATTAGTGCCATTGACATTTCAGGAGAATAACTTTAGTGTCACTCAAGAAGGGGGCCCCGATTGCTGACTGTTTGGAGGGTTATCCAGTGCCTGTCCTGCAGCTGGATATTGCAATAGGTAAAAGTAGCGCTAAAAGGGGGACTCCTCGATCCCAGCTCAAACCAGTTGACTGCCCCCATGCAGATAGTGAAGACGGTGTCTCGGTATGAAAACTGCGCCCTTACAATGGCAACTATGTACATTAAACAGATGTATTGCCAAATTTAGTGGGTATGTGGTGAAGCATTTGAGGGTATTGACTATGGAAGATCACGCCCCAAGGAGTGTTTGGAGTATTTAAGGAGCGTATTCTTTTTGTATGCTGTCAGCATTCTGATAATTGTCACGTTCTGTGCCCAGGAGAAGGAGGGACTACAGGAAAACTTATGTCAAGGCTGATATTGTTTGAATCCTGAACTTGGTGAATGAAAGGTACTGACCAATTTTGTCATCATCTTGCATATCTGTTCCTTAGTTTGCTGTGTTCCATCAGCAGAAGGAGCTGCAGGTGTGACCTCTTTGACTGCTAATGGGAACTGCATTAGATGGAGGTTCCCCTCTGAGCAGTGCTTCTGCATTGACTCAGCATTTGGTGCATGTTAGCCACCATTCTGCTTTGTTCCAAAGAAGCCAGCCCTGATCCAGTCTGCCGTGTTCATCTCCAGCAACCAAAGGCCCTGTCAGCTTTGCTCATCTCCAGCAAAAAAAAGGTCCTGTCAGCTTTGTCCTTCTGCAGCGTCTAAGGCCCTGTCAGCTATGTCCAATTCCAGCAACTAAGTTCAAGTCAGCTGTGTCCTTCTCCACCAACTAAGGTCCTGTCAGCTGTGTCCATCCAAGGTTATCTGCACCCAAGTTCACTTGTGTCCAAACTTGCCCCTGTGTCTCCAAGTTTATCTGTGTCCAAGGATGCTCCCGTATTTCAAAATTTATGTGCCTGTGTCTCCCTATACTTAATATCACTTGAACCTTTTGTGTCTTTATACCAATAAAAAGAAAACAGAAATTGCTGCAACAGTTTACGAAGTCCTCCAACTTGCCTTGGAGAAAGGTGATAGTAGTTTGTTGATTCTGGACCGTGGCTTGCACGGAGGTAAGAGTGTCCTCCGTTGATGATTGCCTTGATTCTGAAGCTGATAATTGCCTTGATAGAGTTTGAAGTAGTTAGAGTGTATCATTGATAAATGATTTTAGGTCCTGAAATTGAGTCACAAAGATTGGTTTTAGTATCGTTGCCACTTCTCTAGCCATCTCTGTCGCCTGCTGTGAGGATACAGGCGGTGGCTGTGGGCCTGCAAATAAAGTTTTGTTGTCAGCGTTGTGGGTTACAGGGAGAGGGGAGCGTGATGGAGGGGATGATGAGGCTTGTTTCCTTGGGGGCCAGGAGGTTTTGGGGTGTGTTTCTTGGAAGTTGATTTTGCCACGTGTTTATCCGAAAGATAAATAGATGCAGTTCGGCTCAGTTCGGCATACTTCAGTGACACCAAAATTGTCCCATAGACTACTATTGAAAGATTTTATATTCAGATCACCGAACTGAATGCAAAATAAATCTCAGGGTGAATGTTCAGAGTAGCTGGGTCTCTGGGTGTATAGTCAGGGTTTCTGGGTGAATGACCAGAGTCTCAAGTCTCTGGGTGTTCAGAGACCCTGGGCTCTGACCATTCACCCAGAGATGCTGAGATTCTGAACATTCACACTGAGACTCTGAGCATACACCCAGGGACCCTGAGACTTTGGGTGAATGTTCAGAACATGTTTATTTAAAACTGTAATAATAAATAAATAAAATAAATATATTTTTTTCATAAGGTAGAGCTATTGTTACAATTATAAAGTAAACAGTTATGCTGCACTAACACACCTTCTCATTTCTAACACTGCCAGCAATTGTGAAGGTGATGAATGATACAACACATACAGGGTTATCCAAAGAGATTCGAAAAGTCACCGCACGTTCGGTGACTTTTCGTTCTCTTCAATTCGGTTCCTTTTGCCGATTGCATTTCGGTGACCCTGCGGTGTATTCAGCAAACAGCACAGGGTCCCCGAATTGCAGGGAAAAGCTGCCGCAAACCTGACGAAAACTAACCGAATGCACGCTGAAAACAAGCAAAAACATCTGGATTAACCTTCGAAGAGGAGCCGAACAGGAGCCGAACAGGAGCGAAAAGGAGCCGAATCACACAGAGCCGAAGCAGCTGTGACGTAGAGGAGGCAGTGAATAAATTAGAAAAACCATTTGTATGAATCTGGGAAAAAGAAACGCTGTTTGCAAAGAAACTACTGAGCGAAAATGTCTGAAATTTTCACAGGAGGTCCAGGGAATGATAATAAAGAGGGCTGTTACAAAAAAAATAAGTAAACTGAAAAAAAAAAAAAAAAAAATCGGACTTTTATTTTTTTAAAAAATTCAGAAAAATGCTTAAAGTATCCTGAAAAATCTATAAATAAAGAGACTTTTTGCTGCAGAATTTTATAATGAACGGTTTATTAGATATTGAATTAAAACCGGAATATTTTTAACATTGAAGTCTATGGGATTCTCCTGAATAAATTTGCCGAATTAACCACCGAATGGCAGGACATTAGGGGAACCTTTCACTGCTGGTTTGTGTCTCTGAATAGCCGAAGCAGTGCTTTTTGATGGGGATTTCACTGCCCTCGAACAGGGACCGAACAGGCACCGTATGTTCAGGCAATTCGACAGGATTTGGCGAATTGCCTGCTCTCTGGATAGCCGAATGGCCAGGAAAGGTAACGAACCCTGATTTTCAGCGTTCGGTTACCTTTCTCAAGCAATTCGAATCTCTTTGGATAACCCTGATTGTTTCATCGACAACCTAGACCTCAACACTGCAGTGAGGAGAGACATGGGGATTTTGGAACCCTGCATCCCTGATTTTTGCAATGCACAAGGTCAAGTGAGGTGCCATTGGACAGGTCGTTGTCTGGCCTTTCCAAAGTAACCAAACATGACCATGTAAGATGTAGAGATAAGGATTTGAAAAAAAAATATTCAAAATTTACTTTTTTCTCTGTCCTAAGGCTTTGGCACTATGTGCTTTTACTGACAAAGCAAATAATGTCACTGCACTAACTCACCTTCTCATTTCACAAGCCTGGAGCAAATGTCTAGGTGATTTTGCAATGCATTATTACACCATTATTATTATGTTATTGTTGGGTCATGATGCTCAGTTACAGTTACAAGTATTTATAAAAAGATAAAAGCAGTAGATTCGAGATAAGAAGAGGAGTGCCCATGCCCCCATAGTGCAGAAAAATAACAAAGGAAAACGAATAACCCCCAAAAGAGAACAAGCACACCAAAAGCATGAGTGCGAGTCCTCAGTAAGTTTAAACACCCTGTCAATAGTAATAGTAAACACCGTTTCACAAATCCTCTATATCAAGCCCGTCCACCCCTCAAGAGTCCATCTGGGCCAGCCGTGGGGTCCACATCTTGTAGTAAGCTGGGAGCACGTCGTAGGACATGGCTGTGAGTTCATCCATGAGCTTGATGTCGGGAGGACTCGAGAGAAGGAAGGGGCCATTGGGCAGTTCAGGTCCTCAGGCAGTACATAGCAAGCAGCCAGAGTAATTTAAGAGAACAATTTATTCTCAGAGTGCGTGAATTCCATGGGCGGTCTGGATGAGCCAAAATGTTTGACCATGCACATGTTTAGTTCCCAATCTCCTTTTGACTACCTTTCATGATCCCGCATACACATAATCTCACTAATGGCTCACTTAAGTTTCCATGGAGTCCTTTGGACCCCAAGAGACGATATCCGCAGTGGTACTGCCAGAGTCTATTAGCAGTTTCCAAATATTATGAGACAAGCCCCTAGCATAGCGGCTCAATTTTTAATTGAGCCCGTAATAGATAGGCACAAATGGTTATGGCTTGCACCATCTTCTGCCATTTATGATTCCTTTATACTGGCTCAGTCAGAATAGATGAGTGTTCTTTTTAAGAGTCACATTTTAAGATTTCTGCAAGTATTATTTAGATTCTGAGACATATTTTACGATTTCTGCTCCCCTATACCTGCAGAAATGGTAACCAGAAAAAATACAAAGGTGAAAAACTAAAAGAATGGTTTAATTAAAACATATAATAATTCTAGATCAATATGTAATTTTCATTAACGTTTGCAGACCTTATTCTGACATTGTTGGATAAAGGGAGCCACTATGGAAAAATATTGGCATGAGCCTATAATCCTTAGCTTCACCCATTTACCAACTACAGGATGACACAAAGATTTGCAACAGGGTTGACGTTCCTGGAGGGATCAGCCAAATGACAAATGATTTAGGTAAACTAAAAAAATGGTCGGAGCTGTGGCAATTGAGTTTTAACGTGGATAAGTGCAAGATAATGCATCTGGGACGTAAAAACCCAAGGGCTGAATATAGAATATTTGATACAGTCTTAACCTCAACATCTGAGGAAAGGGATTTAGGGGTTATTATTTCAGAGGATCTAAAGGTAAGTAGTCAATGTAATAGAGCAGCAGGAAATGCTAGCAGAATGCTTGGTTGTGTAGGGAGAGGTATTAGCAGTAGGAAAAGGGAAGTGCTCATGCCACTGTACAGAGCACTGGTGAGACCTCACTTGGAGTACTGTGTGCAGTACTGGAGACAGTATCTCCAGAAGGATATAGACATCTTAGAGAGAGTTCAGAGAAGGGCTACTAAAATGTTGTACGGCTTGAAGGAGAAAAGTTACCAGGAAAGGCTTAATGATCTTAACATGTACAGCTTGGAAAAAAGACGAGACAGAGGAGATATGATAGAAACAATTTAAATAAGTAAAGGGAATCCACAAGGTAGAGGAAGGGAGTATATTTAAAAGGAAACAAAGTAGCAAAACAAGAGGACATAGTCTTAGATTAGAGGGGCAAAGGTTTAAAAGTAACATCAGAAAGCATTATTTTACTTAGAGGGTGGTGGATACATGGAACAGTCTTCCAGTTGAAGTGGTAGAGGCCAAATCAGTAATTGAATTTAAGCAAGCATGGGATAGGCATAAGGCTATCCTAAACAAAAGATAAATCCAGGTAAAGTATCCATGTAATTGGGCAGACTAGATGGGCCGAAAGGTTCTTATCTGCCGACATTTTTCTATGTTTCTATGTTTCTATTCTGACTGATCCTCTGTATTTGCAGCTTGAGTGGAATATTTGATTTCCACTACAAGAAATACTGAACAGTGCTGTGGATATGGGCTCCTGGAATTCATAGGACTCCATGGAGCCAAGAGTGACCCTGTGCATGCTCTCGTATGTGGGGAGACATTTAGGCCATCTGAAAGCCATCTTGCTAGTGGCAAGAGAAGGTGGCCTAATGGATTCAAAAGCAAAAATCACTTAACATAGGGCTCAGAGAAACGGTATTCAAGTAGAGTGAACTACAGTGGAATAGATCACTGTTCTTGTGATGAGCCATTATTAATGGCTCCTATACAAAGCAAATAAAGTATATACAGTCAGGTCCAGAAATATTGGGACATCGACACAATTCTGACATCTTTGGCTCTATACTTTGGCTCTTCTTAATACTTGGTTGCAAATCCTTTGCAGTCACTCACAGCCTGAAGTCTGGAACGCATAGACATCACCAGACGCTGGGTTTCATCCCTGGTGATGCTCTGCCAGGCCTCTACTGCAACTGTTTTCAGTTCCTGCTTGTTCTTGGGGCATTTTCCCTTCACTTTTGTCTTCAGCAAGTGAAAAGCATGCTCAATGGGATTCAGGTCAGGTGATTGACTTGGCCATTGCATAACATTCCACTTCTGTCCCTTCAAAAACTCTTTGGTGGCTTTTACAGTATGCTTTGGGTCATTGTCCATCTGCACTGTGAAGAGCCGTCCAATGAGTTCTGCAGCATTTGGCTGAATGTGAGCAGATAATATTGCCCGAAACACTTCAGAATTCATTCAAACATCATCAATAAATATAAGAGAACCAGTTCCATTGGCAGCCATACATGCCCACGCCATGACACTACCACCACCATGCGTTACTGATGAGGTGGTATGCTTAGGATCATGAGCAGTTCCTTTCCTTCTCCATACTCTTATCTTCCCATCACTCTGGTACAAGTTGATCTTGGTCTCATCTGTCCATAGAATCTTGTTCCAGAACTGTGAAGGCTTTGTTAGGTGTTGTTTGGCAAACTCTAATCTGGCCTTCCTGTTTTTGAGGCTCGCCAATGGTTTACATCTTCTGGTGAACACTCTGTATTCACTCTGGTGAAGTCTTCTCTAGATTATTGACTTTGACACACATACACCTACCTCCTGGAGAGTGTTCTTGATCTGGCCAACTGTTGTGAAGGGTGTTTTCTTCACCAGGGAAAGAATTCTTCGGTCATCCACCACAGTTGTTTTCCGTGGTCTCCCGGGTCTTTTGGTGTTGCTGTGCTCACTGGTGCGTTCCTTCTTTTTGAGTATGTTCCAAACAGTTGTTTTGGCCACACCTAATGTTCTTGCTATCTCTCTGATGGGTTTGTTTTGTTTCTTCAGCCTAATGATGGCTTGCTTCACTGATAGTGACAGCTCTTTGGATCTGATCTTGAGAGTTGACAGCAACAGATTCCAAATGCAAATAGCTCACTTGAAATTAACTCTGGGCCTTTAATCTGCACATTGGGGTAATGAGGGAATATCACACACCTGGTCATGGAACAGCTGAGAAGCCAATTGTCCCATTACCTTTGGTCCCTTAACAAGTGGGAGGCATATGTGCAAACTGCTGTAAGTCCTACACCGTTCACCTGAGTTGGATGTACATACCCTCAAATTAAAGCTGACAGTCTGCAGTTAAAGCACATTGTGTTTGTTTCATTCCAACTCCATTGTGGTGGCGTATAGAGCCAAAGATGTTAGAGTTGTGTCGATGTCCCAATATTTCTGGACCTGACTGTATTGGTCATTAATGTACAGTAAGAAGCCATTAATTTTGATCAGCAAACAAAGCTTGTGGCAATTTCAAAACAACAGCTTCAGATGTTGTATGGAAAGTACGGCTGGGACATCGTTAGCCTTCTCTCCACTTTCTATAAAAAAAGTAAGTATTTATTATTTTCTGCTACATTATTTTTAATTGCTTACTCACAGAAAGGTTTTGCAATCAGTTATTGATCTAATTCCAAAGTATTAGTAACATAACCAAACCCGCCATATAGATTTCTACAGGGAATAGTGCTGTTGTGGTAAATCTGTCATTAGTTAATATAGAAGTGGTCACGATGTAAAAGAAAAAAAAAAAGCATTGTCATTCTCAATGTTGTAATTAATCTCGAGAGGAAATACATCACAGGAGAGCTAGAATTATAAATACTGAAGGTTATGCCCACAATTACAATATACACCAACGGCCATGAAATAGCCATGACTGAATGAAAACAGAGGTAGGTAGTACAAAACATACTTTTTTTTTTTATATTGTATATTAAAATATTGTTAAAAAAATTGTAACATATCTTGATTAATATCCAGTTACACACACAACAAAATGCACATTGATATAAAATAAGATTTTTAATTTGTCTATCTCTGCCTATTACTCGTCTGTCTCTGTCTCCTATTGTATTTGTAGTTATCATACTTCAACAGCAAAATGAAAATGCAAACAAATTATTGTAAAGTTGCTTAATGAGATTACCTGGGTTTAATATGTCCTGACTCACTCTCTAGTTATGGGCATATTTTCTTGGATGCATGTCATTAAGTCAGGTAGAGGGAGAATACAGGGAAGGTGCTACTTCGTTACGTGTAAAATTCTTATGCAGAAAGAAGGAAAATTGTTATCACGTAGATCATCTTGGAATCCTTTTTGCGTTCTTCCCTGCAGATGCATATTATTGATTAGACATAAAGCAGGGATACATATTTCACGAGCTTCCCATGAGTATGAATAAATTATAAATCTCCAGGAAAAAAAATGGTGAATCCGGCAGCCGTATAAAAACCTCAAAGAAAAAAATAAATAAGGTACACGTATATTTTCATTAAAAAAACACCATAAATAAAAATAATAACTGATGATTTTGTGTCCTAATTAATATTAAAACCATTGTGCAAACATAATGGGCACTATCGGCTGCCCTGAGCTAGAACTGTGATGTAAAAGGGAAAAACTAGCATTCGCTAACTTCCCCTTAGCGTCCCGGTTTCCCCAGCAGATCGCGGGACGGGCATTGAGTACAGCAGCATGCCCGTTAGCAACCGCTGCCTCTTGAGAGATCCTGCTGGTGGGTGGAGTGATTGCGGAGGGAGACAGGAAACTTTCTTCTCCCAGTCTCCCGCAGCAGCGGAATCCGTTACCTGCACCTCTGACCTGGTGGTAACTTTTTTGTTAGTGCCAGCTAATATTAACTAGCATTAGAACCAAGTGATCCTAACGCTAGTTAATCTGTTCTTTCACTTTGCGCTCCTCATGTTAGGTATAGGCAGTGCAAAGTACAGTAAACTCAGGCTGCGAATCGCAAATTATCGAGCGCTAACAGATTTTGAACCCGTTAGCGATTTGAAGGTGATGTGGGCACAGCGCTATGACTTCCTTTAAGCTGGCGCTAACGCTGATGCTAGTGTCAGCATGAAGGAGGTGATAAAGCCCACAAAGTTTTATTAATGAGCTCATCGCCATACCAGTGAATACGAGCATAAATTATAAACATCATACTGAAAAATATAAATGCTCGAGTTGCATCAATCCACAATAGAGCAAAACAAGGTTATTTTGATTAGGAATTTTTCTTAAATGAACAATGTAACTATGTGCAAAAGGAACATCATTACACATTGAGGGCACTTTTACCAAATTAGTGCTAAAATGGGGACACTAGGGGTCCTATTACAATCTTTACGCAAACATTTGCGCGCGTGCAAAAACGCATTAATGCGAGGGGCAAAACGCTTTGTGCTGCACATCGTATTACAATGTCAGCGCAACGAACGCACGCAATCGTCTACCACGGGTGATCCTGCGCGAACACTGCACGAGCGTACTGTACTGCGCGTGTCCTATACTTAACATTGTGAGCACAAATGCGTTTGTGCGCTGGTACGCGGATGGTATTACAATCTATGTGCAAAATCTAACACACGGCGTTTGTGCGCATAATTTTAACGACCTCTAAAACCTGGTGGTAACGGCAAATCTGAACGTCCTGGCCGAACCCAAATACACCAGTCCAAAAAAAAATACGCAGCAAAGTATAGTATATACACATTCTACGCATACCCAAACAATAAAATTGAGAAGTTGTGTGTGTTTTTTTTTTTGATACAGCATATATGCGCAGATTGACTTTGGCAGGCGTAAAAACTTAACGTGAGATAATTGTGGTTCTTAATTCTGATTGGCTGAATGGCGTGAAAAAAAAGTCTGCACACCGATTTCTGCACACAACATTAATGTGCGCGTGTTTTTGCGCGTCTTTTTTACGAGCATTATTTTTTGACGGATGAAATAATGCACGAGGATTGTAATACCAGCGTTAATTTACGCGCGTTAACAATTAATGCTTTGCGCAAAAGTTCACGCGTTTACCGTGCATTTTTGCGTGAAGAATGTAATAGGGCCCTAATAGTGCCGCGTTACAAAAAAAGAGAGAAAAATGATACCTCATATGTCCCTCTAGCCCACAGGGCTCCAGAGATACAGCGATCTAAATGATTGTAAATTGTAAGAAATAAAACACCTTTTCTTTTTACAGAGCAAGGCGCCCCATTGTGGCATGGAAATTGTAGGCTAGTTATAAATCCTGCCCTGCCTGCAGATTTACTCATAAATCACCTCCCTGCAAGCCCAGCAACCTCATTCCCATAAACCCTCAGCGCCTGTCCTCTTTCTCCTGCGCCCTCTGGAACGCTCGGTCTGTGTGCAACAAACTCACAGCAATCCATGACCTCTTCCTTTCAAACTCCTTCAACCTCCTAGCTTTAACTGAAACCTGGCTAACTCCCTCTGACACGGCCTCCGTTGCTGCTCTCTCACATGGCGGTCTACACTTGAGCCATACCCCCAGGTGAGAGAAATGGTGGCGGAGTTGGAATCCTGCTCTCCCACCTGCACCTATCAGCATCTCCCTCCACCCCATCCCTCTCCTTCTCCTCCTTCGAGATACACTGCATCCGCCTGTTCTCTCCTCTGGCCCTCAGGGTGGCAGTCATCTACCGCCCACCAGGACCAACCTCCCAGTTCTTTGACCACTTTTCTACCTGGCTTTCTCACTTCCTGTCTTCTAATCTTCCATGCCTAATTCTTGGGGACTTCAACATTCCCATTGATGATCCTTCTGCCCCTGCTACCTCCAAACTTCTTTCACTCACGTCCTCCCTTGGACTCACACAATCCTCCCTCCTCCCTACCCATCGCGATGGTCACGCTATTGACTTTGTCTTTTCCAACCTCTGCTCCATTTCTGAGTTCAACTGTCGCCCTTTCCCCATCTCTGACCACCACCTTCTCTCTTTCAACCTATCTGGACTTCCCAAACACCCTGCTCCCCCACCCCGCACACACACTCGCTGAAATCTACATGCTGTGGATCCCCATCAATTCTCCAATCTACTTCACCACCTCCCTCACACCTCATCCTTCACCTGCCCTGATGCTGCCACTAATCACTACAACACTACTCTTATCTCTGCTCTAGACACTCTTGCTCCTCTTCGACTCTGTAAGGCCCCACGCCACCAACTTCAGCCCTGGCACACCCTCCAGACTCGCTACCTGCAAAGATGCTCCCACACTGCAGAGCGTGCCTGGAGGAAATCCCGCTCTGAAGCTGATTTTGTTCACTTCAAGTTTATTCTCCGGTCATACACCTCTGCCCTCCACTTGGCCAAACAATCCTTCTTCTCATCTCTTATATCTACGCTGTCCTCCAACCCTAAACGGCTCTGGTGCACCTTCAATACCCTCCTCTACCCACCTGCACCTCCCCCCTCAGCTGCCTTCAGCGCTCAAGACCTGGCAGATTTCTTCCTCAGTAAAACTCTAACTATCAGAAGCAACATCCCAACACAAGATAGTTATCTGCCACCTCCACTCCCAGAGGTCCCCTCTGCCACCCTCTGCCGCTTCCTCCCAGCCACTGAGGAGGAAGTCAATTCCTTATTGTCTGCTCTTTCCTTCATCCCCCACATCAAGTCTCTTTCCTCCTCCTGCCGATACCAACTGCGTAATATTTCCAGAATTCGGCCATTTCTTACCGCTGTCACCACAAAACAACTCATACACGCCCTGGTAATCTCCCGACTCGACTATTGCAATAATCTCTTATCTGGCCTCCCTCTGTCCCGCCTCTCCCCCCTACAATCCATCCTGAACGCCTCCGCAGGCTAATTCACCTCACCCGCCGCTCTGTCTCTGCCGCTCCCCTCTGTGAGTCCCTTCACTGGCTACCCATCTACTGCAGAATTAAGCTCAAAATCTTTATCCTTACCTACAAAACCCTCACTAACTCAGCTCCCCACTACCTGTCCTCACTAAACACCAAATACACCCCAGCCCGCTCCCTAAGGTCAAACAGCGACCTGCGCCTAGCGTCTCCCTTCATTACCTCTTCCCATGATCGACTGCAGGATTTCTCACGCGCAGCCCCCACTCTCTGGAACGCTCGCCCTCGTACTGTCAGACTTCCCCTAACTTCTCTTCCTTCAAACGCTCCCTTAAAACATTCCTATTTAGGGAAACCTACCACCCAACTCACTGACGCAACCATCAATCACTCTCACCTTGCAGTCCTCTCCTCCTGTTTCCAACCCCAACCCTCCTAGATTGTGAGTTCCTACGGGAATAGGGCCTCATCTCCTCCTGTACTGTTTGTCAAATGTTGTTCAATGTATTGTATTGTAACCCTGTCTATACTGTGCCTATTGTACAGCGCTGCGGAATATGCTGGCGCTTTATAAATAAAGAATAATAATAATAATAATAATTTACTCATAACATTCCTATTTTACCGTTATACTCCAGGGCAGGCGCTGTCTCAGCACCTCGTCCTGTAACGTGCTGCTAACCGCTGGGATACTCTGCTCGGACACTTCCGCTCTGCCGCGAGTATCCTTTCCTGGAGTCAATAGGACTCCATGGTGGTTTGCGCTTTCCGGCCACGAGCCCTGCGCAACGCTATAGAGTGATCATGGAGGGAGACTGGGAACTATTTGTTCCCAGTCTCACTCTGCTCCCAGAGAAAATAAGTGGCAGATTGGGCCACCGTTCTTGCAGCGGGATGAGAGGTGGGTATGGGATGTATTGGGGGGTTTAGGGGGTGTTAAATTATTTTGCTAAAGTGGAATCATTTAGCACCAGCTTTTAGGTGTGGCTAGAATTTTGGCTTCTGGAATTAGCACTAGCACTTTGTAATACCGCACTTATAGAAACGCTAATTAATGATTGCGCTTCCCATGTTAAGTATAGGATGCACAAGTGTAGTAAGCTCGCGGAAGCTAGCGCAATTACCGCAGGCCTGCTGATGAGGGCAAAATAAGTCCGAAACAGCTGTCCAGGAGTGGCTGTGACTCGTTGCATAACCTGACCTGTGCTAAAAAATCCATCAAGTATAGCATTGCACTGGCAAGGAGGGTTCTGTATTAAAACAGACCCAGGATGCAAAAAGGTGAGAACATTGGAGATGTGATTTGCATGTTCTACCCAAAGTTCCTTGCTGCATATGGGGAATATAGCACGTGAGCTCTGTGAAGTAGTTCTCTGAATTGGTGGGATGTGTAAATGACTTCTACAATTATAAACTTGATTTTATATATATAGTATTACATTTGTGGCCTGTAATATTATTTATAATGGGAGATACCCCCAATGAATGAAGTTCCTTTTATATAACAAGCATCTGGAGATTTTTGTTGATTCTGCACAGGGGATAAGACTTTTTCTAAGGTTGCGCTTTCCATGGAAAAAACCTGTGGGCGAGTACCAGAAAGCCAGGATGGGATTGAACTGTGAACTTGTGGTGTGACACTGTCCAACAACATTTAGCTAAATCCATTTCATAATTGTATCCTTCCTATACATGAACTTATTTTCTATTACAATTGCATGCACATCAGGGTTGCCATCAGAAATCTCAAGACCCCTTACGGAATAATTTGTCAGGTCCCTCTTTCCCTCAACTGCCTGTTTCAATAAACTAATTAAAAATAAAACATTTTTTCTTCTCTTTGTGATATATCTTATTTCTAATTGTGAATTCTTTGATGTTAAATGGTTTTATGTTACTACTCTGGTCCACCTTAAACAGTTAATGTATTGGTCCACCTTAAATCCTGTCATGTAAGGCTAGGGTCAGACGAACGCAGTGCGAACGCGCGTGCAGCCGCACTTTATCACAGCCGTAGTAGCAGCAAATGACGGGCAATGACAGGCAATATACGAAGTACGGCCGCACGAAAGTGCGGCCACGCAACCCAAGCGGCAAACAAACGCATATTTTTGAGAACGTCAAACCGCTAGTACTGACGTACAGAGTGCGCTGCATCCGCTAGCTGCAGGTGTGCGTAATTAGGAGACGTCAGACGCTGCTAATGTCCGGCCTACATAACGTCCAGACGCAAAAAGGGTTTTATTGATGATCCGTACAAAATCACGGACGAAAATGCGCATCGTATGACCGCTGTCGCGTATTCCGTGAAAAAATACGTCTATTCGTTCGAACGCACTTTTTCACAGACGACGCGAAAAATGCGATCGTCTGACCCTAGCCTAAAACCTGGACAGGAAATAGGTCACAGGATATTGTGGTCAGTCCTGGCTGGCAGTCAGAGATTAAATTCCATTCCTGTTATACTCCCAGAGTCTCCTCATTTTTTTTAAAGACTATACACTCTTCTTCTTACCGTATTTTCCAGCGAATGGGCTAAATCTCTGATGGTCCAGCATGGGGATGAATAGTGTTTCCCTGTGGGAGAACATTCGGTTGACACTTCTCCCTGATGCAGACCATACTAACCAATCCCTCAGTGATGAAACAGGGTACTCTTACTGACCCCAGATGCCACTGTTCAGTAGGGAATTTGTTGCAGTCTTAGGCTAATGTCAGATGGACGCAGCCTGAGTGCACTCTGCCTGCGTGCATAATGGACAGACGTACTGACGGAAGATACTGTAGACACCACACGGTCAGTTTTTTTTTACGGACATAGAAAAAAAAAGGGGAACTATGGAAAATAAAATTAATATGAAAAATGATAAAAATTTGAAAATGATATGAAAAGCCATTTTGTGCATCAAGGGGCAGGACATCGCAAATGCGCTGCGTCTGACATCTCATCACTCACACAGAACGCTACGTGGATGTGGCGCATCTGCGCGTCTGTGGTAGCAGTTTTAAGTTCTTGCCTAACTTGAGTCCGTTTGCCACCTGCGTGGTACGCGCACAGTTTGGTGCGCACGTACTTCGTGTGTGGGTCTCTATTATTCATGGTTCTATTCTACGACGGACGTTAAACTGTGCTGCAAAACGGACGTGATAGCTGCATTCGTCTCACGCGGGACTTAGTGGGTCAATACTGGGAGGCAACTGTGAGACTTAGACAAGCTACATACAGTTTGGCCCCTTGGGCCCCTGAACATTTTATGGGCTGTCACCCCTTGATGGTTGCCCTGCTTTCCGTATCTGAGGGCCCAAGGGGGAATATGGTATATTGCTCTTATACTTCTATTAATTATCCTCTCCTGCGTATTAATGCCCCCACTAATACCATGGCATATTTCCCCACTTGGTTTGCCTTCACCTCACATACACTATATTGCAAAAGTATTGGCTCACCCATCCAAATAATCAGAATCAGGTGTTCCAATCACTTCCATGGCCACAGGTATATAAAATCAAGCACCTAGGCATGCAGACTGTTTTTACAAACATTTGTGAAAAGAATGGGTTGCTCTCAGGAGCTCAGTGAATTCCAGCGTGGCACTGTGATAGGATGCCACCTGTGCAACAAATCCAGTCGTGAAATTTCCTCGCTCCTAAATATTCCACAGTCAACTGTCAGCTGTATTATAAGAACGTGGAAGTGTTTGGGAATGACAGCAACTCAGCCACAAAGTGGTAGGCCACGTAAACTGACGGAGCGGGGTCAGCGGATGCTGAGGCGCATAGTGCGAAGAGGTTGCCAACTTTCTGCAGAGTCAATCGCTACAGACCTCCAAACTTCATGTGGCCTTCAGATTAGCTCAAGAACAGTGCGCAGAGAGCTTCATGGAATGGGTTTCCATGGCTGAGCAGCTGCATCCAAGCCATACATCACCAAGTGCAATGTAAAGCGTCGGATGCAGTGGTGTTAAGCACGCCGCCACTGGACTCTAGAGCAGTGGAGACGCGTTCTCTGGAGTGCCAAATCGCACTTCTCCATCTGGCAATCTGATGGACGAGTCTGGGTTTGGCAGTTGCCAGGAGAACGGTACTTGTCTGACTGTATTGTGCCAAGTGTAAAGTTTGGTGGAGGGGGGATTATGGTGTGGGGTTGTTTTTCAGGAGCTGGGCTTGGCCCCTTAGTTCCAATGAAAGGAACTCTGAATGCTTCAACATACCAAGACATTTAGGACAATTCCATGCTCCCAACTTTGTGGGAACAGTTTGGAGCTGACCCCTTCCTCTTCCAACATGACTGTGCACTAGGGATGAGCTGTTCGGTTCGATCAGTTCGGAGTTTGATTCGAACATTGGCCGTTCGCAAGTTCGCGAACTTCGAACTTTTTGGTGTGTTCGGTTCGAGTAATTTTTTTTGAAAAAAAGTATAAAAAATGCTTAAAAAATACTAAAAATATCTAGAAATAAAGAGACTCTTTACTGCAGAATATTATAAGCAATGGTTTATTAGATATTGAATTAAAAACTAATGTCTAAATGCCTAGGTGCAAAGATTCTTACCTCTAAGGCTAGGGTCAGACGAACGCATTTTTCACGTCGTCCGTGAAAAAGTTCGGTCGAACGAACGTACGTATTTTCCCCCGGAATACGCGATAGCGGTCATACGATGCGCCTTTTCGTCCGTGATTTTGTACGGATCATCAATAAAACACTTTTTGAGTCTGGACGTTATGTTGGCCGGACATTAGCAGCGTCTGACGTCTCCTAATCACGCACACACGCCGCTATGCGGCCGCAGCGCACTCTGTACGTCAGTAGTAGCGGTTTGACGTTCTCGAAAAAATGCGTTCGTTGGCCACTTGCGTTGCGCGGACGAACTTTCGTGCGGCCGTTCGTCGTATGTTCCCCGGCATTGGACGTCATTTGCTGCTAGTACGGCCGTGATTTCGTGCGGCTAAACGCACGTTAAAACTGCGCTAGTCTGACCCTAGCCTTAATGACCTAATTAGTCCGGTCTCATTAATTTGATACATTGTATGCAGACTGGAAGTGCCAGGTGTCGTGTGTGGGTCTGTGATGGCGATGTTTCCATACATCTTACAAATCCGTCACTTCACGGGCAGGTTATGGGGACCTCCTAGGCACGATATTTGAAGGAATTTTTCGTTTTTATTTTTAACCCTTATTTTATGGAAAACTCACTGTTCCTTTAACCCTTTCACTGCTGAGGCATTTCACCGCTGTGTGCTGAGCTAATTTTTACCCCTTTCGCTCATCATGTTTAAACGCGATTTGAAGCCACATTTTATTATACGACCCAGACATATTATATATCGTTCTTTCAGGCAGACTCGGCAGATTCATAATATATAATTTTTATATGTATACGTCATGTTCTGCCTGTATATTATAACAAAAAATGCAATAAAACTTGAATTTTTAATCATCTGCAGCGTGTAAAGTGTTTTTTTTCACCTTTTATCACATGAACATTTGCGGTTATATTTTCTATGGGTGCGTTTGTAAAAAAATTAGAAATGGGGACTTATTAAATTTTTTGGGGGGAATTATGTGATTTTTAGCAAACGCACACCATAGAAAAAATCATTAGTGCAGCATCATTGTTCACATTATAATTAAAATGTGAACAATATTGCTGCATTAATAAAAATAACACACAAAAAAATTACATGTTTTTTTATTTTTTTACTTTATACCTGGTCATGTTGGGTATCATTTGAAAGGCCATGCTCGGGCCTTTAAATTGACACCCTCCATGACCCCCTAGCTGCCACGGTTCTGGAGATATTGGGGTTCTAAAATGAATCCCCTATCTCCACCAGGGGATTCCGGGCAGCTAGGGGTTCCCCAGCTATCTGACGACATCACGCTATGCGTGAGGACATCAGGCAGTGAGGGGGGACCAAGATGGCAGCCCCCACCAGAGCTAGGCCGCACTTTGGCTCCCCAAGGCGCCGAAGTGCGACCCGGTGCCTAACGCATTTTTCGCGTCGTCCGTGAAAAAGTGCGTTCGAACGAATGGACGCATTTTTTCCCGGGAATACGCGATAGCAGTCATATGATGCGCATTTTCGTCCTTAATTTTGTACGGTTATCAATAAAACACTTTTTGCATCTGGACGTGATGTTGGCCGGACATTAGCAGCGTCTGACGTCTCCTAATCACACACACATGCCGCTAGCAGACACAGCGCACTCTGTACGTCAGTACTAGTGGTTTGACGTTCTCTAAAAAATACGTTCGTTTGCCACTTGCGTTGCGCGGCCGCACTTTTGTGCGGCCGTTCTTCGTATGCTGCCCGGCATTGGACGTAATTTGCTGCTAGCGCGGCCGTGATTTAGTGTGGCTAAACGCACGTTAATACTGCGTTAGTCTGACCTTAGCCTTAAAACCAGGCACCACTTAAAAGGGGAGACTCTCCCCTTTTAAGCGGTGCCTGGCTTTTTTTTGTGGGACCTCCCGATCGGGAGGGAGAGGGATCCGAACAGATCCCCCCTCCCTTCCAGGCAATCTCCCGGCATTGCCGGGGGTCGCCTGGAAATGACATCATTGCGCATGGCGCAATGACGTCATTTACGTCGGGAGGAGCTTGACTTCAGCGTCTGAGGACACTGAAGTCAGAACGCCGCGGGACCCGAGAGAGGTGAGTATCTCCGCCGGGGGTCCCGCAAAGCTGATGACATGTGGGACATGTCCTCCTCAGCATACAGCGGGAGTAACTGAGGACGTGTCCCACGCGTCGTCAGCAGTGAAGGGGTTAAAACGTATTTTTTTTTTACTTTTTGTCCTTGTTTCCTGTCCCCCAGGGCACTACCCGGACCCAGACATTGTTTTTAAATGTTTCTATACATCCTAGAAATCCGCCACTTCACGGGCAGGTTATGGGGACCTCCTAGGCACGATATTTGAAGGAATTTTTCATTTTTATTTTTAACCCTCATTTCATGGAAGACTCACGGTCCCTTTAAAAACTTTTTTTTTTACTTTTTGTCCTTGTTTCCTGTCCCCCAGGGCACTACCCGGACCCCCATACACCTTTTATGGCAAATATCTAGCATATATGCCCTCTTGGAGGGCACTCTGAAAAATCGAACTTTGAGTCCCATTGACTTGTATTGAGTGCGTGTTCGAGTTCGAATTCGAACTTTTGAAAAGTTCGAGTTCAAATGCGAACCGAACTCGGGGGTGTTCGGCTCATCCCTACTGTGCACCAGTGCACAAAGCAAGGTCCATAAAGACATGGATGACAGAGTCTGGTGTGGATGAACTTTACTGGCCTGCACAGAGTCCTGACCTCAACCTGATAGAACACCTTCGGGATGAATTAGAGCGGAGACTGAGAGCCAGGCCTTCTCATCCAACATTAGTGTGTGACCTCACAAATGCGCTTCTGGAAGAATGGTCAAAAATTACCATAAACACACTCCTAAACCTTGTAGACAGCCTTCCCAGAAGAGTTGATACTATTATAGCTGCAAAGGGTGGACTGACGTCATATTGAACCCTATGGATTAGGAATGGGATGTAACTTAAATTCATATGCGAGTCAAGGTAGGTGAGCGAATACTTTTGGCAATATAGTGTATATATATGAGTACACCAATGAGTGTATCCTTCCACCGAATGCCAATGGTTGGGAAATGAGGGTGGGTTCTATGGAATTTACCCCTGGGCTGGATTGGGGGCCGGGTTTTGCATACAAGTTCACTCTCCTTGTCTATTACCACCCAACCCAATGAATGTTGGAGAGCGGTAGGGTCTATGTCCTGTCCCATCTACTTTTATTAATTGCCCCATCCGGTATGCATGATTAAGGGCTGGGCATGGACATTAGCATGAGGACTGAGACCCTTCAAACCTCTCCTATAATAAATCGTCCCTTAAAGTTCAACTTTCATCAATCATGATCATTGCATACATGAAGTTAAAATTAAATGCATTTAACTCTTATTCATCTGCAGAGGCAACCATATTGGAATTTTAACAGTACTTTTAAATTCATTAAGATTTAATGGCGAAAAACCGAAATGTTGAAAACATGATTAAATTGCAGACTAACAGGGTTATTCAAAGAGAATCGAAAAGTCACCGTACATTCGGGGACTTATCGTTCCCTGCACTTCGGGGCGATTCAGCGATTCTATTTCGCCGACACTGCGGTGTATACAGCAAACACCGCAGGGCCCCCGTAGTGCAGGGAAAACCCGCTGCAGACCTGCAGAACACTCGTCGCAAACCCACCGAACACTAACTGGACACTCTCCGAAACCTGCATAAAAAAGCTGGATTAACCCCACCGAACACGCCGGAGAAAACTGACTAGCCGCCGATCACAGCGCAGAGTAGCTGCTGGAAAAACCCGACACGCCGACGAACGAGGAGAAAAAAATAAAAGTACGCTTGAAAGTTCGAAAATTGAAACGCTGTTTGCAATAAACCAACTGAACAAAAATGTCTGGAAATTACATATAAGATGCTTTTTTTGGTAAGAATTTACAAAATACAAGACAGGTTTACTTTTAAGTTTTTTTTTAGGGACATATTAGTGGTTATTTAGAAAGCGCCGAAATTTCAGTGCTTTTTCATCCGGCACACTTCAGTCCGCTTTGATGATTTCAATTCGCTGAACCCTCCGGTAAATTCAAATTCACTACAGGGTCCCCATGGTGCGCCAAAAATTGTGCCGCCGAAGACCGCTACCGTCCGCCAAACAGACCACCGAAAGCCGCCGAACGCAGCCGAACTGACCGCCAAACACTGCTAAAGACCACTGAACTGACAGTTGAATGCTGCCAAACCGCAGAAAAAAAAATCGGCGCTATTCTTCTACAAGATGTTTAAGCAAATACAATCTGTTAAAATATGTCTAATAAAAAATGTCCTATTTAAAATAATAAAATGGTCCGTTACAGAATAAAAAGCGCCTCAATATTAAAAACGCTTAAATATCGGGAATCAAAAATTCAATCAAAAAAATCCAGATATTCTGCCTCCCAAGCAAAGCTATGAGGCGTCGGTGCTTGAGACTAGCTAAGTCTGTATTGACCAGTACTCAGATGATGAAAGTTCAGCAGACAGTATCAACTCAGCAAAACTGACACGTAGAAAGATGAATCCAGTAGAAAACTTTAATGATCAGACTGACAATCTTTGTAATAGTGTACAGCAATGCAGGTGAAAAGACATTAGTTCTGTACAGCATTGAGCTACGATGGCTGCTAGTTGACCAGTAAATACCTCACAACTAGACTGAGCAAAAAGGGGTGGAGCTAGCTGGATACAGCAAGGCTAAGGAATAGCTATTAAATAATAACGGTAAGCAGCAAAACGCAGATTCAACACATAACATTAAAATATACTGTACATATAAACCCTGAATCATGGGTCATGACACCAGAAAATACACCAAAATGATCCAAAAAATAAATAAATAAAAAGGTGGTTTGCTAAAAATGAATAGAATAAGGCTAGGGTCAGACGAACGCAGTATTAACGTGCGTTTAGCCGCACTTAATCACGGCCGTGCTAGCAGCAAATGACATCCAATGCCGGGCAGCATATGAAGAACGGCCGCACGAAAGTGCGGACGCGCAACGCAAGTGGCAAACAAACGCATTTTTTTGAGAACGTCAAACCGCTAGTACTGACATACAGAGTGCGCTGCGTCCGCTAGCGGCATGTGTGCGTGATTAGGAGACGTCAGACGCTGCTAATGTCCGGCCAACATAACGTCCAGACTCAAAAAGTGTTTTATTGATAACCGTACAAAATCACGGACGAAAATGTGCATCGTATGACTGCTATCGCGTATTCCGTGAAAAAATATGTCCATTCATTAGAATGCACTTTTTCACGGACAATGCGAAAAATGCGTTAGTCTGACCCTAGCCTAAATGGTTGAATAAAAAAAATAAAAAAATATTTTTTACATTGAATCCTATGGGATTTGCCTGCTTAAACCTGTCAAACTCAATCACGGAAACTCAGGGAATTTCACTGACACTTCGGTGCAGTTCGGTATTCTGTGAATACGTTAAGCATTATTTCTCTATGGGACAATTTTGCTGCCGCAGAAGATCGCCGAATTGTGGCGATCTGCAGCGAGCTGCACCATATTTCGCAGTCAAGTATTTGGCAAATTGACAGCTTTCTGACTAGACGAACTGACACGAAATTGCATTGTACGGTGAAATTTCCTTTTATGGGTAATCCAGTGGCAAGTTTGTCACTTACTGGATAACCCTTTTAGGGCCACATTACAATATTGACGCTAACATTAACGCTCACCTGCGTGAGCATTAACGTTAGCCGCGGTGTCTACCGCATATTACAATCCAAATGCAAACGGGTTACGTAACCCGTTTGCGTTTGGTATCTTGCGCTTTTCAGCGCGAGGGTACTTTACTTTGTGCTCCCTAACTTAACATGGGGAGCACAAAGTGTTAATCAGCGTTAGGATTACAAAGTCCTAACGCTGATTAACGTCCAGCTCTAGTTAGCGGAAAGTTAACCAGAGCCAGGACAGCCTAAAAAATAAAAAACAGAATGGTATACTCACCTCCTGTCCTGCGGCAAGGACCGCGGCTCCAACCGCCTCCACTGTCCGGCGGAAGCCGGGAAAGACTGGGGAAAAAGTCCCCCCAGTCTCTCCCTGCGTATCACTACACTGACTGGCCAGATCTCGCGAGGCGAGATCCGGCAGGTCATATGACTGCCAGCGTCTGGCTCAACGGGGTCCTATGGACTCCATCGAGTGGATGCTCGCGGCTGCCGCGAGCATCCCGGGCCGTAGCTCACAGTAACAATGCAGGCAACTTTTTAAGCGCCTGCAATGTAATTCAATGGCAAAACGGGGGCAGTAGGGGGAAAACTGCAGGCTCGTTTTTTTTCTCCCTACCGCCCCCGTTTTAGCGTGGAGATCATAATGTGGCCCTTAGACTTTTATTCATGTATTGCATTCTGACACTATCTATATATTACAGGGTGATTCATATACAGCTGAACCCAATGAGAACTTCATAAGAGTTTCAAGTCACATGCCTTTTCTTAGGCGCACATAGAAACATAGAAAATGTCGGCAGATAAGAACCTTTCGGCCCATCTAGTCTGCCCAATTACATGGATACTTTACCTGGATTTATCTTTTGTTTAGGATAGCCTTATGCCTATCCCATGCCTGCTTAAATTCAATTACTGTTTTGGCCTCTACCACTTCTACTGGAAGGCTGTTCCATATATCCACCACCCTCTCAGTAAAATAATGCTTCCTGATGTTACTTTTAAACCTTTGCCCCTCTAATCTAAGACTATGTCCTCATGTTTTGCTACTTTGTTTCCTTTTAAATATACTCCATTCCTCTACCTTGTGGATTCCCTTTAACAACACATGCTGGAAGGGGCCAGTAGGTGGCAGCACAGTCACAGCTACAGCACAGCCAAAACAAAATGGAGCAAAATGGCTTACTCTGTAGAACTGACACAGGGTTACTTCCATCAAAATGGTAAGACATTACACAAATCACGTGAGTCAATGGCAACAATCCAGAGTTTTTTGAGGTCCGTGTTATTTCCAAAAATCTGTGGTCACCCCAGTCTCCCGATCACACCAGCTCAGACTTCTTTGTGTGGAGCGATCTGAAGAAATGAATGTACCTTAACAAGCCAAGCACGACTGAAGCCTTAGAAAAAAACATTATGAACGACATCCAAAACACTGATGATGCAATATTGAGACGCGTTAGCAACAACATGCAGTGCCATGTTAACACATGCCTAACAGAAAATGGCAGCCACTTCTAGCACTTGCTGTGATGGGATGTGCTTAACATAAGAGGAGGTATGGTTTTTGAAACTGTCATTAATTTCTTTGGGGTTTGGTCTATATGAATTACATTGTAGTTGCCATATTAAAAAACTGTCATTGCTTCGAAATATGTTTAAAAATTTAAATTAATATTATTTATAATTATTCCAGGAATTAAACCTCTACATCAGAAAATGCAATGGAAGCCAAGTTTCTTATCAAAGGTATTGCCTTTATGATTTTGCTGGTGGTAGGAATACCTGGAAATATCTTCATCCTTCTTAGATTTGCTTACCTCAGGCTGAAAGAAAAGAAACTCAAGCCAACCCATACTATCCTCATGAGTCTCGCATTCGTGAATCTAATTCTGATTCTCAACCGAGCCATACCTCAAGTGCTTGATGCTCTAGGACTGGACGATCTGTTGAATGACACTGAATGTAAAGTGGTCCTCTTCACATATAGAATGTCTAGGGCCATGGCAATCTGCATAACCAGTCTTCTTAGTTGTAACCAGTGTATTTTGATTGCTCCAGCGAACAAGCATTGGATTTTCCTCAAGCAAAAAGTGCCCAAAAATGTTCTTTGGATTATCTTTATGTTGTTTTGGTTGAATTTTGCACTTTACCCATCCAGAATTATGTACGGTCAGGCTAGGAGGAATATTTCTGTGTCTGTATATACATTGCATGTTGTGTATTGTGACTGTGACTTTCGGAGTTATGCCTCATATATACTTAATGGGGTGTTTCCTGTTGTACGGGAAGTCATAGTGGTGGGACTGATGGTGCTTGCAAGTCTGTACATTGTATATATTTTGCATCAACATCAAAAAACCATAATGGGCATGAGAAGTTCAGACAAAGACAACGTGAAGACAGTTGAGTACAGAGCATCCAGAGCAGTCACCTTGCTAGTGGCCTTGTATGTGGCTTTATTTGGAATGGATACATCAGTTTGGATATACACCCTATCACTCCATAATGTAAGTTCAGTTGTCAACGATGCTCGAGTATTTCTATGCCTGTCTTATTCTGCCCTTAGCCCGATAGTTGTGATTGCTACAAACCCCAAACTCCATAAAGAACTGTATTTGTGCTCAAAATTTACTGGTAAAGAAAAGTTAGATGATTCAAGTAAATAATGCTAACGGAGCTGTATCAAGCATCATTTGTGACAATGAATGATCTTTGTGTCTGTACTTAACCTGCTGAAACAATCATGAATTTCTTTTGCAAAACATTAATGGTTCACAAGCTTATAATATGTTATTACACGATTTGAAATGGAGTGATAATCAGTTTTTCATACTCTGGATTAAGCTGATGAAATGTAAGTACTGTGTCAGCAAATTACTGCTATGTGAGATGAATTCATATTGTGGTGTGCTGGCTGCTAATGGGGGGGGGGGTTGGGTGTTTCTTTTGGCAGTTGGTTGTTGACAGTTGGTCATCCATCTTGTCAGCCCTCAACTGGGAGACAAAATGGATGACCAACTGTCAACAGCCAACCGCCAAATGAAACACCCAACCCCCCCATTAGTAGCCAGCACACCACATATCAATTCACAACAAAAGATATTCTTCAAAAATGAATTGTTAAAAACTACAAAACACCAGCACCATCAAGGTGTCACCAAGGAATATCAATGTAGGGAGAATACCTTATGCCCTATTCCATCAAGATGTTAAACTAACAACAGGAGCGTTATACATGGGAACAATAGTTAATACATTGGCTCAGATAAACACACTTAATAGTGATTGCACACATTTTTTCATTTGCTGCTCTAGATTATTTACTCAATGAACTGCGCTTGCAGATTTTCCCTTACCGTCTCTATGTTAACTTTGTTTTCCGGGGAAGGTGCTTTGTCAGCACCTCGCACCAGAACGCTGCACTAACCTTCCACGAGTATCAACTCGTGGAGTCCATAAGACTCCATGGAAGGTTGTGTTTCCAGGTCGCGGGTTCTGTGCAACCTCACTCTCTGCACCAGGCAAGAAGGAGCAGCAAATGGGGCTATCGTTTTCACTGGGTGATGAGAGGTGAGCATGGAATTTTTAGGTGGGGTTTTAAAGCGTGTTGAATGATTTTGCATTTGCAGAATCATTTAACACCAGCTTTTAGGAGGTAATAAAAACATTTCTTTTGCGTCCCGATGGTAAATTGCACCTGCACTTTGTATTACCTCACTTGTCGAGGCGCTAAAAATAGATTGCATTCCCCATGTTAGGTATATGAAATGCTTAAGTACAGTAGGCTAGGGCAAGCTGCTAAACCTTTTCACTTAACTGTAGCGTCAAGATCGGAATATCGATGCCGGATGGTAAACTTACTAATGCTAGCACTAACGATCACATATTGAGACGATACATTAGGACCAACTATGGAATAGTGTCCTCAGTTTGTAATAGTGCCCCTTTCCAGCTCCTGCATTTTCAGAATAAATAAAGGAAACCACAACCCCAGGGACCTACCTAGTCAAGGTTATAAAAGTACAATCTTTATTAATAACACAAAAGAATCATAGTAAATCAAACGCAATATATGTGATGGCCTAAAAAATAAAAATAAAAGGATGAAAAAGCCAATGAGAAAAAAGGTCATGTACCAAAAAAAACCTAGGTATTAGTATGTAAAGACCCCCTTAACAAACACATAAGTAGATCCAGAAAGTTGCATATCCATATATACTAGTCCAGGACATACAATGGCTAAAAAATAACCCTAAATAAAATGTTCATATATCCCTAGCTCGAATCCTGATTATAAATTATTTCTGGTCTAACCCTGTGAATCCCTAATAATTCATATAAGAATGAGGGCGGTACATAGGTCCATAAAATAAACGGAAAATGTCAGGACAACAAGAGTTTACATAAGACCAGTTCCTTACATAAGTGTGACTGTTAAAATTCAATACCCATCACCACTACACACTCAACACGCGTTTCGTCATTGCTATCACAGCTTCATCAAGAGAATACTAATATTATTATTTTATGATAACATTTTAAAAGATTATTATCTACTTTCTGTATTCCCACTGGGCACTGTACTGATTATACTGTCTAGAAACATAGAAAAATGTCGGCAGATAAGAACCTTTCGGCCCATCTAGTCTGCCCAATTACATGGATACTTAACCTGGATTTATCTTTTGTTTAGGATAGCCTTATGCCTATCCCATGCTTGCTTAAATTCAATTACTGTTTTGGTCTCTACCACTTCAACTGGAAGGCTGTTCCATGTATCCACCACCCTCTCAGTAAAATAATGCTTCCTGATGTTACTTTTAAACCTTTGCCCCTCTAATCTAAGATTATGTCCTCTTGTTTTGCTACTTTGTTTCCGTTTAAATATACTCCCTTCCTCTACCTTGTGGATTCCCTTTACGTATTTAAATGTTTCTATCATATCTCCTCTGTCTTGTCTTTTTTCCAAGCTGTACATGTTAACATCATTAAGCCTTTCCTGGTAACTTTTCTCCTTCAAGCCGTACACCATTTTAGTAGCCCTTCTCTGAACTCTCTCTAAGATGTCTATATCCTTCTGGAGATACGGTCTCCAGTACTGCACACAGTACTCCAAGTGAGGTCTCACCAGTGCTCTGTACAGTGGCATGAGCACTTCCCTTTTCCTACTGCTAATACCTCTCTCTACACAACCAAGCATTCTGCTAGCATTTCCTGCTGCTCTATTACATTGACTACTTACCCTTAGATCCTCTGAAATAATAACCCCTAAATCCCTTTCCTCAGATGTTGAGGTTAGGACTGTATCAAATATTCTATATTCAGCCCTTGGGTTTTTACGTCCCAGGTGCATTATCTTGCACTTATCCACATTAAAACTCAATTGCCACAGCTCCGACTATTTTTTTAGTTTACCTAAATCATTTGTCATTAGGCTGATCCCTCCAGGAACGTCAACCCTGTTGCAAATCTTTGTGTCATCAGCAAAAAGACATACTTTTCCATTAACACCTTCTGCAATATCACTAATAAAAATATTAAAGAGAATGGGTCCAAGTACTGACCCCTGAGGTACCCCACTGGTAACAAGACCTTGCGCCGAATAAACTCCATTTACCACAACCCTCTGTTGCCTGTCACTCAGCCACTGCCTAATCCATTCAACAATATTGGAATCCAAGCTCAAAGATTGCAATTTATTGATAAGCTTTCTATGCGGAACAGTATCAAAAGCCTTACTGAAATCTAAATAAGCAATGTCTACTGCACCACCTGTGTCTATTATTTTTGTTACCCAATCAAAAAAATCAATAAAATTAGTTTGGCATGATCTCCCTGAGGTAAACCCATGTTGTTTCTGATCCTGTAATCTATGTGTTTTTAGATGTTCAACAATCCTTTCCTTTAACATGGTTTCCATTAATTTCCCCACTACTGAAGTAAGACTAACTGGCCTATAGTTCCCCGATTCCTCCCTACTACCCTTCTTGTAAATGGGCACAACATTTGCTAATTTCCAGTCTTCTGGGACGACTCCCATTAACAAGGATTGGTTAAATAAATCTGTTAACGGTTTTGCTATTACATCACTGAGCTCTTTTAATAATTTAGGGTGGATCCCATCAGGCCCCATTGACTTATTTGTCTTTACTTTAGACAGCTGCTGTAGAACCTCCTCCTCTGTAAACTGATATGTAAATGTCTCATTAGTGTTTCCTCCTAACTGAGGTCCCTTTCCTTCCTTTTCTTCTGCAAAGACTGAACAAAAATATTCATTGAGGCAGTCAGCGAGACTTTTACCCTCTTCTACATACCTTCCTTCCTTTGTTTTTAATCTAACTAATCCTTGTTTTACTTTTCTTTTCTCGTTTATGTATCTAAAAAATGTTTTGTCCCCCTTTTTTACTGACTGAGCTATTTTCTAATCTGCGCGTGCTTTGGAAGCTCTTATAAATTGCTTTGCCTCTTTCTGCCTAATCTTATAGGTTTGCCTATCTTCTTCACTCTGTTTTTTTTTATAATTATTGAATGCTGTCTTTTTGTTCTTCACTATTTTGGCCACTTCTGCAGAGTACCATAGTGGTTTCTTCCCTTTTTTGTTTTTGCTAACAAGCCGAATGCAATTGCCTGTGGCCTTCAATAATGCTTCCTTTAAATAATCCCATTTCTCCTGGACTCCCTTTAAACTCCTCCAGTCTGTTATTGACTCCTTCACACAAAATCTCATTCTAGAAAAATCTGTTTTTTTAAAGTCTAAAACTTTTGTCTGTGTGTGGTGCGTCTCCAACCCTGTTCTTATATTAAACCATACTGACTGGTGATCACTAGATCCCAAATTTTCACCTACAACAACGTCCGATACCAAACCTCCATTTGTGAGTATTAAATCCAATATGGCCTCTTTACGGGTCGGCTCCTCAACTACTTGTGTTAGAGATAATCCCAGTAGGGAGTTTAGAATATTTGTACTCCTGGTGCACCCAGCTGTTTTGGTTTTCCAGTTCACATCAGGAAGATTAAAGTCCCCCATGATAATAATTTCCCCCTTCATTGCCATTTTGGCTATTTCCTCAAACAGCAGATTATCTAGCTCTTCTACTTGTCCAGGGGGTCTATAGATCACACCTACACGAGCTACTGTATGATTGCCAAATGTTAGCGTAACCCAACCTGACTCTATGTTCACCTCGCTCACTTTTATTTGGTTCGTTTTTATGTTGTTTTTCACATACAGGGCCACTCCTCCTCCTTTCCTACCTTCTCTGTCTTTTCTATATAAAGAGTACCCCGGTATTGTTATGTCCCAGTTATTTTTCTCACTGAACCATGTCTCAGTAACCGCCACTAAATCTACTTTTTCAGCTGCCATCATTGCCTCCAGTTCATTGATTTTATTGACTAAACTGCGAGCATTTATAGACACGACTCTGAGCTTGTCATTTTTTTCCCCGCATGTTGCTTGCACCCTCCGATTTAGTTTTGGGGGACAATCAGGCAGATTGTTTTTTGCCCTTTTGTCCCCACCTCCTAGTTGAAATATTTCTTTGTGAAACCTTTGAACTTCTCACTGAGAACATATGTTCCCCTATGAGTAAGATGCAAACCATCTTTTTTATACAGTTCCTTTCTGCTCTAATTAGAGCTATCATGGGACACAAAGCCAAATCCTTGCTCCCGACACCATTCCCGAAGCCACAAATTAAATTCCCTATTGCGCATCTGCCTATCCTGAATGTTATGCACAGGCAAAACTTCAGAGAATGACACAGTGGACGCAATCTGCTGTATTTCACCTCCAAGAACACAAAAATCTTCCTTAATCTCAGAAACCTCATTGCTAGCCAAGTCATTTGTCCCTAGATGGACTAGAACATCCACTTCCCCTTGCTGATTTGCTTGTTTGACAATATTGAGAATACATCTCTTGTCTCCACGAGCAGTAGCCCCAGGAAGACATCTCACCAAACCACTACTCTCCAGCTCAACACCTCTTATGATAGAATCACCCACAATCAATTGCCTTCTATCATGTCCCACCTTTTCCTTTTTGTTCATGGTTACAGTCCTGCATACCTTAGGCATAGGGGATGGTGGTTCCTCAACTATGGTGTCTGACCACTACTTCCGTCTCACCACTACACTCTGAAAGTGCCTCAAAAGAATTAAGAAGAGCCACAGACTGTGGGACATGTTTTCTATCCACAACTCTAAGTCTACCAGATCCTACAGTAGTCCATCTGACGCTCCTAGGAGGCCTCTGTGGCAGTGGCTTTGTAACAGTCATAGCCATAGCCTGAGTTTGTCTAACAGATAATTTACAAATCTCAGACTTCAAACAGGCAATTTCCTGCTGCAATAAAGAGATCTGCCTACATATCAGGCACCTCCAAACCTCCAAAAATTGGATCCAAAAACAAATGCATGACAGCTCTTACACTGGACCAAGCCTGCCATTATAAAAAGAATGGATTTAAACCAACAAATCTTACCTTTTTGTAGGTTTTCTACCTCCTGTCTAACCTCAGACTACCTCCAGAGTATCACCAGAAGATCTCTAAGTGCTCACTTTGAAGGCTTCACTTAGAAGGCTTCACACAAGCTCTTATTAGGATAGTCTATAGGGCTGGAATTACATCTCAGGAGCCTGTAGACACAGATATCTGGAAAAAATATATTAAACAACTGAAAAACAGTTTCTCGCTTTACTCACATCAAAAGAAGGGGAAGAATTTGTTGCCTTAAAATTAAGCAAAAATGTTAGGGCAAGTGTTAACTCTAAAAAAAAGCACAAATAGTAACCTAACCCTAATCATAATTTCTAAGCCCAACTCTAGCTATGGAAAATGATGCTCCATTTCAGCCTGAAGCAACCAGAATTCTATGCATCAAAATTCAGCACGGGGTCTCTTTCAGGACGTGACATTTTACCACTATTTTTATGCTGCTTTATTTTTGGCAATTTTTCAATAGCTTTTCAAAACTTTTTTAATGAATTGTGTAAAAAAAATATCGTTTTTTTAACAAATATTTTAGTTTTTTAGAGAAATTCGCCCACCACAGGGGTATCTTCCTTTACAAAACAATAAAAAAGCGAGCGATTAGTATGATCTTCAGGTAGAGGTGCACACCGAATGCTCTCCCACGAGGAAACACTTTTTATCCTCTTTCTGGTCCACCAGGGATTTAGCCCACTGCCTGTAAAATAAGCTAAGCAGAAGAGAAGGCAAAATTTTATTTATAATTAGTTTGCACAATAATTTGAATAAATTTATAGTTTAATTAGTCAAAAAACATAATTTCAATATCAAGTTATTAAAACCGAAGGTGGGCGAAAATTAACTAAATACATCCTTATGTATTGGGGGAGTGTACAGATTACATTGCCGCTATTTTATAATGAAATAAAGACCATCTCTTTCAGTTTGAGAGGATTCTGAATGACTGCTCAATGGATACAATATTACGCACTGTAGAATTTTTACAAAAGTGATACTGTGAGACTTTCAGACAGGAAGACATGACAGCCATTTAGGGATGTGCGTTTCGGGTTTCGGAATTTTCACGAAATTTCCCGGTTCGTGTTTTCGATGCGGCCGAATTTCCGAAAATTTTTTGACCCGAAAATGTCCGAACCGAAAAGGTTTCCGAGCCAAAACGAAATATTTTCGGAATTTTCAAATGAACTTGAAATGTGTCAAATCGAAATCTATTGCTTTGAAACGAGAACAGACTTTCCGAAAAACGAAAATTTTCCGAAAACGGCAAATCCGAAAATTTTCCGAGCCAAATAGAAAATTTTTCGAAATTTTCGAATGGACTTGAAATGTGTCAAATCAAAATTTATTTTCCCTCTATTCATGATTTCGGTTCCATTCGGGATTTCGGTTCCATTTCGGCAATTCTGAACATCGTATATTTAACTATTATCGGTTATATCGCAGATTCTGTAAATTTTGTATTTATTTTGTAAATGGTAAATGCGTATCACTTGTTTTTTTTGTTTCCAATGATCCGATAATTCTGTCGATACGATAATTCGTACATGAATCGGGTCGGAATTCCGATTCGACCGCGTGTCGCGCATGCGCGCGCGCGCGGATATCGTAACTTTATTGAGACAGTTTTGACAATTTTTTGACAGGCCAAAAAAATTGAAATTACTGTATTAGTAATGGCTGAAAGACGAGACAGAGAGTCCCATTCGGACACCTCCTCATCCTCATCTGCTTCCACCCCAGAGACACCCAGGAAGAAACGGGCCAGCAACATGGCATTTGAGGAGATGCTCGAGCTGGTCCGGATCTTTGATCGTAAGGATTACGATTGCTGTAAGGGCCCTTACGGCAGGAAGAAGAACGTTAGAAAGGATCGTATCTTAGATAAGCTATGCACCACCATTTTGGAGTTGTTCGGGAAGGACCGGACGAAGGACCAGCTCCGGAAACGCTGGTCTGATCTGAAAGTACGCGAGCAGGAGCAGCTGAGACACATCCGTCGCGTCATAGCGAAACGTAAGTGTCATGTTATATTGTAAAGCGCTGCACAAACTGTTGGCGCTATATAAATCCTGTATAATAATAATAATGTGCTTGCATGTGCTAATGTGCACAGAAATACGTTGATTTATCTAGTCCTGTTTTCATGCAATGTGATTGTGTATAGCTTTGCGGTTTCACGACTCGTCATACATGCATTTTTGCCATAGCTCTTCCTTTTTGTGATTTTACGTATTCGTGAAAATTGTGATATTTGATGTATGTAGATGAAGTTACAATGCTGGATTTCTTTTGGCACTGTGTATAGTCTGTAGTGTGCTGGGGGGGGAGGTTGTTGTGATTGAGTGATGCATACGAGATGACCCGCAGCTTGCCCAATATTGGTTCCCACCTGCGCATCAATAAAAATCTCTGCGTCTCTGCTAAGTGGTAGGATGGGACATGTAGTTGTTCTGAAAGTGCATCCAAACAGAGCTGCGTTCAATACGTCCTCAGCAGCTGCTGAATTGTTGCAGCGCAGCGATTCAGTTTGCTGCAGCAGTGTGTTTATTGAACGCTTTAAATGCAAATTTCAAAACAAAATGGCGGATTTCTGTTGTTTCTGCAATATCCAGTTTTATTCGCAGAAACTGAAAGTGAAACTGAGGCTGAGGCCTTCTATAAAATAACTAAAAGCAGTCAGCACAATGCGTTTTGTATGCACACAACACAAATAATAGCTTTTATTGAATAAACGTAATGTTTACTTCTGAAAAAAATATATAATTGAACGGTAATATATGTCTGTGCAGAGGAAATAAATAAATATTTTGTGACTTTAGAACTATGAGATGGGAGTAGTGGTGGGTCAAGCTGAGGCCTGTTCAATACCTCAGCCGCTGCAAGTGCTAAGTTAGCAACTTGCCATTGAACGCCGTTCAACCGCTCAGCGCTCAGCAGTGCTAACCTAGCACTTGCAGTGACCCGAGGAGATGCTGAGTGTGACGTTTTAAAGATGGCCGCCGCCATGAAGCAGTAACAATGCCGTACAGCAAGATGGCCGCCGCCTCGAAGCAGGTAATAATTCCATACAGCAATGTTAATTTTGCGGTTTCTGTTCACCAAAGCACAAAATATTTATTTATTATTTCCCCCTGCACACATAGACATATATTACAGCTCAATTTATATATTGTTTCAGAAGTAAACATAACGTTTATTCATTAAAAACTATCATTTGTGGTGTGTGCGTACAAAACGGAATTGTGCTGACTGCTTCTCTTTATTATATTTTGTCCGAGTGATCCGAAAAACAATCTGAATTTTTCATTAAGAAATCATCGGCCATTTTGGATTCAAAATTCGCATCCAAAGGGTTCAACGACACTGCTGCAGCAAACTGAATTGCTGCGCTGCACCAATTCAGCAGCTGCTGAGGTATTGAACAGGCCTCTGGTAGTGGGGTAGAGGAGGGGGTGTCGCAATACTTTCGGCAATATAGTGTATAGATATACCATTTTTTCCAGTCTGCATTATTTACGTGTTATTTTTTGGATTTGGCAGAAGACAGGAAGAAGAAGGCAGCAGCATCTGCCCCGGCGGGCACCAGTGCCCCAGTGGAGGAGGAGGAGGAGCCACGGGCGTCCACCAGCGCTGGTATATACTGTTTTATTTTGCAACGACTTTTGGTCAAAAACAGAAACATTTTTTGTTTACTGTATTTTAATTTAATTTTTTTATGTATAGCACAAGAGGAGCAGGAGGAGGAAGAGGAGGAGCAGGAGGAGGGCGGTGAAGAGAGGGAGCCGGAGCAGCAGGAGGCCGCCAGTCCAGGTTTTTTTTTTTACTGTTGTATTTTGCATCCACTTTTGTTCAAAAATAAATCAGTTTTGTTGTTTACTGTATTTTTTATTTCTTTAATTTCTTTCATATAGCACCGGATATGCTGACGGTGGTGGTGGGGGAGGAGTCGGAGGAGGAGTCAGAGCCTCAGGAGGCCGCCAGCACTGGTATATCCTACTGTTATATTTTTTCAAGACTTTCAGTCAAAAATAGAAACCTGCTTTACTTACTGTATTTTCCTTCTTTCATTTATTGGATATATAGAAGGAGAAGCCAGACCGAGCAATCGGGAGGCGATTGGCGAGCTACGCCTGGCAGTTAGAACACTTGATAATATCCAGGAACTGCTCCAGGAACTGCGGGAGCACCTGAACAACACCGCGGACATCCTGGAGCAGCAGTAAGACAGACCAGTGGCAGCCTCCTCCCGAAATCTCAATACTCAATACGGATGTGTCTCAGCTGCTCCTGCTCGCCTGCTTTGAGGTCGGACCAGCGTTTTTTGGATCTGGTCCTTCGTCCGGTCTTTCCCAAACACCTCCAGGATGGTGGTGCGTAGCTTGTCAATGATACAATCCTTTCTAGAATTATTCTTCCTGCCGTAAGGGCCCTTACGGCAGTCATAATCTTTGTAATCAAAGATGCGGACCAGCTCCAACATCTCCTCAAATGCCAGTAATTCTCAAGTGAAAGTGAACCAATATTCTGAACAAAATGTTCGCCTGGCTCAGACTGGAAGATGGCCGCCATTGTATGTTTGTTTGCGTTGTTTGTGCCCCTGTTGGGCAGTTTGCCATCCTTGGCATGTTCCCTTCCCTTCCCCATGTTGTAAATAAATTTTCTATTTTTTCTATATTTTCCTGTTTGTGTGCGTTGCTTTTCCTTACTTAATAAGTTAATATGTATTGCTTGGTTTCCACACTGTTAAAATTATATGTACATAAATTTATTGACATTTTTATGGACCCTTTGTCATAATTTTGTCAACATATTTGTGGCCATGAATGTGACTGTGCACATTCTACACTGCCTGTGCCTGCCTGGCCAAAAAATGTCACACACTAACACAACCTTGTTGTACTGCCTTGAGATCTGATTACCGACGTGGCCTGGTTTTGTTAAGCTTAGGCGATGTCACAACAACACGGATTTTTGTCCACAATCATTGATGGCAGCACTGCGTGAAGTCTTCTCCAACACAACCCAAAGATCCTTAGTGCGGCTCAGGTCTAGTTTATTTGTCCCTGTTTGCAGCTTCACGCAACACCTCCTCCAGGGGTCAAGTCCTGGGAAAAAAAGTGAGGGAACTCACCCAAGAATTCCACAACCCCCATTACCTGAATATATATATTATATATTCACGAGTATAGCAGTATGGAGTGATACCTTTTTCTATTCGACTAACGTTCCATGTAAAAGACAAGCTTTCGAGAGTGTAACGCTCTTCTTCAAGTCTGGAAGCTTACGGATCAGTGAAAGGTATCACTATGTACTGCTATACTCGTGATTTTGTCAACTGGACTAACACAGCCTATTGAATATATATATATACACCCAGGCACAGATCCTCCCAGTATTAAATATATATCCAGGCATCAGACCCCCCAGCATTATATACCCAGGCACAGATACCCCCCCTGTATTATATATATCCAGGCACATGACCCCCAGAATTATATACCCAGGCACAGGACCCCCCCCAATGATATACTGGACCCCCAAGAATAATATGCACAGGCACTGGACCTCCAGAATAATATGCACAGGCACAGAACCCCAAGAATAATATACCCAGGCACTGGACACCCAATATACACAGGACCCCCAATATACACCGGCACTGGACCATCAGAATTATATACCCAAGCACTGGACCCCCCCCAAGAATAATATGCACAGGCATTGGACCCCCAGAATAATATACACAGGACCCCCAATATACACAAGCACTGGACCCCAATATACACAGGCACCGGACCCCCAATATACACAGGCACTGGACCCTCGAGATTGTATATATATCCAGCCACCAGCACACTCATTCAGACCTTTAGATTCAGATGGGGACCCGCTTGCACCAGCGTGCTTCTGCTCCTCCACGCGGCCACCGGCTACTGAAGGCTGTGTTGAGCTCTCGCAAGATCTCGCCTGCAGGCAGTGTCACATCCTTCAGAGGACGGCGGCCGCGCGAGGCAGCACGCTGTGCGGCCAGCTAAACTGTGTTGGTCTCGGGCAGGGCTGGGACAAAAAATTGGCCCTGGACTTCATCCATGAGAGTGGCCCAATCCAGTTATGCAAACACGCAGGGTCGCATTAAGATCTCTATGGGCCGGAGCAAAAGATTTTGTTTGGATTTTTTGACATTTAATGAAAATATATATTTTTTATTATTTTATATTGTGTGCAATTTCGGTGCTTTGCGTTTCCCTGCATTTCAGCGCTCTTTGGATGATTCCATTTCGCCAAAAATACAGTGAATTCATTATTGAAAATTCATTGTGTTTTGCCGAAAATGGAGTCACTGAAACAGTTTGCCCCAATTCATATTAATAGTCCCTGCATTGCCCCAATTCAAATTATTAGCCCCTTATCACCCCAATTCATATTAATAGCCCCTGCATTGCCCCAATTCAAATTATTAGCCCCCTATCACCCCAATTCATATTAATAGCCCCTCTATCACCCCAATTCAAATTATTAGCCCCCTATCACCCCAATTCATATTAATAGTCCAATTCATATTCTATCGCCCCAATTCATATTAATAGCCCCTGCATTGCCCCAATTCAAATTATTAGCCCCCTATCACCCCAATTCATATTAATAGCCCCTGCATTGCCCCAATTCAAATTATTAGCCCCCTATCACCCCAATTCATATTAATAGCCCCTCTATCACCCCAATTCAAATTATTAGCCCCCTATCACCCCAATTCATATTAATAGGCCAATTCATATTCTATCGCCCCAATTCATATTAATAGCCCCTGCATTGCCCCAATTCATATTCTATCGCCCCAATTCATGTTAATAGCCCCTCCATTGCCCCAATTCATGTTAATAGCCCCTGCATTGCCCCAATTCATATTCTATCGCCCCAATTCATGTTTATAGCCCCTCCATCGCCCCAATTCATGTTAATAGCCCCTCCATTGCCCCAATTCATGTTAATAGCCCCTCCATTGCCCCAATTCATGTTAATAGCCCCTCCATTGCCCCAATTCATTTTAATAGTCACTCACACTAAACACTCACACACTGTTATACTGACAATACTGTGCACACACAGGCATATAAAATAAATCTTAATTTTATGCACTGAGCAAAGCATAGCACACACACACACACCCTGGGTGGACTAAGCAGATGACAGGAGGTGCATGATGCCAGGCAGACCTCCATGTGCTGGCTGCTTTACAGATTGGGCACAGAAAGTAACAGAGGCATAAGTCATTGTGCATGGACAGGCACAGGCAGGAGGTCTGGCTTAAGAGCCTGTCTCTCCACAAACCTTTTCAAGCTCATCCAGGGATCAGCCCAGCTCTTTCCTGCATGTCTCCCCTTCGATCATCCCCCCCTCCTCCTACCTGCCGTGAGGGTCAGAGGCTGAGCTTCCTGTCACAGCTGCAGAAAGGGAGGCTGAGGTGAGCATCTCACACAGCAGCCTGACTTCCCTCTCTCTCTGGATCCAATGTGTGTGGGGGTGCAGCCAGCGAGGAGCAAGGTGGTCTGAAGCGCTGCGGGTGAGAGGAGTGGGGGGGGGAGAGGGGGAGACTGGTGCTGACAGTGTGAGTTGGGACAGACTGCCTTACTTACCCATCTTCCCAGAGCTGCCTCCAGCCAGCCACTGCAGAGCCATGGTCGGGTTGGGCCATTCGTGCAGTGCACACACTGCCAGTCAGCCTGGAGTTGCCTCCTGCTCCCTCCTGCAATGCTTGGCGCCGGCGCGCTGAGTCACATGATACCAGCGTCAAGAGAAGGAGGAGTCAGGAGAGGAACAGACGAATAGCAGCTCCTGTGGGACGGCCGGCAAGCTGACTAAGCCTGGGGCTTGCATAGGTACATGCCTGGGCTCGGGCCACAGCGGGAACCTGCGTTCCCGCAGCGTTCCCGCCGTGGGAAAAGTGCGGGAACGCGGCGTTCCCGCTGGACTCGAGCCCTGACCTCCTCCCAGCTATGAGCTCTCTCTCTCCCACCGCTGCCCGCTAAGACGCTGCCCGCCAACATGGTCACGTCTTTGCAGGAAGACAACAGCGTGGGGGAACAGCAGCTGCCAACAGTCCCAAGACCTCTTCACAATGACGTCAGTTATGGAGTTAACCCCTAACTGCGACCAATGGTGGAGATAGGGGGTTCATTGGAACCCCTATCTCCCGATCCGCGGCAGCTATTGGTTGGTTAATGTTTGGTATCTTTGGATCAACCAGAGCATGGCCTTTCCAACAATACCAAACATGACAATGTTAAAAATTATAAAAAATTAAAATATAAAAAAAAATAAACAGGTTTTTTGTTTTGTTTTGTTAATGCAGTAATATTGTTGCCATTTCAATTATAATGTGAACAATGATGCTGCACTAAGGATTTTTGTATGGGTTGCGTTTGTTAAAAATAGTGTAATTTTCACCCAAAAAAATATAACAAGTCCCCTTTTCAATTTTTTTTAACAAACGCAACTCATAAAATATAACCGCAAACACTCGCATGTTAAAATGTGAAAAAAACACTTTACACCTTGTAAAACAAACACTGAAAATTCAAATTTTATTGCATTTTTTGGTATAATATACAGACAGGACATGACGCATACATATGATAATGATATATTATGAATCATCTGCCGAGTCTGCCGGAAAGAACGATATATAACATGTCTGGGTCATATTATAAAAGAAGGCTTCAAAACGCGTTTAAACAAGAGGAACGAAACTGTTAAAAATTAGCTCAGCAGCAGACCGCAGTGCCGCACACAGGCGTGAAGGGAAGCCGCGAAATGCCTCAGCAGCGAAAGGGTTAATTTATTTTTTTGTCTGAAACTTTTAAATCATTTTATTTTATTTTTTTTTTCATTTCAGATTATTTTGATTAACTATTTTTCCGTTTTAAAACCTTTTTGTTCTGGTTTTTATTTTTAAAGTCAGACCATTCGGGTCAGTTTACCGTTTTTTAAATCGTTTTGTTCTTTTTTTTTTGTTCCTTGGCTTTCATACCATTTTTTTAATGTGATTAAATAAATAAAGTTGTGAAATGTATATTCATAAGAAAAAAAGGATCTTTATTTAATAAAAAAAAACACGATAGAATCGCCAGAATTATCATATCGATGCGTTTGTTAAAAATTGTGTAATTTTCCCCAAAAAAAATGTAACGAGACCCCATCTCTAATTTTTTTAACAAGCGCACCCCATACAAAATACAACCACAATTGCTCGCGCGTTAAAATGTGAAAAAAAACACTTTACACGTTTTAAATTATTGAAAAATCATTTTTTATTGCATTTTTTGTTATAATATACAGGCAGAACATGACGTATACATATAATAATGACATATTATGAATCTGCCGAGTCTGCCGGAAAGAACGATATATAATATGTCTGGGTCATATACTAAAATAAGCCTTCAAAACACGTTTAAACATGATGAGCAAAACCAGTAAAAAAAATGAGCTCAGTACAGGGGCTGGAAAAGCCTCAGCAGCGAAAGGGTTAATTAAAAAAACACAATAGAATCGCCAGAATTATCGTATCGACAGAATGAATTATCGGATCCGAAAAACAAAGCAAAAATTTATTATAAAAAAATATATAAAGTAGTATTAAAAAAGTAAACCACAGTAGTTTACATCAAAACGAATAGAGTTAGACAGCTTTGAAACGAGAACAGACGTTCCGAAAAAACGAAAATTACCGAAATCACGAAAGTCGATACAAAAAAACGAGCAATGTGACACGAAATACGAAAAATGGGCGATATGCCGAAAACCATGTACAATTCCAAAAAACGAAAATTTCCCGAAATCACAAAAAGTCGATACAAAAACCGAGTAAAGTGACACGAAAATACGAAAAAATGGTCGATATTCCGAAAAATAAATGTACCCGAAAAACGAATCGAACCGAACCGAATCGAAACAGAAAGCTGTCGACACGAGCCAAATTGAAAAGTTTAAAAATTCAAAAAATCGAATCGAATCGAACCGAAAAAAAAATCGGTGCACATCCCTACAGCCATTGCTTCCATGTTGGTTGTTCATCTCAAATATTTCGTGAAGGAGGTGAAGTAAACTACTACACAAAGTCCAGCATGAATTAGATGACTTTTCCAGAGGTTGAGTCGTCAATTGACAGCAAGATGAAAAAGTTATCACAGAGACTGTTACTCCTTGTACACTGATCACTTTGCTCTGTGACAGGGATTTCCCCTAAAACAATTAGAAACATAGAAAAATGTCAGCAGATAAGAACCTTTCGGCCCATCTAGTCTGCCCAATTACATGGATACTTTACCTGGATTTATCTTTTGTTTAGGATAGCCTTATGCCTATCCCATGCTTGCTTAAATTCAATTACTGTTTTGGCCTCTGCCACTTCAACTGGAAGGCTGTTCCATGTATCCACCACCCTCTGAGTAAAATAATGCTTCCTGATGTTACTTTTAAACCTTTGCCCCTCTAATCTAAGACTATGTCCTCTTGTTTTGCTACTTTATTTCCGTTTAAATATATTCCCTTCCTCTACCTTGTGGATTCCCTTTACGTATTTAAATGTTTCTATCATATCTCCTCTGTCTCGTCTTTTTTCCAAGCTGTACATGTTAAGATCATTAAGCCTTTCCTGGTAACTTTTCCTGGTAATTGTCTATGTGCTCTCTGTGACAATATATGTGATGGCCTCAGGGATTTTTCTTGGCCCCACCCCCAAAAACAACCTAATTCACACCCCCTGAAGCAACCACAAAAAATAAAGTTAAAAAATAGATCGAAAAAATATATATTTGAGCATATTTATTTATTACAGAGAGCCCCCAGCTCACACATAGATATATTGCCCCCAGCTCACACATGGATATATTGCCCCAGCTCACATGGATTTATTGCCCCCAGCTCACATGGATATATTGCCCCAGCTCACATGGATATATTGCCCCCAGTTTACATGGATATATTGCCCCAGCTCACACATGGATATATTTGCCCCAGCTCACATGGATATATTTGCCCCAGCTCACATGGATATATTTGCCCCAGCTCACATGGATATATTTGCCCCCCAGCTCACATGGATATATTTGCCCCAGCTCACATGGATATGTCTCCAGCGATGAGCAGTCCTGACCACCGGCAGGCCCCCTCTGATGACTGGTGGGCCCTCTCTGACCTCATCAAAGTGGGCCCACCGGCGGCCATCTTGAAGTCCCTGCTCATCGGTGGCTGTGCCCATGTAGGGCCTACAGGGGCCCAGCTACCGGCAAGCTGGGACTTAAAGATGGCTGCCAGCAGGCCTCCTCTGATGAGGTCAGAGAGGGCCCGCCAGTCATCAGAGGGGGCCCGCTGGTGGCCATCTTGAGGTCCCTGCTCGCCAGCGGCTGGACCCATGTAGGGCCTACATAGGCCCAGCTGCCTGCGAGCAGAGACTTCAAGATGGCCACCGGCGGGCCCCCTTCTGATGAGGTCAGAGAGGGCCCACCAGTCATCAGAGGGGGCCTGCCGGTGGCCATCTTGAAGTCCCTGCCGTCGGCTGGGCCCATGTAGGCCGCACTGCGACAGGGACTATGCTGACCCCCCAGGCTGAGGCCCCGGTGCGCCCGCACCGGCAGTAGTTCCGCCACTGCGTAGCTATGACTGTGGGTCCTAAACCTATGATGTGGAGCCTGCTGATAGTGTGAATATATTACTACAAACTTGCGACCTCTCCCCCATATACAGCGCTTTTTACATGCACATGTCTTGGCAAGCCTGTCTCCTTTTTCAGGGGAACATCCAAGGAAATAATTCAAGAGAAATGGGACTGTTCCGGAGATGTGTGGTTGGAATGAGAGGGGTTTCTAAAATATCCATCATGGAAACTCCCTCCAAGGAGTAGCCAGTCCAAGCATAAGAGACACTAGCTAATATGTAATACCGGTACATCTTTTGCTGTACTTTCTACTTCACACTTCGATTTTTTGCTGAGGTGAGAATCCATTTCAAAATACTGATGCTCATGTTTCAAAGCTCTCCATTAGACATGTGCACAGCACAAAATTTAGTTTTGAACTAATGGATTAGTCCTAAAATGCAATTTATTTAGTTGCGTAAGAAATTCGTTTTCAGTTGTTTAGTATGAAAACTAATTTCATTCATCCAAAAACCAGTGGATACAATTACTATTGTAGTGGCTCCTCAGAGGGCTGAGATCGCTACTTGTTACAGTATCTCTCACTCTAAGCACAATCAGGGTTATTCAGAGAGCTTGAAAAGCAGGAGAATGACTGGAGAATGACTGGAGAATGAAAAATTCTAGGTCAAAATAACCAAACCAGAAAAATTCTCCCTTTCATCTCACTTTCCAAATTGGCTATTTTGACCTAGAATTTTTCATTCTCCAGTCATTCTCCTGCTTTTCACACTCTCTGAATAACCCTGTATGTGTCAGGCAAAGCTGTTACAGTAACTGACTGCTGCTCATCACAGCGCTCAGAGTTTCAGTAAAACTAGTAAATAATATTTTTATATATAAGAGGTTAGAACAATATTATTTCCTTGTTTTACTGAAACTTTGAGCGTTGTTACAGTCAGTTACTGTAACAGCTGAGCCTGATACATTGTACTGAGAGAGAATATAACAAGCAGCCGATCTCAGCACTCACAGCCACTAAAGGGCTAAAAAAAGGCTCCTCTCTGTATAATGTATAGAACATCCTCCTGCATTAATTAATTTAGTACCTCTCTCTGTATAATGTAGATAACATCATCCTGCATTAATTAATACCCCTCTCTGTATAATGTATACAACATCCACCTGAATTAATTAATACCCGTCTCTGTATAATGTATAGAACATCCTCCTCAATTTATACCTTTCTCTGTATAATGTATAGAACATCCTCCTGCATTAATTTATGCCCCTCTCTGTATAGACCATCCTACTGCATTGGCATGTGGAGGGTGCAGAACCTTCAGCACAGGAGAGGGAACTTTTACTTAAACTTTGTATCTCTGTGGGGGAGACAAACAGGATTATAAAAGCAGGGGAGAGGAAAAATATTATTGTAAATCGGTCTGAAAGCTCAGAGAAGAGATGACTGGTGGAAAATATTTTTTTTTATATAAAATAAAGCATTTTAAATCCAGAGAAAACATTCAAATAAATCACACTGAAGGCTCATAATGACAGAGTAACTGTGAGAGCTGGATACTAAATGTATCAGATGTAAAAAACCCTTTATAACAAGCAGCACTGGGAGAGGAGAGGGACTTTATATAAAATGTGTATTATAGATGAGGAAAGGGGGATAGTGCTCCTGGATAATATAAAATGTATCAGACCTAAGCCCCTATTATGCAGAGCGGGAGGGGAGATAACACACGTTTTATAAAGTCCCTCTCTTCTCCCAGCGTTGCTTGTTATAAAGGTTTTTACTATCCAGCCCTCCTCTGTCATTAGCTTTCAGTGTGATTTATTTGAATGTTTTCCTTCTCCAGCTGCTTTTATCATCTTGTCTGCCTCATAGACATGTAAGGCTTAAGTAAAGGTTTCCTCTCCTGTGCTGGCAGTCTGTGCTGCGAGTGAGTATTCTGGAGCTCTATCACTGTCATATTTTCGGGTAGTGGTCGGGAAGGATTACGCATAAAAACCTTTTCTGTAGCTTTGCGATATTGCGCTCTTCATTGCTGGTCTCCTTCACTCAATGTAATATTACAAAAAGGACTGAAACTAAAATGTAGTGCATTTTATTTTAGTTTCTTTCGTTTTTTGTACTGAGCAGTTTCGTATCTCTTGAGTCATACGAAAACTAAATTATCTCAAAATTCGGACTAAATCGTTTTAGTACTAAAACGAATGCACATGTCTACTCTCCATAACTGCGCCCCTGCCTTCATCTCCTCCCATATTAGAGGTACACCCCTTCCCGTCTACTTTGCTCTGCCAATGATCTGATGCTATCAGTTCCTCGTACCCCACCCCCAACTCCCTCCTTCAGGACTTCTCCCAAGCTGCTCCCTTTCTATGGAACTCCCTCCCCCGCAACATTAGACTCTCCCCATCTCTCCAGTCCTTCAAGATGTCTCTGAAAAAACATTACTTTAGAGAAGCCTATCGGCTCACTCCATGATCCCTCACTGTACATCTTGTGCCATCTTCCCAATCAGCCCACATGCGCCCCGCTACTACACAAACTCCAGATACCCTCTCCTGCTGTGTCACCCCTCTTGTTTTAGATTGTACGCTCTCGAGCAGGGCCTTCCCTCCTACTGTTCGGTGTGTGTAACGTGCATGTATAGTCGTTTTTCTGTCTCTCCCATTGTACAGCACTAAGGAATCTGTTGACGCTTTTTCAATGCTTGTAACTGTGCATAATATTGTGTGAAGTTTCTTACCTCTCTATGATTGGAATCAAAGAAACCTATGTACATTTCTCTGTATGCTTAGTTTATGTACCATTTATAGTTTTCTATTTGTTATTTTACATTCTGTACATGTGCTTTAGCATACCTTTAATAAAAAAATAAAACAGATTATACTGAAAAATATTGAGTTGACAATATTCACGTGTGCTGCAATAATCTCCTCCATAGGTTTTTCTATAGGGAGCAGTGCTGTTGTGGTAAACCTGTCATTAGTAATAAGGGTTAAAACGAACTGGTCACAGTGTTAAAAAGTACTGTCATTCTCAATGTTATAATTAATCTCATGTGGAAATACATCATGGGACAGCTAGAATTATAAATACAGATGTAATGTCCACAACGTCTGTTTATAACTACTATTTTGAAACCACAAAAAGGTAGGTGCTAACAGTCTTTAGTTTTTTTCTGTATTATATAGTATTGTTTTATAGTCCGTGTAATATAGCTTTATACATTTCCATTTGAATCAATACTTAGACACCTGCACATAAATGATGTACTTTTATTTATAATATGATTATCTGCTCCATTCAATGGTTTGTCTATTTATCTGTCTATCTTATCTATTCTATCCATATATTCCATCTGTCACTACCCATATTTTCCTGTATATCTATTTTATATCTAGCTGTCCTTTGTATCTATCTTTTCTTCTATCAATTTTTCTGTCTTTCTGTATATAATTTTATTTCTCCTAATCTCTGCCTTTCAAACTCTCTTCCTCTCTCTTCCTCTCTCTTTCTCCCTCACTTTGTTTCTCTATTTAGCATTCTCTCTTCCTTAGTCTTTTTCCTTATCCTTCTCTCACTCTCTCACTCTTTCCACCTCTATCTTCTATTGATTTCTACTACTCCTCCTACACTCACTCTCTTTCTCCCTCTTTTTTCCCCTCTGCCTTCCTCGCTTTCTCTTTCTATTATCCCCCTTTCTCGCTCTCTTTCTCCCTCTCTCACTCTCCCTCACTTTGCCTCTCTCTCCGGCACTATCTTTCACTTTCTATTGGTGTTACTCCCTATCTCACTGTCATCCATGGTCCCCCTAACTCTCTATCTTCCTCACTATTTCTCTCTTTGTCTCAGATTCTGTTTCCCTCCTTCTCTCATTGCGTGTCCCTCTTTCATTCTCTCTATCGCTAATTCCTTTTTCCTCTATCACTCTCTCTTTCTTCTATCTCTTTCTGCCTCGCTTGCCCTCCTTCTTATTTTCTCGCTCTCTTTCCCATATCTTTTTTACACTCTCTCTTTCTTCCTTCCACACTCTTTTCACTCTCTCCTTTTCCCTCTCTTGCTTTCTCCTTTTCTCTCTCTGTCCTTCTCTCTTCTTCCTATTACTGTTAGACTCCCTCCACCATACCACAAGAGCAAAGTTCTCCACCAAGACACTCCACCCTAAAAGGTAATAAAAGGATGAAAGGAAGAAGAATACAACTATAGGTAAGTAAATATAAAATGGGGAGAAATCCTATCCACCTTCCACATGATAGCATCATAACCACTCATCATAACACACCCTTTCCTTTGAGTTTTATTGCTTTGCATTTCTGTGAGATGCTACTACACACTGCACATTACTGTGAGTTGTATTGCTGTGGAATTCTGTGGTATGTTCATACACAGTGCACATTACAGTGAGTTTTATTACCTTGGTGCTCTGTGAAACACTCATACACACTGCCCATTACTGTGAGTTTTATTGCTGTACAGCTCTGGGATATATTCATACACACTGCACATTAATGTGAGCCTTATTAGTGTGCACCTCTTTGATACAATTGCATCCTTCTTCAGAGAGTTTCCCAGTCACCTCCCTCTTATGACCCCTACCATCTGCGAGAACCCCATTGTGATCTCCCACCCTTTAGGGCCTCAATTGTCCTTCCCCAACTTGCCACAAAGTGTGCTGCTTAGCTTCCCCTCGTCCTGGCTCAAAGATTCAGCATCTTGAGGGGGCCCATCTCTGTGGATTTCCTCTACAAAGCATGAAGCTCCAGTATCAGCCTCTTTAAGCCTGAATCTAGAGCTTCACATACCTAGCCGAATGAGCACTGTCATTGCAGGAGCAGCATGTTGTACTGAGTGGAGACACTGTCCGCTACAGCATGCCATGCTGTTTTTCTGTACAGGGATGTGTGCTGAGCATAGATATGCCTTGATAGCAGCCTTGCCCTTCTGCCGACCCTGTGGGATCCCATAGAGACAATGTTTCAGTGGGCAGTTTTTGGTATCCGTGAAGGCCTATGGCCTTCAGAAGACAATAAAGGTGGTGACGTGATGCACTGTCACCTGTAGTTGTTAGTGGCTTCAGGCAAGCCAGTAATAGAGAGCTACTAAAGATTAACAGCACACAATTAGTTTTCCCATTAGTGGCTTGCTATTAGCAGCACAACAATAAGGTGCTGTGTATTTGTAAGATTGTTTTTTCATTAATGTTGAAAGTAATTAAAAGATTATTTTTTAAAAATCAAAAAAGGTTTATAAAAATAGAACTTTTTGATAGAGAGATATTACAAAATGCATCGTAAAGATTCCCTTTTACTACCTATTTTCAAATGTATTGTTGTAGTTAAAACACAAGTTTACTTGTAAAGGACATTTAGACTATACCTCTGGTACATTCTGACACCATCTGTACTATTCATCATTTTATAAGGGGGTCAAAAATCACAATTTCTTCGAAATATATTTCAAAAATGTATTGTTTTACTGCAAATTAAAGTTTATCTTTTATTTCAGGAATTCAGCCTCTGCATCAGAAAATGCAATGGAAGCCAAGCTTCTTATCAAAGGCATTGGCTTTATTATTTTGATGGTGGTAGGAATACCTGGAAATACCTTCATCCTTTTTAGATTTGTTCACCTCCGGCTGAAAGAAAAGAAGCTCAAGCCAACCCATATCATCCTCATGAGTCTCGCATTTGTGAATCTAATTTTGATTCTCAGCCAAGTCCTGCTTCAAGTGCTTGAAGCTCTGGGGATGGAAGATCTGTTGAGTGACGCAGGGTGTAAAGTAGTCCATTACACATATAGAGTATCTAGAGCCATGGCAATCTGCATCACCGGTCTTCTAAGTTGTCACCAGAGTATTTTAATTGCTCCACCACAAAAGCATTTGATTTTCCTCAAGCAAAAAGTGTCCAACAATGTGACTTGGATTATTTTTGTGCTTTTTTGTCTGAATGTTGCACTTTATCCATCCAGAATTATATATGGCCGGGCCAGGAGGAATGTTACTGTGTCCTTATTCACTTTGCATCTAGTGTATTGTGACTGTGACTTTGGAAATTATGCCTCATATATACTTAATGGGGCATTTCCTGTGGTCAGAGATGTTGTAGTGGTGGGATTGATGGTGCTTGCAAGTCTGTACATTGTATATATTTTACTTCAACACCAAAAAAAATTAATGGGCATGAGAAGTTCGGACAAAGACAATGTGAAGTCAGTTGAGTACAAAGCGTCCAGAGCAGTCACCTTGCTAGTGGCCTTGTATGTGGCTTTATTTGGAATGGATACATCAATTTGGATATACACCCTTTCGCTTCATAATGTAAGTGCTGATGTCAATGATGCTCGTATATTTCTAGGTGCCTCTTATTCAGCCTTTAGTCCCATAGTTGTGATCGCTACAAACCCTAAACTCCATAAAGATCTATATTTGTGCTTCAAATCTACTGGTACAGTAAAGCTAGACAGTTCAAGTAAATAATACAAACTGGACTTCATCAAACAATATTTGTAACAAATAATACATGTTTGTGTCTATAGTTTAAGAGATTGAATAATTGTTAAATATAATCAAATAATTCTTTAGCAAAATATTTATTCAGCAAATATTCCTTGGGATGATAATCATTTCCTTGTTTTCTGTAGAAGCTAATGGTAATGAAAGTATTGTGCCGGCAGACGTAGTGCACTCAATGGTAAAATCAAGTCAACTGGCAACTTGGAATAATTGACACAGTTGCTAGCTATTAAAACTGGTTGCTCTAAATCAGTGGTTCCCAACCACGGTCCTCAAGTACCCCCAACAGGTCAGGTTTTCCAGATTGCTGAAGCACAGCACAGGTGATATGACTTGCTGCTCAGTGATTGCAGGATTCAGCCGGCATTTCCCCAGAGAAATCCTTAAAACCTGGCCTGGTAGGGGTACTTGAGGACCGCGCTTGGGAACCACTGCTCCAAATGAAGACCAGTAGTCTGAAACCACTGAAAGAACAAACAGTGAATACTAATTTTTGGAATGTCAAATGATTCAAGTTAGTGCGTAGTAAATCTTACAGAAAGATCTGTTGTACATATTTGCCATTGTTACTATTTGTGTATGATATTTCAAATTGTTGAAATAAATACTTTCACAATGAATTTTGGATCGTTGCCTCAAGAAATTCAGTAAAAATGCAAAATCTAGATAAGGTTACATACCTTAACATGTGACTGAAAGATTTTGTTCCATAGTGGTGCCAAACATGACCATGTAAAATGTAAAAAGAAATTAAAAAATAGATAATTTTTTTCTTTTTTTGTTCTAAAGCAACAGCAGTGTCCACGCTTCACGTATAAAGTGACCATTGCTACATATCGCGATTATGTCGCTGCAAGAAAATTGCTAAGAAAATTCAACAAATGATAAGCCTGCCCATTGTAGCCACAATATATCAAACTTCATATGTGTAGGAACTCGTACATTTCAAGTAAGAATAAATAAATATGTTTATAAATCAACAAAGCATGAGAGTCAGTCAGATAAAGGAATAAAATATTCATTAAGGATAAAAAAAAATAGTATTAAAAGTAAAATATATAAACAATAAATACAGATCAAGCAACACAATAAGGAATATATAATATTTCCCTGGAGCCAACCTTCTTTTCATGAGTAGAAATACAGATAAATTAATTTGTGTTCAAGCAGCAAACACCTAACATACATGTCTCAGAGGACAGCGTTCAGAGTTCATAGTGTTAAATGCATCTTTTTAAGTACCAAGAGGTCTCTCTTTTGCTCTAGAAGTAATTAATATGTCTAATTAATCCTATGTGGTTTGACCTTTGAGCCATAAATGACTATATATATAGAGGTGTATTCAATTACATTTGTTTAACTGAAAATTAAAAACGTGACTAAAGAGGTGAGATTACACTAGATAAAAAAATTGTACTGAAAATTATATAGACAAATTAATGTTTTGCAAGAAAAATTAATAAATCATGCATACCAGGATTAGGAATAAGTTATTGTCTTGTTTGTGGATAAATTAATACTTTTAAACCCTTCACTACCAAGCAATTTTTGCTAAAAAAATTTTTTATCAAAACATTTATTTGAAACATGGGATGTGAAGTTAACAACTAACTATAGGGAGAAATAGAAGTTTGCACAGAAATTGTTATTTTAAGATAGTTAAACAATTAAAATCACGTTAATTTGCTCATTTTAAATTTTTCATGAATTAGTTTATCCGTTATAAAAATATTGTTGAAATGTAAGATTCTGAGCTCTAGATGGTGTCCTTTATTTTAGACAATTTTAAACAGGGTCTGCATTATTATCATACAGGCAGAAAAGACCTTTGTGTTAGATACAGTATCTGTGATAAATAAAAATAATAAATGTTGAGATCTCCTGCTTATGAGGGTTTCTAGTGATCATAATGAGATTATTAGCAAAGCAGTTTCCAAAATTACCAACAGAATATAAAAATAATATCTGTATGATGATGACTGCATATGTGCTGTACAGGGATTTTCACTCATTATAACCCCCTGAATCTTATCCCTGTACAGCAGTGAGGGACCCCAGAGCTCTACCTGTATTCTCACCTCTCCCTGGCTGCTGTAATGCAGCAATAATCTGTTTGAGCTATATGCTATAGTGAGGACCTTGGATCTGTTTGCAGATGGTTTTAACCCCTTCATTTCCGATATCGAGAAGTCTTGGGCTTCAAAGACACCATCTGGTGCTCCGATATCGAGATATCTCAGTTTTCTGATCTTCAGCCCAAAAGCCAATTTAATTTGTTTGCTGCATACAAATTTTGTTTGCTTTTTGGCTGAAGAAGGTGCCCCCAAAGCTTTACCCCTGTGGACATAACGCTCAAAGAGATAAAACTGTAAAATCAGCTGCTCAAAGCTCTGAAATATCAGGCTTTCAGCAGCTGATGCAGAAGAAATAGTAGAAAATAGACCAGCCGCTAAAACCTCTAACTCAAGATGGTGTCATCCACTGGCCAAAAATAGGTTATTTACAGTACGACATACAATCGTTATAAACTCAAATATTTTTTACTTGAAAAATTAATTAAACATGATTTTACAAAAAGACACTGGTTTCTGACAATGTTTTTATGGAAAAAATACTTCATATTGAAGGGGTTAAGTCTCATCCAGGGTGCTTGGAGAGCCATTTTTACACAGGGGACACAATAATCCTGGTTTAAAAAGGTGAAAATTGTCTTTTGGTATGCTAATGAGTGCTTTTCAATGCAAAATCGATGTAATTCAATTTTGGGTGTGAAGGGGTTAAGTATGAATATTCTATACATAATGAATTATTTTTCCATTCAGTCATTTGTAATTTATTGCATGAAAAGAATAAAACCTTGGTACTAAGTGGAATATACGTTAAAGGGACTAACATTCTGTAAGTAGTTTTAAAAACAAATATATAACAATAGAGGGCCCTATTTCAAGGTTGGTGTTATCTTAACCACAGCTGTTGTAAACATACCAGAGCCATTATAGTCTATGGAGTTGCTAAATTTGCAACAACTCTGGTTAAGTTTTCACCAACCTTGGAATAGACCCCAGGGTGTCAAAATTATTATAGAAACAGAGTGCTTTTCAAATTCAAATGTTTGGAATTTATATTGTACATATTATTATTGTTATTATTATTATTTATATTTTACGTGTCGATTTAACATGGAATCAAGTATACTCAACTAGCGCTACAGCTGATATTGAAATTGTCTCATGTCAATTTATTCTTCAGCACAGTTAATTCTACAACGTTTCTTTGTTTAGTGAACAAACCCCTTAAGAGTTCCTGATACACAATAGAATGCTTTTAGCACGTGGGCATGTAAGGAATGGATCTGCGATTAAGTATGATTGAATAAAATACACTAAAATGTAACATGTGAATAATCTTTATTTATTCATCAATAAACCAAAAAGGTCAAAAGATGCATATGTTTTATATAGAATAAAAACTAAACATGTTTTAAAACCCCCTTTTACAAATCCCCTTTTTACCATAAATCAATGCCTACTGCATGATTAGGTAGCCATGTAGGGGGTTTCCTACTACATTTCTCATAACAAATGAGCCATGCATTCATTATAGGTTTCAAATTTAGCTGGGAATATACTGGCCAGACCTTTGTGCAATCCATAGCTGCTAATTCTCATAGCAGTGACAGCTACAGATGAGTGTCAGCATGTGTGTTTTATATACAGTCAGGTCCATAAATATTGGGACATCAACACAATTCTAACATCTTTGGCTCTATACACCACCACATTGGAGTTGGAATGAAACAAACACAATGTGCTTTAACTGCAGACTGTCAGCTTTAATTTGAGGGTATGTACATCCAACTCAGGTGAACGGTGTAGGACTTAAAGCAGTTTGCAGATGTGCCTCCCACTTGTTAAGGGATCAAAAATTCTGGGACAGAATAATAATCATAAATCAAACTTTCCCTTCTTAATACTTGGTTGCAAATCCTTTGCAGTCAATCACAGCCTGAAGTCTGGAACGCATAGACATCACCAGACGCTGGGTTTCATCCCTGTTGATGCTCTGCCAGGCCTCTACTGCAACTGTCGTCAGTTCCTGCTTGTTCTTGGGGCATTTTCCCTTCAGTTTTGTCTTCAGTAAGTGAAATGCATGCTCAATGGGATTCAGGTCAGGTGATTGACTTGGCCATTGCATAACATTCTACTTCTGTCCCTTCAAAAACTCTTTGGTTGCTTTTTCTGTATGCTTTGAGTCATTGTCCATTTGCACTGTGAAGCGCCGTCCAATGAGTTCTGCAGCATTTGGCTGAATGTGAGCAGATAATATTGCCCGAAAAACTTCAGAATTCATCCTGCTGCTTTTGTCCGCAGTCACATCATCAATAAATACAAGAGAACCAGTTCCATTGGCAGCCATACATGCCCACGCCATGACACTACCACCACCATGCTTCACTGATGAGGTGGTATGCTTAGGATCATGAGCAGTTCCTTTCCTTCTCCATATTCTTCTATTCCCATCACTCTGGTACAAGTTGATCTTGGTCTCATCTGTCCATAGGATCTTGTTCCAGAACTGTGAAGGCTTTGTTAGGTGTTTTTTGACAAACTCTAATCTGGCCTTCCTGTTTTTGAGGCTCACCAATGGATTACATCTTGTGGTGAACCCTCTGTATTCACTCTGGTGAAGTCTTCTCTTGATTGTTAACTTTGACACACATACACCTACCTCCTGGAGAGTGTTCTTGATCTGGCCAACTGTTGTGAAGGGTGTTTTCTTCACCAGGGAAAGAATTCTTCGGTCATCCACCACAGTTGTTTTCCGTGGTCTCCCTGGTCTTTTGGTGTTGCTGAGCTCACCGGTGCGTTCCTTCTTTTTGAGAATGTTCAAAACAGTTGTTTTGGCCACGCCTAATGTTCTTGCTATCTCTCTGATGGGTTTGTTTTGTTTCTGCAGCCTAATGATGGCTTGCTTCACTGATAGTGACAGCTCTTTGGGTCTCATCTTGAGAGTTGACAGCAACAGATTCCAAATGCAAATAGCACACTTGAAATGAACTCTGGGCCTTTTATCTGCACATTGTAATTGGGGTAATGAGGGAATATCACACACCTGGCCATGGAACAGCTGAGAAGCCAATTGTCCCATTACTTTTGGTCCCTTAACAAGTGGGAGGCACATCTGCAAACTGCTGTAAGTCCTACACCGTTCACCTGAGTTGGATGTACATACCCTCAAATTAAATCTGACAGTCTGCAGTTACAGCACATTGTGTTTGTTTCATTCCAACTCCTCCATTGTGGTGGTGTATAGAGCCAAAGATGTTAGAATTGTGTCGATGGCCCAATATTTCTGGACCTGACTGTATATATTTTAGCATATATAGATGCATAGATACACACATATACTCACAGGCATGCATACACACCCATACACATGTATATGACTTAACCCCTTGGCTGCAGATGATGTTTGGGGGAAGTCCGAGTGTTTCACAGCAAAAATAGACTGGATGGAAGGAAATTCAGCCTAAAGGATAGGAAGGGTTTTTTTACTGTGAAAACAATAAAGCTGTGGAATTCTCTGCCTGTTGAGAAGGTTGGGTCAGCGACTGTACGGACTTTTAAACGACTGGATGACTTCTTGCAAAAACATAATATATTTAGATTTTTTAAAGGAAAAGTTTTTTATTTCAACAATAAAAAGATACAGAAATAATATGCAATACTAGTTAGCAGTAGTAAAGCAATCAGGGTTATGACAAGGGTATTATCTGTCATTCGGCAATGCAACTTCCATATTTCAATGTCAGACAATATATAAAAAAGTGATGCAAATCCGCATATATGAAGCGTTACAGAATAGAGCAAGCAATGCTTAGGTCAGAAAACCATATACATATTCTTCATACAGTGTGTACAATATTATCTCGCAGCATTCATGGGTGCGAATCAGAACAAGGCGAACATTAGAGTTGCAAACTATCCGATCGCTCATAATGCATATAATCTGCAACATTGGCAGTGTTTTCATGAGTCGCCAGATAATATGGAGTTGTTAGCGTGAAGGTAAAGGGTTATTCAACATAAGGACCTTATGAAAGGCCACTGATATTAACAAGGAAGGTGGTAGGAAAGAGGTGATGAATGCGAGCAGGAAAGACAGATAATGAGTATACTGAAAAGGAAGATAAGCGAGAGAGAAAAAATGTAGGAGAAGAAAGAAGAGGGGAGGGAGAAAGAGAGAAGGAAAGAGAAAAGAGAGAAGGAAAAAAAAGGGGGGAGCCAGCAGCCTATGAGCAGGTATTTCCCTCCTCCGAATGCAACCGTCAGATATTGTATGTGTCATTAAAACATTGTTTAAGTTCCCATAGTACAGGGTCCCCCAGTACCTCCGTCACCCTCCTCCAGGGCCTTCCTCAATCTCACCGAAGAGCAGAAGGACGACCAATGAAACCAGACATCTAGAAAATGTTGAGCTGCCATTGAGGGCGAGAGAGCTAGTTCCTCATTTGATCTTAGTATTTCCAATCTATCAACCAGCAGCTTCATGGTAAGTGCGGAAGTCGATTTCCACAAAACCGGGATCAGTGACCTAGCCACCAAGAGGATGCGGAGTAGCAATGATTTTTTCATAGTCGCTACTGAGAACGGTAGTTGGAGTAGCAAAAAAGTTTGGGGTGTGAAGTCCAAGGTCACATCTGTGGTGTCACACACGAGGTTCCGGACACTTTTCCAGAATGGTTGAAGAACAGTGCATTCCCACCAGATATGGATATATGTGCCTATCTCAGCGTTGCATCACCAGCAGTTTGGAGAGACGGTGATGTTAAACAATGCCATTATTGCCGGTGTACGGTACCAGAAGGTTAGTATTTTATATGATGATTCCTGGCATGGATCCTACTGGGTCAGGTAATAAGAACATTAGGTCATCCGCGTATGCGGAGACCTTATGTTCAGATGAGGAGCCCTGCACCACTTTAATGTTAGCATTTTTCCGGATTGAAGAAAGCAAAGGTTTGGGAATTGGGATTGAAGAAATCAAAGGGCAAAAAGGAGTGGGGGGAGTGGGCAGCCTTGTCGTTCGTGTACCGTTGTGAATTTGGAAAGAAGGTGTAAGCGCGCCATTTACTCAAACTCTCCCAGAGTGTCACGGTGGCCCATGTCCGGGGAAATGTTACACCTGAGCCCCATGTCTGGGGATATGTTGCACCTGAGCCCCATGTCCAGGGAAATGTTGCACCTGAGCCCCATGTCCAGGGAAATGTTGCACCTAAGCCCCATGTCTGGGGAAATGTTGCACCTGAGCCCCATGTCTGGGGAAATGTTGCACCTGAGCCCCATGTCTGGGGAAATGTTGCACCTGAGCCCCATGTCTGGGGAAATGTTGCACCTGAGCCCCATGTCTGGGGAAATGTTGCACCTGAGCCCCATGTCTGGGGAAATGTTGCACCTGAGCCCCATGTCTGGGGAAATGTTGCACCTGAGCCCCATGTCTGGGGAAATGTTGCACCTTCGCCTCATGTCCGGGGAAATGTTGCGGCCGTCACAGCAGCTGATATCCAGAAAGCCTTATTCCAGGGTACTGTGTACTACAGGACAGAGAATGGTGCTGCCCGCGAATCAGATGCAACATGCAGGAAGGACAACCAATCGCAGCACATGACCAGCTATCCTATAGCAGAGCAGGGCGTCTCCTCTGAGCACCAATAGGTAGTGCTGTGGCTCTATTTAAAGGCTTCCTTTCTCTTAGCAAGTTGCCCTAGCGTGGTTCCTGTTACTCCTTGTGCCTTGTTGTTATTTCTTGATTCCTATTCTGACTGATTTCCTGGTTTATACGATCCCGGCTTGTCTCGACTTCCCTGTATTCTGGCGCCCTGATTTCTGGCATAGTATAAACCTCTATTTTCTTAACCCCTGCCTATGTGTGTTTTGTTGGTTTGCCCTGCTTAACCCGGCCATTATTAAGGACCGGCTAGCTAGAGCATTGTGGGTTACTTTATTCCGCAGGTTGTTTTTCTTTGGACTCCACCACATTATTTGTGTTCATCATTCTCAGTATTACTGACCATAACCCGGCCATTTCTAAGGACCGGTTGGTCAGGGTCTGTTGGCTTACAGTCTGCAAGCGGGGTTACCCGATCCTGACACAGAAGGTGTCGAGTACAGAGCTCGGATCCAGTTTATAAAGCCCTCTCCTACCCCATATCTCTTTAACGTCCGGAATAAGAAAGGCCATAGTACTCCATCAAAGGCCTTTTCGGCATCAGTTGAGAGAAGTAGGAGGGGTCTTTATGAATGTTTAGAATATGTGATTGCATTAAGGACTCTAATCGTTGCGTCTCTGGCTTCTCGTCCCGGGATAAATCCCACCTGATCTGGGTGGATCAGCTGAGGCATAAACTGTTTTAGGCGATTAGCCAGTACTCGTGCTAGTAGCTTCATGTCATTTTTGAGTAAGGAGATAGGCCGGTAGTTTCCACAAACAGTATGATCCTTCCCCAGTTTCGGTATTAATGCAATCGTGGCTATCAGTGAATGGGGATGGGGTGCGTCACCGTCCTGAAATGCGTTAAACAGTGTCACTAGCATGGGTATAAGAGTACCAGAATTTTTTTTACAATATTCGATAGGTAAGCCATCCCGGCCAGGACTTTTCCCATTTTTAGATGATTTGAACGCCTCAATGGTTTCTTCCGCAGAAATTGCGGCACAGAGAGATTTTGTTCCGAGGGGCCAAGTGGTCTAGAAATCATTTTTGTTAAATAGGCATCTACACAGTCTAAGTGTGGTGCTGTGGTAGCAGCGTCATCAATATGGTATAAATCAGAGAAGAACTTCAGAAATTCACCCGAAATCATTGTCGGATCAGTGGTCAGTATGTCCTCCGAGGTACGTATTTTTGAGATGTAAGACTTGACTCGCCTGTCCTGAAGGACCCTAGCTAAAAATCTTCCTGGTTTGTTTTTGCGCAACGCAAAAAATGAACGAGCTCAAAGTGCCTGGTATCGGAGACGTATTTATCAATTTCTCCAGTGCTTGTCTTGATTGGAGGAGACGTTGATATACCGTCGCAACTCCAGAAGTAATGTGTACGAGTTCCAATGCTCTAATGTTTCCCACTAGTGTGTGATGTTCCTCATCTCGCATTTTCTTACGAGCTGTCCCTTTACTATTAAGAAAACCTGCGGATGACCGCTTTGTGCGCTTCCCATAAGGTCGGGATTGAGTTATCAGAGGTGTTGTTTTCCACAAAGAAATGCTCGAGAGTGGTGCGTAATTTCTCACGAATTAGTGGGTCATCTAGTAATTAGGGATGAGCTGTTCAGTTCGGACGGTTCGGAGTTCGACCCGAACTTAGCCTGTTCGATTAGACCGCGAACACCGAACATTTCCGGGTGTTCGCCGCATGCTCGACCACAATGCATCACAATGGACCACAATGCATTTTCCCACTGGCCTGAAGCTCGTAATTGGCTACAGCCTTGCACCTGACCACAGGTCTGGTGCAAGACAGGTTCAACAGTATGCCAATCACGGCTAAGAGTCCTGATTGGGCAAATTTTGCCCAATCATGGGCTGACAGAGCTAAGTCCCGCAGCACACTATATAACATTTCCACGCATAGCTACAGCACGCATTTTGAGAGGAGATTTCAGAGGAAATAGTTGTGTGTTGTTACTGCCGGTCTGCCACGCTACTGGGGGGATCTGGGGGGGTCTCATTTCTACCAAATATCAGGGAATTTAGGTGATGTGTGTCTTGTCACTGTGCCAGCAAGTTTTTTTGGGGTTTACACATTTCTTTAAAACATTTGTGAATTGAGGTGATCTTCTGTGTCTTGTCACACAGCCAGCAAGTATTTTGGGGGTTAAAAATTTCTTTAAAACATTTGTGAATTTAGGTGATCTTCGGTGTCTTGTCACTGTGCCAGCAAGTCTTTTTGGGGGTTACAAATTTCTTTAAAACATTTGTGAATTGAGGTGATCTGTGTCTTGTCACACAGTCAGTACCACGCAGTATTTTGGGGCTCACTAATTTCTTTAAAACATTTGTGAATTGAGGTGATCTGTCTCTTGTCACACAGCCAGTACCACGCAGTATTTTGGGGCTCACTAATTTCTACAAAACATTTGTGAATTGAGGTGATCTGTGTCTTGTCACACAACCAGTACCACGCAGTATTTTGGAGCTCACTAATTTCTTTAAAACATTTGGGAATTGTTATAATCCGTGTGTTCTCACTGGCTGCCACCCATCAAGGGGTCTCACTGATTTATAGGAGGTTTCACTGCCACCCATCAAGGGGTCTCACTGATTTATAGGAGGTGTCTGAGATTTGTAATCTGTGTCTTGTCAATGGCTGCCAGCTATCAGGGTGTCTCACTGAGTTATCAGGGTGTCTCACTGAGGTGTCTCACCAGAGTTCTTTAAATCTTTATACCAGAGTTGAATCAGAGTTCTGTATATATTAATCTATATATCACTCACCATGTCTGAAAGAACAAAAAGGACAGGCAGACGCTCCCAGACACAGATAAGAGGGCAAGCAGCCCCTGTGTCGGGTGGCTGTGCCTCTGGTCATGGTGGACGTGGTGCATCCTCTGCAGGGGCACGCTTGTCCTTTCTAACTGCTGCTGGCCGTCTTAAGCAGCAGCAACATACAGAGGACTTGGTGGATTGGCTAACCAGGCCATCCTCATCCTCTGAGTCCTCTGCCAGCCAGGCTTCTAGTGCTTATCAGTCCACCTCAGCTACCAAAGCATCTAATGCAGCCTCCATGTCCACAGCTACTCCTGCCGTAGCCTCGCTATCACACACGGAGGAGTCAGCTGAATTGTTTGACTACAATGAGAGTGACATGCTGCTTGAGGATGCACAGCAAGTAAAGTGCTCTGATTCAATCTCTGAGGTTGAGGTATAATCAACCTAGAGGAAGGGGGTGCCAGTGATGACACACAAATAACTGGCACTCATGTTGCCCCAGCAGCTGCAGCATACTGCCAAGTTGGCTCCAGTGACAAGGAGATAGGGGGTGATGATGACAATGATGATGAGGTCACTGACTCCACCTGGGTGCCTGATTGAACAGAGGAATTAAGTGAGGAAGAGGGGGAGGAGGAGGCACAGCAAACACGAGGCACAACATCCTCTGTGACCAACCGTAGCACTAGCCAGTCCAAAGCATCACATGTCAGAGCTGCTCCGGTGCAGAGCGCTGTTGTCTCAAAGAACACATGCAGGAAATCTGTTGTCTGGGAGTTCTTTAGGAAATGTGCAGTAGAGCGCAGCGTTGCTATTTGTAATCTATGTCAGATGAGGCTTAAGCGTGGGAAAGATACCGGACACTTGGGTACCATGTGCTTGAGGCGACATATGAACAACTGCCACACATCCTGTTGGTGCAAAACTTTGCGTAGGTCCTCCTCCTCCTCATCTGTCTCTAACTTCACTGTATGTCCTGCCATGTCATTGCCTACAACCTCCACCGACAGGGATGATGCTACAGTAATGGATGTACCAGGTCCTTCCTCACAATGTGACATCATCCCAGCAGCTGAAGATTTACGCAGTCAGATTACGTTGCCGCAGCTGCTGCAACGAAAGAAAAAATATAGTCCCAACCATCTCCAAGCACAGTGTCTAAATGCCAGCTAAGCAAAATTACTCGCATTGCAGCTGCTGCCTTTCCACCTGGTGGACTCTGCTCCCTTCCGTGAATTTGCTGAATGTGCTGTACCTTAGTGGCAGGTTCCAAAACGCCATTACTTTTCACGCAAGGCCATTCCAGCACTATACCAGCACGTGGAAGACAATGTTATTGAGTCATTGGGAAAGGCAGTCAGCAACAAGGTGCATGTGACTTTAGACACGTGGTCCAGCAAGCATGGACAGGGTCGTTACATTTCCTTCACAGCACACTGGGTAACTCTGATTACGGCTGGGAGGGATCCAAGACGGGGCTCTGTGCTGGAGCTTGTTCATCCACCACGCCTCCAGAAAGCTGCTTGTATGAGGTCTGTCTGCTCCACCACCACCACTTCTCCCTCTTCCTCCTCCTCTTCCTCCTCCTTCTCTTTCTCTGGCGAAGTGGCAGTTAAACTGATGCCTGACAGGGTCTACGCAATCAAGAAAAGATGTATAAAATACAACAGCAAAGTGGTACCTAAACGTAAAAATATGTAATAGTGTAATCCTGTCATTCAAATTATACCATTGAAGCCCCCTACATGAAGCACTCACTAGAAACAGCAAATAATCGCCAAGTACTCGTGAAAGTAAGATAAAACAATATAAGAAAAATGTATTGTTTTAAAATAGCGTATCATTCAACGCGTTTTGTGGTACAACACCACTTCATCAGGAATGTACAAGCTATATGCAATCAGTCTTTTAAAGTCCCCAAATCCACAAAATGATCTTCCGATAGGTGCTCCTCCTAATTGTTGATGCCGTCCAGCTGATTACCGAAAATCGTCTTTCTTCCAATCATGGCTTCTCTCTTTAGGCATGCGTTTGTTCTTCCTCCTCCATCTTTGAAGATCCTTTGCCCAAACCTTCGGCTCACACCTCCTTCCCTCTTGGCTTTGCATCTTAGCCAATCAAACGCTCTCTATCTTCTTTCCTAGCTTATGAGGACGGGCCGTCCTAGCAATCATGATGGAATACATATAATAAAAAACAAACTTAATTCATCATGTACAAAAACACCCTAAAAACAATTAATGATATCCATATCCATATTAAGACCTCCATTTTTCCACGTACCCAGTTTATAAATCCATTTACATTCATTTCTTGCCAGGATTTTTATATAATCACCTCCCCTCCAATTCGGGGTTACCAATTCTATACCCATCCACCTTAATTCCTCAAATCTAAATTTAGGGCAGTTATTACAATGGTTCGGTACACTGTGGTCCACACTTTTCCTAATGTTACCATAGTGCTCTAAAATCCTAACTTTAAGTACTCTTTTAGTCCTACCGACATACTGAGCACCGCAGGGGCAAGTAAGCAAATAAATTACTCCTTGACTCCTACAGTTAATGAAATTCTTGATGGGAAAAACCTTATCTGAGGTATTACATTTAAAAGAATCTATACGTTTATTACGAGCCTAATAAACGTATAAACTGTAATAAACGTATAGATTCTGTGCATCTGTCCACCGACTCTGTAGACCGGCTGACATTTATAAAAATGAATCAGTTCTGGATCAGCAGCTATCAATCCCCTGATGCTGAAGTAATGGAATAGATCGGGGATGTCCTCTTCTGCATTCACAAAACCTCCAGCACTGAACTCTTCCACAATACCACAAAAGGGTTACGGTGTGAAGGCACTTGCTGCCATGAAAGGCACAATATTTGGCTGCACTGACGCCTGTGCCAGATTTATATCATTTAAATTTTTTGAACCGCAGGGTCCAACCCTGCACTCTTCCACAATACTACAGAGGGGTTACTGTATTATGATGGCACTTGCAGGCCTGGCACCAAAAGCACAATATCTGGGTGCACTGACGCCTTGACCAGAATCATATCTTTTCAATATAGGACCACATGGTCCACCCCTGCATTCTTCCACAATACTACAGAGGGGTTACTGTATGATGATACTTGCTGGCCTGCCACCAAAGGCACAATATCTGGGTGCTCTGACGCCTTGACCAGAATCATATCTTTTCAATATAGGACCACAGTGTCCACCCCTGCACTCTTCCACAATACCACAGAGGGGTTACTGTATTATGAAGGCACTTGCAGGCCTGGCACCAAAAGCACAATATCTGGGAGCACTGACGCCTTGACCAGAATCATATCTTTTCAATATAGGACCACATGGTCCACCCCTGCATTCTTCCACAATACCACAGAGGGGTTACTGTTTGATGATACTTGCTGGCCTGGCACCAAAGGCAGAATATCTGGGTGCACTGACACCTTGACCAGAATCATATCTTTTTAATATAGGACCACATGGTCCACCCCTGCATTCTTCCACAATACCACAGAGGGATTACTGTATTATAATGGCACTTACAGGCCTGGCACCAAAAGCACAATATCTGGGTGCACTGACGCCTTGACCAGAATCATATCTTTTCAATATAGGACCACATGGTCCACCCCTGCATTCTTCCACAATACCACAGAGGGGTTACTGTATGATGATACTTGCTGGCCTGGCACAAAGGCACAATATCTGGGTGCACTGACGCCTTGACGAGAATCATATCTTTTCAATATAGGACCACATGGTCCACCCCTGCATTCTTCCACAATACCACAGAGGGGTTACTGTATGATGATACTTGCTGGCCTGGCACAAAGGCACAATATCTGGGTGCACTGACGCCTTGACCAGAATCATATCTTTTCAATATAGGACCACATGGTCCACCCCTGGACTCTTACACAATACCACAGAGGGATTACTGTATTATGATGGCACTTACAGGCCTGGCACCAAAAACACAATATCTGGGTGCACTGACGCCTTGACCAGAATCATATCTTTTCAATATAGGACCACATGGTCCACCCCTAGACTCTTCCACAATACCACAGAGGGATTACTGTATTATGATGGCACTTACAGGCCTGGCACCAAAAACACAATATCTGGGTGCACTGACGCCTTGACCAGAATCATATCTTTTCAATATAGGACCACATGGTCCACCCCTGCATTCTTCCACAATACTACAGAGTATGATGATACTTGCTGGCCTGGCAGTTTTGCACCAAAGGCAGAATATCTGGGTGCACTGACGCCTTAACCAGATGCATATCTTTTTAATATAGGACCGCAAGGTTCACCCCTGCATTCTTCCACAATACCACAGAGGGGTTACTATATGATAGTACTTGCAGGCCTGGCACCAAAAGCACAATATTTGGGTGCACTGTCACTGACGCCTGTATCAGATTCATATCCTCAGAGGGGTTACGGTGTGACGGCACTGTTGGGGATGCTAAAGGACCAATTTTGAAGCACCTATTTTTACTTTCATCCAAAGCCTGCATAAGTTTCACAATAATTTAGCCAAAAAAAATCAGTAAACTTTTTCTGCGTGTACGAAAATGTCTCCTCTTTTCATACAGACTGCCGCCCCAAGCAGTTGTTTACGAATAGATTAAAGGAAAAGTATTTACCGTCATATGAAACGTCAATTTTTTGTTTTTAAGTGTTTCTATACATTCTAGAAATCCGCCACTTCACGGGCAGGTTATGGGGACCTCCTAGGCACGATATTTGAAGGAATTTTTCATTTTTATTTTTAACCCTTATTTCATGGAAAACTCACTGTCCCTTTAAAAACGTTTTTTTTTTACTTTTTGTCCTTGTTTCCTGTCCCCCAGGGCACTACCCGGACCCCCATACACCTTTTATGGCAAATATCTAGCATATATGCCCTCTTGGAGGGCACTCTAAAAACCGAATTTTCAGCCCCATTGACTTGCATGGAGTTCGGGTTCGGGTTCGGACCTGAACATATGGGAAGTTCGGGTTCGGGCCCGAACCGAACTCGGGGGGTGTGCAGCTCATCCCTACTAGTAATGACACATTCAACCACCATTGTCGTTCCCGTGGAACAAAAGCGGTGAGTGTATTTTAAGGTTGAGCGGTGCATGGTCTGACCATGTGGTTGCCGTAATATATATTGAGCTAGTTAGAGTAAGATTGTGGTAGTGCATGAAAAAATAGTCGATTCGAGTATGTGTCGAGTGCACCTGTGAGAAAAAGGAATAATCCCGCTCTGTGGGGTGCAGGGCTCGCCATACGTCCACCAACCGGTAGTCATGCAGTGATCGGCGGATAGAGCGCAATACGTGGGCAGGGGTAGAAGAGGAACCAGTGGAAGAATCTAACTGCGGCTCTAGTGTCACATTGAAGTCTCCGGCCACGACAGTAATCCCCTTCTGGAAAGTGTCCAACAGCCGTCGTATACGTGCTAAACAAGTATGCTGCTTTTTGTTAGGCAAGTATATGGATGTGAATGTATAGACCGTATCAAGTTTAGAGCCTCTGACAAAGACAAATCTGCCGCCTTCATCTGTCATTGTGGCTTCCAATACAAAAGGTACCTCCCTCGATAGTAAGATCGCGACTCCCCACAATTTGCTTTGCGTAAAATCACTAAAGAAACCAACTGGATAATTTGCGTCTCTCAGAGTCGGTGCAGACCCGGAGCGAAAGTGGGGCTCCTGGAGGAAGGCGACGGATGCACAGGAGGATCTCAATTCTCGCAGTAAGCGAGCATGCTTTTCAGGGATGTTGAGGCCTCGTACATTATGAGAACACAACTGTAAATCGGAGGGTGAATAAGGAGACATTTTGGATGCCATCGCTAGTCGACTGATGGATTCCTATCAGCAGAGGGCAATATTACTAGATCTGCGGTCGGGAGGGAATAGATAAATCAAAGGCTATGAGTGAGGTCAAGGGAGGGAGGAGAAGAGGGGAAAAAGAAAAAGGGGGAAAGAGGGGGGGAGAGGGGAGACAGTTACCACCAAGGAGAAGTAAGGAAATAGACAGAATGACAGGGAGTCTTCTAGTGCGCCAACCGGGAAATCACTCACCACCACTATGCCCTAGGACCAGGTGGGAGGACCCACAGCTGGGGAAAGAATGCACTACACCCAGCGGGGAATTCTCAAGTAGGTCAAAAACCGAAGCTGCACTGTCAATGCTACAGAGTACAGCACCAAGAGTGCGGTAGATAAATAAAAACAAAACAGAGATTAATGCCCGTACGGACCTGGAATCCGCTATCACTGATAGTTATTATTGCTAGAGTAAACCGTGGAAGACAAGAATACTAAAGAGCAGGAAAAATATAGGAGGGGCGGGTAGATGACATCACCGAATACGTTCGTGTCTAGTGTAGGTATGGACAGGTATTTATGCAGAGTCTATAGATGATCTAATGATCCTAAAGGTATAACCATCAATATTATAAATAACACCAGTGAACTATATATATATATATATATATATATATATATATTACTATTATATATACATATATACTAATATATATACATCTATACTAATATAGTATAAGTATGAAGACATCTTTAAACGTAGAGAATCCTGAGGATAACATAACTTGTAACTTCACATTCTAACATTAAAACTACTGTCAAACGGCAGGAACTATGAATTAAATGACCTGGACCCCAGAAATCCCCCCTCTCAGCCTCCCACCCAACAATTTTTCAAGAACTCCGTGAGCATACATATTTCTTCATAGACCCTCCCGCCCTCATCTATGTAACCAGTCCATTTATGCCCAACCATTGCTGATTCAACATACCCCCCTCCCAACCCCTCACCAGTCTTCCGAAGAAGGCGATGAACTTTAGAAGCATGGTGCAGCCGATATTCTCAACTGTAATCCTTACGTCTCTAGGGAAAAAAGCGATAGGGAAATCCATACAATTCCCTAATCAGGGAGTCGTAAGATCCGGAATTTCGCAGTGCTCTCATTGTAAAAATCACAGAACCAAGTTGTCTGGATCAGATCCTACGCCACAGCCAATAATCTGGTCCCTGTTGGTCGCAGAAATTTTGTTGGCCTCATGAACAGGGCAAACTAGAGGACTGTGTCATAAACAGGTGAATCTGTCATAGATGTCCAGCTACCGGGACAAGAGTGGAGGAAAAAGCAGGGCTCCCTTTCATCCTATGGGTGAGCGTAAGCCCTCCTGGGTATGGGATAGTTGCGTATCTTTAGGTCTGTGTCATCCGAATATCTGCCTCTGCGAGATGATCTTTGTGGTCGCGGTGCCCCAGTGAAGCGCGCCGTAGGTTGGGTCGTTGGAGGGAGGCGTTCCCAGTCCTGGACCTCTACGAGCGGGAGGTTTAGCTCCGAAGTAAACAGGGCCACATCCTGAGGAGATCTGATGGTGTATGTCAGGTTGTTTCTCCGAACCTGTAGGGATAAGGGGAACCCCCATCTATATGGTATTTCAGCCTCCCGCAGTAGTTGGGTGACGGGGTGCAATGCTCGGCTGGCAGAAAGGGTGTGCGGGGAGAGGTCCTGATACAGCGCGAATGTCTCTTCTGCAATTCTCCATTTGCGCCGCATACGTGCCTTCTGCATAATTGCGTCTTTCAGGGCAAAGTCAGGGAGGTGGCAGATGATGTCCCTAGGCAGTGCCGCCTCTGTTGTGGCCTTAGAGCACATCGGGCACTATGTCCTATCTATTGCAGCATAGGGTAGTGGGGGACAACCCAAGATATGCGCGAAGGCGCCGAGAAGAAAGTCCTTCGTCTCCGTCACCCCCTCGTGCACGCCTCGTACTCTTATATTGTGCCTCCGTGTCCTATTTTCTAGGTCATCTAACCTGCGATACATGTCAGGTAAACAGTGCTCCGTAGAAGAATCAGCGTCGTGGGCACAAGGCAGGGCTCGAGTCGAGCAGGAACGCGCGGGAACGGCGTCCCCGCACTTCTCCCACAGCGGGAACGGGGGCAGTATCCATGAGACCTGGGGGGGCAATATCCATGAGACCTGGGGGCAGTATCCATGAGACCTGGGGCAATATCCATGAGACCTGGGGGCAATATCCATAAGACCTGGGGGCATATCCATGAGACCTGGGGGCAGTATCCATGAGACCTGGGGGCAATATCCATGAGACCTGGGGCATATCCATGAGACCTGGGGGCAATATCCATGAGACCTGGGGGCATATGCATGAGACCTGGGGGCAAAATCCATGAGACCTGGGGGCAGTATCCATGAGACCTGGGGGCAATATCCATGAGACCTGGGGCATATCCATGAGACCTGGGGGCAATATCCATGAGACCTGGGGGCAGTATCCATGAGACCTGGGGCAGTATCCATGAGACCTGGGGCAATATCCATGAGACCTGGGGGCATAATCCATGAGACCTGGGGGCATTATCCATGAGACCTGGGGGCATTATCCATGAGAGCCGGGGGCATTATCCATGAGACCAGGGGGCATATCCATGAGACCTGGGGCATTATCCATGAGAGCTGGGGTGGCATTATCCATGAGAGCTGGAGCAATATATACTCATATGAGCTGGGGCAATTATATCCATGTGAACTGGGGGCAATTAAATCCATGTGAACTGGGGAAAATATATCCATATAACCAGTGCTGTGCATATTATTCTTGGGGTTCAGTGCTGTGTATATTATTATGGGGGCTCAGTGCTGTGCATGTTATTATGTTATTCTTGGGGCTCAGTGCTGTGTATATTATCCTGGAGGCTCAGTGCTGTGTATGTTATTCTGGGGGTTTAGTGCTGTGTATATTATTCTGGGGGTTCAGTGTTGTGGATATTATTCTGGGGGCTCAGCGCTGTGTATTCTGGGGGTTCAGTGCTGTGTATATTATTCTGGGGGCACAGTGCCTGTGTATATAATTCTGGGGGGTCTGTGCCTGGATATATATATATATTATATATAAAACGCGTTAGTCCAGTTGCCACAATCACGAGTATACCTGTACGTAGTGATACCTTTCACTGATCAGTATAGTTTCCAGTTTATACTCTTGAAAGCTTGTCTTTTAAATGTAAAGTTAACCCAATAAAAATGGTATCACCACGCACTGCTATACTCGTGATATATATATATTTTCTTCAGGTAATGGGGGTTGTGGAATTCGTGGGTGAGTTCCCTCACTTTTTTTCCCAGGACTTGACCCCTGGCACAAGGTGCTTTGTCGCCTGCTCGTGCCTCCAGCTGGGATACTCGGGTATCAATAGCGGATATGTCTGCCCTGACTTCCGTTATCTCCCGCCCAAATGCCGCCTGCATGTTGTCGAGCATCTCCTTGAAGTCAGAGCGAGTGGGGAGCTCGGCACGGGTGGGGAGTTCAGCAATGAGCGCTTCCAACTAGACATGTGCATTCGTTTTAGTACTAAAACGATTTAGTCAGAATTTTGGGATAATTTAGTTTTAGTATGACTCAAGAGAAACGAAACTGCTCAGTACAAAAAACGAAAGAAACTAAAATAAAATGCACTACATTTTAGTTTCAGTCCTTTTTGTGATATTACATTGATGAGTGAAGGAGACCAGCAATGAAGAGCGCAACATCGCAACATCCGAAGATCTGCAGAGAGGGGCATTAATTAATGCAGGAGGATGTTCTATACATTATACAGAGAGGGGTATTAATGCAGGAGGATGTTATATACATTATACAGAGAAAGGTATAAATTGAGGAGGATGTTCTATACAGAGAGGGACATTAATTAATTCAGGAGGATGTTATATATAGTATACAGAAAGGGGTATTAATTATTGCAGGTGGATGTTGTATACATTATACAGAGAGGGGTATTAATTAATGCAGGAGGATGTTCTAAAAATTATACAGAGAGGATACTTTTTTTCAGCCCTTTAAATCCAGTGTCTGTGAGCGCTGAGATCGGCTGCTTGTTACATTATCTCTCAGTACAATGTATCAGGCTCAGTTGTTACAGTAACTGACTGTAACAGTGCTCAGAGTTTCAGTAAAACAAGGAAATAATATTGTTCTAACCTCTTATATCTAAAAATATTATTTACTAGTTTTACTGAAACTCTGAGCGCTGTGATGAGCAGCAGTCAGTTACTGTAACAGCTTTGCCTGACACGGGGCAGTATTACAATGTTGGTGCTAACTTAACCAGAGCTGTTGTAAACTGAAAACCTCCATAGGCTATAATGGCTCTGGGAAGTTTACAACAGTTCTGGTTAAGTTAGCACCAACTATGTAATATGGCCCACATTGTGCTGAGAGTGAGAGATACTTTAACAAGCAGCGATCTCAGCCCTCTGAGGAGCCACTACAATAGTAATTGTATCCATTGGATTTCGGATGAATGAAATTAGTTTTCATACTAAAGAACTGAAAACGAATTTCTTTAGTAACTAAATAAATTGCATTTTAGGACTAATCCATTAGTTCAAAACGAAATTTTGTGCTGTGCACATGTCTACTTCCAACCTCCTTATGGTCGACTGACCTTCTGTTAACGAGAACTCAGGATGCGAGGGGGAGGCTGCCATCTTGGTGGGAGAGTGGGTGCTAGGCCGTGATGTCTGTGTGCCAAAAAACATTGTGATGGGGCTCACGGAAGGTCTTCCTGGAGTGCTGGGGGGTTTCCTGGTCGGTTTGCAGTGAGAGGTGCAGACCATAGCCACGGGCTGATGTGGAAAGGCGGTGTTATCAGCGGCAGTTCCAGGAGCTCACGCACTAAGCGTCCATCTCCATGCTCAGTCAGGCCATGCCCCCAAAAACAAAATATTAACCCATAGTGACCGGGCGGTTTGACAAAAATCCATCCTTTAGTCCCCGCTGCTGTTTTTACATTTCTACGCTGTTTGTGTTTAGGTCAAATTTTACTCTTACAAATAAAGAAAACAACATAGCGCCAATGAACATAAGCTCAATGGTTAGCAGAATTATGCACGATACATGTCCATGAACATGATATTCTCTTCTTCTCCTTTCAAGGATTCGCCTCTTTTGAAGGGATATTTGAAATGCTGCAGGGAAAGAAAGAGACCAGGATTGTGCAGTATATAGTTTTGAGCTTGAGGATATAGTTATACAAGTATCCAACTCACATTTTTGTGAACTCACACCTGGCTCTAGGGTAGATCCCTTTATGGGACTTCTAATGGTTTCTTCAGGTGCCCATCAACATCTTTGGGGGTTCCTGTAGACTCCAATAGGGTTTCCCTGCAGTGAAAATACAGACGTACACCAGGGATACCCCTAGTGTGATATTGTAACCAAAACTGTTTGTAATAAAACCACAGGTCAAATTAAAACTTACATGCTCCTGAGCCCCAAATTGCTCTATCAAATACGCGTAGGGAATTTATAAGGAATCCCCGAAACCTTCTTGGACAGGACTCTTAGGCAAATAGCGGCTTTAAAAACATTTACTATACAATAAATATAACATAGCTACCAGGACGCGTTTCACCGGTTTGGCTTCCTCAGCTGCTGATCTCTATGTTGTCTCTGCTGTTGCCTTATAAATACTGCCCATATAGTACAATTAGGAGCCAAACTGGCGAAACGCGTCCTGGTAGCTATGTGACTGATTTGTTTTTTGCTAGCATGTGTGGTTGTGGAGATAGAGGGCTCCAAATGAGCCCTCCTCCCCTTTCTGATTTTTACTGCAGGCACCGGTGGGCGCCTGCCAATGACGTCATCACGCAGCATGATGACATCATTGCACTTGCCGAACCCCTAAAAATGCGGGGCAGTCTTCCAGTCTGCCGAATGCTGCGAGAGTCCAGAAGCAAGCGCTGTGGCAGAGGGTGATGTGAGATTGTGGCTGCGCTGTGTGAATAAAGAGGTTGCAGAGTTACAGAGTGTGGGCTGTATATGCCAGCTATTTACGACATGGGAAGGGGGTGGGGAGGCAATATGAGAGCATGAGTTTTTTTAAAGTAGAGCAAAAATTTAACTAGAAAACAAACAGCCAAAATATTAATAGATAGATACAAGCATAAAATATGAACAGTAGGATTAAAGTCGAGATTGTGGAGTAGAATTGCAGAAGACATGTTCATCGCTGATACCTTAGGTTCTGAGTCCACCTAGTGGCTTACTAACTGTGGACGTGATATTGCAGAACTAGATTCATTGCCCATATTCTAATTGACAATTTATTTCTTATTTTCCATTGTTATGTGTTCTCTATTTAGAGAAAGCTTATTTATGGTTTAAGGATTTACCATTTTTATGTATTTTTATTTATTTATTTTTTCCCTCTGTGTACAATGTATTTGTCCAATAAAGGTTACTAGGTAGCCGGTGTCTACCACTTTTTTCTTTCGAACAATGATGCTTCACTAATTTTTTTCTACTGGGTGCGTTTGCTAAAAATCACATAATTCCCCCCAAAAAAATTTAACGGTCCCAATTTCTAATTTTTTTAACAAGCGCACACCATAGAAAATATTGACGGAAAAACTCGTATGATAAAATGTGAAAATAAAACACTTTACACGCTGTAGATGATTAATAATTCAAATTTTATAGCATTTTTTTGTTATAATATACAGGCAGGACATGAAGTATACATATAAAAATGACATATTATTAATCTGCCGAGTCTCTCGGAAAGAGCGATATATAATATGTCTGGGTCATATGATAAAATGTGGCTTCAAATCGCTTTTAAACATGATGAGCAAAAGCAGTAAAAATTAGCTCAGCAAATCGCGGTGAAATGGCTCAGCAGTGAAAGGGTTAAATGGATTTCTAGAAGTACCATTATTTCTATCATATCGTATAATTTACTATAAAAAAAATAATGAAATATGATGAAAAAAATGGTAACACACTTTTTCGTAATTCAATCCCCAAAATCTACAGCCACCAGAAAAGACCCTGGCTAAATAGCTTAAAAATTTTGTCACGAGAATAGAAATACCCAATTTTTACATGTTTTTGCTTTTTAACCCCTTCACTGCTGAGCCAGTTCACCTATGTGCGCTGAGCACATTATGAAAGTTTTATGCTCATTATTTTTAAATGACAGCCTAGTCCTATTTAATAGACATGTGCATTCGTTTTAGTACTAAAACGATTTAGTCAGAATTTTGGGATAATTTAGTTTTAGTATGAGTCAAGAGAAACGAAACTGCTCAGTACAAAAAACGAAAGAAACTAAAATAAAATGCACTACATTTTAGTTTCAGTCCTTTTTGTGATATTACATTGATGAGTGAAAGAGACCAGCAATGAAGAGCGCGACATCGCAACATCCGAAGTTCTGCACCCTCCACATGCCAATGCAGTAGGATGTTCTATACAGAGAGGGGCATTAATTAATGCAGGAGGATGTTCTATACATTATACAGAGAAAGGTATAAATTGAGGAGGATGTTCTATACAGAGAGGGACATTAATTAATTCAGGAGGATGTTCTATATATTATACAGAGAGGGGTATTAATTAACGCAGGAGGATGTTCTAAACATTAAACAGCCCTTTAAAACCAGTGGCTGCGAGCGCTGAGATCGGCTGCTTGTTACATTATCTCTCAGTACATTGTATCAGGCTCAGTTGTTACAGTAACTGACAGTAACAGCGCTCAGAGTTTCAGTAAAACAAGGAAATAATATTGTTCTAACCTCTCTGAGCGCTGTGATGAGCAGCAGTCAGTTACTGTAACAGCTTTGCCAGACACGGGGCACTATTACAATGTTGGTGCTAACTTAACCAGAGCTGTTGTAAACTGAAAACCTCCATAGGCTATAATGGCTCGGGGAAGTTTACAACAGCTCTGGTTATGTTAGCACCAACTATGTAATATGGCCCACATTGTGCTGAGAGTGAGAGATACTGTAACAAGTAGCGATCTCAGCCCTCTGAGGAGCCACTATAATAGTAATTGTATCCATTGGTTTTCGGATGAATGAAATTAGTTGTCATACTAAAGAACTGAAAACGAATTTCTTTAGTAACTAAATAAATTGCATTTTAGGACTAATCCATTAGTTCAAAACGAAATTTTGTGCTGTGCACATGTCTAACATTTAACTAAATTCCCCCGATGAAAAAAAAGTAGAATTGTTTTTATTTTTTTTTATTTATTTATTTTTTAAATTATTTTATTTTTACACCAAACCTGGTCATGTTTGGTATCATTCGAAAAGCCATGATCTAGCTGCTGGATCTGGAGATAAGAGGATCCAAATGATCCCCCGATCTCCACTTGGCAGCTAGAGGGTTAACTGGCCCACTGGCATCCTCACACATATGGTGAGGATGTCAGTGGGTGGCGGGTGAAATGGAGGCTTGGCTGACATCCAAGATGTCAGACACTGTCAGGTTTGAATCGCGATTCTGCGCCTATTGGTGCCAAATCGCGATCCAGAAGCAAAACAGTTAATGCTGTACATCGTTGAAAAGGGAAGACTCTCCCCTTTCCAGCAGTGCAAATTGTGTCACTGTATCTTTAACAGATGGGGAGATTGAGGGCTCCAAAGGAGCCACCCTCCCCTTCCTGAATTTTACGCGGCGTGATGACGTCATCGAGCCTGCCGGCCCCCCGGAAATGGAAGGGCAGGCTTCCATGCTGTCTGAGACGCCGCAGGAGCCGGCGAGCAAGGTAAGTATCAGCGGGAGGGAGGTTAGGAGCCCACTGATATACCATGTACATCCGGGGGTGTGGCGTACATGGTAGATCTGTGGTCGGGAAGGGGTTAAATAGATTAACATTGTATCTTCTAATAGTGTTCAATAAAGCTAAGCAGAGAAAGGCCCGAGATAGAGATCAGAATAGCATAATAAACCCAGTGGCCTTGATAAGGGGTAACCCTCGGAGGAAATGCCAAAAAGGTCCTAGGACACTGGGGTCTCTGGAAATTCGTGAGAAGTTAAAATGTAACTTTTACTAAGTATCAAAAGTAAAAAGCCACACTAGTTGAGGTAACACAAACCTGACAAACATATATACAAAGATATATAAAAAAAGTAGGGTGTATTCCCACAAACACCAAGTGATGTGTAAATAGTAAACACTCACAAGAACATACTATTGCATTTCCCATAGATCTTAATGCTCAAAAGAAATTGGCATTTGCCTTACACCACCATAGGCTTCAATGGAGACCAGCCCGACAATGATACAATATATCAATTAATGACACAATAAAAAAAAATTTATTACTCACACTAAAAATGGTAAACAGAGCTGCAAGTATTAAGATCCAAAACGGGATATATGTAAAGTGGCTCAATGCGTTTCGTCCAATTAGGGACTTCCTCAGGAGCAATAAAATATGATCTGCCCCTAGTCTGGGCTACAATTTATACAAGAAGCCCCCCCCAAAAAAGTTTTGGTTAAGGGGCAAAATCTAAATTCTAAGTATCTTCAAGTGCGGCTGCCGCCATCTTGATTTGAATCGCACATGCGTCAATCCCCCTTCTCTCACGATGAAACAGACTCTCAAATCTCTTCATGTACTTCCTGTTTCCGGTGCTGAAAGATGAACGTCACTACCTTTTCGTGAGGGGGCGACCTGGAGGTTGAAGAAGATCCTTGTGGATTTTGGGCAAGAAGTAGAACACAGGGATTCTAGGTTTGTTCACATATAGAAAGTCACAATTCTGCTGTGTTATAATTAGTTTGTTTATCCCATGCTGATCTCAAAAGTCTTAGTAATTTATTTATTTATTTATAAAGGATTTTACCAGGAAGAATACATTGAGATTTCTCTCGTTTTCAAGTATGTCCTGGGTTCAAGAACAATGTTACAGAAATACAAAGTAGTAAAATGCAAGATATTAACACAAAACAAATATACAGATTAACAGAAAATAAATATAGAAACATAGAAAAATGTCGGCAGATAAGAACCTTTCGACCCATCTAGTCTGCCCAATTACATGGATACTTAATCTGGATTTATCTTTTGTTTTAGGATAGCCTTATGCCTATCCCATGCTTGCTTAAATTCAACCACTTCAACTGGAAGGCTGTTCCATGTATCCACCACCCTCTCAGTAAAATAATGCTTCCTGATGTTACTTTTAAACCTTTGCCCCTCTAATCTAAGACTATGTCCTCTTGTTTTGCTACTTTGTTTCCTTTTAAATATACTTCCTTCCTCTACCTTGTGGATTCCCTTTACGTATTTAAATGTTTCTATCATATCTCCTCTGTCTCGTCTTTTTTCCAAGCTGTACATGTTAAGATCATTAAGCCTTTCCTGGTAACTTTTCTCCTTCAAGCCGTACACCATTTTAGTAGCCCTTCTCTGAACTCTCTCTAAGATGTCTATATCCTTCTGGAGATACGGTCTCCAGTACTGCACATAGTACTCCAAATGAGGTCTCACCAGTGCTCTGTACAGTGACATGAGCACTTCCCTTTTCCTACTGCTAATACCTCTCCCTACACAACCAAGCATTCTGCTAGCATTTCCTGCTGCTCTATTACATTGACTACTTACCCTTAGATCCTCTGAAATAATAACCCCTAAATCCCTTTCCTCAGATGTTGAGGTTAGGACTGTATCAAATATTCTATATTCAGCCCTTGGGTTTTTACGTCCCAGGTGCATTATCTTGCACTTATCCACATTAAAACTCAATTGCCACAGCTCCAACTATTTTTTTAGTTTACCTAAATCATTTGTCATTTGGCTGATCCCTCCAGGAACGTCAACCCTGTTGCAAATCTTTGTGTCATCAGCAAAAAGACATACTTTTCCATTAATACCTTCTGCAATATCACTAATAAAAATATTAAAGAGAATGGGTCCAAGTACTGACCCCTGAGGTACCCCACTGGTAACAAGACCTTGCGCCGAATAAACTCCATTTACCACAACCCTCTGTTGCCTGTCACTCAGCCACTGCCAAATCCATTCAACAATATTGGAATCCAAGCTCAAAGATTGCAATTTATTGATAAGCCTTCTATGCGGAACAGTATCAAAAGCCTTACTGAAATCTAAATAAGCAATGTCTACTGCACCACCTGTGTCTATTATTTTTGTTACCCAATCAAAAAAATCAATAAGATTAGTTTGGCATGATCTCCCTGAGGTAAACCCATGTTGTTTCTGATCCTGTAATCTATGTGTTTTTAGATGTTCAACAATCCTTTCCTTTAACATGGTTTCCATTAATTTCCCCACTACTGACGTAAGACTAACTGGCCTATAGTTCCCCGATTCCTCCCTACTACCCTTCTTGTAAATGGGCACAACATTTGCTAATTTCCAGTCTTCTGGGACGACTCCCGTTAACAGATTTATTTAACCAATCCATGTTAACGGTTTTGCTATTACATCACTGAGCTCTTTTAATAATTTAGGGTGGATCCCATCAGGCCCCATTGACTTATTTGTCTTTACTTTAGACAGCTGCTGTAGAACCTCCTCCTCTGTAAACTGATATGTAAATGTCTCGTTAGTGTTTCCTCCTAACTGAGGTCCCTTTCCTTCCTTTTCTTCTGCAAAGACTGAACAAAAATATTCATTGAGGCAGTCAGCGAGACTTTTACCCTCCTCTACATACCTTCCTTCCTTTGTTTTTAATCTAACTAATCCTTGTTTTACTTTTCTTTTCTCGTTTATGTATCTAAAAAATGTTTTGTCCCCCTTTTTTACTGACTGAGCTATTTTCTCTTCTGCGTGTGCTTTGGAAGCTCTTATAAATTGCTTTGCCTCTTTCTGCCTAATCTTCTTCACTCTGAGTTATTTTATAATTATTTTGCTGCTGTATTTTTGTTCTTCACTATTTTGGCCACTTCTGCAGAGTACCACAGTGGTTTCTTCCCTTTTTTGTTTTTGCTAACAAGCCTAATGCAATTGCCTGTGGCCTTCAATAATGCTTCCTTTAAATAATCCCATTTCTCCTGGACTCCCTTTAAACTCCTCCAGTCTGATAATTACTCCTTCACACAAAATCTCATTTTAGAAAAATCTGTTTTTATAAAGTCTAAAACTTTTGTTTTTGTGTGGTGCGGCTCCATCCCTGTTCTTATATTAAACCATACTGACTGGTGATCACTAGATCCCAAATTTTCACCTACAACAATGTCCGATACCAAACCTCCATTTGTGAGTATTAAATTCAATATGGCCTCTTTACGGGTCGGCTCCTCAACTACTTGTGTTAGCGATAATCCCAGTTGGGAGTTTAGAATATTTGTTCTCCTGGTGCACCCAGCTGTTTTGGTTTTCCAGTTCACATCAGGAAGATTAAAGTCCCCCATGATAATAACTTCCCCCTTCATTGCCATTTTGGCTATTTCCTCAAACAGCAGATTATCTAGCTCTTCTACTTGTCCAGGGGGTCTATAGATCACACCTACACGAGCTACTGTATGATTGCCAAATGTTAGCGTAACACAAACTGACTCTATGTTCACCTCGCTCACTTTTATTTGGTTCGTTTTTATGTTGTTTTTCACATACAGGGCCACTCCTCCTTCTTTCCTACCTTTTCTGTCTTTTCTATATAAAGAGTACCCCGGTATTGTTATGTCCCAGTTATTTTTCTCACTGAACCATGTCTCAGTAACCGCCACTAAATCTACTTTTTCAGCTGCCATCATTGCCTCCAGTTCATTGATTTTATTGACTAAACTGCGAGCATTTATAGACACAACTCTGAGCTTGTCATTTTTTTCCCCGCATGTTGCTTGCACCCTCCGATTTAGTTTTGGGGGACAATCAGGCAGATTGTTTTTTACCCTTTTGTCCCCCCCTCCTAGTTGAAATATTTCTTTGTGAAACCTTTGAACTTCTCACTGAGAACATATGTTCCCCTATGAGTAAGAGGCAAACCATCTTTTTTATACAGTTCCTTTCTGCTCCAATTAGAGCTATCATGGGACACAAAGCCAAATCCTTGCTCCCGACACCATTCCCGAAGCCACAAATTAAATTCCCTATCGCGCATCTGCCTATCCTGAATGTTATGCACAGGAAAAACGTCAGAGAATGACACAGTGGACGCAATCTGCTGTATTTCACCTCCAAGAACACAAAAATCTTCCTTAATCTCAGAAACCTCATTGCTAGCCAAGTCATTTGTCCCTAGATGTACTAGAACGTCCACTTCCCCTTGCTGCTTTGCCTGTGTGACAATATTGAGAATACGTCTCTTGTCTCTACGAGCAGTAGCCCCAGGAAGACATCTCACCAAACCACTACTCTCCAGATCAACACCTCTTATGATAGAATCACCCAGCAACAATTGCCTTCTATCATGTCCCACCTTTTCCTTTTTGTTCTTGGTTGCAGTCCTGCATACCTTAGGCATAGGGGATGGTGGATCCTCAACTATGGTGTCTGAGCCTACTTTCGTCTCACCACTACACTCTGAAAGTGCCTCAAAAGAATTAAGAAGAGCCACAGACTGTGGGACATGTTTTCTATCCACAACTCTAAGTCTACCAGATCCTACAGTAGTCCATCTGCCGCTCCTAGGAGGCCTCTGTGGCAGTGGCTTTGTAACAGTCATAGCCATAGCCTGAGTTTGTCTAACAGATAATTTACAAATCTCAGACTTCAAACAGGCAATTTCCTGCTGCAATAAAGAGAGCTGCCTACATATCAGGCACACTCCAAACCTCCAAAAATTGGATCTAAAAACAAATGCATGACAGCTCTTACACTGGACCAAGCCTGCCATTATAAAAAGAATGGATTTATACCAACAACTCTTACCTTTTTGTAGGTTTTCTACCTCCTGTCTAACCTCAGACTACCTCCAGAGTATCTCCAGAAGATCTCTAAGTGCTCACTTTGAAGGCTTCACACAAGCTCTTATTAGACAAGCTAATATTCTCCAGGCTTTATATAGTTACCTAAGAACACCTCCCCCAGCAAGGCGTGGACAAGTTTAACCACCTTAGCAAATAGCACCCAATTGATTCCAATTCTATGAGGAATGAGTCACCAGCCTAACCTAATTTATACACCAGACCTAACTTAAAACCTTAAAATGAATAGAAAAGATCTGTTTGAAACAAAAATCTAAATCACTCACCAGAAGATCACCAGAAGATCTCTAAGTGCTCACTTTGAAGGCTTCACTTAGAAGGCTTCACACAAGCTCTTATATGTAGGAAATATAGTCACTATGTTACATGTTTACAGGTGCATTCCTTATTGAGGTATGTTAATAGGGAGCTCTTAAGGGACTTTAAACTGGGGGAAGATTTGATGGCGTCTGGGAGGTTATTCCATAATTGTGGTGCTCTGTAGGAAAATGAGGATCGAGCCACTTTCTTTTTGTATTGTGGTACTGCAAGTAAGGTGCAGGTCCTGGATCGGAGGTTATTGGATAAGGGAACTGCTGAAGGAAGCAGCCTATTCTGGTAGGGTGGCAGCTTCCCAGAAAAGCTCTTAAACACCAGGTTGGAAAGGTGAAGAGTGCGTCTAGATTCCAGCGACGGCCAGTTTAGCTCTTTTAACATGTCACAATGGTGGGTCATGTAGTTACATTGTAGCACAAAGCGACAGAATGAGTTATACAATGTAGTAAGTTTCTGGAGGTGCATTTGCGGGGCGGCTGCATACACTACATCTCCGTATTCAATAGCTGGCATAAGCATTTATTGTACAATCTGCTTTCTTACCGCGGGGCTCAGGCAGGATTTGTTTCTGTACAGGGCACCTAGCTTCGGGTAAATTTTAGATGAGAGTTTTTCGATGTGGGGGCCAAAGGATAGATTTGGGTCTAACCACATACCTAGATATTTGAGAGAAGTGACTGTGGTCAACATGCCATTTGATTTTGTCCTGACACATAGATGGGTGTTTGCAATTCATGTAGTTTAGGTGCTGTTCCAAAGAGCATTGTAACAGTTTTGTCAGCATTTAGAAAAAGTTTGTTATCTTTGATCCACTTTTCTACCTCTGTGAATTGGTCTTGCAAAACGGCCTCCAGCTGCAGGAGATCTGGTTTGCTGGTATAGATTATGGTGTTGTCTGCGTACATGTGTACAGTTGAGGCTTTGCAGACATTGGGCAGATCATTTACGAATATTGTGAATAGCAGGGGGCCGAGTATCGAGCCTTGGGGTACACCGCACATGACTGGGAGGGGGAGGGAAGTGCTGTCAGAAATGGACACATATTGCGACCGATCAGACACATATGATTCAAACCAGGTTAACGTGCGATCACCAATACCAGAGTTTTTAAGTTTTTGTAATAGGATGCCATGGTCTACTGTGTCAAAGGCCTTGGCAAAATCAAGGAAGATGGCTCCAGTTAGGTTTCCTTGTTCCATACCAGCATGGATATCATTGGAAACTTTTAAAAGGACAGTTGTGGTTGAATGATTTGGACAGAAGTCGGATTGATCTGGGGTTAAATAGTTCCAATACTGATAGTAATCGCGTAATTGAGTGTAAACACATTTTTCAAGAATTTTTGACATTACTGGAAGCAATGATATTGGACGGTAGTTGGATACCAAAGTATGGTCTCAACTTTTATGGATAGGTACCACTCTCGCAGTCTTCCAGAGTTTGGGTATATATCCAGTTGCCAGTGATTCATTGATTAAGGTTGCGACAGGTTTTGCAATTGCCGGTGCACTGATTTTCAGCAGCATTGCTGGGATTTGGTCAGGTCCTGACTGCGGTTTCATTTTTTGGTTACAGAGAAGTTTAGTAATGGCACTGACAGGCACCGGTCTAAAACTGAATTTCCCTTTGATACAGGGTTTTCGCACAGTTCAAAGGATCTAACTTGTGTGCTGCCTTTCTGAAGGTGTTTCAGTTGCTAGCTTAGCAATCAGGGTGTTGGCGCATCCAACAAAATAGTTTTTAAAGGCATTTGCTACATCTAGGGGGTGTTGCAGGGTTTGGTTGTTTACTTTGACAGCAGCTGTTTGGGAGTGGACAGGGGGCGATTGTATGTTATTTATGATTTTCCAAAAGATTCTCGGGTTTGATATGTTATTGTTTAGATTGTCATTGAAGTATTGGGCTTTGGCCATTTTTGTTTGCTTTTTCTGAATGCATTCCGACATTTTTCGGTATTCACAGTGATCGTTCATGGATCCAGCACTCTTGAAATTTGACCAGAGTGAATCTCTAAGCTGGTACATGTGTGTGAGGTAGGCTTGTGCACCGATTTTTTTTTCGGTTCGATTCGGTTCGATTTTTCGGATTTTTAAACTTTTTGATTCGGCTCGTTTCGACCGATTTCTGTTTCGATTCGGTTCGGCTCGATTCATTTTTCGTGTACTTTTTTTTTCGGAATATCGACCATTTTTTGGATTTTCGTGTCACTTAGCTCGTTTTTTGTATCGACTTTTCGTGATTTCGGAAATTTTCGTTTTTCGGAATTGTACATGTTTTCGGAATTTCGACCATTTTTCGTATTTTCGTGTCACTTAGCTCGTTTTTTGTATCGACTTTTCGTAAGTTCGGAAATTTTCGTTTTTTCGGAAAGTCTGTTCTCGTTTCAAAGCAATAAATTTCGATTTGACACATTTCAAGTCCATTCGAAAATTCCGAAAATATTTTGTTTCGGCTCGGAAAACTTTTCGGATCTGCCATTTTCGGATCTAAAAATTTTTGGAAATTCGGCCGCATCCGAGAACACGAATCGGGAAATTTCGTGAAAATTCCGAAATTCCGAAACCCGAAACGCACATCCCTAGTGTGAGGTCAGTTGTAACCCAGGGGAGATGTGCCCCTTTGACTCGCACTTTACACAGTGGGGCATGGGCATTCCAGACTTGCAGAAGCTCTGACTGAAAGTATTCAATTGCACAGTCCAGGTCTGGGATTAGGTTTAGCCTGTACCATGTGAGCCGTTTGAGATCATTTAGGAAGGATTCAAGATTAAATTTCTTAAAGGACCTGGTGATTATTACCTTTTGGGGTAGATTTTGTGGCCATTATTTTGTTCACACAGTACACTAGACAGTGATCACTGAAGCTATTAGCGAGAACGCCTGCCTCCTGTATTCTATCAGGACATGAGGAGAGAATCCAGTCCAGCAAGGTATGGTTACGGCTTTTCATATTAATGCGAGTGGGGGAGGAGATTAATTGTGTTAACTGGAAAGCCTTAAACTGGGAGCAGTGTTTATTGTTTTTAGGATTCAGCCAATCAACAATAAAATCGCCGAGGACCAGCAGTTCACTTTTTTGGTTTTGAGCTACCAAATTACTAAGGATTTGGGTTATGTCAGAAAGGGAGTGCACTGGGGAGCTCGGTGGGCGATAGAATCCAGCGACAATAATTGGTTTACTGAAAGGGATCTCAATAATGCCAGAAAGGAAATCAAAAGTGGCTGGGGTGCTAGAGTTTTGCAGAGGGGTGAACTTTGTGGCTCGTCAACATAAATAGCAATTCCTCCTCCTCTCTTTGCTCTGTCCTTTCTATAACATGGATACCCTCGTATTGATATGGCAGAGTCTGGGACTTTAAGGGTTAGCCATGATTCTGTCAGTAATAATTCATTGAACTCTATAGTGGGATCTTCCCTCAATTTTCTGTATGTGCCCACTTCACCCAAAATCCTTTCCGACTCCATTTTGTAGTAATCACGGGTTAAAAGGACAATTGCCCCCTTATCAGCCCCCTATACAATGATGTTCTTATTTTCCCTTATTTTTTTTCTTAAATTTTTTTTACATATGGATTCTTACTGAGGTCGACGGTGGGGCACTCTACTATCTGTTGGGTATGTCCCTACACAGGGATCGAGCTGTGGACATTGCTGCTTCGGGTGGTTCCCCCTTGCACTGTGGTGTTTGGACTATTTCCGTTGAGATCTCATTTCCACACGAAAAGGTAGTGACGTTCATCTTTCAGCACCGGAAACAGGAAGTACACGAAGAGATTTGCGAGTCAGTTTCATCGCGAGAGAAGGGGGATTGACGCATGCGCGATTCAAATCAAGATGGCGGCGGCCGCACGTGAAGATACTTAGAATTTTGATTTTGCCCCTTAACCAAAACTTTTTTTGGGGGGCTTCTTGTATAAATTGTAGCCCAGACTAGGGGCAGATCATATTTTATTTCTCCTGAGGAAGTCCCTAATTGGACGAAACGCATTGAGCCACTTTACATACACCCCGTTTCGGATCTTAATACTTGCAGCGCTGTTTTTTACCATTTTTAGTGTGAGTAATAAAACATTTTTTATTGTGCCATTAATTGATATATTGTATCATTGCCATGCTGCTCCCCATTGAAGCCTATGGTGGGGTCAAGCAAATGCCAGATCCATTTGAGCACTAAGATCTATGGGACATGCAATACTATGTTCTTGTGAGTGTTTACTATTTACACATCATTTGGTGTTTGTGGGAAAACACCCTACTTTTTTTATATGTTACTTTTTAGCTATATTCCCTTTTATTAGTTATCTATATATGCAGAGATGTTCTGTGTATATAGAAACCAAGCTGCGTGAATACCTAATGAAGTAGGTTTTTCTAAGTAGATAAGGCAGTATTACAAAGCTGGTGCTAACTTAACCAGAGCTGTTGTAAACTTACCAGAGCCATTATAGCCTATGGAGCTGTTATGTTAATAACAGCTCTGGTTAAGTTAGCACCAGCTTTGTAATACTGCCCATAGTATCTAGTGGGTATAGAAGGAAAACGGGCCTTCAAGGGTCCGTGGCTATAGGAAAGAGAGAGGAAATAGCTGGCTATCCATCATAACTATAACATAATTGCTAGCAACAGCAGCCTTGGAATCCCAGATGGGTATATGATGTCAAGATATCTAGGGCCGCTCCCAAATGTCTAAATCAAAGATGAACTGGTGAAACGCGTAGAGCCATGAGTGCTTTCTTTTAAAATGTATATGCTCTGTTTGCCTTTCCTGATCCCAGCCTGCCCAGTTGGCGTTCATTTCTGCTTTAAACCTTTGGGAGCGCTCCCTGATATCTCAACACCATATACCACTCTCGGCTTCCAAGGCTGCTGTTGCCAGCAATTATGTCATACTTATGATAGATAGCCAGCTATTTCCTCTCTCTGTCCTATAGCCACGGACCGTTGAAGGTGTCAGGCCCGAGCCAGGATGGAGCCATGGCGGGGCCTATAGGTTATATATTTTATTTCACAAGCGCTGGGGGTGAGCAAAACAGGCAGACTGAGGAAGCAGTTGTAAGCAAAAATATAAGCGTAGTGAAAAGTACACGGTAAACAGTCTTAGTACAAAAAAAGTCCAAAAATACAAATAGGTAATAATTGAGCAGAGAGGATTATGGGTAATGTAGTCTCAAGCTGTAAGGGGAATCCTCTAGAAGGATCACAAGGAGCTTCAGCAGCAATACCTTGATTGAAGGTTAGTGTATAGTATGAGGACTGGAAGCCACCGGTACATCTCTAGATACACAGGAACCAGGATGACTAACAGCTACGGAGGACACAGCGTGGCTGGAGTTCGCTGGTAACTGCAGGCAATACGTAAGAGGGTGTACCTATAGGGTAGGGATAACAATATGGAAGGGAAACACCAGTCCTTGTATAGCTGGCAGTCAAAGACAGGAGAGGTAGGGAAAAAGGGTAACAGAACCAGGCCAAGCCTGGAAGTAAGAAGTCCTGCCCAGCAGGTAGAATAATCAATAGTAAATCTGAGTCTAAGGGTTAGAGAGGTACACGAGAATATCAGAAATAAGTAATAGAAAGCGATAAGGAAAAAACAGGCACTAAAGGGAGGTCAGAACAAACTGAAACCGAAAATACTAAAACAAAAAACCAAGACAAACCGGACTGAAAGAAATACACAAAAACTACTATACAGGACCAAGAGAAGTAACTGACAACTATGACAAGAGGGAGGTCACAAAACCTCTGACAGGTAAGGGAAGGAAACAGAACAGAATAGGCTTGTGCACCGATTTTTTCTTCGGTTCGATTCGGTTCGATTTTTCGGATGTTTAAACTTTTCGATTCAGCTCGTTTCGACCGATTTCTGTTTCGATTCGGTTCGGTTCGACTCGTTTTTCGGGTACATTTTTTTTTCGGAATATCGACCATTTTTCGTATCTTCGTGTCACTTTGCTCGTTTTTTGTATCGACTTTTCGTGATTTCGGAAATTTTCGTTTTTTCGAGACGTCTGTTCTCCTCGTTTCAAAGCAATAAATTTCGATTTGACACATTTCAAGTCCATTGGAAAATTCGAAAATATTTTGTTTCGGCTCGGAAAACTTTTCGGTTCTGACATTTTCGGATCTAAAAATTTTCGGAAAATCGGCCGCATCCGAAAACACGAATCGGGAAATTTCGTGAAAATTCCGAAACCCGAAACACACATCCCTAGAACATGAAAGAGCATGAAGGAAGGGGAATAAATGGCTGGACTTCCAGGTGAGAAATCAGAAGCCAGCCAGCCAAGGGGAAAACAAAAAATGGCAGGAGCCAAACAAGACAAACCTACCCCATTAGGTATTCACTAGGGATGAGCCGAACACCACTGAGTTTGGTTCGCATTCGAACTTGAACTTTTCAAATGTTCGAATTCGAACTCAAACTCGAACACGAACTCAATACAAATCAATGGGACTCAAAATTCGATTTTTAGAGTGCCCTCCAAGAGGGCATATATGCTAGATATTTGCCATAAAAGGTATATGGAGGTCCGGGTAGTGCCCTGGGGAACAGGAACCATGGACAAAAAGTAAAAAAAAAACGTTTTTAAAGGGACAGTGAGTTTTCCATGAAATAAGGGTTTAAAATAAAAACGAAAAATTCCTTCAAATATTGTGCCTAGGAGGTCCCCATAACCTGCCTGTGAAGTGGCAGATTTGTAGGATGTATAGAAACATTTAAAAACAAATAAATGACGTTTCAAATGACGGTAAATGCTTTTCCTTTAATCTATTCATAAACAACTGCTTGTGGCGGCAGCCTGTATGAAAAGATATATTAGAACGCGCAGAGAAAGTTTAGTGATTTTTTGGCTAAATTATGGTGAAACTTATGCAGGCATTGGATGAAAGTAACAATAGGTGCTTTAAAATTGGGCCTTTAGCGTCGGCAACAGTGCCGTCACACAGTAACCCCTCTGAGAATATGAAACTGGTACAGGCGTCAGTGGCAGTGCACCCAAATATTGTGCCTTTGGTGCCAGGCCAGCAAGTGCATTCATACAGTAACCCCTCTGTAGTATTGATGAAGAGTGCAGGGGTGGACCATGCGGTCCTATATTAAAAAGATATGAATCTGGTAAAGGCGTCAGTGCACCGAGATATTGTGCTTTTGGTGCCAGGCCAGCAAGTGCCATCAAACAGTAACCCCTTTGTGGTATTGTGGAAGAGTGCAGGGGTGGACCATGCGGTCCTATATTAAAAAGATATGAATCTGGTAAAGGCGTCGGTGCACCCAGATATTGTGCTTTTGGTGCCAGGCCAGCCAGTGCATTCATACAGTAACACTTTTGTGGTATTATGGAAGAGTGCAGGGTTGGACCCTGCGGTTCAAAAAATTAAAATTATATAAATGTGGCACAGGCGTCAGTGCAGCCAAATATTGTGCCTTTCATGGCAGCAAATGCCTTCACACCGTAACCCTTTTGTGGTATTGTGGAAGAGTTCAGTACTGGATGTTTTGTGAATGCAGAAGACATCCCCGATCTATTCCGTTACGTCAGCATCAGGGGATTGATAGCTGCTGATCCAGGACTGATTCATTTTTATAAATGTCAGCCGGTCTACAGAGTCGGTGGAAAGGCGCACTCTTTTGTCTGTGACAAAACCTCCAGCGGCACTAAACGTCTTTTCAAAAAGCACGCTGGATTAAGGGCAACCTAGTAGCTGCATAGCATATTGGCTAAATTCTGGCCAGTGATCCAATCTCAACACCCAGTAAGCCAGTGGATCATCTGCTGGAAAGGTATCCAGGTCTGCCTTTGCCCCTAGGTAGTCCTGCACCATACGGTGAAAACACTGGCAATGGGTGCCTACATTTGACGTCCCTGGGCGTCGTGGACTAAAAAAAATTAAAAGGCATCAGTCAAGCGGCCCCGGCCTTAACCACTATTCCTCTGATCATCCGCAGCCTCAGAAGCACCTGTGTCATCACTTGGTAACCTACCAGTGCCTGGAAAGGTGTTACACAAGTGTCGCTTTAGAGCGTCTTCAAGTTTTTTCATCCTGTGCTCCCTCTGTGCGGGCAGGATGAGCTCTGCAACTTTACCCTTGTATAGTGGATCAAGAAGGCTTGCCAACCAGTAATGTTCCCTCTCCTTGATAGCACGAATCCTGGGGTCCTTTAACAGGCTTTGCATAATAAGGGAGCCCATGCAGCGTAGGTTGGAGGTGGCATTAGCTTCCGAGTCTTCCTGCTCAATGAGGAGGATGACCCCATTGTGCCTTTCCTCCTCCCAGCCACGTACTAGTCCTTGGGTTTCTGGGCACACAAAACCTTAGCTTGAGGAATCCCCACCTTCAATGCCCCAACTACTTAAATATTCCTCCTCCTCATCCTCCTCCTGTCTGATCTGAGGAGGACCCGCTGGAATGCTGTCTGCAGAAAGACTGGGGCCTTGAGAGCTAGGGAAGGCCTCCTCTTCCTCCCGCTGCCCTGCCTCTAGAGCCACATCTATAATTCCCCGCAGAGTGTGCTCCAGCAGGAACACTAAAGGAATTGTGTCACTGATGCATGCACTGTCCCTGCTCACCATCCTCGTTACCTCCTCAAATGGTGACAGTACAGTGCATGCATCCGTGATCATCAGCCACTGCGGGGGGAACCAAGTTTACCTGAACCTGTCCTTGTACCATACTCACACAGGTACTTGTTGATGGCCCGCTGCTGCTTGTGCAGATGCTGCAGCATTGCTAATGCCGAGTTCCACCTGGTGGGCATGTCACAGATCAGATGGTTTGTGGGAAGGTGGAATTCTCTTTGAATTTCTGCAAGGAGAACACTTGCTGGGAATGACCGTCTTAAGTGGCTGCAGACTTTCTGGCCTGGCTGAGAAGCTCTGCCAGCCCTGGGTACCTGGTTAGGAAATGCTGTACCACCAGATTTAGAACGTGTGCTAGGCATGGTACATGTGTCAACTTACCCTGGTGTAGGGCGGAGAGAAGGTTGCTGCCATTATCAGACGACCATTCCCAGCTGAAGCTGGCGTGGTGTTAATAATCTCTGCACCTGCCCCTGCAGAGCTGACAGAATTTCTGGCCCGGTGTGGCTCCTGTCCCCTAAACAAACCAGCTCAAGCACAGTATGGCATCTTTTTGCTTGAGCCATTGCGTAGCCCCTGTCAGTGTCAGGCATCGTTTTAACTGCCACTTTGCCAGAAACACAGAAGGAGGAGGAGGCGGAGCAGGAGGAGGAAGAGGGAAAGGTGGTGGTGGAGCAGACAGACCTCATACAAGCAGCTTTCTGGAGGCGTGGTGGATGAACAAGCTCCAGCACAGAGCCCCGTCTTGGATCCCTCCCAGCTGCAATCAGAGTTAACCAGTGTGCCATGAAGGAAATGTAACGGCCCTGTCCATGCTTGCTAGACCACGTGTATAAAGTGACATGCACCTTGCTGCTGACTGCCTTTCCCAATGACTCAATAACATTGTCTTCCACGTGCTGGTATAGTGCTGGAATGGCCTTGCGTGAAAAGTAGTGGCGTTTGGAACCTGCCACTGTGGTACAGAACATTCAGCAAATTCACGGAAGGGAGCAGTTTCCACCAGCTGGAAAGTCAGCAGCTGTAATGCGAGTAATTTTGCTAAACTGGCATTTAGACGCTGTGCTTGGGGATGGTTGGGACTATATTTTTTTCTTACGCTGCAGCAGCTGGGGCAACGTAATCTGATTGCATAAATCTTCAGCTGATGGGATGCTGCCACATTGTGAGGAAGGACCTGGTACATCCATTACTGTAGCATCATCCCTGTCAGTGGAGGTTGGAGTCAATGACATGGCAGGACATATAGTGGGGTTAGAGACAGGTGAGGAGGACCTATGCAAAGTTTTGCGCCAACGGGATGCATGGCAGGTGGTCATATGCCGCCTCAAGCATGTGGTACCCAAGCGTCCGGTGTCTTTCCCACGCTTGAGCCTCATCTGACATAGATTACGATTAGCAACGGTGCGGTCTGCTGCACATTTCTTAAAGAACTCCCAGACAGCAGAATACCTGGATGTGTGCTTTGAGACAACAGCGTCTGCACCTGAGCAGCTCTAACATCTAATGCCTTGGACTGGCTACGGTTGGTCATAGAGGATGCTGTGCCTCGTGTTTGTTGTGCCTCCTCCTCACTTGATTCCTCTGTGCGATCAGGCACCCAGGTGGAGTCAGTGACCTCATCATCATTGTCATGACCCCCTATCTCCTCGTCACTGGAGCCAGCTTGGCAGTATGCTGCAGCTGCTGGGGCAACATGAGTGCCAGTTATTTGTGTGTCACTGGCACCCCCTTCCTGTAGGTTGATTATACTCCCTTCCTCTACCTCAGAGATTGAATCAGAGCATGGTAGTTGCTGCGCATCCTCAAGTAGCATGTCACTCTCATTGTAGTCAAACAATTCAGCTGACTCCTCCATGTGTGATAGTGAGGCTACGGCAGGAGTAGCTGTGGACATGGAGGCTGCATTAGATGCTTTGGCAGCTGAGGTGGACTGTAAAGCACTACAAGTCTGGCTGGCAGAGGACTGGGAGGATGAGGATGGCCTGGTTAGCCAATCCACCAAATCCTCTGTATGTTGCTGCTGCTTAAGACGGCCAGCACCAGTTAGAAAGGACAAGCGTGCCCCTGCAGAGGATGCACGACGTCCACGACGACCAGAGGCACAGCCTCCCGACACAGAGGCTGCTTGCCCTCTTAGTCGTGCCTGGGAGCGTCTGCCTGTCCTTTTTGGTCTTTCTGACATGGTGAGTGATATATAGATTACAGATATACAGAACTCTGATTCAACTCTGGTATAAAGATTAAAGATTTCCAGAACTCCGGTATAATTTAGTGAGACACCCTGATAGCTGGCAGCTAGTGACAAGACACAGATTACAATTCCCAGAAACCTACTATAAATCAGTGAGACTCCCTGATGGGTGGCAGTGACAAGACACAAATTACAATTCCCAGAAACCACCTACAAGTCTGTGAGACCCCCTGACAAGACCCCCTGATATCTGGCAACAGTGACAAGACACAGATTACAATTCACAGAAATCTGCTATCAGTATGTGGGACCCCTAATAGCTGGCAGTGAGAAGACACAGATTACAATTCCCAGAAACCTTCTATAAATCAGTGAGACCCCATAATGGGAGGGGGTGGCAGTGAGAACACACAGATTAGAACAATTCCCAGATATTTTGTATAAATGAGACACCAAAATACTTGGTGGCAGTGAGAACAACCAGATTACCACAATTCCTAAGTATTTTGTAGAAATTACTGACCCCCAAAACTGCTGGTGGCAGTGAGAACACAAAGATTACAACAATTCCCAGATATTTGGTAGAAATGAGACCCCCAAAATACTTGGTGGCAGTGAGAACACA